>CM062296.1:466941247-467541247 GCA_031216915.1 Pictodentalium vernedei | reverse complement strand
TGGTGTTTAAGTTCACACATTTCTGCACAATGGCTAATCATGACCACGACAGTTTTACGGGTGGAGGAAGCCGGAGTACCCGGAGAGAACCGCCGAGCAACGGCGAGCAACTGCCAGTTCCCCAACATACTAACTCCACACAAGCAGGGTTAGCATTGGTTGAAGACAAGTGTAACATCGACGTGCAGTACGCCTTAGTACACAACGCCACCGTGCCCCCACGTTGGCAATGAGGGTGGAGTGTCTTGTCCAAGGACACAGCGCGGTTCCTGCAGGTGGGATTCGAACCGTTGACCTCTCGGTTTGCAGCCTGCACCTCTACCTACTGAGCCACCGCGCCCCAATGTGTTAACCCTTTACCCAACGTAACGGCCAAAATCGGCCAGCGCTATTCTCAAAAATCTCCAATTAATTTTCATTATTTTTTTTATTTTTTGTCTCAAAAACATACGTTATGACCCCTCTTTGGAACGAGCTCGTTCCAACAAGTGGTCATAACCTATGTTTTTGAGACAAAAAATTGAAAAAAATTAGGTTATTCAAGAATTTTATTTGCAGGTGTCGTCTACTTTTCATGTTAGGTAAAGGGTTAATGAGATATGAATACCATATGTCGTTTCAGATCTTGATCGATTTGAGATAAGCTGAAAGGTCGTGCTCGTCTATTTTATTCGGTAACAATGGATTGGAATCTTGAGCTGCAGATTCTCATTGTGGTGTGTATTGTGGGGTTTATGCAAACATCAGACAATGGTCATCTTCACATACATGACAAGGATCTGAAAGACGAAATTGATCTACAAGGTTTCATTCCGGACGCCGTATTGACTGAAGGAATAGGAATAGATGATTTAGAGGACATTATTGCGCTCGATGCGATCGCTCCACACAATATTTCGAGCACAAAGCTTTTTATGAAGCCACAGAGATTCTTCCAAAGATATGTCTCTCAAAATAGACCAGTTGTTCTTGTAAAGAATATTTGGAACGCCACGGCTGTGAAATCATGGATAAATGATATTTTTCTCTCGTCAATACCACACCCAATGACATCATGGGTAAATACATACAAGGTATCTGGAAAACCTAACCAGAAACCGAGACGACGAACTTTGCACAATTTTTTGAAAAAGTACAACAAAAAACAAATCTTCTTACGTGACGAAGTACCATATTTTATGAGGTAGGCGGGCTTACATTTACATAAACAGTTATTACAAATATCAGGTTTGATAAGAAATCATTTTTCTTGGTGAACCAGTGGTGCTTTCCTGGGGGAACACAGAGAACGTCGTTCCCCTACGTTTTCTGAGGAGGGGGGGGGGGGGGGGGGGGGCGCCGTTCCCACACAATTGCAAGACCGGGAATTACTTGATCTTATCGAATACCCAACAAACTGTGCAGCCAGCAACACGAATGAGAGCTCGCTGTGTTTTAACACAGCGAGCACTTCTTCGTCTTACCAGCTGTATTAAACCCATTTTATATATCGGTTTGTTACTCGCTTTCCAATCTATAATATAATGTATATATAGGTCGGATATACACTTCATCAAATATTTTATATAACTTCGTCAATTTGCCGTCATGTTCGGAAGATTACTTCCTTCTAAGCGGCTTTCATTTTTGACTAATTCTTATTCCGTTACGTTAGGTGCCGTACCAATGTGTATCGCGTCATGGGAACGTAAAATTTAGCGTCACGCTTATCCTAATTGTTGAATGGGAATATACAATTGATCGAGATACGCGCACGCCTTACAGATAGATTTATTATTTGGCAAGTAGCCGCCTAGCTCCTAATCACGAACCCGTCTATAAAATCACCGATTCATATCTTCCTTGGGTGGCAAAATACACAAAGGTCGGATATAAATACACAAAGTGACACCTTCAGTAAGTTTCACGCGCATTTGTTTTGGTTTGTAACTCAACCATATCTCACCAGAACGACATTTTTGCGTTCTTCTCATAAAATGGGGACGAGGGTGAATCGTCCTGATTATCTGGCCACCAAAGTAATTAAATTCACTGCGATAAATCAACGAGAATACGCTTCTTCAGTAATAAATTTCAAAATTTTCCCAAGAAGACCTCTCGGCAAATAATGAGCCCGTTCCCCAACTTCTTCATTTCGGAAAGCATCTCTGTGCTGAATCCTGTAACAGATGAGTTGTAGCTAACTCTGTAATTTTATAACCTTTTTGTAGAAAGAAGTCATAGAAGCTATAGCACCTGAGTGGAGTAAGAAACTACCTATTCAAATTGGGCGAACTGTTGTTTGATTCGCCAGTCGTACACCACAAAAGAAACAAGGCGACCTAGTTTTTGTTCGCCCAGATCACTCGAGCTCAGATAAATAACAAGAACGTCTTCACGAATAGCCTTTGCTGTTCATTTGTTACCTCTTTTAGAATCTTGATCCACTTTATATTGGAAATAAAACTTTGTATTCTTAGACCATCAGTACGAACTTGAAGCCTAACGCAAAGTACTTCTTTGAAACTATTTAAAACAATAATAAATGAAACAGGTCGTGGACGTTCATTTATTATTATTTTAATTAATTACTTTCGTTTTACGAAATAAATTCTTTAAAATAATAATAATGCACAAACTTGTTTCGTGTACATGACCACTCGACTGTCATATTCTTATAACGAGCACTTTCATTCGAAAGATATTTGAAAGAGAAGGGTATTTGTGCATAATGAAAGCTGTGTGAAACCATATTTTTCAAAATTGCGGCTTTCAGAGAAAATGTTGTCATTCCAGCAACCAACAATTTTCCGACATACAACTAAAATTTCCAACGGACATGGTCATAGAGGCAAATGGGAGCATAGGGAACAGTGGGCTAAGACGTACATCACATTGATGGTCCACATGTCTTCAACCAATGCTAGCCATGCTTGTGCCGTGTAATTTAGCTGTAGGGTCCGACAGATGGTCATCGTAACTCGGTGGTCCTTTTCGGGTGTTCCGACTAAGTCCTCTCGTAAAACAGCCCCACACGATATTAAGCTGGCTGTTGAAAGTGCCGTTAACCCCTAACAAAAAACCAATCTCGAGTTACCAAATAGTTCCACAATGTACCATTTACCACAGCGCCTCTTCGAGAAATCTTTCGCACCCCCACCCCCAACCCGCCTAACCGTAACTTGATACGGGAATAAAGAATAATTAGTTGTTCTTTATAAACACATTTTATCAAGTTTATTTCTTGAAACACTGTATCGAATTTATGTGAACCTCACACTTTTTTAATCTAAACAAAATGCCTTGTTCCCCAGCTCATGGAGCAATTACTCTCGTAGCTCTTTAGCTCATTTGGTTAGCCAGAAACCACACGTATCGCCGAAGGGAGATAACTGTGTATGGGCCTAGAGTGGGTTTAAAGGAATGGAGTGATCTGATTGGCTAGTTCGCTACAGTAAAGTGAACTGTTTGGATGATCTGGATAAACAAAACATGGCTTACGTTGTTCAAAACAAGAACAGGAGTATATATACGGATTAACTAGGAAAAGAATGAATAGGAAGAGAAGTCGATTGCGTTTCCACTATGATGACGGTTAATCAATGCATAGACTTTCGCGCAGAAGTGAGATGATGATCAAAGGAACAGCTGGTCGATTTTACTATATAGGGTTAGAACTAACCAGAACAGACCAGGGAAGCTAAATATAGTAACAATATGCTAAAATTAATCCGACTGAAAGGCTTTACTACGCTACTGGAGTATATTCCAGAACAAACGAATAGGGTTGGGTAGACAGAAACATAGCTTGTAGATACGAAGATAGAAGCAGAGAAGAGGATTCTGAGGCAATCCGAACTTGATAAATAGGGAGTAACCGAGGATTTGGGAAAAATCCGAATAAGAAAAAATACTCCCGATTGATCGAAAGCGTCTTATTGTTCTTCGTGTTACTCTTATAACGGGGATTCTAAGAAAATCCGAGAGAATAAAGTCCGTTTCGGTGATTTGGGGTGTTCGGGGAGATTTGGAATGGTTATCGGGTCTATTTTGGTAATTCTAGGAAGTAACCGGAGGCAAAGATACTCTATTCAATCGGACACCCCTTACTGCTGGACAGAAAACGAGGATTCTCCTGAAATCCGAACCAAATAAAATCCGTGTCGGTCATTTTGGGAAATGGTCGGGTTGTTTGTGGTAATTCAAGGAAGCCCCCTATGTTTTGGGGGAAATATGAACCGGTACTCTTATATAAAGGTACGCGCCTTATTGTTGGGCAAACACGAGGTTTCTGGGGTGGGGGTGGGGTCCTAATTAAATAAAGTCCGTTTCGGGGGGGGGGGGGTAGTTTTGGAGATTTAGTGTGATTGACGGGTCTATTTGGGTAATTAGATTAGCCCAGTTCAATTGAAAACTCACTCATAACATATCCCCTTCCTAATGTAGGCCATTGGGTCACATAACAACCACATGCTACCATAGAAATCAAGATGGTGGCCTCCAGTATGCAAAATGGTCCACGAAAACACGTGTCACCTTAACAGCACCCGCTTCGCAATGCGCGCTGCCACCACGTATTAATCTGGGGATGACGTCACAAGATGGCCGCTCACGCTGGCTACAATGACAACCGAACATTACGTAACTGGGTCACGTGACTATAACGTCACTTCCTCCACCTTTCCCTGCGCCCAATGTGACAAGATCCGCCCCTTTCCTGCTACTATAAAGGACTAATGACGAGCGTTAGTGATACATGGTTCGATAGTCCCATCTGATTACTGATAAGAACAAAAAATCCTTTGTGGACTGCTTCCTTCTTTCTTCAGGTGTAGATGATGACACTATCTATAAAAAGGACAAGGGGGCGCGGTGGCTCAGTAGGTAGAGGTGCAGGCTGCAAGCCGAGAGGTCCTCGGTTCGAATCCCACCTGCGGCAACCGCGTTCTGTCCTTGGGCAAGACACTTCACCCCGCTTGCCTACATGGGGGCACGATGACGCTGTGTACTAAGGCGTACTGCACGTCGATGGTGCGCATATCTTCAACCAATCTAACCCTGCCTGTGCAGAGTTCAGAGTTACGATGTTGGGGAGCTGACAGCTGTTCGTCGTTGCTCGGTGGTTCTCTCCGGGTACTCCGGCTTCCTCCACCCGTAAAACTGTCACCGACATGATATGACCCTGGCTGTTAATGTGTCGTTAAACCCCACTAAAAAAAAATTTTAAAAAAAAGGACAAACTATTGATAAAGTACAAAAAAGATATGCTTGCCATGTGCGCAAGTTAATAACGGAAAAAATGACAGCGTGTCAACATTATAAAGAAAAGAGTTGTCAAAAGACGAGAGTCTACGAACGAAGATTTTAAAAATCAATTTATACCAGTGAAAGTAGTCCTTTTTATAAAACTGACATTTCTTTAGATCGAAATTGGCTAAATGTTAGATATCAATATCACTTGACGGTTGTTGTAGATCAGGAACATAGGGACAGGGCCGCCGAGAGAGAGAGAATGGAACAAGACTGATTTTGTTAACTCCCTAGCTAAATTATGTGAGAAATGTGTATTTTGAAATTTGAATATTTGGACATGAGTCTGCTGGGGATTAATGGCGTTACTGGAAAAAAATGGTGTGCTCTTTTGTTTAACTGGTAAAGTGCTGAGTTTTTTCTGACAACAAATCAAAGCTCACTGTATACTGCTCTATTACATTTAATTGGATAGTGCCTTATAGCACTATCCAATTAAATGTCAGAGAGCAAGGTATTGTATAAAAAATCTGATGCATATCAGGGACAATAAAGGCTTCCTAAGGCAGAATGTAGCTACAGGCAGTTATTACCTGTCACTTTTAGCAAAGCCCAAAATAGGGCTTCCAGCACTCTACCAGTTAACACTTTACCTAACGTGATGTCATATCCTTTCGAACTATTCAAAGAGATCTCACCATTCATATTACTTTATATTTTCCACTGTATGCCCCCTTGACCATCTGCATATACAGAGTATATGCCCCCTCCGATGAGGTATCAAAAACTATGTTTTTGAAGAAACAAGTTGAAACTTTTAGTACTGAGAAAAAAATGCAAGAATCATCTCTTGGTCGAGTTGAGTAAAATATTAAACGTGACTTTTTCTCCCACCACCTGCCTATGGAGATACACGTGTCCCGGGAGAGATACCTGGATGAGACAGTTCTTTCTCTCCCCCCCCCCCCCCCCCCCCACACTTCCTATACAAGATATGCGTGTCTCATGTGAGAAGGCTATATGAGATAGATATGAGATAGATATATACCTCACATGACCCACGTTGGCGGCTTATTAGCATATTTAATGATCGCAGGACTATTCAATCATCGCACGTTCTTCTGTAAACAAACAACATAACATGGTGTCACGTTTTGGAAATATTAGCAGACGAATGTTTGTCGAGGAAAATAGAAATAGAAACACAGACCGCAAAACTTGACACTTGACTCTTTTGTTTGAATTTTTTGCGTGAATGCCATTATGAGTGGAGAGAGTTGCATGAAATTCCTGTCGAAAAGTTATACGAATACATTGAAGAATTCATAATGTGACGTGATCGGAATGTGCCAATGTTGCTACAATTTCGCTACAAATCTTTAACCCTTGTCTTGCTGACTTTGGGATTTAATTTCATGGTATATACCTGTGGTATATACCTGTGGTATATACAGAACTTTTGTGCGCTCTTTCCTATAAGCAAATCGTTTTTTTTTTTCAGAAATGGACAACAAAATTGTTCGATGTAGCTGCCCGTGCCCTTAAATTACTTTTGATGACATCGGAGTGTTTTGGTGTGTGTGTGTGGGGAGGGGAGGGGATTATCCCTGATTGGGGTGGGCGTGAGATGGGGAAATCTCACCCTCGGGACAAGATATTTGGTCCACACACTCGGCCTCGAGTCTGGACCAAATATCTTGTCCCTCGGGTGATATTTTCCCATCTCACACCCTCACCCACCAGGGATAATAATCTTATTCACGCCGTGTGATCATCCTTATGTGAATATATAATGATCGCCAGACTATTTCATCGTCGTTTGCGTTTTGTAAACAAATATGACGTACCGCTTTGCCTTAAATGACACACCCACCCACCCCACGTACGCCACTCAAGGATGATTGTTCTCCCGCCACACGCCACATAACGTCATTGAGATCAATAATTTCAACAGAAGTGATGCCACGGGATGTCAATTATTTCAGATCACTTCAAAATATTAACCCTTTACTGCGTAACGAGAAAACCGGTCAGTGTTATTCACAAAAATTACTATTCAATTTTCATTATTATTTTTTGTCTCAAAAACATAGCTTATGACCCTTATTGGAACGAGCTCGCTGAACTCGTTCCAATGAAGAGTCATAAGCTATATTTTTGATGAAAAATTGTTAATATTTAGTTATTCAAGAATTTTGTTTGCATGGTTCGGCAAGCCTCGTATCTGGGTCAAATATCTTCCCCTCGCCGGATTGTGGATTTCACCCATCCCACCCCACACGACTCGAGGTTAATAATAATCTCTTCTACACATTATTCGTTGAACTTTCTAGTGGACATCCGTTATCGGCTGTTTATTGACATTGTCTTATCAGGAAACACTACATTGCACGAGTATTGGACTGGTAAATTCCCAGCAGCCAAATGGCAAATACCGATTTCCTCCCACAGATAGCATTCTCGCTTTAACCCTTTCAACCCGGTGTGCATAAATTTTTGCTTGGCGAAAAAAATCAATGGACGAGCAGACGATATAAAGAGCAGAAAATCTGAAGCGAAGCTCGGTAATAATTTAATCCAACAGTTTGACAGAGCTGTTGGATGTAATTATTACTGAACCTCCTAACGAACCAGGATGGTTTCGCCCATTTCGCCGTTGACAGTATGGACTGAAATGATGCCTTCCAGGGCGCCAGTGTTAAAAGGGTTAAAGGGATCGTACACAGCAAATTTAAAAACTGTTTGCTCTTCAGTTTACAAAAAAACCCAATAAATTCTATATTCAAACGCTTCCCTGTGTTTTTCTGTATCAGACTTCTGAAATCGATTCCTTCAACGTTATATATATGGAGGGCGCGGTGGCGCTGCGGTAACCATTTCTCGTCAGATCACCGAAGTTAAACAACGTCGAGCCCGGTTAGTCCTTGGGTGGGTGACCGTCTGAGCGATCAGTTCGGACTCCCGCGTTTTGTTCTTGGGTAAGGCACTTAACCCCGATTGTCCACATGGAACCACGATGGCGCCGAGTACTAAGGCGTACTACATGTCGATGGTGCGCATGTCTTCAACCAATCTAACCCTGCCTGTGCTGGTGTGCGGAGTTACGATGCTGGAGAGCTGGCAGCTGCTCGTCGTTGCTCGGTGGTTCTCTCCGGGCACTCCGGCTTCCTCCATCCGTAAAATTGTCACCGACCCGATATGTTCTTGGCTGTTAAAGTGTCGTTAAACCTTAATAAATAAATATATAAATAAATAACTTTAGAAATGATGTGGACAATGACAGCAGAGGAGGATTGGCGAACTAGGAGATCTTCCGTTGGATCGGTAGACTCAGTCGTCAGATCGATTGAGTAGTTTGGGTGTGATTTGGATTCTTTTCTGACTATAATTTCAATGAAATGTCTCCCTCGTCAAACATCAAAAAGGCATTATGTGGCGTGGACGGATAACCCCCATCACACAGAATGTCATTTTGGTAGCTGTTCCGTCGTGAATGAGATATATTTGTTCACTAGTTAACGGGTGGTTTTACGTTAAGTTTTTGGGCGGTTGATTCGCATTCAGGGCCGTTGAACTAAAGTAATATACAGTTTCGCGTGTCAGTGTTATGCAACAGTATGTGTAACACTTTAACCCTTTACCTAACACGAAAAGCAGACGACACTTGCAAAAATAATTCTTGAATAACCAATTTTTTTCATTTTTTGTCTCAAAAACATAGGTTATGACCCCTCATTGGGACGAGCTGGACGAGATCGTTCAAACGAGGGGTCAAAACCTATGTTTTTGAGACAAAAAATGAAAAAATAATGAAAATTTATTGGCGATTTTTGAGAATAACGCTGGCCGGTTTTGGCCGTTACTTTGGGTAAAGGATTAAAATCTCGGATGTTATCACTTTCAAGTCCAATTACATACTGCATGAGCGTAGAATCCATTCGAACTTGGGATGGGGACACAATCATAGGGACACACGTACACTCATTGGTGTCCCGAGTGTCTTTGTGACATGGTAGGAATACAAGACACAAAGCTAATCCACCTCTGCATTGAAAAAATGCACATATTTTTTTATTCCATATATTTAACAAATTTCTCAACCACGCCGAAACATTGACCCGGTTGGAATATTTGGTAATTAAGGAGCACAAAATGTGCACTCTTCTCGACTTTAAAGGCCATCGAGTAGACATATCATACAAAGAAATCTTCGATCACATTTTTGAGTAAAGTGTCGAGCACCCGTATCCTGCGAATTCTTCATAACATTGTAATGACAGGAACCCAAATGAGAAATACAACTTTCAGATAACTGTAGTTAAGACGCGAGGGGCCCTACCGATCCCGATCTTCTGGTGGTGTTAAAATATATCGGTAAAGATAATGTTGGGTCTGTCTGTCTGTCTGTCTGTCTGTCTGTCTGTCTGTCTGTCTGTCTGTCTGTCTGTCTGTCTGTCTGTCTGTCTGTCTGTCTGTCTCTCTGTCTGTCTGTCTCTCTGTCTGTCTGAGTCTCTCTCTCTATCTCTGCTCTCTGTCTCTCTCTGTCTCTCTGTCTCTCTGTCTCTTTGTCTCTCTCTCTCTCTCTCTCTCTCTCTCTCTCTCTCTCTCTCTCTCTCTCTCTCTCTCTCTCTCTCTCTCTATCTCTCTCTCATTCAAAATTAAAAAAACTTGCATTTTGAAAAAAATTCTAATTTTAACAAATGAATGCCACACTACTTCAAAAGAATTTAAACAATTATTTAAAAGAATTGAAACAATCATTTGAAACTTGTCATGTTTTTCAGTATATCTCCTCTCTCACTGCATTCAGAATCCCACTTACATTATCGGCGAAAATCATGTCAGTATGATAGATGAGATAAATAATAAGTGGCCCGAACGAAATGATTTCGCGCGCCGAAGGCGCGCCGGGGCGGTATGGGGTACAAGCCCCTTTCGACCCTCGCTGACTGTATATGATTGGCTGTCACATGTCTAGGCGTGTTGAAGGAGGAAAAGGTTCCGGTACTCGGCAGGTGTCTCCTGTTGCTGCGTGGCGGTCTCGTTGACTGATGTCGATTGAACCATCGGGTGAGGACCTTTGTGGGAGGTTGGGTCCTCTCGCAAAGGTACTACCTCTCCCCGAGGGTGCAGTCGATCTGGATTTTCGGGCAAGTACAGTCTGCCACTTCGGAGATGATTTAAGTGGCCGATGAGACACTTCTTTATATATAACCAATGAACGTTTCAGCAATCCAGTTGTAAAGATCAGTGGTCACATATTTATTTATTTATTTATTTATTTATTTATTTATTTATTTATTTATTTATTTATTTATTTATTTTGAATAGGTACTTTAGATCAGCATATTACTGTTTCAGTTTTAATTGTTTTTCATACAATAATATGACATTCTTTATTGTTGTAAAATAATATGACATTCTTTATTGTTGTTCTTTATTTATTTTTTTATTTATTTATTTATTTATTTATTTATTTATTTATTTACTTATTTATTTTGAATAGGTACTTTAGATCAGCATATTACTGTTTCAGTTTTAATTGTTTTTCTTTACAATAATATGACATTCTTTATTGTTGTAAAATGTCATATCAAACGACAGACTTGAACATATCAAAAACTTTTCTTGAACATATCAAAAACTTTTTCAATTTTTAGAGACAATTTAATTCTTCCGTCATGCCTGAGATGCAAGAAAGTACAGCAACATTTATCAAGACACGTGAGTTTTATTACCATTACCTGGTGTACATGAAAGTAAGTGATTGTTAAGAATTGTGGGATCATGACTGAGACACGACAGTCTTAGGGAGTTTTTCATTGAAATTATCTTCACATTGTCTCATCTTGTTTACTTCTCTAAAAACTTAGTCCCGTGAACTAATAAAGAACAACTTCTAAGAAATTTGTGGGAGGCGAGAAACCTTTCCCTTACTTGCTCCCTTGTAAGATAGCACGGACACGTATTAATGCCATACTTAAGCATCTTTTTTCACAGTTATTTATTTATTTATTTATTTATTTATTTATTTATTTATTTATTTATTTATTTATTTATTTATTTATTTATTTATACTTAACGACACTTTAATAGCCAAGGTCATATCGTGTCGGTGACAGTTTTACGGGTGGAGGAAGCCGGAGTACCCGGAGAGAACTACTGAGCAACGACGAGCAGCTGCCAGCTCCCCAACATCGTAACTCCGCACTGGTTCATGTACGTATTTCTTTACTTTCCGACACGATGTGACCCTGGCTGTTGAAAGTGTCATTAAACCGAAATAAATAAATAAATTTCGTTTCGCAAACAATAGGCCCCAGGGTCTTAATCGCTCACCCGATAAAAGTGGTTAAAGAAAGATTTAAGGTCGCATTCAGCATCTACAGGTTAATATACTTAATCTTTTTTAGATAGGATCTGTTGAGTGATTTTTATGTGTTGCGTAAAATCACTCATTCCATAAAACCAGTCAAAACCCTCCAAATCTTCTCAAGCAGAAAAAAAACCCAGTGAGTGAACCCTCTGACCCCGACCCCCTCCCCCCTCCCCCCCCCCCCCCTCCCTGTGACCCTCACTTGCAAAATATACCACAATCAGCTCTGTCAAAATCTGACTGGTGGTTGTGAAGAAGATTTTTAGTTCAACTTGACGAAGTCAAACTGAGCTATTGCCGTTACTTGCCGTCCGTCGGCGTATGTATGTACGTTCGTCCACAGTTCCCTTTGGCACACCTCACATGTCGCATTTATGGCCACTTTGAAAATTAATATGTTTGTTTAGGGTGACCTCTGGATGGGCGTTATCGAGTTTCGTCCATTTCCGTCAAAAACCGTTGCCGTTGGCAACGACCCTTGAACTTAGTTTACTTATGCATCAATATGTCCCCTTTGCACGCCCTATAGGGCACATTTATGATCGGATCGCTTTGAAACTTGGTATACTTGTTTGGGTTGATATCTAGATGGGAGCTATAGATTTATTCCATTTCCATCAAAAAAACCGTTGCCGTTGGCCACGACCTTTCAACTTAGTTTAGTTATGCATCAATATATTCCTTTGACACGCCCTACATGGCACATGTATGATCGGATCGCTTCGAAACTTAGTATGCTTGTTTGGGTGACGTCTAGATGGGGGCTATTTATTTTCTTCCATTTCCGTCAAAAAAACGGTGTCGTTGGCATCAACCTTTGAACTTAGTGCAGTTATGCATCAGTATTTCCCTTTGGCAGATCCTACAGGGAACATTTATGAGCGGACCGCCTTGAAACATGGTATGCTTACTTGGGATGACCTCTACAGGGGAACTATCTATTTTCTTCCATTTCCGTCAAAAAATGTTGCCGTTGGCAATGAACATTAGTTTAGTTATACATCAATATATTCATTTGGCACACCCTATAGGGCACATTTATGATAGGATCGCTTTGAAACTTGGTATGCTTGTTTGGGATGACCACTAAATGGGCGCTACCGATTTCCACTTCCGGCAAAAAAAAAAAAAAAAACGTTGCCGTTAGCAAAGACCTTTGAACTTAGTACATTTGTGCATCAATATATTCCTTTGGCACACCACACAGGTCGCTTTCATGATCATATCGCTTTAAAACTTCGTATGCTTGTTTGGGGTGAGCTCTAGATGGGAGCTATCGATTTTCTGCCATTTCTGTCAAAAAGACCCTTGCCGTTAGCAACGACTATTGAACTTAGTGCATTTGTGCATCAAAATATTGATTTGCCATACAGGACACATGTATGATCGGATCGCTTCGAAACTTGGTATGCTTGTTTGGGGTGACCTCCAGATGGGAGTTTCGATTTTCGTTCATTTCCGTCGAGACACGTTGCCGTTAGCAATGACGTTCAACTTATCCGTTTTGTATGTCAACAAGTTCCTTTTTCACACTGCACAGGTCGCATTTATGATCAGATGACCTTGAAACTTGATATGTGTGTTCAGTTTACATTTAAAAATGCATGGATTGCTCTAACACTGTGTACGCACAATGCTGTTATGTTGAAGTTTCACCAAATAACATTGGAACCAATGATCTTCAATTTTGCCATTTCACTTACAACTTACCAAGTTCAAGTTTGTCATGTTGAGCTACAGTGTTATTGACACTTTCATTTAAAGAATGGTCTTTATACTGCTCTAGGTTAAAATTTTGGATCCCACGGGTAACCCAAATATGAGCAAGGCACTTGATTTGAACAAACCGGTATCTGAAACTTTTAAGGTTGCTGCATATCAATTATCAAAAGATTATGACTGGTGGATGTGAAGAAGAAGATTTTTAAGGGAATTTCCCCATATTGCACTAAGTTAAAATTTCGGTTGCCTCGAGGAGCCCAAAATATGAACCCACGGACTTCGTTTGAACAAACTGGAATTCAACCACACGAAGGATACTGCAAACCAAATATCAAAAGATTCTGACTGATGGACCTGAAGAAAAGGATTTTAAAAGAACATTCTTCATATTGCACTAGTTTAAAATTCGGGCACCCGTGGCGAGTCCAAATATGACCATAGGGACATGATTTGAACATATTTCAATCTGTACTATCTAAGGATACTGCATATCAAGTATCAAAAGATTCTGACTGGTAGATCCGAAAAAGAATATTTTTAAAGAATAAATATTCCTTATATTTCACTAATTTAAAGTTCGATTTCACATAGGAAGCCCAAATATGATCCCAGGGACGTGATTTGAACAAACTTGAATCTGACCCACCCTAGGGAGGCTCTATGTCAATCATTAAAAGATTTCGATTTTTGGATCTGAATAACAAGATTTTGAAAAATATTCCTCATATTGCACGAAATTAAAATTCTGGTCCCCATAGGGAGCCCAAATTTGAACCCAGGGACTTGGTTTGAACAAACTTCAAACTTAACCCACTAAAGATGCTATATACCAAATATGAAAAGATTCTGAGAGATGGTTCTGAAAAGGAAGATTTAAAAAAAAATGTTCCTCATGTTACACTAAGTTAAAACTCGGGCACCCACAGTGAACCCAGATATCACTCCGGGGATTTACTTTGAACAAATTTAAAGCCGATCCCCTTAAAGATGCAGTATATGAAACATCAAGAGATTTTGCCTAGTAGATCTAAAGAAGAATATTTTTAAATAAATTTCTTCATATTGCACAAAGTTAAAATTCGTGTTCCCATAGGGAGCCCAAATATGACCCCAGGGACTTGATTTGAATAAACGTGAATCTCACTTCACTAAGGATGCTACATACCAAACATAAAAAAAACTCTGACCTAAGGATATGAAGAAGGAGATTTTGTGAAAATAATCCTCATGTTACACTAAGTAAAAATTAGATGCAGTACATATCAAGAGGTTTTGAATGAAAGATCTGAAGAAAAAGATTTTAAAATAAATTGCCTCATATTGTACCAAGTTAAAATTCGGATTCCATAGTGAGCCCAAATATAAACTCAGGGACTTGTTTGCATCTGACCCCTCTAAGGATATTGTATACCAAGTATCAAAAGATTTTGGTTGGTAGTTCTGGAGAAGAACGTTTAAATTTTTTTTTTTTTTAAATTGATGGGCGCTAACAGAATTATGCCCCTTTTGGTGCGACCTGTGGACGTGGCACCCTTATTTGAGCAAACTTGAATTGACATATGATAAAGAACACGCATATCAAGTTTAGTTCAATTCAGCCGATTGGTTTATGAGGAGAAGTCGATAATGGAAAGTTCAATCCGCACGTGATTTTTGTCTGAATACTGTATGAAAATCTTTAAAAGCTGTTTATGAAAACCTATTGCTGATTTCTTTAAAAACATTTTGAAAATAAGTCTCCAAAAATTCTCTTTTAATATATTTAAATTCTGTTGTTTCCACCGTTTTCTCACAGATTCGAATTTACTGGTCACAGACAATTCTATTTCTCCAGTTAAGTGTTGTTTTAGCTGAACGGCAAAACTCAAGTTAGAGGGATCAAACTCTGTCAAAATACCAATATATAAGTAATATTCTACAAGTATTGCAAGAGGTTGCGATCCATATGGCAGTTTATGGCCCGGCCAGTCAACTTGCAATGTCTATTTTGACTAGGGCCCTGCGAAACTTCGAAATCAGATTCGATTCGAATATTCCACCTTGATTCGATTCGATTTCAATCGCGCCCTTTCGAAAATTTTCGAATCGTCGAGGTGTTCTCAAAATCCAACAAAATCCAACAAATTTTCTTCTCTTGAACTCTTCTCCTATCATCATATCCCCAGTACAGGAGACCTCATGATAGAAAATGTTCAAGTAGGTTCCGCTTCCGACATTACATTGATTCCGTTCTGGAATATTCCGCTTTTTGCTTGATTTGCACAAGTGACCGTTTCACACAATACTTGAGTGGAGACTAACAATATTTACGGTTGTTAAAAAGTGCAATATCCACAACTTGAAAAGCGGTGAGATTCGATTCGAGGTTTGATTCGATTTGAGATCTGGTGTCTGATTCGATTCGACCCGAAATTTGAGGTTCGCCGGGTCCTAAATTTTACCGAAGCGAAGCTGCTGTCCGTATGCACATTAAGAATTGAGTGGACGGTCCATAAACTGTCATACAGCCCACAACCTCGTGCAATATTTGTTATATTATACCGAAACCCCTGCTTCCAAGAACATATTGCTGTCTATATGTATTATTACTGTTATTCTCATTTTTGTTATTCTCATTTTGAGCGAAAAAGAACTGCTGATCAAGCAACAGCCTTTTGATTTCAAAATAAAATAAAAATAACAAAGAATAGTGTTAAACGTTCCTAAATGTTAAGTAACACTGATTAACTGATTAAAAGTGCGCATCATTGCTGAATTAGTTTTTCGGCAGTTGACATATTTTTCGATTTAACGTTTCGCCTTTACGGATGCCAAAGACGTTCTCGCATATGTTATAACGTCGTCACTTGTCTACGAGCCATACATTAACCTTTTTACCGGACACTTTACGATAGATCAAGACGGAAAGGAAACAGCCTAGGATTTAAAATATGACATCTCGATTGTTAACTGCCCTCTTTGTCTATCGTAATTTCTCCGGTCCATATTTCACTTTATTGTACACTTTATAAATAACCACATTTATTTTGGCTGGATCTTAGACATGTGACTGGTAATTTAAAATCCATGTACATCGGTTTTCCAGTGAATATCAACTTTCTAAATATAGCTTTTGAAAATCCGTCTCTCTTGTTCTACTTCAATCGACGTAATATCTATAACACTGTGTATTTTTATGTTATTCTGCAGATGTTAACTATTTTATTGTTAAATAAAAATATTTCTGGTTGAGATAATTTAACTTTTAATTGACAAATAGAAGACTTTTTTTAGGATGGACTATATAATAAAATAATATGATATGATATGATGTGATATGAACCTTATATCTCGGCTAACGCCTCGGTCAGTATAAGTGTTTAGGTTCATATCACATCATATTCACCACCACAAGAGTCCATAATTGTATAATATGGCCCATAGCCCGTAGTGACAACGGGCCGAACGTAATATACGTCTTTCGTATTCGTGACGGCAAAACGTTTCGACATATCTTCTTCGAAACTTGGTTTGGTCATCTTAAATACACTTCGTGCGATAACTTCATAAGCTGAGTTTAATCTCACATGATGACAAACATAACGTGGTATTCTAAAAAAATAACAGCGAAATATTATTAACTCTGAACACATCGGAGGCGGAGTTTCTCTTGAACAAAACACTCAGAGTTGGTATGCATTCTTCCTATATGCAGGTTGTTGCCACCTCGGCTGTTCTTGAATATCTGGGACAACTTTAACCAGAGGATAGTTTTATATTATTCAGCACCATTTGATGTTCTAATATGAATGCAGTGGCAAACTTTCAGGAATTCCTTAAATCCGCTCCTACCTGGTTAGATATATACACTCAAGTAGTTTTGCACGTATGATTCACCCCTCTCCCCATTACACTGATTTTTAATGGAAACGACATGGGACGTCCTGTTTTTCGCTCGGTCCAATCGGATCCTGTGTGGCGTGCGTTGAATATATATACTGTTTATATATATTTTGAGTGGATACCGAAAATTATCTCATCAGTGACCGAGACAAATAGATTTTCTTTTTATTATACGCTTTTTATGAGAATTTGATCATTCCTATTGCTAATTCCACCCGTTTCAACCTTGAATTAATGCACGAAAGTAAACAGCTTATGCGCATTGATACGCGGAAGTGAATTGATCGATACTAGGAACAGGTAACGTCTTGCGATCTGATTCAGCTGGCGGGTTTCATGCATCAATTCAAGGTGAATACGTGTTGAATTATTGCTGGGAATAATCTTTATCCACTCAAAACACTAGATTTTTTTTTCTCAAAATTTTTAGAACAAACTGATAATTTCCAGTGATAAGTTGACTCGTATTCACCTTGATGTGAAGCCGCAATTTTGATTGATACCGGGAAAGTGAAAATTTCTATATCTTCACAGTGGGATTGGGTGTGTGGAGGGGGGGGGGGTACGATTTCTACCTTTCCGCAATTTTTTTTGATAATCTCTCTTTGAACATATAATAATAAACTGTGGTATAGCCATCCAGTGACGCGGTGCCAGGACTATGCCTTGTGGAGTTCCTGCTCGACATAGGCGATATAAAATTAAATTCAAGTAGTTGCATCTTCACAGATCTTCCATTCATTGAGGCTCCTGTGTTTAAAAGCTGGGACCATAGACCTTTATTACTGCAGTATAGTACGGTATAATCCAGTTATGTATGTACCTAGCTTTGGGCATATAGTATATGGGTACAATTAAAACTAGAAGTCCTGTCACGAACTGTGACCTTATCTTGGCTTAATTGTGTGTAGGAATTGAGCGCAATTGCCATATCGAATGGCACCCAAAGCATGGCAGGTTCTCCTGGTTACTCATAGCAAACACAGACAATGCTTCTACCAATGGACCTCCGGGTTACCCGGAGGTCCATTGGCTGAAACATTGCTTGTGCACAGGCCATATGTACAGAATTTGATAGCCATAGTATGGTCATAACGCGTAGATTAAGGCGCTGATCGAGGTGCTATTTGTGCACATTTCATGACAGAATTTCTAGTTTTAACTATATATGTGTTTGGAGAGTGATGGAAAAGGATAGTTTTCTCGAAAGCTTTTTCCCGCGAAACGTTTGACGCTGGTACGATAATTGCGTCGTGACATAATAATGCACGCCCGACACCAGAGACTCTGGTCGCTGTTGACATCCACTGTATACTCCGACATTAAGTGATTCTCTTAAATGGAATGCTGGTCTACAAAAAAAAGTGCCAAAATCGGCAATTTTACGAAACAAGACCCGTGCCCAACTGGTAAAGGCGATATCATTTTCTCTCATGGGTGGGTTTCTTCAATTTACATTTTAATTTTATATGTTACGTTTTTCATTATTGTAGATGCTTTGGTTTTCTGGCGAAGTTAAAACATCCGGTTTTGAAAGAAATCAAATGCATAGCATAAAGTGTGTCGTTGCAGGAGAACAAACAATAACGCTAGCGAATCACACAGGATACAGAAATGGTGATGAGGTAGGATGTTTGTAATTGAATCATCATTTTTTTATTAATTGCTTTGTGTGTATTTACCACTTACCCAAGAAATATTATCGATCTGTTACATTTTGATAAAATGAGATACTAACTAGACGATGGAATGTAAGAAGATTCGCACGGATGCCGGAAATCGATGTCTTGCATGGTGAAAAACGTCCATAGTCTTTTCCCACCACATTGGAATCACCCTATACCTAATACTTAACTAAAATGTACACGTCTCTTAAATAACACATTTTTCAATGAGTGTGAATGTATGAACCAGCGCCTATGAATGCAGGTATATATGACCCGTCCATACCTTTTTTCATAGGGACTTTATCTTGGGAGTGAGTGGCCTGAAATTTGACACCTGCTGCCTTAACGGTAGCGAGTGTCGAATTTTAGGTTTTCACCCCCTCGCTACGAAAATAAATTTTCCTTCGGACAAAGAACACTCCGGCAAACAAATAGAGCAAAGGTACACGCCTTAACGTAGACTACCAGCTGTGCCGACCTTCCGACCGACCTTAATTTCGTCTGTTTCGTCTAATCGCCCTATTTTTTTTTTTTTTTTTTTACATCTGTTCCCTTTTAAGGTGGTTTTGTGGAGGGTTGTTACACAACAGGTTTGAACACGTGCGGCAAGATATTGAAAGTTTATATTTATAGAAGAAATCTGCGCTTTTTGGGTGGATGACGGGGTTGTTTCATGTGTGGGAGTGGAGGATGACATATTTTCGCGAGTGGTTAAGCCACTTGTGAAGCTGGGTCATTGTCCGTCCTCACATGTGAACTGGCTACGGTGTCCATGTGGGGATCGCGGATCTTCCTTTCGTTATATTCCCCCTTATCATACTAGGGCTGAAGTATAGAAAACTACAGCTTATTTTATTTTTGGCGCAGCAACTAATTATACTGTCGCGCCTGATACCCTATACCCTATACCCCCGTTAACTAAAGATATGTTTTCTGTCCAACTTCCGTTTTATCCTATTTCGTGGTTTTATGACCGGGCATATAACAATTAATTATGTTCATTAGTTGGTGATGGGGCGTGTACCCACTACTCAGTAATAATAAGGATTTTAACACGACTGCCTGATGATTTTCATCTTCACATATATTGATATCACGTATATTAAAATGTACTGCCTGTAAATATAACTGAGTCAAATATGTACCTCTTATACTGATGTTGGTTTTAGAGAGAATAAAGAATAGAATAGAATAGTTATCCATTGTTATTCGTTTTCCAGTACAACATTTCAACGTGAAACACAAAAACGACCCTGGTAGTAAAGTAATTACTCGTTACGACCCATGGGCATCAATAAAGGGTGGTCAAGGCAATAATAATAATAATAATAATAATAATAATAATAATAATAATAATAATAATAATAATAATTTTATAGCTTGAAATCCAGACATAGCTGCACAAAATTGTATAATGAAAAAATAAATGCTGGCATCTCTTGAGGGGGGGGGGGGGGGGGGGAGGGGGTGGAGGCAGAGTTGATGCTGCACGTCGTTATTGTCTGTCCGTGTCCACTCCGGTGTGACTGCATGTGCATGTTTGTAGGTGACCTAGAGCTGCCGTTGTATGGGTGTGCGCGAGTGTAATCTGGTTTTGCAGTGTGATTCTTATGAGTCGGTTGGAGCAGGCTCAAGCTTCGAGAAACACCGATGCTGACACCTGTTCTGAAAGTGTGCGGTAAACAGAGTTTATGCAGCTCGTCGCTATTGTCAACCCTTATCCACTATGGCGTGACTGCATGTGTGTGTTTATGCCTATTATTGGGTCTATGGTGCCGGTGAATACGCGAATGTGAGTAGTGATGACTGACACTATAGACCAAAGCATTTAACACTGAATTCAGCATACCCCAGGACTGACACTATAGGCCAGAAATTAACATAGGAATCTCCATAGGGGTGTTGTACCTATAGTGACATTTTTGTACCTATAGTGACATTTCTGGAGGCGAGAAAAAAGATTTAAAATCTTTTTCTCGCCTCCAGAAATGTCACTATAGGTACAAAAATGTCACTATAGGTACAACACCCCTATGGAGATTCCTATGTTAATTTCTGGCCTATAGTGTCAGTCCTGGGGTATGCTGAATTCAGTGTTAAATGCTTTGGTCTATAGTGTCAGTCATGGGGTAGGTTGTCCCAATTACTCTATACTGTCAAATATGTGTATTTTGCTTATTAATCAATCTTTCCATACT
This sequence comes from Pictodentalium vernedei, assembly GCA_031216915.1. Lineage (NCBI taxonomy): Eukaryota > Metazoa > Mollusca > Scaphopoda > Dentaliida > Dentaliidae > Pictodentalium > Pictodentalium vernedei. Next base: position 467,520,173 of record CM062296.1, on the reverse strand, counting down.
TTAAACCGTACAACACTTTACTGTATGGAAGGAATGGTTGATAAGCATACAATATCTTACCCACAGTGGAAAAGAGAAGTATCTCTTAACTCTTTTTACTGATGGTTTTTGGGTGGTGAAAAAAAGAGAAGTATCTCTTCTCTTTTTTACTGGTGAGGGTGGGGTAATGGGTCACCACTACATTGAAACAGAAAATAAGAGTTAGTTTTTTTTTGCTACCACTATTTAATACATCAAGCGAGAGGAACATATGTACACCGAGATCTGAGATTGACTATAAAAAAAGTCTTTTTACATTGAGATATAATACATAGAGCAAGAGGAACATATATACATCGAGATATGAGAATGACTATCTACAGAAACCCTATTTACATCAAGAATTGTTGTGTGATACCGCTTTATTGGAAGGTTTTTTTATGTTTGTTTTCTTGTGAAATTATCGACAGCCAGTTTTTCTTGCAATAAAGCATTATCACGTATTACATATGATACACAACAGTGAGTGACAAAAAATATACAATAGAATTTATCAAAAAAAACTCTGTGGGTTGTTTTGACACCTGATTACAGTCATTTTAAATAATGTCTATAGTTTTGCTCAAACCATCGACGGACTTCTCTGTCATTCTCTTGAAAATTTCTTGGGTTGAATTTGATAGTAAGAACTGTCTCTAAATCATATCCTTTAGCAAGATGATCTAAAACAAATATACAGTACATACCACACACCACAGTATGAAGACTCTGTACTCTCATTGTGTTTATAGTCCATGAATCTGTGTTTTTCACTATGAAATTGTATATATCTTTATGTAATGGTGGTAAGCCATAAGAATCAAAGTAGATGGCTGAATGATTGTCTTTGAAATATATCACCACCCAGTGTTCTCCTGGTTCTTTTGATGAATCTGTGTTCACAATATAAGCTTTTCTGTGTTTATGCTTTTGTTTTGGTAATAAGTCTCTTGAACACACTTTTCCATTCAATGATGATAACCTTTGAGAATTATCAAGAACATATTGTAGTTGGGTGGTGTCCATCTCTTCTTATCCCTAAAAAGGGCTGTTGTACTTTTTTTTTTTAATCAACCTCTTCTTCTTCTTCTTTAACAAGTGGTGTGTAATATCCCCACTCTTTCTCTACTAAATCTGCCCAATTTTGAATGTCTGCTTGTGTGTTAATTTTAAAGTTCACATTCATATATGTAAAACAGCCTTCAATATTCCATTTTTTTGCTTGTTCGAGCAGTTTATATAGTACACTTGATGGGCACACTTTTTCCATACAGTCTTTCAAATACATTTCAATCCATATTCTTATATCCTTTCTTATACAAAAGTCATGTTTTGCTCCAGGTATTCCTTGACATCCATAACACAGTTTATTCACTTCTTCTTTTATCAAAGGTGTCACTTCATTTACAACAATTTCTTTAAATAATCTAAGGAACAGTTTTTCATTTTCTGTCTTCACTCGCCTCATTATTTGTATTCTTTGTCTCATTTCTCTGTGCATCTTGCAATGTTCACATTTACTCATTGTTAATAGTCAAATATCACTTCTCTGAACTTGTTGATTTGTATTTCACTATCAAATTCTGCATAGACAACAACGTTGATCACCTGTGTCAGAGCTTGAGCAAACTGAAGATCTATTCGAAGGTTGCCAGACTTTATAGGATGAGCTAATGGTCCACTGCTTGATTGATCAGGTGTCAAATCAATTCCCCAGAGGGTATATCCTTTTGCATAATCCTGCATTGATATATTAAATGTTTGATTTTGTCCAAAATACCCCATTGCTTCAAACAATGATAAATATGAATTTAGATAAAGTCCACCTTCGAAATTTGGTTCAAAGGGACGTGATTTAATGGAATGTCCATCCACTGTAATTTCCAACTTGTTCAAATTGAAATGTTGAAAATTAAATGGAGATGTACCAATATCTCCATTTAAATCTTTATTTGAAACTAAACCAAGAATTATTCGTTTTGGCATCTGTTTATGAAACAGATGGTCTTCTATTTTTGATCGAAGACCATTTCCAATGGTAAAAGTTTTAACTTCAGTACGTCTAATGGGCATTTTATAATTTGTTCGATCTATTTGTGCATTCAGATCATTTGCAAATTTAGGAATTAAATCCAAAGCTGGTATTCTGAATATGGCTTTTTGAATTTCGATTTTTCCATCTACACCACCAATCAGACAAAATTTAGTTGGGGAGCGATGAATTTTAACTCTCATTTCCACACCATTTGGTAAATATTTCTCTTGCACAAACAGATCTAAATGCAATTTTCCTCTTAATTGTACAGATTTACTGTTTGCAATTAATTTGTGACGTTCAACCAAACCTTTGTTTGCGGAATCTTTAGCAAATGCAGTATGTTGGCCAGGGGTGTCTATATACCACATCTCACTAGCAGCTAGATGTGTTTTTTTCACATCTTTTGAATAGCTCAACAGATTTTCAAAAAATGCTCTATAAGGATACATGTCTGTATTGGTGGTTATCAAATTACCGTTCAGTGTCACATCAACTTTACTGAACATGCTGTGAAGGAAATTATTGATAGGGGTAATATTCGTATCATCTTCCAAATCACCCCCATCTTGCTTTGTAATTTTGAACTGAACCTCAAGTGTAGATGCTGCAAGATCTAGCCACTTGGTTGTTTGTCTGGGGATTAAAAATTCTATTGGTGAAGAATTATTTAAAGATGCAATAGGAAATTGCTCAATCTCACCAATATTTTCTATACCACTCGCTGTTGGTGATACATTATCTGGATCAAATCCACTACAAAAATGCTCGCAAGATCCATGCAACATCATGATTTAATCGAATATATCAAGTGGTCTTGAATTTCGTTTTGAATAAGATTGCCGTTTATGTGTCTTTCCTCTTTGAGAACGAATGACAGAGTGATGTCTTGGTTCTCGTTTCTGTCTTTTTATTCCCAAAGCAGCTTTACCCACTGATGTCATTAGATCTTTTGCATGAGTGAGCATAACTTCTTTGGTTGGTTTACGATTTCTCATCAATTCATTTGCTATTTCTAAACCGTGTTTTAATCCTTCTTTCTTTAAAGTTCGAAATGCATTTTTTGCAATTGGTTTTATTAATGGTACAGCTGATCTTATTGCTGAGCGAAAAATGGATCCTAATCCATAACCATATTGTCGTGCTACTCCTCGATACACTGGAGGCATTTTTTATAAATTGAGTTGATGTCTCTGTCTAAAATGCAACTTGACAACACTCTTCCCACTTGAAAACTGAATGTTTTTACCAGTATTCCCATTTACATTTATAGTGATATAATCAAAAGAAGATTTTGATACTGGTACATAATGTACATTATCAAATTCTTTATGAGTGTGCAGAGATTCGTCACGTGTTTCAAAGGGTATCACACGTAAAATGGGTGCTTCTATATCACCAAGAAATGTATAATCTGCTATGTCGGAATAAATAAAGAGCTGATTAAAATCCACATTTAAATCCACATTATATTTAAATGCATCTTTTGCTGTGTTAGGAAATATTACTGGAAACATACCATCTTTACACCCCAATTTTTCTGATAAACTTTGTGATAATTGAATACCGACTGTTCCAATACTATTTGATACAATTTTTACACGTGATTGTCGAGATGAATAACCAAGATGAAATGACACACCAAATTCTTTAAAAATATCACCCAGTTTTTCTTGAATTTCTGATTCTATTGCTTCTACAACATGACCACCATTTGCATATGCACCTGATAAAATACTTAATTCAACAGCAGCAACACCCTTACGTACTGTATGTTTGAAAAACGATTTATTAATATTATTAATGCGTGCTGATATTTTTGAATCTGTTACAATGATTTTAAAATTTGTTTCATCATCTGTTATATTTCTTGCCTCAGATGGTAAAATTACTTCAACTAAACCCACTTCCCAATGTTCTTTATTAATATGAATGGGTTTAGATAGTTTTGTTTGAAAACAACATTGTGTGTTATTTGGAAACATATCCATAGAACTATCACTCAGTAGTGTTACGTAAAATGAATTCATTTTTCTTCTCATGAGGTTTCAAATATTTTAAACCTGGACTTGGAAGAATATATCCTAAAGAACTACTCAATAACACTAACCACAATTCTTTGTTTGGGGATTGTAAACTAAGATGAATGATGGCTGTAATTATAATTGCATAAATGACAATTATTTGTGTGAAATAAGTTACTTGATTTTTTGCAACAAGACTTCCACAACAATTAAATTGTGCTTGTTGATTTTGTACTTCAACACTTGCACTTTCGCTACTCAATGTATTTTCATTTAGTGACATATTCTTTTTATACTATATCTGTTTCTGCTACCCAACTATCAAATTTCGTAGGATAACCTTCCCAATGTACTTTAAGTTCCTTGATGAGTTTCTTACCAACACGCCTTGAACGTTTGGCAAGAACTGAATCAATGATATATTTTTTATCGTCTTTTATAATTTGAATTTCTTGTGGGTAAAATGTTCCCTGTATATTTTCACCCCCCATATCTTCGAGTTTATAAGTGGGTGGTGTTGTATGTTTTACATGGGTGATTTTAAATAATTCTTTTGTCCAATTTGGTAAATACCCTTTTTCAAATGTATGTTTGGTTTTGTTAATGCGTACTATATCACCAATTTTAAATTTTATTTTTTTCTCTTTAGATTTTTTACCATATAAATTTTGTGTTACTTGTATTTCATTTTCTATTGATACAGATGCAGGGGTTCTCTGAATACTACGATGGAAACTGTGATTGTATCCATCAACTAAATTTTGTAACACATCAATATATCTTAACGTACGTTTGTGTGTAAAATATTTCCACATTCGTGTTTTCAGTGTGCGCTGGAAACGTTCTACAATACTAGCTTTTGTTTCGGGGTTCTCTGTTGTGAAAAAATGAATTTTTTGTTTCTTTAAAAATTTCTGCACATCTTTATTTTTAAACTCAGAACCTTTATCTGATTGTAAAGATAATGGTTTACGTCCAGAAGTTTTTAAAATTCTTTCGAAGGATTTTATTAGTGTTTGTCCTGATTTATTGTGTATGGGTAAAACCCATGCATATTTCGAAAAAACATCAATGACACAAACTAAATATCGGAATCGGTCATTGTAAGATTGTAAACTTTGTAAATCTGCTAAATCTATTTGCCATTGTTGATCAATACCACCCACTATAGTCTTACGTCTTGCAAATTTTTTTCGAATGGGTTTATGTAAAGTGTAAGTCCTCTCTCCTTTCAACCATTTTTTAACTTGATCAACTGTAACAGATTTATCTTTACCGTGGGCTGCTTTGTATAATTTGTGTATACCACCATAGCCGGCAGGGTGATTTGTATTGTAATATATTTCGGTTAATAAATTATTCAATAGGCCTCCCATTTATCAGGAATTTTACTTTTTGCCAATCTACGTCTAGGTGTTTTCTTTCCTCGAAGTAGTTTATGTTTTGGAGTTGTTGAAAGAGAAGTTTCTAACCAACTATCTTGAGGGGAACTTTGATATTCATTGGGTATGCCATCCTGTTCTCTATTCATCCACATCCAACGTTCACGATTTCCAACAAAATCTTGAGGAATATTTATATCTTTTAAACCACGATTGAATATTTCCCACCCTCTTGGTTTAAAGCCTTTTCGATGTCTGAGAACATCATTGACTAAATCAATGATATTTGAACCTTTTATGGCCTCTCCATCATAACTTAAAACACCCTGATTATCCCAACTCATGTGTGGATGAGATGATAAAGCAGATAATAATGAAGTTGCTTTACGCCTCATTGTGACAGGAACACTTTCTAAAATACGATCTCGTAAAAACAATGACTTTCGGTCTGTCTCAGGTATAACCAGTGTTGGTTGTAATGCCTTCTTATATGACATTTGAAATTTTTGTAAATTTTCACCGTATTTTTGTTTTCTCTCACTTTCTGATAATTCTGAATTTTCTAACACGGATGATAATTCATTTTGCAGCAGCGCTGTATTAGTAATTTCAGGGTCAGGTGGTAATCTTGGGCGTTGAGATTTTTCACTTCTATAATGCTGCATTTCTTCCATCATTTGATAAGGTACAATAGCCATTTTCTTCATATTTTATTTACTAATTTATTTGCAAGATTTGTTGCAAGTCCTACAGCTGGTGCAAGTAAACCAAGTAATGGTAAAAACCCACCTTTTTGATTTAAAATTTGTTTTTTCTTTTTAAGTGATAATGATTTACTAGCAAGGGATCTTAGTTGTTCACGTTTCGGGTGTAATTTTCGTTTCTGAACAGGGGAAAGATGTATGTTCCCTTTTAAAAGATTATGACAACATTCTGCCACACAATTAATTAATTCTTTTGGTGCATTTTTCATAATTTGTTTTTGAAATGCTGGTGGTGTTTGACTTAGTGCCAATAACACCCCACCATATTTTTTAACTAGTGGAATTTTACGAGATTGTTTTACCATCTTTCCGTCACAAAGACCATTCATAAAATGATATGGCAGACAAATGCAAGTCATTTTATTTCAACTAAAATAAGATCTTATCCTCTCAACAGGTGTTTGTGCATTCAATGCTGTGAATCGTGCTGTCATTGGAATATTTTCTTTCAGTGCTACATTCCCCACACTCTGTCTAGACATCATAGGATCATGCGATACTCTAAAGCCACCAGATGTTCCACGTGTTAACTTTAATGGTGGTACTTTTTTCTGTTTTTGAAGTTTGCTCACTAAAACAGACTTTGTTTTTGTCAGTTTTTGAGGAGTGACTAAGAAATTTGCACGCACGTAATTTTTATCAACATTTCTTTTGATTTTTTTGTTTGTAGACAATTTTCGTTTCTTACTTTTTGTTTTTGTAAATGGTGAATAAAAATTACGACTTGTTTTATGTCCATCCCATCGAATTAAATTACGAATAATAACACCGCCAAAAAATCCACCACCACCTGGTTTTAAAATAATGTTTCGCTTGGTTGCAAGATCAACTCTTGGATTTGCAAGTTGTTGTAAATCCTGTCTATGCTTATCCATATATGTTTGAGTTTGTTTTGGCAATTTAATTTTTTTATTGAGTATGATTTTACTTGCTAACGTAAACCATTTTAAAATTTTCTTGAAACCTTTCTTAAGTAATTTTTCTCTTGCAAACGGATTTGTCTGCTGACTCAATTGTTCTAATGATCGGATAAAAGATACCATTGTGATGTGTACTCATCAACAAAAGTTTTAACCAAGTGACACAAAAAGTTATGGATGCAGCTTTTTATAGTTTTGTGTAAATGATGGGACCCCGTTCATTTTGTGTCACCCAAGGATGAAAAATATCAGTTCTTAATCTCAAAGAGTCGGGGGTTTTAGGATGAAAATCAATTAATAAATAACCGTGATCAGTACTCGTTGCATCTTGATAGGATGCATTTAAATGGGGTAATTGGACTTGATTTGCTAACACTTTTATCTGCCCTTTATCTCTGGTGTTTTGAAACAGAATCATATAATGTGCATTTAAACTTATGGTACGACTAGCTTTAGATTGTTGAAACATATTTTGTGTGATGTATATGACACTTGCATTTCGATGATGGCCTTTTCGTGTGAACCATAATTTAATTTTTTCTTCATCTTTATCACCTAACATATCATCAAAAACCACAAGATGTGGAATAGTGACATCACTGACAATTTCATATTCATCATCAGGAATGCCTTCTATGAATTTAACATCGTCACTTTCTTTAAGTAAAGCGTATGTATTTTGCCATTCTTTATAACACCAAACAATTTTTTGTGGTGGGATTTGAAATAAGTCATGTTTCATATCAATAAGCTTTTTGACAAATACTGTCTTTCCTGAACCACTAGGCCCCGATATAAAGATATTACACGGATGTTGAAACAATAAACATTCACTCATTGCCATGACTTCTTTTTTTTTACCAAAAGGAATATCAAAACATTGACTTATATACTTTCTACCTCCATAGCTTCTTCACATCTCTGTGTGGGTTTTCGTTTTAAGGGTGATTTTAATTCAAATAAAGTTTCTGAAGAACTCTGATCTAATTGTGGCATACATTGTCTATATAAATAATTAATGATTTCTACATCATAAATAATAAAATCCCACATAACTCTTGTCCAAATATTTTGTACATTATCTTTGTAAAAAGCATTCATGATTTGTAATGCATTACAAAATTCCCCATACATTCCATCTTTTTCTAATTGATTTTGAATGAAATCTTTTGTTATTGTTAGATAACCAGGAGTGATCATTTGAAATGCATATAATAATGCCTTACGTGTGATCTTGTTTTCTAAGATGTGTCTTACTGGTTCCATGGTTGAAATCAAAGTGATGATTCTTTTGTCTGTTCTGATGTACTTTGTACATCAGGGCAGTCAGGAAAATCATTTGCTGGTCCGTCAGTAAATAAATCACTTAACTTATTTCTGAAATGTACTGCGGCATGATTGCCAATTATTTTACTAAATGATGAAGTACTTTGATCATTTATGATCATGAGTGCAAATAATGAATTTGAATCTGGAAAATCATCTAGAGTTTTATCATATTTTTTCATTGTTGAAAATATTTGTTTTAAAGTGAACCCATTATCCATGACTGCTAATATTTTATCGGGGGGTGTTTGCATACATGTGGGTGGTTTATATAACTGACAGCCTCTAATAAGTTTCATGTAAGGACAATTTGGAGAATACTTGACATGTTCTTGTAAAGGAATATCCTTTTCTTCCCAGTTATGTAAACCTTGTCCACATACAAAACACTTCACTTTACCACCCCCAACACAGAAAAATCCAGCTTTGGCTAATTCTTCTTTTTTCGATTGTAAGACTGGGTAGGAAGTCCAATGAAAACTTTCAAGTCTTTTTAACTCTGATAAATAATTAGGGAAAGCAGGCTCGAGTGGTAAAGACATCTTGTCTGTTCTCTGTTCACAATTGAAATGAGTTTTTGTGACAGATATTTATACCTTAAACCCATAGGGGAGGGTATCATATTTACCTACTACAAAACGTTTTGTGTATACAGATCTGAATGTTTTGGTTTGTGCTTCACTTGTGACTTGTCTGTTTTTATTACGTTTAATTTTATGTGTGTACTCAATGTTTATTTTGTAATTCTCTCTGTCTCGTGCACACTCAACCATTCTCTCAAAATTAACTTTTTGTGATGTTTTGAAATCTAATGTGATCCCCTTAACTTTACATGTGGTGTGTGTTTCTCCATCTTTAATGTATTTGTATCCATAATTTTTTGGCCCTAAACCTACAAACTCTGTGATTTTTGCCCCTGGATGTTCATCTGTCCATTGACCTAACCTGCTATTTACAATTTTTGGGTTCCAAAGTGTGGGATTATGGATGTAAATACAACTGTCTGTGTCAAAGTATAAAACTCGTGTTCCTAATTGTTCCAAAACTTTATATAATTCCATACGTGCATACGCGGTTACAAACGATGCTACAACAACATTTGCTGAACTGTGTGGTGTGTAAACATCTGCAGTGTCTATATAGTTTACTAAAACAAATTGATCATGCTCAAAAAATTCCACATTGTTCACAATTTTGTCTTTGCTCTGTATTATATCAAAATATTCGGACGGTTCATTTATATATTTAGTTTTACTTTTGATATTGTTTTGTGCATTCTTTCCCCAGAGACAATTTAACATGGTTTTGGCAAATGATCTTTTTGGATTTTTTTCAACATTTTCCAAATAGATGTTTTCAATTTGTGCATAATCTTTTTTAAATGTGTTTTTGTCTGTTTCTGTTTTCACCCAATCTGGAAACCCGCTAGCTTCTTGTTTCATTTTTAAATATTTGTTCACATAATGTTTGTAAATCTCTGAAGACCATTCATCCCAGTGCCAAATCTGATAAGTCTCAATTAAAGTGTAACCCAAATCAAATGACTTGTTAAGTTCGACAGATGTCCATGTACCTACTATTGCACGTTGGTCTGGTGTGTGTTTACACTGATCTAATTCGTGTTCTGCACATGTTTTGCAGAGTGTAAATGTCATTTTCTTATTACAATGAATGGGGAGAACTGGTAAAAAAAGATTTTGAGGGGGTAGGATCATACATTTGATAAGTCCTCTATATTCCCTTATTTTGTCAGTGTCTATGTTTTCCTTTGTAAGAATAACTGGATGAGAGACTGGATATTCTCTGTGTTTATTGACATATGGGTAGAGTGAACAAATGTCTATGTATTTAATTTCTGTGTCTGTATTCTCATCAATTTTGTAATGTAATTTAATGGCATTTGTTCTCCCGCCAAACAATGCATCACGTGGCTGAATGGGATCCATGTGTGGGAAAAATGTATCTATAGAAGCTCGAACATCTGGCTCCGTTTTGCATAGATGATCAAATTCGTGTTCCCACACTATGTGAACATTATAACCCAATGATTTGAAATGTTTTATGCGATCTTGGGTTTTGTTGTACAGAGATTGATAGAATTGTGAATTGATTGGATTTTTCTCGAATCTGTCAGGATAGCAAGTCTCACATCCATGCCACATACATCCATAAAATTCATAGATTGTGTTTGTCTCTTTGTGAAAACCATCTACATGATAATTTCCCATTCTAGTTTCCCCACCATTTAGTGCATGTTGAATGTGTATGCCTTCTTCTTGTGCTAGTAGCTGTAAGAATCTAATGGCTTTCATGGAATATCGAACAGCAGTGGGATATCCTATGTCTGAAATGATGGCAACTGTGTTTTCTGGCATTGAATTTTTCCGCCAAGCTTTATTGCAGGCATCAGCTAAAGTCACAGCTTCCCTGAAAGGATCTATCCCATCACATTCAATAAATTTTGTTCTGAACTCCCCGCACCCTCTACGGAGGATGTCTACATCAGATTTACAGTACATGTCCATTTCTTTGACAAAATTGAAAGTGGCGTTACTAATAAATTTTTGATTGTACCATTTAATGAATTCTTCTCTGGCTGGGGGAGACATAGAATCAGGTATGTATAATTTTGCATCTAAATATGGGCCAATGTAGTTTTGATATGATTTTGTGTTTGCCAGATGAGGAAAATAACCTTTTGCAAGTTCACTTAAACCAAATGTTTTAGGGAATTGTGCCAATCTCATAGAAAGGAAACTCAATGAATCGATGAGTCTAACACCACAAGCTTTCAGAGAAATAATTTTGTTTCCATTCATGATGACATCGGGTTTTGATGTAGCAGTTTCAATGAGATGTCTTAAGATAAATTGTGCATCGAACCCTCTTGAATTGTGAGCAATAGCTGTTGTATCTAAATGTTCCTTACTGAAAAGCCAATTGCAAAAATCACTCAAAGTAGATTCTCCTTTGAAAATATATTCCCTTCTTCCATCTTTGTCACAGAAAATACATTCTTGATCTATAGGCTTGCAAATACATTCCCCACATGCACGGTGTGCAACACAGTAATTTGGGGTATGGAGACCTGAGTCTTGAGTTGTTTCAAAATCATAAAACACAAAGGGTACTTTCGGCATTTTGTCTTTCGTGGGTGGTTTGTATTTTGGAATGAAACAATAATGTTCAAATTTGACTATTTGATGGCAATATTTGCATTTCTTGAAGCCATCACAAATGTGTTTACCTTTCCCAGAGTAAATGCACATGTTACACGATAGACATTTTTTCACTAATTGACAGATTGATTTTTCTTGGTCATGTGTTTGAGTTGAGTGATTTTTATAACAAGATGAACTTACAAAATCTCTATTACAAGTGTAACAATGAACAGAATGTTCAGGCGTACATGGCAGTGGAGAATAACAGACACAGCCTTTCGGACATCTGTGACGTTCTCTGTTATTATAGCCTACATTGCAATATTCACAATAGTAAGCACATCCTAAAAACCCTGTAATTTTAGTGATGGTGTCAAAATGCTGGTCGTGGTGATAAATGTGAATAACTTTACTCTCTTTTGTAGTTTGAGGTGGTTCGTATAAAAACGTTTCTTTGACAAATTGTGGGTGGATTTTGATCACATAGTCTGGTGAGAGTATCTCTTGAATTTTATGATATTCCTCATACCCACAAGTTTTATTATATTCGAGGCCTGCTTTATCCATCAATATTTTAGCCTCTCGCTCTTGTGTCGGTCTATCAGAATATCGAATATTCTTCCATTTTTTCTCCCAAAGCTCAGATTCATCTTTATCAACATGGCATTTTCCCACTACAATGGCACGTGCGAGACACATGGAATCACAGGAGTTTTTAATTTCGATAATACTTTTCTTATTTCCAACCAGTTTACCCACAGCTGAAAATGAAATAGGTGCTTTTCGCCCAGACCCATGTGGTAGTGAAGTGTGTGTTATTTCTAAAGATAATTGACCATCGTGTATAGTAAAATTCTCATTTGATTGAATAACTTTTTCAATTTCATCTAACACTGTTTTTCCAGTGACACCCATAGCCTTTGTAAAAGGAATAAAAATACCCACCTCAAGACCTGGATGGTGGATGGATATCCTCATGGGGTCGTTGTCTTGTATACCACACTCTCGCTTCACATCTCTCACTAACGAATCAAATATTTCAGTTAAAAACTCGAGCGGATTAGTAACATCAAATTGCTTTAAAGTCACTCTGCATACATGTGATTCGGAGTGAAATTTTCTGGATACACGCATTAACTGAGGATGAATGGAATATAAATTCTGTACACTCTTTTCAGAGTGTACAGATTTTGTATTCTTAGCATATTCAGTCAATCTCTGTTTCTTACCAGCTAATGCAACAGGTTCTGTGTCATTATCCTCTGAATCACTGTAGTCCACTAATGATCTCTTCATCTTTTGTAAAAATCACGTCTTTCACTCTTGTCAAGTCAAAAACTTGTGTGATCCAAACCTCCCCCTACCCACATTTTTTATACTTTCTCGGCGAACAGAAATTTGTGTTTCAAGAAAAAATATTTTTCCTGAAAAACACAAGATTCTGTTTTTCAGATTTTTTTGTACACTCCAAAATGGTTATGGAAATATTTTGAAGATTTCAAAATATTTCCATAACCATTTTGGAGTGTACAAAAAATCGAAAAACAGAATCTTGTGTTTTTTAGGAAAAATATTTTTTCTTGAAACACAAATTTCTGTTCGCCGAGAAAGTATAAAAAAGTATAAAAGGAGGAAGAATCTTAAGATGTTTCACACTTGCTTTTGACTTCAAGAAGACAAGACATATTTTTTTTGAAACGCTCCAAAAGTTAAAGATGAACACTGATCCAAGAATAGAGAAAGCAAGTGATGCTAAAAGTATTTACTATAAACCATCTAAATGGGGAGAAGTTAGAAGACTTGTGAATGAACTTTATAAATTGATATCAACACCTAAAGAGATGATTTGTTCCATTTGTCATCAGAAAGGACATTGGGCAAATACATGTTCAGACAAAGGGCCATGTTTTTATTGCAATCAGAGAGGACATTGGATTAATGAATGTAGATTGAAAAAGCTATCGAATAACTCTGTGTCTCAACCAAGATGGGGTTCACCAGCTGTTGATCAACGAGGACCGGTAAAAGTTTATCCATGGTCAGAATACATAAAGCATGCAGAAGATAGATTACCGATTACAGGTTTCAACTTACAACTTGATGAAAAAGACATTGACAACCACACTTTAGGGGGGGGGGGGGGGGGGTGAGTATGATACCAATACCACCACCTCCCCATATAAACTTTACAAATGAGAAAGTTGACTTAGCAGAACCTGTGTTACCAGAGTTTGATGATAATGATGATACATTATTATACAAAGTGGACATACCTACTGAATCAAAGATGGAAGTTGATGAAGAAAATTTATTTCCAGAGAAAGAGGAACCACCAAAGAAAGTTACAAGAAAACGAAAAGCTAAAGACATTCAACCTAAAATGGCAAAATTTACCAAGAAGATGTGAACATTTTCAAAGTGACACTACACTTATGTAAAATTTCATGGAATAAAATTTTGAAAATGTGAATACAGTGTTTAGATACTTTTTTTGTGTCGTGAAATAAGAATTCAGTTATATTCTATCATATTGGTTGAGTGTGCATAAAGTTTCTCTTTTTAAGAATATGGTGGCCCTGATAAGGGCCGTTTTTATGTTTTTAAAATAAACAATGTATGTTTATTTTGGTAAGATTATTCCATGCTTCTTCCTAGCAGCTCGTAGAACATCGGCTCTTGTGATAATGTTGTTTGGGTAACCAATTCTGTCTGTGGCATAGCAGCAACTATCTGTCATCAGCCTTCTAAGAAATAGCTCAAGGGCCCCTCGAGCTTCATCCATGGCCTGTGATGAAATAGATTCCACACCACCTCTCCTCGCCAATTCTCGTAGATTTTCTCTTGGAATGACTGTGTGCTCGGTGTTGTGCCCCCTTCTGTCACCGCTCTGTGCTATGCTCTCTACCTCGATGCTTAGTTCAATCTTCATGTTTGTCAATAAGAACATTGGTGGTATGAGGGGGGAGTCTAGTGAATTTTATAGTAATTCAAGGGAGGGAAAAGCCGCCAGAATTACTCATTGTGAAAATGAGTAATTCTGGCGCCTTCTCCCTAGACTGGTTGATTTTTAGGCGGACTTCTCTACTGTTGGTTAATTTTTTGGAGGGGAAACTTTCAAATAAAAAATAAAAGACTTTCTTTATTTGATAGTAATTCAAGGGAGGGAAAAAGGCGCCAGAATTACTCATTGTGAAAATGAGTAATTCTGCCGCCTTCTTCCCAGACTGGTTGATTTTTAGGCGGGCTTCTCTACTGTTGGTTAATTTTTTGGGGGGAAACTCCTTCTAATAAAAAATAAAGACTTTCTTTATTTTTTATTGGGAGGGAGTTTTCCCCCCAAAAATTTCATCCAATGGTAAAAAGAGAGGGAAAACAAATCCTAATAGTATAAATTGAAAGCAAAAACTTCTTCATTTTATCATTACACTGAAAAAATGTCAGAATTTACAACTATAAATTTTGAAGATCTACAGGCTATGGATGCCGGTTATTGGAGATATTATGATACCACACCTAGTGAAAAGAATACAAGAGATGTGGAAGTACAAACTGATGAGACAGAGTGGGGAAAAATTCTGGCAATGCTAGAAAAGATTTACGATGCTGTGGATCAAGTAAAAAAAACGTCACCTCTACAACTCGTGCCGGAGAAGATTACCATCCCGGTGGGTTTTCAGATGCTAGAACCCACCAAACAGACCAAGAAAAGACCGGGGCGTAAGAGGAAAGCCACTGAACAGCGTGTAACAGTTAGGAGGTTGGAAGATAATGGAGAAGAACCATCAAAATCACCACACCCAATACGGATGAGGATTGGAAATTTGGCGTGTGGTCAGGGGCGGTATGGAAAAATATTGCCTGAATAGAATCAACCCCCTGGCTCAAAGACAACAACTTTAAAAACGGTCCTTTTCAGGACCACCACATTCTTAAAAAGAGAAACTTTATGCACACAAACAACCAAAATACAGTACCCAATTCATTTATAAAATATTTCATTTCCCCCCTCTAAATTGCAACAACAAAAAAAAATCATCTTGTTATTACTTCGCGGTATTTATTTTGGCGGGGGGGAAATGAAAATGTTTCGATCAGTGGGTAATGTGATCGAAATATTTCATTTTCCCCTCCAAATTTGCAACAAAAAATCACCGTGTTATTGCTTCACGGTATTTATTTTGGCGGGGAGGAAATGAAAATGTTTCGATCACATTACCCACTGATCGAAATATTTCATTTTCCCCTCCAAATTTGCAACAAAAAATCACCGTGTTATTGCTTCACGGTATTTATTTTGACGGGAGGGGGAAATGAAATATTTCGATCACACGATCCACTGATTGTTTCGCCGCCCCAGATTTTGGAACACTGTTCCAAAATCTGGGGCGGCGAAACAGCCAGTGAGTCGTGTGGTCGAAATATTTCATTTCCCCTCCCGCCAAAATAAATACCGTGAAGCAATAACAAGGTGATTTTTTGTTACAAATTTACTGACATCTCATATCCCAATATTTTTTATGCAGGCAAAAAAAAGTTACATGAGATTAACAGTCTACAGTGCAAGGGGGAAAACTCTCATTTCTCTAACAGAAAAAAGATAAATTTTTGTCTAAAAAAAAACGTGCACTAAGAAGTAGGGTCAGACACCTGCCTGTTAATCACGCGCGCGAATTACGCATCTGAAGCCATGGAGAGAATATATGTCTCTTAGTTTATTGGTTTTTTAAATAGAGAACGTGACATAGAGAGAGAGAGAGAGAGATTCAAGTGTGGTGTATAATTACATTCTGTGCGCTCAAAACACATGCACATCTAATAACATATCCCCCGCCCAGAAAGACAAGTTTGATGATAATTATAAACAGATGATTTTTCACAGTGCATTATCAGAGTTATGTGCGTGTTTTTCAGTTTTTGTATGTTAAAACAGCTTCATGAAAAAATATTTTTCAAGACAAATCTCCCCAGGGAAATGAATTTTCACCTCACGCACAAACAACTTTGAATACCAGTATACAAATAATTGTATACTCGCGTTCAAAGAGAAGGTGAGATAGAATTGTGTGTAGTTCAAATAAATTCTTTCAAAATGTTATAAGCTAAACACTCCCAACTAAATTTCCCCTCTTAATTTCAACCCTTCATTTATTCATTTAATGTTTAATGTTGTAGTCTGATATCCACCACGCTCGAGATAAGTTCACCCTGAAAGTAAGAACAGACGATTTCGCGTTTTCACCCTCAAGATATTGTATGTTTAATAACCATTCCTTCCATACAGTAAAGTGTTGTACGGTTTAAAGAATGGAAAGATTGATTAATAAGCAAAATACACATATTTGACAGTATAGAGTAATTGGGACAACCTACCCCATGACTGACACTATAGACCAAAGCATTTAACACTGAATTCAGCATACCCCAGGACTGACACTATAGGCCAGAAATTAACATAGGAATCTCCATAGGGGTGTTGTACCTATAGTGACATTTTTGTACCTATAGTGACATTTCTGGAGGCGAGAAAAAGATTTTAAATCTTTTTTCTCGCCTCCAGAAATGTCACTATAGGTACAAAAATGTCACTATAGGTACAACACCCCTATGGAGATTCCTATGTTAATTTCTGGCCTATAGTGTCAGTCCTGGGGTATGCTGAATTCAGTGTTAAATGCTTTGGTCTATAGTGTCAGTCATCACTACTAATGTGGTGTGATTTTGCGGTGTGATTCTCAGAATAGTAGTAATAATAATTTATAGCATTAAATCCACACATTGTTCTCTATGGGTGTACAAAATTGCAAAATGGCGTATGGATAGGGAAGCTTCCTCTTCTTGTCGTTTGTGGACAATAATTGTGTTGATGTATATCTATCGCTACCTCTTATGCACAAGGTAAGCTAGTCATTACTTCATTAACGTATTAAACAAGTGGTTTAACTAAATTATATCACACATCAAGCAGGAATCCCACCACTGGCCACCAGGCATTGTGCTTTGTCAGAGTCTGATCTGAAACTCTAAAGTTCTCTGAAGTGGGCCCCGCCGGAAGCGATCGTAGGGAAAGCGGCATATATTTACAATTTATTTATTGGGGTTTAACGACACTGTCGACAGTCAGGATCACCTCGTGTCGGACAGTTTTACGGGTGGAGGAAGCCAGTGTATCCGGAGAGAACCACCGAGCAACTGTCAGAATCCCCAGCGTACTAACTCTTCGCAAGCAGAGTTAGAAATGATTGAAGACAAGTGCACCGTCGACGTGCCTCAGTACGCAGCGCCACCGTGCCATCATGTGGGCAATCGGGATGAAAAACCTTGCCCAAGGACACAACGCAGTTAACCCTGGCGGGGATCGAACTGTGGACCTGTCGGTTTGAAGTTCAAACTGATGATGAGTTTTTACTTCATGGTTTGGGAAGGGGCCTTTTGGGGGACTGGGGGAGCCATAGGGGTGACCAAAGCCTGTACAGATAGAGCAAACTACGTCATAATCCTCGGTACCCCAAAAGATATGAGTTGCAGGACAATTTGTCAGACACCACCGATCCTCTGTGATCCCTGGAATGGAGCGAGTTGAAGTAACCCTGGCAGAGCAAACCCAGTGTAAACATATTTCTTTGAAGTTGATTTACTGCATGTATACATGAAATATATTTATAACTTAACTTTAATGCTGATTTGATTGGCTTCCTGGCAGATGGTAGGCCTTGGTAAACATAGTCAATAGGGAAGTTTACTGTTTATTTCGCATTGGGATCGCGCAGAACTGGGCAGCGCTACTCATAAAATTCGCCATTCAAATTTTATTGTATTTTCAATTTTTGTCTCCAAAACATAACTTGTGACCACTCATTGGAACGAGCTCGTTGAGCTCGTTCCAATGAGGGGTCATAAGTTATGCTTTGACACAAAACACGAAAATATTTAATTATTCAGGTAATGTTTTTAAAAACAAGTGTCGTCTGCTGTTCAGGTTAAGTTTTAAATGGGTTAACCCGTCGTTCGTGTTCATTGTCAGTGATGTTTATATCAAACACCACGTGAACTTTCGTCATTACAATTACTGGTAGTGGTATATTACGTCCTTTGTTCTCACATAACTTGCAATTATTGGGCAAGAGTGGAAGTAATCAGGATACAAAATGAAGAATAAATGGACAAAATATCTATCTATCACATGGTTAAATAGTGGGTACTACTTTTCAAAATTGGCAGAAACAGAGTCTCAATGGTGACTTACGGTCTGGACGACCAGCATTAGGTGTCGCTCGTCACCAGTCTATAATCAGTAGCCATAAACTAGGACGATCTGATGAGCAGATTGACCCTTTACCCAGTGCACGGGATATCAAACCTAATTATTTCAATTATTGTTTTTTTTTCGATATTTTCAAAACATTTCAACAAAATCATATCTTGAGACCCCGCACTGCTACGAGCTCGAACTTGTTGAAATTTATTGAAAAACTTGGGGGTATTTAACTGCTGAATTTGTATATTACGCGGGCGGATACGGGCGATTCATTGGTTAAAGGGTTAATGTTAGGATATTTAAGGAGTATTTACACTAAATCGGTAACACATTGGTGGTGGAACTAAAATAGCTTATAACCTTTCATTCATTCGTCGAGCTCGTTCCAACGAGGAAAGGGGGGTGGGGGGGGGGGGGGTGGGGTGGTGGTTAAACTGTGTTTTGGACAAAAAATGGAAAACTAAGTTACTCAAAAAAAGTTAATTTGCAAGTTTCGTCCCCTATGGGTTACACCTCGATGATAATGAACCTGAAATTTCGTCATCACAATTACTTGTCGTAGTATATTACCTTCCTTGTTCTCTCATAACTGATCAAGAGTGGTAACAGAAAGAAGACATATTTGTCGTGAAAATTCTCTGAAGATTTGAGTGGTAACCTTGAGTCACCAAATGTTGTCTTTATGCGTCATGAATTCGTCCCCTGAGTTCCAATGTGTTCTATGTGCCCAGTGGCACATAAAACACATTGGAACTCAGGGGTTGCATTGTTGGGTACAGCTTATACCACGATTACTGTATATTCAACATTTCCCCGGTATAGGGGCACGATGACGCCGTGTACTAAGGCGCACTGTACGTCGATGGTGCGCATGTCTTCAACCAATCTAACCCTGCCTGTGCTGCAGTGCGGAGTTACGATGTTGGGGAGCTGGCAGCTGCTCGTCGTTGCTCGGTGGTTTTCTCCGGGTACTCCGGCTTCCTCCACCCGTAAAACTGCCACGGTCATGATTAGCCATTGCGCATAAGTATGTGACTTTAAACACCAATAACTAACTAACTAAATATATACAGACAATGAGAAAAGTGCAAGATACATCTGGCGTAGAATCCGGCCTACTAGTAAGAACGCCAAATACGAAAGCAACTGATTGGTCGTTACGCATTATGGCGTGAATGAAACACTTTGATACAAAACAATGTCAAACAAGAAAGTAAACAGACCGCTGGAGATGATACTTTTCTTTAAAAATAACAGCTTCATTCACTTGAAGTTTAATTGTGATGTCTACAGAACACAACTCAGGTAGAGTTCGTGGGCAGGAATTAACTTCTCCTGCTGGAGTATTTTTCTGTATTACACTTGAACTGCCCTCGCTATGTTCTGCCTTCATGGCGTACAATTTGCGTCACTGGAAGAGATTTAAAGGAAACGTAGCTCCCCTTAATTTTCTAAAGTTGTCAGTAAATTTAACACTAAAGGTATGGGAATTTCATACAAAACTTCAAATTTCGAAATTTTACGAAGTTGCATTATCGACGTGCGAATCATTTCACAAACTCAAGACATTTATTTATTTATTTGCAGTTCGCGATGTGATCATGATGTGGGAAGGAAGAAGTCACATAACTGATAAGCGGGGCTATCAGTCCACGGAATTTAGGAAGGGGGCCTTTTGGGGACTGGGGTGACGATTTAAAAATAAGAAAACGCTGCTTCAACCATCTGTTCCGTAACCCCTTTTCTGTTTATTACATCGACAGTGCGCGCATCGTGACATATAATACAGATATTATCTTTTCCATTAATATAAAAATCTAAGAGGTAAGATTTGCTATTTTTTCCCCCTTTCAAGAACAAAAACTTGCAAATCACTTTAAAAACACATTCGCTAAACAGAGAGACGATATAAACAGTTACTTAGTTGCAACTAATTAGCTTGCAATAAAAAGCTCAGTTTCCTTTGTAACTTTTAATAAACGAAAGCAACAGACAGCTCAAAGAGCTGTCTGTTGCTTCGTTTATTAAAAGTAACAAAAGGAAACTTCCATACATTTTCTGCTGAAGCCATAGGTATTTTCTCAACAATTACATGCTTCTTTATTGGATCTTCCTCGCTGGTCTTATAATTGAGGGGAGATAACTTTATCGAAAGTCGATTTTCATGACGAGATAAGTCAGAGATGAATGCTTACAGATTGACTTTCTCGTGTAACCTGCACGTGCAGAGATTTGCTTTAAATACTAAATTTGAAGTACGAAGTATCTGTTCAAAAAGAACTTAACACTCTAGATGCGATGTAAGCAAAGGTTTCGATAAAGTAAAAAAACAACGATTTTTGTCCACAGTTTGCAATTTGAGACACAATGATCTGGCTCTGATTTTTTATTTGCTGCAGAACAAACGCAACAATCAGCTGAACTCAGTCTAAAGTCACAAATGGTATACTTAATAACTGAATTTAATTTCTTCGCGTGTGCAGCGTAAAACACCCTTGATTATATCGTTATGAAAATCGACTTTCGATACAGTTATCTCCCTTAAATATTAGACGAGCGAGGAAGATCCGAAATTATTTATTTATTTATTTATTTATTTATTTATTTATTGGTGTTTAAGGTCACATACTTATGCACAATCGCTAATCGTGACCGTGACAGTTTTATGGGTGGGGGAAGCCGGAGTACCCGGAGAGAACCACCGAGCATCGACTAGCAACTGTCAGCTCCTCAACATTCTAACTCTGTTCAAGCTTCGCTCAAGCAGGGTTACAGCGGTTGAAGACATGTGCACCATCGACGTGCAGTACGCCTTATTACACGGCGCCATCGTGCCCCCATGTAAGCAACCGGGATAAAGCGCCTTGCCCAAGCACACAACGCGGGTCGTCCCGGACGGGGATCGAACTCTGGACCTCTAGCATAGAAGTCCAACAGTCTGCCCATGAGCCACCGCGCCCCGAAGATCCAATTAAGAAGCGAGTAGTTATTGAGAAAACACATATGAAATCAGTGCAAAATAAAGTCAGGTTTCTTTTTGTTACTGTTTAATCCTTTACCTAACATGAAAAGCAGACGACACTTGCAAAAAAAGTTGGTCTCAAAAACATAGGTTATGACCCCTCATTGGAATGAGCTGGACGGGACGTTCCAACGAGTGGTCATAACCTATGTTTTTGAGACAAAAAATGAAAATATAATGAGAATTAATTGGCGATTTTTTAGAACAGCGCTCGATGGTTTTGGTCTTTACGTTGGGTAAAGGGTTAATAAAGGAAAATATCAAACAGCTCTCCGAGTTGTCTGTGGTTTTCGTTTGTTAAAAGTAACAAAAGGAAAACTTTGCTTTTATGGCAAGCTAATTAAAAGCAACTGGTTCACAGATAATTCGTCATCAAGAATATCTAGCAGTATATCACATACCAACACAAATGGGTTCACTTTGGCTGTTTGTTTAGCGAATGTGTTTTACGGTACTTCGCAGGTTTTTATTCTTTCTATGAAAAAAATAGCAAATCCCACCTCCTGGACTTTTGTGTTAATGGAAAGGACAGTGTCTGTATTACATTCACAATGCGCATACTGTTGTTATAATGATCAGAAAAAAATGCAGAACATCAAAAGATGGTGAAAACGCCGTTTTCTAATTTTTAAATGGCTTTCAACGGAGAATAACGATGAAACGTTCAAACTGGAGAAAAGAAAATTGTAAAACACAGGTTCACTATTTTTATACTACTCTTCGGGAAAATGCCTTAAGTTTGTTAAATGATGCGCACATCGATGATACAAATTTGGTAACATCTCGAAATTTCAATTTTAAATGAAATTCCCATACCCTTAGTGTTAAATTTACTAGCAGCTTTTTGAAATTCAGGGTAGCCAAGTTTCCCGTATATCTCTTCCAATAACGAAAATTGTCAGCTCTAATTAAATTTTGTGATTTTAAATTAGAATCTGCACGTTGGTCCTATTGTGGTAAGCATCTGGGTTAATAGATAATAGGAGCATCACACCATGTAGAAACTGCCAAATGGGGTGACAATTTGATATTTGTTATTTTCTCGGAACGATCGTTTCCCATTTAGTGTGTAAATGGTTTTAGGCAAAGAATGGCGCTTCGGTTTAATTAACCCTTTCCTCAAAACAGACGATATCAAAATTTATCATTTTAAATGTTATTTTTTCAAATTTTTCGAAAAATTCAACAAAACCATATCAAGTGACCCCTCATTGGAACGAGCCCGACGAGCTCGTTCCAGTGAGGCATCACATGATATAGTTTTGTTGAATTGTTTTAAAAATAATTTTCTTTTCAGCTGTTGAATTTTGTGTATTATGCGAGCGGATGGGCCGCTTTGTTACATAAAGAGCTAACTTCAAGGTTTTTTGCTTTTTGCATTATCGACATATTTCTTTCTTTTTAGTTTGGACCACAAATTTGACGAAATGCATGGTCTTTGTGTACACAAATTATAAACTGCAATCCCGCAGCTTAAATCTTCTTGAGGAGAGCACTTTCTTGAAATGCGAGCTGCCAGCTGGGGCTAAAACTATAAAACTTTTACAATTGTATTTTACAGAATTGTATTTTCTACCCGTAAATATAACTCACTGAAATAAATCATAAGTATTTCAAAAGATGAATTGCTACTTCTTTTGAACCCCAATGATCCATTTCAGTCAGTTATTTCCATAAATACAAAATACAATTCTGGAAAATTCAATTGTAAAGGTTTTATAATATTGGCCGTAGTCTGGTCTGTAGTTCTATATTCACGCACCTTGCTTACCAGTGAAAGTCGATCTGGATACATTTTCGTTTCAGAAATCGAGTGTGGAAAGCCATTCTAACGAAAATGAGAAAACGTTCGAATACTGGAAGGCAAAATTGAGCCCTGGTGACTGCTTATTCATTCCAAGTAAATGGTAATTATTTTTTATTACACGCTAAGCGATGGACAGATGATCGAAAAAAATGTGGAAAGATAGAACCAACCAACCCCCCCCCCCCCCCCCCCCCCCCCCCATGCTGAAGGCGGACTTTTTTTCTGCCTGGTCCAAAAATACGATAAGCGATTGGCTCACGCGTATATCTGGTGTTTCATGGGAACATCACAAAAAGCGTCCTTTGTAAATAGACATGGCAATGTTTTGTCTTCCCCGAAGACATCGCAGGGAAAAAACTGTCCGTTTAAAGAAAAATGTGGCGCCTGGTAGTTTCAAATATCAAAGCTGAGGCCTAGAAGTATACGTCATTCGAACAGATAGCGCCAAGGTATGCTGAACCCTTCCGATACGGGGAGGTAGATGTTTCAAACCGGAGACACAATTTTACAATACCCAGGTAATAAGGACTATGTTAGATCCTCAGGATGTACCACACCAAAAAAATATTTCACGCTTCAATGTCCAAGTTAGGATAACCTACACAGATGAATATGACCACAGTGCTTTTGAATCGAATTCTTTCCCACAGTCATGCTTTCTTAAACATGCCAAGCGTTGCGACGGCAACTGGTGGAGGGATGCGGCCTTGAAATATTTCAGTGTCCAATGAATTCCCCAGATGTCTTCCGAAGTGACTTCCAGTTTCTTCAAAAACTGTAAAAGCATCAGTGTTGAAAAAGCATTTGTGATGGCATTAGGCTTCTGTGGATAAGTGCCATTCGTTCGAACTAAAAAAGCGAAAGGAAAGTTTCACAGGTGCATTACTGAGGGAGATATTAGACGATAGCGAATTACTATAAGGGTAGCTTCCTTTACATACCGGGCTGCTCTTTTGTTCTTTTTTTTTGGGGGGGGGGGGGGGCACTATAGTTACACCTCAAATAATTTTTTGTTGGCAAATTAATCTGCTTGTGTGCCACTAGGGACACCTAATTTTAGTTCCCCCGAGGACACATTTATCTGCAGCTTAAAGTACTGCGATCGCAAAAAAAACCTGTCCTTTCACGATTTGTTCGCGACCCATCCTGTTTCACCATTTGATAGAGATTTCATACATAGAGAATTGACGAAATCGATACAGAATCAAATTTCCCCACCCGGAAATAACATGATATGAGATGTTCATTTCTAACTCGACAGAAGAGACGTAGGGATCTGTCGCAGGGGGGGGGGGGGGGGGGGGTCACGTGCCTGCCTCCACCCCTTTTCAGAAAATAGTTGAGAGAGAGAGAGAGAGGGGGGGGGGGGGGCGAGTGTGTGGGTGAGTGACTTTTTTAATAATGCAATAAAATTTTAACACCATAATATTGAAGCAGAAAACCAGTGTCTGTGTGAGAGAGAGGTCACTCACGACTCAACTGTTGTCACCCAAAACTTGTATTTCTCTCTTGCTCGTATGATTTATCTCTTCGTCGGCCTTTGAAGAAGAGAGAAGTGCATGTTTTTGGCTCCATATTTAGCCCTTTACCTAACACGGAAGGCAGACGACACTTGCAAATAAAATTCTTGAAAAAATATTTTTTCATTTTTTTTGCGTCAAAAACATAGCTTATGACCCCTCATTGGAACGAGCTCGTTGAGCTCGTTCTAATGAGGGTCATAAGCTGTGTTTTGGAGACAAAAAGTTAAAAATATAATGAAAATTGGATGCTGATTATTTTGAATAGCGCTGGTCGGTTTTGACCGTTACGTTGAGGAAAGGGTTAATATAGCTTTATGTATTATATTCCTTCCACGCTTCTGCGGCACGCGGGTCACCAGTGATATATATAAGTGTATGAGCTCCCTTCTATGACCGTGCCCCCCACCCTAAGCGCGTCCTACACCTCGATTGCTGTGAGCAGGAAAGCGGGCAAAAATTTCCAACTGGGTTGCGATCCGGTCGAAATTCTATGTCAGCATTTCTGACTCCAGTACTGAAAATGTAAACATAACTGTAACTAACAGGTTTTCTCATTTTAAAACCATTTTCCGGTTTTAAGGATACATTTTTAACTTGTTTAGAACACCAATGAGTAGGCTAATGATATCTTTTGAGATCGTTTCTATATTTTATTAACCGACCGACTGGGTACTGGAAGCTCATATTTGGGCTTTATTCTGATGAGCGGGTACAGCAGCTTAAAGACTTCATATTCTATGGATGTGCTTCGTATTATCATTGAAGTAAAAACATTAGTCTGTTTGGATTTGCATTGCTACAATTTATGAGAGTGCCAAAAGACACTCTCCTATAAAGTGTAACAAGGCAAAATCATGTGAAAAAGTTCAGACGACTAACAATAACTTAGCATTCGGGCAGTTAATGCTTAGGTTTGTTTAAAAAAGACATCTTCTTCGCTAGTTTGTCTGTACTACGACCTTTAAGCCCTTTACTGCCACGCACACTTTACACGCTAAAAACTAAAAGTGTTAAAAACTACACTTGAAGTGCTGTATTTAACACTTACTAAGTGCTGAACTAGCACTTTGTTCAAGTGTAGATATCCCAGAACTTGACAGGTGTTATAATAATACCACTTGACAAGTGTAATGTCGCGACACTTAAAAGGAAACAACGCAGATGACACGGATCAGGCTCGAACTCTCGAGCCTGATCCGCGTCATCTGCGTTGTGTCCTTTTAATTATGTACCCACTAAGCGCAAATCAAATTATGAACGATTCTGGAAGAACCACCAATGCTAGACACATGGGAAGTGCCATCCATTCAAGTTTCAGATGTCTGACGATTGTACTGTCTAAGTGCTTAGAGCATTGCACGAGATAGAATGGGTTTAACATCTTGAAAGTGTCAGTTTTAACAATTTAATTTTTAGTGTGTAGCCATATATGGAAGACCTCTATGTACGCCTGTATACGAGGAATTTTATTAAAATTTATGACATACTTGAAACTCTATCATCTGAGTAAGCCCTTTCCAACAAGTAATCAGATGGTAGGTTTGATCTGCGCATACCAGAACGTACAGATAATCATCATAAAATAGGTGACAATAGTCGCTTTCGGCAGCGAAAGTGTTAAAGTCGAGTGAAATGCATATTTTTCACTCCATATTTAACAAATTTCCCCATCGGGCCGAAACAAATTTTCGGCGCGATGGGGAAATACTATGAAATGTTAAGAGCAAAATGTGCCCTTTCTCAGTGTATGGGTGTCGTTCAATTCCTGAACCTTTCAATGGAGTAAATTCGATTATTACTGATTATTCGACTAAGGAAAATACTAATCGATTATGCCGTGAACGATCGATAGTCGACTAATCAAATATTCGTGGCAGTTCTAGTTTATATTATCAACAGTATAAAAATTGATAAATTTACTGGCACGTAGAAAAGTGATGGAACTGAATTAGGATTGGCACCATTCAGGTTTAAACGTAGTTGAGCTTAGCTTCATTTACCCCAACCCAGTTTGGCCAGACCGGAGCCAAGAAGGAAGGAAGAACTGAGTCCTTTAAAAGTTCCTAAAGAAATAACGTTGCCTCAAAGCTCTTTCCAGTAAAAGAATAAGAAAAACAACACACAAAAAGAGGCGTGGATTTTGCAGTTGGCATTTGAGTAAATTGGTGCATCTCTTCCTGATGGATAAAATATAAATATTTGCTGCATGATGATTGCTAAGAATCTTCGATATATTCAACTGATTATAGAAAAAAAATTTCAGGATCTTTCAGTCTACAACCAATGATAGGACGATTGCTGTTGACATATTTTGGCATAATCAGACTTTGGATTTTGAGTCCGACGACTGCAAGAACTACAGAAACCAGCAAAGTCTTGATGATGTAAAATTTGTGGATCAAGTCTCGACAGATGACAACAGAAAACATGGTATATTGTACGTCTATATGTCTCGCTTTATATAATTTGCATTGATAAGGAAGAAACAGGTATCATGTCATTCTTAATATTTGGTATCTTTTTTCAGGCGATCGAGGGTTATGCTCGACTAGCTTTATTCCCTCTCCACGCCAGTGTTCCAAGATGAGCGTTCTCACCTCTACAAAATTTAGTATTTTAAAATTAGCCATAAAAGTGTCTTGTTGGTAGGTCAAAAATCAATCAAAAACTAATTACTGTGACTAAATATCTAAAAATATATTAACGTTATCACCCTTACAGACTTATGATTTGTAAAACAGACCTGAAAATAGCCCACGAATGAGATCGTTCAGGGACCAATACTATAAAACTTTTACAATTGTATTTTCTAGAATTGTATTTTCTACTTAGGACTTTAAATGGGTTAAAATGAACCATCAGCATTTTCAAAGATCTGACAATTTGCCAGCTGGCAAATTGTCATATCTTTTAAAATGCTAATGATTCATTTTAGTCCCTTATATTAAAAGGTAGAAAATACAATTCAAGAAAATACAATTGTAAATGTTTTATAGTATTGGCTCCAGGTTACGTGTGGGCTACATCAGTTGTAAAATACGCGAACGAACTACAGATTACGACAAAGTAAAACAACATACTTTATTAAATTACTAATCTCGCATGTTTTACCAGAAAGACTTGACAATCTTTCAGAAGTGTCTTGACTCCAAGGTCGAGTATTTAATGCACACATGAATAGAATGACACTCCGTTTCCGTCTTAAAAGAATTTCGTCAAAGTAAATAGCAACAACTAACGGGCGATCTCGCCGAAGCGAGATCGCGCGTTAGTTATTGATATTCATTCAGGTGGAAATCCTGTTAAGACCTAAAATAGCATGACTGACAAAGTAAAAACAGAGGAAGCGGAGAAGCAACACAACACCCTTTTTTCTATGGATTATCACCATGCTATATAGCATAATCTGCCAATGGGTTACCATATAAGCCCAATATTTCCAGACCCGTTAAAAGTGTATAGAGGGGGCGCGATGGCTCAGTAGGTAGACTGTCAGGCTGCAAACCGAGAGGTCCTCGGTTTGAACCCCACCTGCGGCAACCGCGTTGTGTTCTTCATTACGTGTACACTCCATATAAAACCGCACTTTGAGTACCCCACTTTTTGTGTAGAAAAGTGGGGTACCCAAGTGCGGTTAGGAGAGAAGCATTACGTAATTAATTAGTGCTCGATGAGAAATTTCTTCCAGAGTCTGAACCTGATTAATAATATTTGTCTTCAGTCAGCAAATTTCTAAAACCTGCATTTCATAAAATAATGACATAAAAATACTATATCTGTCTCTTCCAGATCATTGTACCCCGGAATAATGTCCGATTTTAAACAATTCGCCCAGTATTTTTCGAGATATTGAACTTGTTTCCGTATTAAAATAAAATGTTTTGCCGATATGTCATTTGGATTCCCCCTGTATAGTTAAAGGTAAGTTTGTCGCCATCGAACATGATCTTGTCCACCTTCATCCTCGAAACAGTTCGTCGAGGCATTTTTAAATAAAATTACCAAATAGAGGAAGTATTTTAAAATAAAACGTATTTTGTGCGTTGTTATGTTTTTTAGAACAATAATGTGACAGTCTCGGCGATACATTCTGTCTTTACGAAGTGCGGCCCCTGTTTTTCAGACTCGGGATCATTACGAACCCGGCATTTGATTTAATATCATTGCATATAAGCTGCTTCACGTTTACCTCAGTAATTATTTTTGACGAACTAAATTGAGAATGGAACAGAATTAATCAATGAATCCATCCACTCCTTCCGGCCATTTTCATAATAACTCGGTGGATTTTTCAAATTAAGTTCAGTCTTCGAAATCATGAAATTTTAGAAGCAAGGGACGGACGAATCATGGCCTACGGTAAACAAATTTATAGTGCAGTATAGGAAGTGGATTGATACTAAGACACACACGATGGGATTTTCTTGTCATCTTCCAATATCTGAAAAAAGGCATGAAAAATTGGTGGCGTCACTGGGGGCCGTAGGGGTAGACATTTGCCCCTTAAACATAGATTTTGCGCACATTTGCTTCCCATGTCCATAACACACACGCACACACTCTCTCTCTCTCTCTCTGCCCCTACCCCCCCCCCCCCCCAACCCTGGCATATTCACGCCTCCCGTGAGTCAGAGATCGACAGTATGGTCTCTCCACTTTTAAATCTGATCCGCCGTGCCTGGAAAAATTCTCCCTTAAAATTTTATATATTTTCCTTTTTTACAGCTTGTGGCCCTCATTGACGGCGGAGGGGGGCATTCCAATGAGGGGCCATAAACTGTCCCCGAGACAAAATATGGAAATTCACTATAGCCCTACATCCAACGCCAATGGCCGAATTTGGCCAGCACTCAGTCTATACAAAAATCTGCATTCAAATTTTATTATGTTTAAGTTTTTGTTTCAAAAACATGGCTTATGACCCTTCATTGGAACGAGCTAGTGGATATTGAGTCGTTCCACTGAGGGGTCCCAAGCTCTGTTTTGAGACAAAAAATTTCAAATTTTTAGTTGTTATTAAAGAATTTATCTTGCAGGTGCCACCTGGTCCTGTAGGCCTGTGGAGACTATTGGATCACCGGGTTTATCTTCCTAGCATTTGGTACGTTTTTTCTTGGAAATAGTATTTTTATTTTTGTGGCTGGAAACTGGGTAGACTGATAACATTTTGGCTAGACGCTGTCATATGTATGTTGGTGTTTTGGTAATAATAATTCTTCCCAGCCACCATGGGTTTTCTTTTCAATAGATGCGTCAAATGCTTCGGCCCTTTGACAGATAATGTAAATTAGCCTTAGAAAAGGTGTTGAAGATATGACACACCAGTATACAATAAAGCTCAATTTGTTACTTCTGTTCAGTGGCGTGTTAAATTAAATCCTTTGTTTGTTGTTGATCCCGAAGAAAATGTTAAAAGAAACAAAGCACTTGTTATGTATAATCATATCACATCCCCAAATATAAAAATATTCACAGGGAAACATTTTTAAAATCTCCTGAAATTTAGTGCTTGCGCGGTCTCGAGTCCAATGATATTAGCTACAAATACGAGACTTCATTAGTTGAAACTTTAGATATCTTATCACGTTTCGGTTCAGAATCAACAATGACCTCGATTAAGCGAGTTCAGACTATTTTATGTCATGTAAATCCAATAGATGGAAGAGCCACACTGCATCACGGGATCGTCAAAATTCGCATTTTTTTTCAAGATTTATTACAACACAAAACATGAATTAATGGACTGATTTTCGCATTTAAAGGATTTTTTTAATACAGAAAATTCCTCCCAAAAATATTTCAGGCACAGAAAAAGGATTTAGTGAAGAGAACTTATTATGTAAATTGCGAGGTGTTTTCCCAATCAACACTGATTAGTGAGTAAATACCTGCTGTTATATAATCATACATAACACACTCAGTCGATATTGGGATATTTTTTTTATATGGAGTGTACACGTAATGTTGGGTTAGACACTTCACCTCCATTGCCCACGTGGGGATATGGTGGCGTTGTGTACTCAGGCGTACTGCACGTCGATGGTGTACTTGTCTTCAACCAATGCTCGCCCCGCTTATGTGAAGTTGAAATGTTGAGGATGCTGACAGTTGCTCGGCGTTGCTCGGTGGTTCTCTCCGGGTACTCCGGCTTCCTCCACCCGTAAGACTGTCGTGGTCATGATTAGCCATTGTGCAGAAATATGTGACCTTAAACACCAATAAATAAATAAATAAATAAATAAATAAATAAATAAATAAATAAACTTTTATAGACTTATAACATCATTATAGACCAGTTATTATTATATTATTTACGAGCTTTCGGCCCAGTGGCGGCGCCAGGATTTCGATTTTTTTCTTTTTTTGGGGGGGGGGGGGTGGGCTAAGTAAGATATGGGGGTCCAAGGTCGAGATGCCGAAGGCCGAAGGCCGAAGGCCGCATGCCTAATCTGAGGAATGGCATGGGAGGGTTGCCCCCTCCCGATGGTGGAGGTCTGGGGGATCCCCCGGAAAAACGCCCTGGGAGCGATATCTGAGCGTTTCTACAACACCTGATGTGGTCTTCAAAGGCCCCCAGATCGTGTCTAAAATTGGGGCTCACATCATTATTTGTAAACACTATGTATTGTCATGCAAATACATTTGGGACATTGCAATATAGGCATATACTGTGTATATAAAGAAAATGCATGTTAGGCATTGTAATAACGATTAACGGGGCATGATGTGTATTGTTGTGTGACATTTGCGGGTGTGATATTGGTGGGGAAACCACGATCAGATAACAATTTGAAGGGGTTTTTTTTTGGGGGGGGGGGGTGGGAGGGGGGGGTCTAGACGTCACTGTTTCGGCCTCTTCATCGGACTTTCACAAGGTAAGAAATGGTACGGACGTGACAACCGTTACTTATTCTCTGTTCCTTATTCAACATTCGTTATCAACCGATTTATCGGTTGATAACGAATGTTAAATAAGGAACTGGGAATAAGTAACGGCTGTCATGTCCCCAGAAATGGTATGGAGTTAGCGTTGATCAGCACTAACTCCATTTCTTACCCGATGAATGTCATGCATGACAGGAGTAAAATCACGTGAATTTGGCCTAAAAATCGTAAATCCACAAATGTGTTAAAATTGTTTTCGTCGTAGTTTTTTTTCACAAAATTGGATCGTTGATCACATGGACGAACGTGTATTTTCCGGCTATGTATATGTATTCGAGGCTGGGGTAATGCTTTTTTGTTTCTATTTTGAAAATGGATATTTTTCTTCCAATATCTTTCTGTATAAATCCGAAGATATCGGCTTTCTGGGGTCACTATAAAATTAAATTAGTTCTTGTCCTCAGAGTTCCATTTCATCGGTTTGTTTTTCAATCTTTTCTTGGATAGATTCCCTGCCATATGAAAAAGCGTGACGAGGATAGGATGATTATTCGCATTATTTCTTTGTTTATGGGGGTTTAACGTCACCTTCACCAGCCAGGGCCGTATTGGATCGGGCGGTTCTATGGGGTGGGGCGAAGTATCTGGAGGGGAACACCGAGCAGTGGTGAATAACTATCAGACTCGCCAACTTACGGCCAACCCGACACAACCAGTGTTAACAAGTGCACCACCGACGTGCAGGACGCTTAATTACACAGTTCAATCGTATCCCACCTGGACAATCATGATTAAGAGGCCTGCCATTGGACACGCCTTAGATGGTGCAGGTCAGGGTCGACCTTTCGGTTTATTGTACAATTCTCTAACCAATGAGCCACGGTGCTCCTTAATAATTTCGTTGATTTTAATAGTTTTAAGCCAGTGTTTTATGGGGATTTTGCTGAAAGTGTTTTTATATTTCTGTTTGAACAAAAGTGGGGAGAAAAGAGAACAAAATGTCCCCCTTGCAGACAGACAAACGCATAGAGAGATGTATTTATTAGAGATGGGTGTATAGTAGGGGTACAGCCGTACCCCGATCACATCACTATAAGCAAGTTTAATGCTTCACCATCGGAAAATCTGTGTGAACCTGCTGAGCTTTTTTTTAACTCTTGTCCGATTTGTTTTTTTATTTAGTCAATTTTTCAACAATATGGCGTGTTAGTTGATTGTTTGTCAAGCAGGGACGTGGCTAGAGGTTTCCGATTGGAGGGGGTGTAGGGTAGCGAATTTCCAACTGGAGGAGGGATCGGGAGGGGGAAACCCCCTCCCGGTCCCTCCCCCTAGTTGGAAATTCACTACCGAAAACAATTTTGAAAATGAAGCCATGCAAGGGAGCATAAAATTGATTCTAGTAACTGAAATGCCAACACATTTATGATAGAATTACCAGGTTATTATTATTTGGTATCATTCTGGGAACTAAATATGTGCTAAACAAATGCCCAAGCTGAGAACTTTGAGCAATTCACACTGTCCTAACGTTAAATCAGATCTTATGCAGGGATGATCAATGTTCGATGTTTCATCATTTTGTAACTGAATGATGGAATTAACTCAGGATAACGATTTTACATGATGCAAGTTTTCTTGAAGTGCATTTCGAGGATTTTTTTATTACAACAAGTAAACGAACTATAGAAATCTCGTACCGATTGGTATCATGCATACTTATGAAGCACGATATTGCGTACACTTTAATTGTAAATATAGTAACAGTTGGAATTTTTGCCGATTTGAAACTGAGTTGGGATTTTGGGAAGTAAAGGAGACATCAGCATCGTAAAAGCAGCTCTAAAATCCAGATTTATTATTTATGTATTGGTATTTAAGGTCACATACTTATGCACAATGGCTAATCATGACCGTGACAGTTTTAAGGGTGGAGGAAACCGGAGTACCCGGAGAGAACCACCGAGCAACGACGAGCAGCTGTCAGCTCCCCTACATCGTAACTCCACATTGCAACACAGTCAGGGTTAGATTGGTTGAAGACATGCGCACCATCGACGTGCAGTACGCCTCAGTACATGGCGTCATCGAGCCCCCATGTGGACAATCGGGGTTAAGTGCCTTACCCAAGGACACAACGCGAGAGTCCGAATCGATCGCTCAGACGGTCACCCATCCGAGGACTAACCGGACTCGACGTTGCTTTACTTCGGTGATCTGACGAGAACCGGTTACCGCAACGCCACCGCGCCCCCTAAAATCCAGATAGATGGAATTTCCAACTACTCATGACTTGCCTTCCGAATTTCCAACTATAGGAAATTTTGGCCAGGATTTGGGGGGGGGCGGGTGAGACCCCCCCCCCCCCCCCACCCCACCCCTGTCGCCACGTCCCTCTTGTCAAGTCATACTCATGTTTAGTGTGCATGTTGCTACTAATATACTTTGGCTTGTATATATTCTTGTATGTACCCACTACCCAACTGCTTTGAGTACAGAAGTCCCAAAAGTTCTAAAAAATTCCAGCGGTAATCCTTTACCTGACGAAAGATCTCAATCCGGCAGAGCCTTTAAAAATATTGCCCTTCAAATTTTATTTTTCTCACCTTTTGCTTCATAAACATAGCATAATGACCCCTCATTGGAGTAAGCTCGTCCCAATAAGGGGTCATAAGCTTTGTTTTTAAAGCAAGCAATCATTTTTTAGCTTGTCAGGAGAACAGTTTCCAAATGTTGTCGTCTACTCGTATTAGGTAAAGTTGTACCTCATCTCCTCCTTATAGGTAAGCTCTATCAAACATAGTACTATGACACAGTTTTGTATTTGGGGATTGAATTAAATTGAATTTTTAGTTTCCTGTTTGAATGCAGTAGTAATTAGGGCCATTTATAGTGGCCAAAATGAATGAAAATAATTTAGTATAATTGTCTTGAAGCTAATTCTTTTCCCTAGATAATTTTTCGAATTTTGTTTACCCCCCTACCCAACGCAGACGACATCAGAATTTATTATTTTAAGTTTTGTTTCTTCAACTTTTTCCAAAAAATGTCAACTAAACCATATAATGTGACCCCCCCCCCCCCCCCATTGTAACGCGCCCAACGATGAGGGGGTCACACTATATGGTTTTGTTGAAATTTTGGAATTTGTATTTTCAACTGCTTAATTTGTGATTCGTTAGTTAAAGGTTTCAAAATGTCTTCCCATTGCTTGGCTGCTAAATAAATAAATAAATAAATAAATAAATAAATAAATAAATAAATAAATAAATAAATATTTCACATACTGAGCATTTTTCCTTTTATATCTATTACTAAAACACCAATATTGCAGCGTACCATTTTATAAATTTATTTCTAATGTTTGTTTCGTTACTCAACACACTGGCTCTTCTTAACGGACAGAGAGCTGGAAACCCATATTTGGGCTTTATTCTGAAGTGTAGGTACTGAAATGTAAAGGCCTCGTATTCTGTGGACGTGCTTCATATTATTTTTGAATTGAAAGTATTTCAACTGTGTGAATTTTCTTTGTTGCAATTTATGGGAGATTACTCAGTAAATTGTAACAAGGCAAACGGGTGAACAAATTTTTAAAGACCCAAAATTATTTAGCAATCTACGCGTAATGCTGGGTGTGTTTCAGTCTTCCTTTCTCTTTCAAGCTCATAAAATTTATTGTCCACTAATTCGTCGCCTGAGTGCTAGAATGTTCTATGTCCCCTATGGGACATAGAACATTCTAGCACTCAGGCGACGAATTGTATCATAAAATAATACCCGGCTCTGTTGTAATGAGATCAAATTAATTGTGTTTCTTATATTTTTCAGACATTACTTTATTTTGTACTTGTTCAAGCACAGCAATCTCACGAGAAGTCAATTTCTACATACAGCTAAAGGTGTATGTATATAGCATTTTAAGTTTTTTGACTCAACAAGGTAATAGGTATTCCCTTACTGGGACTTTATCGCCGTTATGTTCCCTTCTTATATCCCCGTAATAACTTTTCTTTTCATTTCGAACTCATGGCTTCCACTGCCTTTCGTCATTTTTTTTTATTATTAGGGTTTAACGACACATTAACAGCCAGGGTCATATCATGTCGGTGACAGTTTTACGGGTGGAGGAAACCGGAGTACCCGGAGAGAACCACCGAGCAACGACGAGCAGCTGTCGGTTCTCCAACATCGTAACTCTGAACTCTGCACCGCGGCACA
Organism: Pictodentalium vernedei; assembly: GCA_031216915.1. Taxonomy (NCBI): domain Eukaryota; kingdom Metazoa; phylum Mollusca; class Scaphopoda; order Dentaliida; family Dentaliidae; genus Pictodentalium; species Pictodentalium vernedei. The sequence goes on along the minus strand of CM062296.1, from coordinate 467,483,833 downwards.
TGCAGGGTTAGATTGGTTGAAGACATGCGCACCATCGGCGTGCAGTACGCCTTAGTACACAGCGTCATCGTGCCCCCATGCAGGCAATCGAGGTGAAGTGCCTTGCCCAAGGACACAACGCGGGAGCGCGAATCAGTCGGTCGCTGAAATGGTCACCCATCCAGCTACTAACCGCGCTTGACGTTGCTTAACTTTGGTGATCTGACGAGAACCGGTTACCGCGACGCCACCGCGCCCCCCCCCCCCCCCCTTTCGTCAATAAAGTTTCTACTAAATTGTGTTTGATATATTCCGCAGATATTATTAAGTTATTTATTAAATATGATTTTCTTTCCCAGAATTGCCCACTATCGAGCTCGGCTGATATGACTTCAAACTCGGCTGGATATGACGCCGATCTCGACGATATGAATCAAGTCAAGACCCACTACCCCCCCCCCCCCCCCCCCACCCCGGTACGTAACTAGGCGTAGTCATTTTGTTTACAGCGAAATCGTTCACCGTTATTCATGGAAAGCAATCAATCAGTCAGTTTGGCGTTACCGAGCAAAAGGGAGTAGTTTTTGTATGGCGAGGAACTAAAGGCAATAAGTAAGGATTAGGTATAGATGCAGAGAAAAAAGAAGTGTGTTGTACACAAATTTCAACACAAACAGATTCAGAGTCGTAAGCGGAGATTCGTCGAAGTGAAAGAAGAGACAGTTCAGCTATCCCCAGTGGGGAAGCCGCGACGTTCGGATAGATTTATTTATTGAGATTTAACGATACCTTTGACAACCAGGGTCACCTCGTGTTGGACAGTTTTACGGGTGGAGGAAACCAGAGTACCCGAAGAGAACCACCGAGCAATGGCGAGCAACTGTCAAGACTCCCCAACGTACTAACTCCACACTGGCAGGGTTAGCATTGGTTGAAGGGGATCGAACCGTGGACCTTTCGGTTTGAAGTTCAATGCCGTAACAACTAAGCCACTGCGCTCCCGTTCGGATAGATGAACTTGGAAAAGACTGTCAGAAAATTGTACCTTGTCTGAGAACATTTTTTAATTATCTCATTTGGTTTAATAAGTAAAGAGGTTATTACTTGGTTTATTTCATATCGGCCGAGATATCAGCCCGAGGTAATTTCACATCAGCCTGAGAAATAACTAGATATTGCAGAAACAAAGCACTGTCGGATCTTATATATAGGTAATGCATCTCGTCTAAAGCCCCTGATGATTTTGTTTTCAATACACAACTCACTAGTATGTTGGTGTTCTTCTTTTTTATATAAAAATAAATATATAGAGGATATCTAGTGTTTTTGAGTGGATACCGAAATTATCTCATGAGTGACCGAGACAAATATTTATATTTCGCAAACGCTTGCTCGAGCGAAAATAACCATTTATCTCCGTCACAAGTGAGATAATTTTCGGTATCAACTCAAAAACACTAGATTTTCTTTTTATTATACGCTTTTTATACGAATCTGATAATTCCACTCGTTTCAACCTTGAAAATCCAAGAAAATTCTCAATAATAAACAGCGCATTGAATCATTGATACGTGGGAGTGATTTGATCGATACTCGGAACACATTGCCTAAAACAGGGGTGTATCCTTTCGCCAATCCTGTTTGCATTGTACATCAAAGGTTTAGGAGATGAACTCCTGCGTAGCGAGGAAGGGGTAGCAGTTGGGGACTTGAAGATCCCAGGGCTATTTTTTGCAGACGATATGGTTCTAGTGTCAGAAAGCGAAGAGGGGCTAACGAAAATGCTGGGAAATTGTTGGGAAATATGGGAGCAAATGGAGACTCGAACTTAATGAAAGCAAGAGCAAAGTTATACCTGTGTGCCGCAAAGTGTATCTCACTCGAAGATGGAGTGTGGATGAGTTCTGCATTCCGGAAAGGGAGCAGCAAACTTCTCAGTGTGGGAGAGACAGGTGATTACGAGTATTTGGGGGCAAATATAATCATTACAGGAAGAGGCATCTACCGGAACCACACAAATAAATTGATTCTGAAGGGGAAGCGAATCCTTAACCAAATGAAACTTATAGGGAGAAACAGTTTCAATAAGGTTTTCGTGGGGAAAACCATTTGGGAAATGGTGGGGCTGCCAAGTATAACATACGGTACGGAAGTGGTACCCCTAAACCAGACGGCCGTAAAGAGATTGGAAATCCTGCAGAACGATGCAGGCCGATGGATAACGGGGTCGAGTAATGCCGCAGCGCTAGAAGCAATCAGGGGTGTAGCTTGGGTGGATGAGGATCAAGGACAGGATAGACCTGTTGAAGCTCGGTTATCTTAATTATTTGGTAAATCTCCCCGACAGCCGATGGTGTAAAGTAATGTTCCTGAGAATTTTCAACTCAAATATCAAAACGGGGTGGATGGTCCAAGTGAGGGAGCTAGTAGAGAACTACTCATTGGAGATCTCGGACCTGGACGTTGGGGCAAACCAGGGTAAAAAGATCGTCAGAGAAAGGGTCATGGAGGATCGTAACCGTAATTGGCGAGATGGGGTCAAATCAAAGAGGTCTTTGGGTGGCCTGCGTGATAAAGAGAATTGATGGCACCTTTGGGGGTCACTGTTGTTCAAGCCGAGGTCGCGATCCCTGGAGCTGAGGGGAAAATTGGGAAAGACGGTGAAAGGGAGTGCCAGATGTGTAACTTGGACATGGTGGAGACCCTGAAACACTTTCTTCTAGAATGCCCAAAGTATCAGTCTAAAAGAATGAGATTCACTGGGAGTATAATGGGGAAGTGGGATGGGAGAATGAAGGACATGTGGTTAGGGGGAGACTCAAAGGAGAGGGTTAATATGCTAATCGGAGAGATTGGGAAGAATGGGACAAGGGACATCATCAAGCAGTTCGTCTCCGAGTGTTGGTATGAGAGGATAAGCGTGGGAATAGGGAGGCAGTTGGGAGTACAGGGGTAACCATGGCCTTCTCGTCCGACAAACCGCGACAAATCAGCGGCTGGCCAAAGTGTTATCATTATTATTATTATAGCGTCCTGCAATCTGATTCAGCTGGCGTGTGTCTTGTCCAAACATGGCCTGAAAGTCCGTAATATAAGTTTTTGGTTTGGTACGTCCTTTCAAAGGACGTACCAAACCAAAAACTTATATTACGGACTTTCAGGCCATGTTTGGACTAACGGGTTCCATGCATCAATCCAAGGTGAAGACGTGTTGAATTATTGCTGGAAATCATCGGTATCCACTCAAAAACACGAGATTTTCTTTTTATTATACGCTTTTTATACGAATCTGATAATTCCACTCGTTTCAACCTTGAAAATTCAAGAAAATTCTCAATAATAAACAGCGCATTGAATCATTGATACGTGGAAGTGATTTGGTCGATACTCGGAACACATAGCGTCCTGCAATCTGATTCAGCTGGCGTGTGTCTTGTCCAAACATGGCCTGAAAGTCCGTAATATAAGTTTTTGGTTTGGTACGTCCTTTGAAAGGACGTACCAAACCAAAAACTTATATTACGGACCTTCAGGCCATGTTTGGACTAGCGGGTTTCATGCATCAATCCAAGGTGAAGACGTGTTGAATTATTGCTGGAAATCATCGGTAACCACTCAAAAACACGAGATTTTCTTTTCATTATACGTTTTTAGAACAAATTGATCATTTCCAGTGATAATTTGACTCGTATTCACCTTGAAGTGATGACTTGAAAGCCGCCATTTTGATTGATACCTTGAAAGTGAAAATTTCTATATCTTCACAGTGGGGGATACGATTTCTATCTTTCCCCCGTTTTTCGATAATCTATCGTTTAGCGTGTAATAAAAAACGATAACACAATGTGTAGATATCTTTTACAGGATGATATTCTCATGGCTGATATGATGAACTGGACCGATGAGTATGAGGAGATAACACACGGAGTAAGTGAGCATTGTCATTTCAAACCCGTTTTGTTGACTCTATTTCTATTACGTCAAGCAGATGGAACTTGATAAAAAGTTTATCGAATAACAAAAGAATTACTTTTTCAGCCTAAAAACATAGCTTATGAATCCTTGCTGGAACGGACTCGACCAGCTTGTTCCATTGAGGGCTATAGGCTATAGTTTGAAGGAAAGCTGTGGAAAATATAAAACATGAATAGCGATTTTTGTGAATAAAGCTGGTTGGATACATTTGGCAAATGGTTAAAATAAAACAGCCCACGTTCTTAGACCTACATGTCTATCATGGTGCAGTGGCGGATACAGAGGGGGGGGGGGGGGGCGGTCGCCTCCCCCCCCCCCCCCTTTAGCTCGTGTTTGTCTCGCATGTAGGGCGTAGCCAGGATTTTCATTTGGGGACAATACATGAATTGAAGTAAAAACAAACAACGACATTTATTTCCTCCATCACCATTCGCTATGGAAAACAAATATACCGTTGAAATTAAGCAAAATATATCTACTGGTCGCCTTCATTTATAGCGTCACCGACACAGCATCATTTTGAGGTGTTACATGCCCCTAGTCTCATGTGCCCCATGGCTATGCCAATTATGGGTCGGGATCTTAACTGGCATAGTCATGGGGTACCTAAGCCTAGAGGGCTGACTGCTGAAACATTTCAAACGCTGGCAGATCGCAATGTTCTCCTGAGGTTAAGTCGGTTATGACTGTAAACAGTGTGTCCAAAATACAATATTATGGTAAACGGATCTGAAGAGCATATTTCAAATTTTCTAATTCTGTCTTGAACGTATGACAGAATTTGAAATTCTGAAACATGCTGTTTAAAAAGTGTTAATTAGCCGTTCAAAAATTCAAGAGGATTTCCACCCCAGAAGCCACCAGAATGCCCCATTTGGTCGCTCATTTCCAAAAAAAATCTGGGAGGAGACCCCCCCCCCCCCCCAGACCCCCATACAAAAGCTCGTGCCTTCGGCAATCGCAGCAGATGCCTTCGGCATCTACACGATTCGCCCCCCCCCCCCCCCCACCCCTTTGAGAATTCCTGTATCCGTCACTGTCATGGTGTGTAAGTAACCTTGTACACTTCAAAATTGCATCCACAACATCTTCCATGGAGTAGAGTACGAAACGTGACCATGAGACGCCATCATGTTACAATTTAAAATTCTAGGAATTCACAGCACAAGTAAAAAGAGTACTGAAGGCCTACGATACTAGAAAAAAAACGGTTTAGGACCTATAATATGATGACGTATATACAGTATGCAATTTGCTGAGCATAAATAGGCCTAACTCGTAAAACATTATAGCCAACTCACTTTACTAGTATGATTTTTCGCATTCGTATTGTACAGCGGCTACTGAATGGTGAATTCAACCCTTCTCCCACATCTCTAAGGTTAGAGTGTTCAAACCTTTTGACAATGTTCATAACATATTTATGATGTGAGGAAAGTATGCTGCTGCTCGTAATTATGGACATTTAATATACTTTAACACAGCTTGTGTTGTTTTGAAGGACATGCCTTTGTAGCAAATTGTTGTTTGTCATCTGTTCAATGATAGGCAGTCCAAGAGAGAAAAACGTTTCACAATGACTCAGCGTAACCATAAAAAGCATCATTATAGTGTGCTCATGCTACTTGAGGCTCGCGATACTTTCAACAACCAGGGTCACGCCGCAGATAGAGGAAGCCAAAGAAGCTAAGGGTATCAAGTTCAAATATTCAAAATGTTCTGTGAAAATCATCTCTTCATCACTGAGTTTCTAAAAGACCAAATATCTTCCACTGAAAGCACAACAGTTCCAACTGTAATGCTTAAGTATTGCGGTTGTTACTGTTATGTTCCAAGGGATGATTAGTTCTGGTACGTATCACTAGAGCCCAAATATAAGCTTCTAGTACCGAACGAGTTAAAACTAACGGTGTTGATAATATTTTCAATATTGTTTCCGAACACGTCACTCGAACAAAAGCTATTCGAGCAAGAGAAACAGGGTTTCTTAACTCTTCACCTAACATGAAAAGCATACGACACTTGCGAACAAAATTCTTGAATAACTATTTCTTTTCACTTTTTGTCTCAAAAAACAGAGGTTATTACCCCTCACTGGAACGAGCTCGTTCCAAAGAGGGGTCATAACCTATGTTTTTTAGACAAAAAATGAAAATATAATGATAATTAATTGTCAATTTTTGAGAATAGCGCTGGCTTTTTTGGCCGTTTCGTTGGATAAAGGGTTAAATGAGAGAATTAACTCAGGGTTTTTTGGTTGGTTTTTGTTGGTTTGCCAGGGAGTAATTAAAGCGGTATTGCATAACATTTTGCGAAGTATATTTCGTGGTTAGCGATGCTCAATATCGGGAACACCGGTAAATCGCAAATGAAAAGTCCCCAAACTTCAGCTCCTTTCTTGAAACATGCTTGACAAGTTTCTATGCTTGAAAGGTACTTGAATTTCCTTGAAAACGATTTGATTTACTTGAAACAAATTTGATATCACAATTTGTTATTTCAGTAATCTTTTTAAAAAATTTTCAAAACATTTTAACAAAACCATCGAGCTGTTTCCAAGAAGGGGTCACATGATATAGTTTTGTCGAATTATTTTTGAAAACATGTTTTTCAACTGCTCAATTCGTAAAATACGCGGGCGGATACGACCAATTCGTCAGGTAATCCGTTATGCCACATGTGTCAGATGGCAAAAAGATCTGTCAAATTTAAGTTTTTACTTACTTCTTTCTCAGTGCTGAAAATTACTATACGGTCATTAGAGAATGCTATAAGTGTCAACTTCCCATTTGGCAATTTGCTAAGCAAAATTTTAAAAGTTAATTAGTACATGTTCTTTCTTTCTTTATTGTTTTTTTTTGTGTTTTTGTTTGTTTTGTTTTGGTTTTGTTTTATATATACATAACATTTACCATTGTAGTCCCATTGTGCGGTCATTTTGTCGAATAGATGTTTATAACTTACGATATAATACACAATATACATTATTTTACATTTTCAGCTGTTTGATACGCTTGACTTAGATGACAACAACTTGTTCTCTTTTGATGATGTTAATAAACTAACACCTGCCGTAAGTCTGATTTTCTTTTTAAAATGTCACTTGGAGATCATATAAGCAGCTATTTCAATTTTGCCATCAAAGCATGGCTTAAGACCTTTTACTGCAACGTTCCGGTTAGGGATAATGAGCAAGGTTTTGAGGCCAAAAATGAAACAGTTCAGTTATTCCAATATTTTTCTTTTCCTTTTCTTCTTTTTGCTGTCTTTTGTCTGTGTTCGGCGCTTGCCATCATCCTTTTGCAAGTCCGAGTCTCTTGGAGGGTGACCAGTGCGGGGGAAAATCCCCCACGAACGGTACTACACCTCTCCAAGGACGTCGGTTCGGCTTCTTTATCAAAATCCACTGTCAGGTGAATTTTACCCTTGAGCATCTGGATACTCCAGGTGGTAGCAAGGGTAGCCTTCACTCTGACAAGTGTTTCTTGAATAACAAGTGGGAGCTCCATTGTTTAGTAGTTAGCACCTCGGAGTCCAAGGTGTCATGACATCTCAATGGGGTGTGAAATGATCTCGATGGTTTGAGGGATCAGAAACCATTTTCAAGTACTGACGAGGTTTTAGCCCTCTGCTGCAGAGATGGGCAATATATCGAAAAACCGAACCGATACCGATGTCATAGGGATAGCGAAAAACCGAACCGAACCAATCGTTGAATACCGAAACCATCTGAATTTTTAAATTTTCCTACACTATCTATTTATAAGTCCATGTTGAGGCTTGATAATAGTTGAAAGGTCTATTTTCATGAAAGAAGTAACTGATTTTCTTTTCAGTTTTGTTAACCCTCAATGGAGAGGGCAACTGACCTGATTTACCACTAGACTACAACCTGTTTATGTCCAATTGCTTAGCAGTGATTTCTAGTCAAGTTTTGGCTGCCTGTTAAGGCAGCCAAGACCTGACTAGAAATCGCTGCCTAGGTGTTTTGTCTATTGTCGACAGGAGCCCTAAAATATGATGGTCAGGACACATGCTCTTATATCGCAAAAGCCTGAAATAAGTCTTTAAACGTTAAGGTGCGTTTAGTACAAGTCACAAAATTACTGTAGATATGATTTGTGGTCGTAAAAGAATGCCACTGTTGAGCTCATTGGAAGTGTCATTTATAGCGTTGTGGTAGAATGATACTACAACAATTTATTCTGTTTTTCCAGATATGAATTCCTCTTTGGTACTATCAGCAGTTCTCAGTCAAGTCAGATACCGAATACCGAACCGATACCGAGATATACCCCCGTATAAATACCGGAACCGATACCGAACTTAAAATTCCAATACCGCCCATCTCTACTCTACACACCGGTGTCCAAATATCAAAGATGCAAATTTTTGCCACAGTGCAATTAGTACAATACAAAAACTTGGATAGTTTAAAGTCTAAAAAAGGGGCATACCTGTGGTAAGTATGCATGGACGTAACCCGCAATGTGCAGATGTCCTTTCCCCCAGAATGGTCTATCACCACACCAAAGGACATCAAATTGCAACAACCGATGTCAGAGTAAAAATGCAAAATTTTTGTATGGAAAATTTTATAAGTGTAACAAGGGCCATAAATGTGGTCTGTATGCATGGACGGAACCTGCAATATGTGAAATTCTTCTCCCTCAGGCTTGTCTCTCACTATACCATCCAAATCGGCACACAAATGACTGCGTTATAATGCAAAACGTTCGTACAGGGAGTTTTCTAAGTGCAACAAGGGCCATAAGCCTGGTAGGAATGTTTGGACGAAACCCGCGAAATGTGGATATCATGTTCCCCGTGCTGGTCTATCAGCATATCAAAGTACATCAAAATCCAACATCCGGTGCCAGAGATAGAATCCAAAAAGTTCATTTTACTTTTTTCCTAAGACCTACAAGGGTCATAACTCTGGTATGAATGTGTGGACAAAATCCGGGATTTGTGGATATCATTTCCACCAGGCTGGTCTATCAGTATACCAAAGGACATCAAACTCCGACAACCGATGTCAGAGTTACAATACAAAATGTTTGTATGGATGTACGCACGGACGTACGGACGGAGACCTCGACTATATATCCATCCAACATCCTAAGGAGGCATTGGCATATTAACTTATAGTGTTGTGGGTAGAAAAGCAATCACAGAAGTCGTTCGTCCAAGTCGTGGCCCAGTCGCGTTCCTGTCGAAATTCTCGGTCCGTTTCTGTAATGACAATTTCGTGAGGTCGTGAGTGCACGGTCGGAAGGATCAGTTCGATTCGTAACGACCAATAAAGCAAACTTATAGGGAAAGTTGACGATTTTACAACCTGTCACCAGGCCTGAAAATAAGCAATCTGTCATTTGCAGAATGAGGTTCCCAAGAGGGTGAATATGCTGATGCTATCCCATACAGTGGGTCAATTTATCCTCTGGGTACCTCTTTCTGTTTAGTTTTGAGACCCTGATTCAGACTGAGGATCACAGAGGGTAAATTTAGTAATGCTACCCTGCTGAGCAGGGTAGCATCGCTAAATTCACCCTCTGGAGACCTCATTTTGCAAATGACAGTCTGCTTATTTTCTGGCTTGCCTGTCACTAATATTATGGTGGGCGCATGCTAAGATTTGGCTCGATAACTTTATATGGTGCTCTGTTTCCTATTCAAAGAAAATTATAACCTAATAGCGGCCCTTGGTTTGCTTTTCGTGTATGAGCACCATTGAAATGTACTCTCCCAAAAAAGAAAGTGTAAAGTGTGCATGCTAAAAAATAACACTAAAAAAAGATATATATCATTTTCATTCATGGAAATTGTATTCAATCACAGATGAATCAATTTGTGATCAATACGAGAAATTTCATAACGCTACGACGAATACTCTTGGTGCCATGGAGAGTCAAAGACACTAAGGGTCAAACACAAAAGTCACACACTCAATATCTGGTATGACCTCCGTCTGCATCGACTACTGCTGTGCATCTACGCCTCATGGAAGCGAACAAGTTAGCATGGAAGTGTTGTGGGATGTTGTTCCATGTTCTGATACGCTGTCTTTGGAGTTCCACAAGCGTTGACGGTGCATGGGGAAGCCGGCGTAGCTGACGTTTCATTTCGTCCCATACGTGCTCAATGGGTGAGATATCGGGCGAATTAGCGGGCCAGAGAAGAACATCCACTTGTTGCTGCTGCAGATATTGCTGAACATCACGAGATGCGTGGGGTCGGGCGTTGTCCTGCTGTAGAATGACGCCGGGGCCGTGACGTTACAGAAATGGGACAACAACAGGTGTAAGCACTTCATCACGATATCTGGCTGCATTGAGATTGCCATCAATAATGACCAGCTCAGTTCTGTTACGGGCAGTGATGCCACCCCACACCATGAGAGACCCTCCCCCATTACGGTTTCGCTCCACGACACATGGATCTGCGTTGCGTTCGTTTCGACGTCTGTACACTCTCTGGCGGTCATCTGATAATGAAGGATGGAAACGACATTCATCTGTGAATAAAACACGTCGCCACCAGTGTAAGGGATGCCTGAGATGTTGTCTACACCACTGCAGTCGAGCACGACGATGACGTTACGTCAAAATCGGACGAATTGCAGGTCTTCGAGGACGTAAGCCGTATTCTCTCAGTCGGTTGATTACTGTTTGAGGATGTATCCGTCTCAGGTTAGGGATGTTCCTGGCTGTCGTCGTTGCCGTTTGTTGCCGGTTCCGGAGATGGACGACACGGATATACCGATCTTGTGCAGGGGTGGTAACTCGGGGTCTCCCGGAGCAGGGTCGGTCTCGAACGTCATCATGTTGTGCATGTCGATGGACTAGCCTGTCTACAGTGTTACGGTGGCAGTTCAAATGCTGGGCAACCTCTCTGTGTGTTCTGCCAGCTCTAATCATACCCAGGGCAAGGAGACGTTGATTCATTGTCAATCTTGGCATGCTAATGTGGAGTCGTTTTAACAGCAGCGCAAGTTTCAATGTGAACGATAGGAAGGCCTTACTTTAGTGTTTAAATACCCAAGGATTCACACTGCTGCATTAATTTTCAGACTCCCCACGTGCAAAACATGCCTTTTCACAAACGTGCAGCACGTCATTTAACGTTAATGCAATTTTAACGGGGAAAGCTGTTTTTGTGTTCAATATAACTTATTCATGAACAGGTTAACACTCTTTACACCTACGAAATTATTTTTTTGGAGTTTGATCAATTTCTGCAATGCACACTTTCTTTTTTGGGCGAGTATATATAGGTGTTTACATACTCTGGAGAACTCTCTTCTCAACACTAACATCATTTTTCTCTCTCTTTATGCTGGTGCTTAATAAGTCTTTGGAATATGCGGATGGTTTGTTAGAAGACATAATGCTGGATTTTGAAGAACTTATGAATGATCAAAAAGAAGAGTTAAGAGAACAGGTAGGCCTACAGATCAATGGGAAAGTAAAATATTTAGTAGAGACCCCTATCCAGGTCAGATCCATTATTTTCAAACAACATTACCCATTGAAAGCAAAACGACCACGCCGATAACAAAACGTAATATCTTAGAAAAAGATACTAGAAATTTCATCAGAACGCCCTATGGCCATCAGCGGTTCGGCACTCACAACTTCGCATGTGAACGTCCTGTAAATGTGTTTGTCATACAAGTGCATAACTCACCAGCAAGCTGCTGACATCAAACGACCTTAGATATGAAAACTGAGAATAAAAATAGTTGATTGCCTATGACAGGCTGTAACCTATCCTTGTGCCTTGTTGTCACTGTACATTGTCACGTGCTGTCACTATATATAAGGACAGAACGCAACTCGGGTGGAGTAGGGGGGAGGGCTGGAATCAACAAGCATTGTTGGAGTCTTTACTGCATTTTAGGCATTTTAGGAGTGCCAAAGGTACGCGTGAACTGCAGGAGAAACTCCAACAACGCCCGTTGATTCCTGTCCCCCATACTCCACCCAAGTTGTATTCTGTATGTACCCCACAATTAAACGTGAGTTAAGTGAATAAAGCTGATATTTGTGAAGAAAAATATCACCTCCGGCGCTGTGTTTACATTCTTGCTTGATAGAGTAGAATCCTGTTAATTGAATATCCATTTTGCCAGTGAAGATTATTCAGTTAACAGGAGTATACAATTAAAAGGGATTTGGTCAATTTCCTGTGTTCTGGAGGTAAACTGAGCATTTATTCTATTATATCTTGTTTGACAGAGCTCATAGAGCTCTGTCAAACAAGATATAATAGAATAAATGCCTGTATTGGATGTAGTGAGGCCAAAAAGGTTGATAAATAAGGGGAATATGGTGCGTGTCACAGTAATTTTTTCACCATATTACAAAAATTTATATACAATTAACAGGAGTTTACTCTACAACCCATACGCAATTAACAGATCAAATTTGTACTGAAGGTATGGTAAATGGTTTTGTGTTTGAAAATTATATTCAATTAACAGGGATATACAATTAAGAGATAGCCAATTAAGAGGGCTCGACTGTACTATTTTGTGTTGAAGCATTTCATTCATATCATGACGTCAATCAAATGCACAACGACCAATCAGATGTGTTCTCATATGGCATGGTGTTTATACATGGGCCGGATTCTTAGCGTGGGGTGCCTAACACATTTCTCAAGGACTGTATTGTACTGAGTACCGTAGAATACACGGAACAATCATGGTGCAATATCATTTACCGTCACTGCACATTGATATTATGGTTACAATGTATCAATATCCCCAAACTGTTGTTGACCTAAGTCTTCAAGGGCATTGACCGACCTATTGGGACTAATGCAATTATTCTGAAGCGGTGTCACGTGATACTCCAGTGTGATGTATCGTGTCGAGACAGCATCACTTTGCAAACTTGCTAAAATTGACATGAATAGAAACATCAGCCGCCTATAATATTTCCCAGTATTGAGCACTGGCAGACCTGATACTAAGCAAATCTGACATTTGCAGAATGAGGTTCCCAGAGAGTGAATTTGATGATGGTATCCCATACAGTGGGCCAGTTTCTCCTCTGGGTACCTCTTTTTGTTTAGATTTGAGACCTTGATTCAGATTGAGGTTCACATAGGGTAATTTTAGTGATGCTACCCTGCTGTGCAGGGTAGCATCACTAAATTCACCCTCTGGGGACCTCATTTTGCAGATGACAGTCTGCTTATTTTCTGGCTTGGGCACTGGTAGAATATAATTTATGGCGCCCACGTCACATGAATCAAGTTGATGCGTCAGGTGTCTTTTTAATTCAGAAATCGTGCTTTTATATGCCTCTATCACGGTCAAAATAATGTTCTCATTCAGTTGAAGGTCGAACGTGTGCAAATATTCGGTTTATATAATATGGTGATCGCGTCCATTTCTTTGTGTCGAAAATGAACTTTACTTGGAAATCAGCGTTTCCCACCCATCTTGATATTGGTTAATTGGGCATTTTCGTCAACTGGATACCATTTCAATACCAAATTATAAACCCTCATTTTAGTTCAGATTTGACTTGTTAATTACATTTTGACTAACGATGAAATTCTTTCTAATGAAATATAAATATTGCTACTCACCAGAAAAGTCAAAAAAATATATAATTTTCCCCTATTTCCAGCAACACGATTTTTGTTTCAAAATTGAAGGATCTAGCAGCTCTGCTGAACAAGAAATAGTGACTTCTATTTTTTTGTTTGCCCAAAACAATCCCGATGATGGAATATCCCTGTCAATTGAATATTATTTGCTGACCAAAAGAATATTCAAGTGACAGGATTTATCTGTTTAGATTATATCCCACTTTAACCCTTTACCCAAAGCAGACGATATAAAAATTTATTATTTTAAATATAATTTTTTTCAAATTTTTCAAAAAATTTCAACCAAACCATATCATGTGACCCCCTCATTGGAACGAGCTCAATGAGATCGTTCCAATGAGGGATTACATGATATGGTTTTGTTGCAATATTTTGAAAAATGTAATTTTTTCAACTGCTCGATTTGCAAATTACGCGGGCGGATACGGGCGATTTCGTTAAGTAAAGGGTTATGGCTGCACTTTGTTCCACTTGTTCGTTTCTTCGTATGTTTAAGGCCGGTCGCCCAACATAACTTTGGACATTTTTAAAAAAAAAATCCACAATGCCCTAAATACGAAATAAAGCGGCGAATAACGACATATTATATATCACAATAATGACAAAAGTATACAAAAGATGAATTTATCCACTTTTTCAAATTAAATTTTTTTTTTTTTTTTGCTTTTGATGACAAATAAATTGCAAGTCGCATTTATAAGTAACCGATAGGATTAACAAGGAATAGATTGGTAATTCGAATGTCTGAGTTGTAAATAAAATACTCCACGCTCCTTACTCGGAGAAAGCATATTTATCATTTCATCACCAACGTGTTGAGAACGCTCAGAGGAAAACGGATGCCCACAAACATAATCACACTTTGGCTGGCCGCTTATTTGTTGCGGTTCTCGGGTGAGAAGGCCTTGGTTACCCCTGTGCTACCAACTGCCTCCCTATGTCCACGATTCTTCTCTCCTCCCAACACTCTCAGGCGAACTGCTTGATAATATCCCTTGCCCCATTCTTCCCAATCTCTCCGATTAGCATATTAACCCTCTCCTTTGAGTCACTCACTAACCACATGTCCTTCATTCTCCCACCCCACTTCCCCATTATACTCCCAGTGAATCTTGGGTATTTCAGAATAAAATGTTCCCGGGTCTCCACCACGCGTAAATTACACATCTGGCACCTCTTTTTACTGTTTTTTCCCAAGTTTTCCCCTCAGAGACCGCGACCTCATCTTGAACAACAGTGACCCCCAAAGGTGCCACCAAGGTAGGCTACTCTTCAAAACCAGGCTTCTCTTTATCACGCAGACCACCCAAAGACCGCTTTGATTTGACCCCCTCTCGCCAATTAAGGTTAGCATCCTCCATGACCCTTTCTCTGACGATTGTTTTACCCTGGGTTGCTCCTACGCCCAGGTACGAGATCTCCAATGAGTAGTTCTCTATTAGTTCCCTCACTTGGACCATCCACCCTGTCTTGATATTTGAGTTGAAACTCCTCTGGAACATTACTTTACACCATCGGCTGTCGGGAAGATTTACCAAATAATTAAGATAACCAAGTTTCAATAAGTCTATCCTGTCCTTGGTCCTCATCCACCCAAGCTCACCCCGATTGCTTCTAGTGCTGCGTCATTGCTCGAACCCGTTATCCAGCGGCCTGCACCGTTCTGCAGGATTTCCAAGCTGTTTACAGCCGTTTGGTTTAGGGGTACCACTTCCGTACTATATGTTATACTTGGCAGACCCACCATTTCCCAAATGGTTTTCCTCACGAAAACCTTATTGAAACTGTTTCTCCCTATAAGTTTCATTTTGTTAAGGATTCGCCTCCCCTTCAGAATCAGTTTATTTGTGTGGTTTCGGTAGATGCCTCTTCCTGTGATGTTTAAATTTACCCCAGATACTCGTAGTCACCTGTCTCTCCTACATTAAGAAGTTTGCTGCTACCTTCCGGAATACAGAACTTTCATTTAGTTCGAGTCTCCATTTGTTCCCATATTTCCCAACAATTCCCAGCATTTTTGGTAGCCCCTCTTCACTTTCTGGCACCAGCACCATATCGTCTGCAAAAAATAGCCCGGGGATCTTCAAGTCCCCAACTGCTGCCCCTCGTCGCTACGCAGGAGTTCGTCTCCTAAACCTTTGGTGTACAATGCAAAAAGAATTGGCGAAAGGATACAGCCCTGTTTAGGCCTATCTCATAGGTACACGTTTTGTTGTTTTGTTATCTAGGCTAAGTTCACTCTGTACATCTTTATATAATGCTCTCAGAATTCTAACAAACTCGCCTCCCAAGCTCAGAGCCTCAAGCGTTCGCCACATACCTTCCCTCCATACTCTATCCTATGCCTTTTTAACATCCAAAAAGGCCATTAACATATTTTTCTTTCTTGCTTTAGCGGATTCTATCATTTGGGATAGCGTGAAAAGATGACCAGTGACTCTCTTTCCTTTCCGGGAGCCATTCTGAATCTCTCCCAAAAACCCCTCAGTCACCTCCTCTAATCTCCCATACAGGACTTTACAGAAAAAGTTGTCCAATGTTGCTACTGAAAGAGATCCCTCGATAATTATCCAAAACGCCCCCCCCCCCCCCCCCTTTTTGAGAATAAATGTCACAGATTTCCTCTCCCCCATTTTTGAGAAATTCGGGAATTTCGTGCACCCCTCCCACTTTTCCATTCCTTAATCCTGAAATCACCTTTCGCACCTCCTCGGTTTTAATTTCGCTGCACACGAAGTTCCATAGATTTTCCTCGATCTGATTCGAACACTCCGGTGGGTTCCCCATGCACCATCGCTTATCGTTTACCTTTTCCCAGTGCTTGACTAGTTCTAATGCGATTTGATCTTTATCGTCTGTATCTCTGCCATCTACTTTAATACTCTGTGGGTTACTTCCTTTGTTACGTTTATTCACCTATTTCCAAAATACGTTCGAACTGGGCCCCCTGTCATTCTTATCGTCCTAATAAGACTGCTATTCGCATTCTCTGATTATCGTCTTTAATCTTATTTACTTTATTTCGTGCTTGTTGGTATTCTTCCTTTGCGACCATGGCCTCGTTGCTTTCCGCCCCCTTGAGTTTTCTACTTCTCATGTATGCAGCACATTTAGCTTTTCTACCCTTTATGGCCCTTTTCAGTTCTTCGTTCACTCTATACCCAAGTTCCCGTGTTGGCACCCTAATCTTTCCTACACTCTCCTTTCCTGCCTCCACTATGCTCACAACTATGGCCATTTTCTGGACACTGCCCCCCCCCCCCCCCCCTTGCGTATAGTTGCATTCGAACTTCGCCCAGTCAGCATCCTTTTAGAGTTCCCAACTCTACTTAAAGCTTCCTTTGCTTCTTACTAGGTTTTTGGCCCTGATCGTCACTGTAATGAAGTTGTGATCACTATCCAACTCCTTTTTACCCTCATCGTCCACTTCTACCCCTATCACATCTCTCCATAAATTAATATCTGTGAGAATATAGTCGATTATTGATTTTCTATCGTTCCTCTACCACGTCCATTTCCCCTTACACATCGCGTCCCTGTTCATAATCTTCAGACCAAGCTCATTTGTGAAGTTCAACAGCTTCCTTCCATTCCTGTCGACTTTCTTATCTCCGGCCTCTATGCCTTCTTCCTTATCACCTATGTGTCCATAAAAGTCACCCATCAAAATTATACCGAGCCCCCTGTTTTCTAGTTCTGTGATATTGGACCTTAGTGTTGAGTATATCATTAATTCCACTCGGGTTTGTTCCCCTCCACCGCACAGTACACAATCCCAAGGGCAATAATTTTGTTTTTTAGATTGATCTTTACCCATCCAATTTCTTTTGATACCTCATCCGAGGTGCTGACATCTTCCAGGTCTGTGACCAGTGATGGTTTTAAATCCTCTTTAATGTACATGCCTACCCTCCCCCTTTTTCTCTGGCCTTCCCTTCACCCTACACCTATCCTAAACAAGACATTGTGTTCGGAAGACATTGCTTGTTATGATCGCCACATACCTTTCCTCCAATTTGGGAAACGATTTGATTTCTTAAGATCTGAAATCTTCAAATATTTCACTGCTGTTTTCAAATCTGAGAGGCGATGTAATGTCCAAAACACGATACATTCAAAGGAAAATATTCAACTGACAATGTGGTAATTGCGAGATACAGTCCTTATGTGAGCTGTTGAGTTCGGAAACGGTACAATGTGACGCAAGTGTCAGCAAGGGATTAATACGCCACCGATTCGAACTCCTATTATTTAGTGGTGACGATGATCAAAACATAAAAGAGGAAAATTATATTTGAAAACAAAAATATATTCACATCAATATACACTGCAATCATTGATCCTCACAATTGTATATTTACGAAAAAATAATTTTACTGTCGCCAAACTATATTAGTGACGTAAAGAAGGCTTGGTGAAGTCTGCTAGGCAAAAAGAAGACCAATGTCAACCAGTGGCGGCGCCAGAAATGTTTTTGTGTGTGTGTGGGGGGGGGGGGGGGGGCAACTAGGGGGCAGACTCCCATGAAGGGGGGCAAATACGTAAAGGATCATATCATTACTTTGTTATGAGGTACCAAACCAAAAAATTATATTACGGACTTTGGGTCCAAGTTTCGACTAAATGTAATGGTAATTAGCGGTCCTCCTTTCAAAAAATCCTGGATCCGCGTCTGGTGGGTCTGTGCGTGAGAGAGAGAGAGAGAGAGAGAGAGAGAGAGAGAGAGAGAGAGAGAGAGAGAGAGAGAGAGAAACTTCAAATAATTGAACAGTGCAAGGGAGATAATGATAATGCCCGTCTGTCATAATGCGAAATCCATGAATTTTTTAGACAAGGGATATGGATAGGCATGCCTTTGTTGGCTCATAACTTAATTATAACTTATAAGTATCTGCATCCGAGTCTTTAAATCTCTACTGCCTGGATGTGTTCATCAGCTAGCCTGAGGCTTTGGGCGAAGTGTGTATGGGAAATTATTGGGAATAAAAAAAGAGAGGGGTGTGTGTGTGAGAGAGAGTGACTGAATGTGTTTGTGTGTGAGGGTGGATGGAAATGCATGTGAGATGGTTGGGGGGGGGGGGGGGGGGCAACTGGGGGGGGGGGGGGGGGGGGCAAAGCCTTCGTTGTTGTACCTTTGTAAATTTCATATTCACACAACCCAGCTGATTTGGACTAACAAAATTGTGTAATTACACAGGTTTTATATATTCAAATGATATAGCATTACTCACAGAAACATATTTAACCCTTTACCCTTTACCCAAGGTAACGTGCAAAACCGGCCAGCGCTATTCCCAAAAATCGCCAATTAATTTTCATTATTTTTTAATTTTTTGTCTCAAAAACATAGGTTATGACCCCTCGTTGGAACGTGCTCGTCGAGCTCGTTCCAATGAGGGTCATAACCTATGTTTTCGAGACAAAAAATTAAAAATATTAGTTATTCAAGAGTTTTTTGCAAGTGTCGTCTGCTTTTCATGTTAGGTAAAGGGTTAAATATTTCTCTTGTATTTCAGAAAAGGGAAATACGGAATAAAGCGGATACAGATTCCACTTTGACAGATAACCTTTCAGGTATGGTCATTTTACCACGTTAAAAAATATGTTAACCTTGTGTGACCCGTACCCTAAAAGTTATTGTCATTTGGTATATCAAGTGTATCACAAGAACCACATGCTATCGCAAACCATACTTCTGGGTAAGATACTGCCACTTACACGCATCCTCATTCAGTCGCCAAAATTTTCATCTAATAATTTATTGATTTATTTATCATAATATGTTGCGATTTATCAGTTTAGACGGCTGATTAGAAAACCAACAACCAGGTGTCTCTCATACTACACCATTTAAGGGCTTAAATTATGAACAAAAACTACCATAGAGGGTGTACTCACCCCACCCCCCTCCCCCAATGGTTATTGGAACCGTACCACTACGCACATCTGAAGCCGCCAGAATTACATGTACATGCAGGGACGTAGTAGAGATGTTGAAAGACTATCTTAAGGGTTAAAATGACAGTGATCATTTAATATTTCTTCTCAACCTACACACAATTGTTTACAAATGGCTGTAACGTAAGTGCAAGCCCTACTTCGGAACTAACTCAAGCTAATAACTTTTCCAAACGAGTTGGAAAATTGGAAGAGTGCAAAAGCACTATAAAAAGATCAAAAAGGGGTCGAGCGACACCAGCGCTCGACATTACAGGTACTCTCTATGCACACCTCTTGCATTTACCGAGCGCATGCGCAACAACTGTGACGTCAAATTCTTTTTTCCGCCATCGTGCATGGTTGGATTTTTTGTGACTCGTGCTGCTCAGCTTGTTTCTTCGAGAACAACTTGAATAACTCGCTACGGTTATTGTTATATGTGCATTCTAGTATTGTATCCTTTACTGAAGCTCAATATTATTTTGTTTTCTTTATATTTATGCTCATTTTAGCTTTGCGTATCTTGTCTTTTCCGCGCGCGAAAACGCGACCCGCGTTGATCGGTTTTCCGCCGGTGGGAAGCTTGATTCTTTGAATTATATTTGGGGATTTTTCCCACAAGAAATTCTTCTGTCACCTTTTTGGACAATGCCGAAAACACTCCCTTGTCCTTCTTGTGTATGCAGGTGAAACATGTCGATGATGTTCACAGTACTTGTGTCACCTGCAATAATTGTTCTCAGGCCCATCCCTGTGGTGTTTGTGGGGTTTGGTCTTCCAAGTTCTGGGCTTCCGTTAACAAGATGGTTCTAACTAGAGCTAGAACCCCTCGTTCTCGGGGCAAATGTAGCCGTGCCTCTTCGGATATTTCTGAGAGTTCACGTTGTGACTCTGTCACGCAGGATGTTGAGCAGCCTTTTTCGGTAGCAAGTTCCTCCGCAGCTGTTGGCGGTACTGGTGCTGGGACGCATGAAGTGGGGACTGCGGTCTCCCTTCCTTTGGCTTCGGTGGTCACCCTTGAGGCGACTGCTTTCGTTGAGCGTTCTTCCGAGGTCAGCTCGGTCGCTCTCTCCGATTTACCACCTGCATCATCTGCTGTTGCTGAGGAAATTGTTCATACTGCTCCTATCTTGCATGATAGTGCTTCTGCCATCTCTTCCAGGGATGGTGTATAGTCTCGGGGGCCCGGGGCTGTATCTGGTAGTGTGTCACAGGGCTCCCAGTCTTCCCATCAAAGCTGTACGGGTTTACTGACTGCCCCGCCTCATCCGGCTAGGTTTGCTCCTGGCCGGTTGGGACGTTCGGTCACTTCGGCAACGATTCCTCGTTCCTCGGGCGAATCGTTTGTTGTTCCGCCTCCCCTGCTAGTGAGCCGACTAGCAAGATGGGGCTGGGACATTGGCAACCAGGGTCTTCTGTTCGGCAGAGGCCAGTGACGGCTCCTGTTAGTTATCACTCTTAGGACCTTCCTCCGGTGATTTCTCACCGTGTCCCAAGTCTGGCTGTCGATCGATGCTTGTCATCGGTCTCAGAGGATGGGCAGTTGTGGCCTTCTGTCTCTCAGAGGCCAATGGCATGTTCCTGTCATTCTTGGGACAATCCTCCCATGTCTTCTCATTGCGTCCCAGGTCCAGCTACCGACGACGTACGCCGTCGGTCTCTCTAGAGGATTTGCAGACAGGGCCTTCTGTTTTGCAGAGGTCAGTGAATGCCACTGGTCGTCACTCTTGGTACTGTCCTCCGGTGTCTTCTCACCATCTCACTACTCTGTCTGCTGATCGACGTTCGTCGTCGGTCCCTTCTGAGGATTTGGGTTTTTCTTCTAGAAGGGTCCATTGGGATGACACTCCGTCGGGCGCGGCTGCTCCGACGGATTCTCAGGGTGAGTTGAGGCAGGCCGTTTTGGCGCTCACCCGGTTGCTTTCTAGCAACCCTCAAGTTGGCTCCTCTGTGCCTCCTGAGGACCCACCTCCTTTGGTCAGTCGCAGAGATTCCTCACTTGGCCCTTTGGATGCTGTTCCCCATTTACAGGAGGTTTCCGCTGATCAGCCCGAGTTGGGCTACGTCTCTTCTGCCACAGAGGATGACAATTTGCTTGAAGGCGACGGCCCCCCCCCCCCCGTCAGTCTTGGGGCAGGCTTTAGATTTTGTTTTTGGCTTATTGCCAGACATTCAGCCTTCAGACAGCCACCAGTGACCGTCCGACCGCGGTCCTCCGTGGAGCGTCGCAACCCTGTCGGGCTTTCTGGCTCTGGGGTTTTGCGCCCTCTGCAATCGGCTCAGGTTGTTGAGTCCTTCCAGGGCCTGGATGTCAAAATGCGTTCCAAGGCCCTAAAGGGTTCTTTCTTTTCACGATCTGATGCATTTCTGCCTCCATCGCGGTTTCGTGTCTACGACTCCGTCTGTCTTCCAAGGGTTGACTACTGTGGACGAGGATTCTTCTTCCCTCGGGTTAATTATGCCTAAGTCGGCAGTTCTCCGGATGTCGGTAATTGAATCTATGGTGGGCCTGTCTCGAGAGATGCTAGGCATGTTGTCTCTCGCGGACCACGTCGTCGCTTCCTATTTTCCGCCAGGGAAGTTTGATGATGCTCAGGCGCCTTTGCGTGTTTTGTCTCGGGCTCTTATGAACCTGACACACGCTCACGCTTGCAACACGGCTAATTTGGAGCTTGCACGCCGGGATGCAGTCTTGGACACTTCTCCATTCCTTCCTTCTGAACAGCGTGCTGTTCTGAGGTCTGCCTCTTTGGTTGGGTCTCAGCTGTTCCATGGTTCCGCGGGGGCTTTCCGTGATGAGGTTCTTCGTCATTCGAAGGACCAGCTTTTGCGTCGGCCACGCCTTCGGCTCCGTTCGCTCCTTCTGCTCAGAAGAAACGCCGTCGCGGCCAAGCTCGCTGGCAGCCTCGGGGAGGAAAGTCTCAGGACTCTGTTGCTTCCCGAGGGGGTGGTTTCTCCTCTCGGGAGCCTCGTCGAGGCCGCAAGTGAAGGTCCTCACCTCGATTCGCCTCCAGTCGGGGGAAGGCTGCCGCTGTTTTTCGACCATTGGACAGAGATAACGTCGGACCCTTGGGTCCTAGACGTCATCCAATCTGGTCTGCGACTGTCCTTCCGTCGGCACCCCTGTTTATCTCTGGTGCCCCTCACGACTCGGGCCCCCTCCGATCCTCAGCGTCGGGACCTTCTGGTGCAGGAGATCGACAATCTCCTCTCCAAAGGGGCGGTCGAGGTGGTCAGGGACACCCTTTCTCCGGGGTTCTACTCCAGGCTTTTCTTGGTGCCAAAGACAAACGGCCAGTTTCGTCCTGTCATCGATCTGAGTATCTGAACGAGTCCATCATAGCACCTCGTTTCAGCATGGAGACTTTCAGGTCGGTTCGATGGTCGATTCATTAGGGCGATTTTGCAACCAGTATCGACCTGAAGGATGCCTATTTCCATGTGCCCATTCACCTGGCGTCACGGAAATACCTTCGGTTCTCGTTTCGGGATCGTGTCTTTCAATTCAAAGCTCTCCCGTTCGGTTTGAACCTGGCTCCTTGGGCCTTCACCCGACAGATGTCACATGTGCTCGCTTTTCACCGTACTCAGTCGGCTGTGACTTCATCAGCTTACCTGGACGACATCCTCCAACGGCACCACAATGCTGCAGTTCTGTAGTACGATGTCCGACGGTTGCTTGGCTTGCTGGCGTCGCTGGGTTTCAGAGTCAATTGCGAGAAGTCGGATCTCCTTCCTTCTCAGCTATTTCGTCATTTGGGAATGATTTTCGACACTTTTCACAATGTGGTGTCGGTTTCCAAGCTCGGGCGTTGATCCTTTCCGCCTTGACTCGGGACCTGCTCCGATCCTGCTCGGTTGGGGCAAGGACTTTCCTTCGGATGCTGGGCCTTTGCGGTTCGGTGACAGATCTCATTCCGCTGGTCGCTTGTTTGTCCGACCTCTCCAACACTTCCTGTTCGATCATTGGCGTCCGAATGTGAATCCTCTGGACCTGGAACTTCCTATTCCTCGGTCCTTGCTTTGTCACCTCCACCCTTGGGCCGATGTTCCCTGATTGACTCAGGGTGTCCCGTTGGATCTTCCTTCGGCCGATCGCATCCTTACTGCGGATTCCAGCGATCGGGGCTGGGGTGCGACGTTGGGTCCTCTCGGTCTGTCTACTCACGGCGAGTGGAACAGCGAGCAGATGGCCCTTCATATCAACCAGGAGCTCCTTGCTCTTCTGTTGAGTTTTCAGCAATGGAGCTCTCACCTGTCGAATCACACAGTCCTGCTTCTTTCGGAAAATTCGACAGTGGTGGCCTACATCCGGAATCAAGGGGGCACGCATTCGATTCCCATGTATCGGCTATCTCGGGATCTTCTGCTGTTAGCGTGGGATGTAAACACTCGGGTGGCCATTCGGCACATTTCCGGATGTCTCAACGTCCTAGCAGACACCCTGTCCCGACGGGACAGTGCCCTTCCCACTGAATGGATGCTGCATCGGTTGGTGTTTCAGACGATTTGCGAGCGGTGGGGTCATCCTCTTGTCGACCTTTTCGCCACTCGCTGGAATCATCAGGTAGAGACCTTTGTCTCCCCTTGACCGGACCCACTAGCCTTTGCGGTAGACGCTCTGTCTCTGGACTGGATAGGTTGGATCGGCTATGTCTACCCTCCTGCACCGATTCTTCCTCATTTGTTAGCGAAGATTCGTACTTGCAGTTGCAGGGTCATTCTGATCGCACCCTGTCTCCACAGAGGGTGTGGATCAATCAGCTGCGGCCTCTGTTAGCAGATCGGCCAATTCGTCTGCCTCTACGCCGCGATCTTCTTTCCCAGGGTCGGCCCAGGAAGTATTACAACAACCTGGCGAGTTTTGCGTCTTATACCCAAATGGAACTTGGCATGGGTGTTACATTGTTTGGAGGGGGTGCCGTTTGAGCCTTTATCTGAGACCGATATGCGTTTTCTCACATGTAAGACTGCTTTCCTTCTAGCGTTTGCTTCTGCCATGCGTGTTATTGAGCTCCATGCGCTTTCTGTTGATTCAGCTTTCTTCAGAAATGAGGCTAACAGTGTAACCTTCACTTCTGATTGCTCTTTTCTGGCCAAGAATCAACTTCCTGCTTCGGTACCTTCTCCCATCTGCATTCGGGCTCTTCCTTCTGTCGATGGTCGGAGGCCTTTTCTTTGTCCTGTTCGTGCGATCAAGACTTATATTAATCGAACGCAGTTCATTCGGAGGGGTCGGAAGAGATTCTTTCTGTCTCATTCCTGCCAGGCAGTCTATCTCTTCCCATTTTATTTCCAGCTGGCTTATTCCAGTTTGTCTGCTTCGGATCTTGTTTCGAACCAATTTAATGCTCATGAGGTTCGTGCCATTTCTACTTCCTGGGCGTTCTTCAATTCTGTTTCGCTCAGGGACGTTATGAATGCGGCTTACTGGAGGAATGCTTCTACTTTCTCCTCCTTTTATCTCCGCCACCTACAGCAGCAATCTGAGGACCTTTTCTTTAGGCCCTCTCGTTGCTGCTCAGGCTGTTGTGCGCCCTCATTAAATATGTATTTTCGGGTTTGTGCATCACTCAGCCTTGTTCTTTTTTGCTTCATTCTTTTCAACACTGTGGTGTTGGTGTTTCATCTTCTTTTTCAGCTTCTTCCCGCTTTCTTCCTTTACAGGTTTCGCTGTCATTCTCTGCCCTCCTTGCATTTCTTTCTGCTGCGCTTGTTGGTATTGGTTATGTGATTCACCTCCTCCTATTGTTTATTCAACCAATTGTAAACAATTGTGAGCAGGTTGAGAAGAAATTAAAAGTTTTTAGTAAATTTTGTTTTTTAACGTACCTACCACAATTGTTTACCGGAGGCCCACCCTCCTAGGGGATATCTTTTGATATCGTTGCCTCCCCACTAAATAACAAACTTCTCGTTGGCGGAAATTCGGAATTGACGTCAAGGTTGTTGCGCATGCACTCGGTAAATGCAAGAGGTGTGCAGAGAAGGTACCTGTAATGTCGAGCGCCGGTCTCGCTCAACCCCTTTTTGATCTTTTTATAGTGCTTTTGCACTCTTCCACTTTTCCAACTCGTTTGGAAAAGTTATTAGCTTGAGTTAGTTCCGAAGTAGGGCTTGCACTTACGTTACAGCCAATTGCAAACAATTGTGGTAGTTATGTTAAGAAACAAAATTTACTAAAAAAATTTTAATTTTCATAATGGTGAGATTTACCCTGCGATAGGGAGGAATATTGGCATCGCGTCGCGCCAGGTCACGTCACATCGAGTCATGTCACACCACACCACATCTTATTTAAAAAGTATATTACCTTTGATGGATCAGAGGGAAATCAAAACAGACAATTGCCATAAGTTTTTCATGCATTTATTACAAAGCAGTCCCATTTGGCTTTCGATTGGTGGCCATTTCACTCGAAAATTATCAGAACTAAGGGATGCTTTGAGACAGAACTTTGTTACATTGTTCAGACATTACATAATGAAGCATATGAATTCTGGAGGTTGAAAAAATTCAAGATAGCCGAATGACAGGCATGTTTGTTGTTTTAGAGGTAGATCTACATTTTCCATCACTTATCGTTTATCAAGAAAAAAAATCCAGATGGCCAAATGTTGGCAGTTTTTGTTAAGTTTTAGAGGTACGGTACGTGTTACTACTTATTGAATGGAGGTGCTTTGCAACTGAACTCTGATGTTTCGTCGCCTGAGTGCTAGAATGTTCTATGTCCCATAGGGGACATAGAACATTCTAGCACTCAGGCGACGATTTGGCACATTGTTCAGACAAAAGAAGTGAAAGATGCTTGTGAATGTTTGGGGACAAAATTTTAAAGGAGGCCGAATGGCAGCCATTTTTGATGGATTTTAGGGTTTCTTTTCCATTATCAATGGTTTATGGAAAGCGCTTTAAGATATTTGATATTTGAGACATTGTTCAGACATAAAAGAGAAAAAAACATATTATTTTTGGAGACAAAATATTCAAGATGGTCAGGTGACAGCAATTTTTATTTTGTTACACGCTTTGGTTTCTTCTTTGATATTTTGTACATTGTTCAGCCAAAACAACAGTAAAATGAATATGAATTTTTGGACACAAAAATTTCAAATGACCGATTGGCGGCTATTGTGGTTTTGTTTTAGGTGGATGATTAACCCTTTACCCAACCCGAACAGCAGACGACTCTCTCAAAAATTGTCTTGAATGACAAAATTTTCTAATTTTGTCTCAAAAACATACCTTATGATCCCTCATTGGAACGAGCTCAATGGCCATACGCTATGTTTTTTTGATAAAAAAAAAATGAAAAAATAATAAAATTTGAATGGTGATTTCTGTGAATAGCGCTGGACGTATATGGAAGTTACGTTGCTTAAAGGGTTAACTAAGAACTCTTCCAGCCCATGCCATAAGGCTAAAAACTTCATAAAATAAAATATTGAGTTCGGTTTTTTTATATTTTACATTTTTCAAATCGCTTTTCAGAAAAAAGAATGCCAGAAGAAAAATCAAGTATCCCTGATGAGAAGTATGTCGAGGTAAACGTGGACGATGTCGAAGAAATAGTTGCAGAAGAAGACGAAGCCATAACAACACGTCGTTCGCCAAATAGACACACTGTAAAAGAGGAGTTATAACCGAGTATTAACATTTTTGTTACCTTTGAATTCATGGACTTGACAAGATGTTCATACTATTGGGCGGATGTCTTGTGCTGTTAGTACAATGCCCTGGTACGGGAGTAAATTACGCGAGTCACTGCAAAAGCCAGAAGACTGACATCCAAATAACTGTAGCCTAAAAAAGGGTTTTCATTACCCAACCATGTAATCTTAACCCCGATCGGTTATATTTGTTTACACATTATCCAATTCTTGAAACTTCAAAAAGGTGTGGATAAAATACATAATCAAACCAGATTTTCTTCATTATACTTTTAAGTGCACAATGAAAAAAAAAACCCAAAACCCCCATGGCATATCGTGTATTGTTACAAAATACCCATGAATATCGGGGTGGGGGCACTAGAACCTCTCAGAATCGGGGAACTTTATAGGTACCATCAAGGGTTTGCATGGCCTGGATTTCTACATACCATCTATGACAATTGTCGTCTCCACCTGTATTTACTGAGGTTCTACATGACCTTCAACATCCCCTGTTATTTTATTCTCTTTAAAGATTTGGAAAGTGTGGATTTTTCTGTGAAACAATAGGATTTTACAATTTTTGGCCAATATTCTTTTGAGGTTATACTTTACATCAAACTTCACTTGAATCCTTGGTGACAAACTTCATTTTTAAAACTTATTAAAACGCGTGTCATGAGGGAATGACGATGACTTGATTACAGCGACTTTGTGTGGCACTCAATTTGCTGCAGATATTAAAGATGGTTGCTTCCAAAGATTATTGAAATTGGAATTTGAAAGTTTATAAGGGATCCCTTGGTAATACGAATTACAATTGAGTACCGATGGATACGTGTAAATTTCCGTAGTTCGCTTCAGAGGTTTACAGTGTCGAAGCTTGCACGCACAGGGACGTGGCTAGAGGCTTCCGATTGGGGGGGGGGGGGGTGTAGGATAGTGAATTTCTAACTGGGGGGAGGGTGGTCCCCTCCCCCCCCCCCCCCAGTTGGAAATTCACTATCGAGAAAAATTTAGAAAATGAAAACATGAAGGGGGGCATAAAATTGATTCTAGTAACTGAAATGCCAACACTTTTATGATAGAATTATCAGGTTATTATTATTTGGTATTATTCTGGGAATTGAATATGTGCAAAACAAATGCTCAAGCTGAGAACTTTGAGCAATTCACACTGTCCTAACGTTAAATCAGATTTTATGCAGGGGTGATCAATGTTCGATGTTTCATCATTTTGTAACTGTGAATGATGGAATTAACTCAGGATAACGATTTTACATGATGCAGTTTTCTTGAAGTGCATTTCGAGGATTTTTTTTATTACGATAAGTAAACGTACTATAGAAATCTCCTTCCGATTGACATCATGCATACCTTTGAAGCTCGGTATTACGTACACTGTAGCTGTAAATAGTAATAGTTGGAATTTTTGCCGATTTGAAACCGAATTGGAATTTTGGGAAGTAAAGGAGACATCAGCATCACCAAAGAAGCTCTAAAATCCAGATAGATTAATTTTCAACTACTCATGATTTGCCCTCCAAATTTCTAACTATAGGAAATTTTGGCCAGGATGAGAGGGGGGGGGGACCTCCACCCCCACCCACCCCTGTCGCCAGGCCCCTGCGCATGCACAATGAGACACGTAGACAATGGATATTAAAGTTTAGAAGAGTTTATCAACCTATTCAAATGAAATATTTTTCAAATAATAATCCACACAAAATCTACTGTTTATCCTACTTTTAAAATTACTGAAAATCAGTGCTAACAAGAGACTTGGGAACGTTATTACTCCCGTTTTGTTATGTCTACTTATATGGGTTTCCAGTAATAAGTTATCACCTCATCGTGTTCTGTTGGATTTATAAGACGCTGATTTAGTTCGACTGATGCGAAGGCCATCTTTTTCATGACATCTTTGAATTTCATGTAGGTCAACAACAGTTCTTCGTAACCAGCAATTACATCTGAAAGATGTAAGTGCAGGTCAGCACCAAGTGTTATTGACCTCTACTTCGCCTCTTTCCAATACTACTTCATCAGATGCCTCTTGTTTAGAAATGGCGCTGTTATATTTACATGACATTTCCCCGGCCACAACTCAATTCTTCCGATGCCTATTAACAGTTCTGATGCTGTTGCTGTGCAGTTTTTGTTGGTCACTCTTCTGGCAATGACAAAGGGTTAACTAACCCGCTGACATAAATGGTGTTTTTATTGTACAATGAGTGGACAAAACACGCAACACAATAAAAAACAAACCCTCCCAATGAATTCAGGAAAAGCTGCTGTTGATTCTCAAATCAGGCACATCTCAGTGTCTTCGTGTATGCCACCCATCGTATCTTCGGGAGAATACTACAATTTGGCGAAGCAAATTACACCACAACGCTGATATTCAATCCTACTGCCATCACTTCTACCTCTACCTTTTTCTAAAACTACAACTGGTCATAGTTGCAAATGCCAACACAAGCAGACGTTTTGTTTATAACAAAACCACACATGTAAAAATCGGTCAGTTGCACCATGTTCAAGACACTATTAATAATGAATAAAAACTCGATTCAGGCTAAAATAAAATACACAAATTTTAAATAAATAGTTATATTATCGATGACAGTCCATAAGAAGCCCTCACTGTTGATTTATTTTCCTAATTCCGTGTTTGGACAGTCGCCAACATCCCCGGTCCAAATACCAGGAAATGTTTCCACTTATTTCACAAAATGGAATCTGGATGTAGAGGCCTGCCTCGACGGTTGGAGAGCTGGACTAGTTATACACAGTCACATTACAGCGTGTTCTTTACCTAAAGTTTCGTTTTCAACTCGGTTCTACCATGTAATTAATAGCATAATTGATACTTATTAAGAAAGTTAATTTTAACAAAAGTGGTCGAGCACGTAATATAACAATATCGATTGATTTAACTTTTGTGTCAAGTTCACGCTAACCATTGTCTGACAACGATTTTGAACTGCAAATGTCCCACGTGTAATGTTTTGTAAACAAAGGTCACGTTTGCCCCCCCCCCATGTTACCCAAAATGGGAAATGCTGTTATTCTCTATTGAAAACCGCATGCTCCATTATCTACCATGCATTTCTTCCAATGATTTGTTCCTTTAACCTGACCTCTGCCTCGATATATTATTATACAGGTCTTTAGCCCTGTGCCCTATATATATTTGTACTGTGAAGTTCTAAAGAGAATTTTTTTTTTTATTTTTGTCTAGTTTTAACCCATATGGGAAGGGACAAATTATTTTCACAAAACTCAAGAACTTCTCATTCAATAATATTGTGAACCAAATTTGGTTCAACTTCCCAAAAGAAGAGGCCTGCATCGCCAAGTGCTGATAATCCCCCTGCACCCCCAGTTGAGGGGGTGGGGGCATAGGTGGGTTTTTTTCCTGCATAAAATCACTAAATCTGGCCAAACCACTCTTTGAGCAAAAAATTTGTTTGTGGCCTGACCGGACAGGAGGGAGGGGAAGGGGTCATAGGAGTCATGTTTTTCACTGTAAATCCTTTAAAATGCATTTTTGGACAAAGAAAAAAATATCCTAGTTGATGGGGGGGGGGGGGGGGGGGGGGGGGCCATCATAGGCACCATTTTTTTTTCCATATGTAATCACTCTAAATTCTTCAAAATGCATTTTGCAGCAATGAAAAAATTGCCAACTGACATGGCACAGGGGTGGGGGTAGTTGTAGCAGTCAATTTTTTATTCTGCATGCAATCATTCTGAATCCTCCAATATGCATTTTGGAGCAAAGAAAAAAAATTGCCTAATTAACATGGGGTGGAGGAGTCATAGGAGTAAAATGTTTTTGCTGCATATACTCACTCCAAATCCTTCAAAATGCAATTCTGAGTGAAGAAGAAAATCTGTAATAGGCACCGGATGTGGGGGAGGGGGGGGGGGGGGGGACAGGGCAATAATCCAACAATTTTCATTGGATAATGGTGGTCATTGAACTTGAGGTAGACATTGTTCTCAAAGAAATATATCCCCTCCCTCAAAAAATAATTGATATTTGGTTACTAATGTTTATGTTATTCCATAAACAAGCATTAAATGATATTTTTTATCAAAGGGCAATAACTCCCATAATTTTCATCGGATATCACTTCTTCATCAAACTTGATGTTTGTTTGTTTGTTGGTGGTTAACGTCACATATTTATGCACCATGGCTAATCGTGACACAACATGGAGATGAAGTCAAGTTTAGTCAATCGTTGATCAACATGTTGCCCATTTTAGAGGACTTTCACCCCAAGCATTGGTGAC
This sequence comes from Pictodentalium vernedei, assembly GCA_031216915.1. Classification (NCBI taxonomy): domain Eukaryota; kingdom Metazoa; phylum Mollusca; class Scaphopoda; order Dentaliida; family Dentaliidae; genus Pictodentalium; species Pictodentalium vernedei. The sequence continues at coordinate 467,452,356 of CM062296.1, read as the reverse complement.
TGGGTCCTATTTTACTAGTAAAGCGGAACTGGTTTACCACAGTAAACAAGTGCTGCTTACTTCCCGGGGTTCCCACGGGGACATCAAACTTGATGTAGACATTGTTGCTATAGAGACATAGCTATAAAGAATTGATATCCGATTTTTATTGTTAAAAGATATGCCATAAACAAGCATTACATAATATTTTTTATTAAACAAAGGGCAATAACTCTCATAATTTTCATTGGACATCACTGGTCATTGAACTTGATGCAGACATTGTTGCTATAGAGACATATACCGAAAAGAATTGAATCTGTTAATTATTGTTCAAGTTACGACATAAACAAGCTTTATACAATATTTTTCATTAAACAAAGGGCAATAACTCACTTAATTTTCATTGGATATCGCTGGTCATCGAACTTGATGCAGACATTGTTGCTATAGAGACATATACCAAAGAGAATGGAATTGAAATCCGTTAACTTTTGTTCAAGTTATGCCATAAACAAGATTTACAGGATATTTTTATAACAAAGGGCCATAACTTCCATAATTTTCAAGAGATATTGGTGGTCATCAGACTTGACATAGACATTGGTGCTAAAGGGATATATACCAAAAAGAATTGAAATCTGTTAACTATTGTTCAAGTGCGGCCATAAACAAACTCCAGATGGATGGTCAGACTGACAGATGGATAGACGGACAGGTGGACAGAGCTCTTTGCTATATCACTCCCATGAGGGGGATGATGGGGGGGGGGATGATGGGGGGGGATAATAACCTCAAATATCACCACGGGAAATTCCTTTTTACAACCCGAGTCTATACCATTTAACCGGTCAAGTGTTAGACCAGATTTGGAGTATCTGTTTTCTGAAGTACAGGTACTGCAAGTTAAAGGTGCCAAACTCAGTGCAGGGGCTTCATATTATCACTGAAGTGAAATAATTTAGTTTGTAAGGATTTGCCATGGCACTCTCCCACAAATTGTAACAAGGCAAAGACATCTGAACAATTCTGATGTCCAAAAAATATTGAGCACTCTACGAGTTAAGGAAGCTTCATACCAAATATCAAATTACTGCTGCCAATGGCTTTTTAGAAGATTTTAAAAGAATTTTGTGCATTTTAACCCAATAACCAAATGCCCAACTTCAGTAGACAGCACCTCTATCCAAACAAAACAGGATAAATGATCACTCGATGATGATTATTATACCAAGTTTGGTTTGATTAGGGCAACCAGTTCTAGAAAAGAAGAACAGTATGTAAAGGCTAAGAGAAGATGGATGACCGATGCCAAGTGGTATAAAAAAAAACTCCCCCTTACTTTCAGTTAGGTGAATATAACCCCCTAGGCACTGTTGATGTCAACATACCAAAATTGGTGGAATTGCAAGTTGCTTTAAACTTTTACCCAACACAGATGTTATCAAAATTTATTGTTTTAAATATTATTTTTTCAAATTTTTCACAAAATTTCAGCAAAACCATATCATGTGCGCCTCTCATTGGAATGAGCTCAATGAGCCCATTCCAATGGTGGGTCACATGATATGGTTTTGTTGAAATTTCCTGAGAAATAAACTTTTTTTAACTGATGAATTTGTATATTTCATGGACGGATGCAGTCATTTCGTTTGGAAAAGGTTTAAGGGAAAAAATTGCAACCTTAAATTTTGGTATTTAACATTCAAATGCAGTGGGTTAAAATGGGCTGTTTCAATAAATTTGTGCAACTCAGGAAAAAATCTACAAATAGTAAGGAGAGGGGAAATGAAATGTACAAAAAGTAATACATTAACCCTCTCCACTCTGATGTTAAAATATGAAAATTTCAAGCAGCAAAATTTTCCCATGACGCTACCAGGAATTTAACCAATTCAATCTTGTTTGACAGAGCTCAATGAGCTCTGTCAAACAAGATAGAATTGGTTAACTTCCAAGTTATAATATGGAAAAATTTTCATGTTAAAATTTCGTTTTTTCGACACTAGTATGCAAAGGGTTAACATGGATTATAGGTAACATCATGGAAGTAATAAAAGCCGAATTGGACAAACCAAGCAAAAAACTATGTTGAAACAAGAGTAGACAAAAACCACATGGTGACAAGTATGTGCGTTTAACCCTTAAACCCTCTGACTCATTTTACAATAATAACTATCATGTATACACAGCTGCAGATGACTTAAGAGTGTTTCAACATTATTGTACAGCCAGCCAACAATGATGTAAAAACATTGTCAAGATAATTGCAGCCTACCAGTGGAGTTCTCAAGGAAGAATACAGTTTTTGACGGTATTGGTAGGTAGGGGGTAAAGCAGCAGAAAAAAATATTTGCAGGATAGCTCTTAAGCTGTGATGGAAGGTTTAAATGAAACAAATTCCAAGTCTATAAAGGACAAATTCCAAGTCTGCCAAAAATGCCACCTGCTCTGAACATGGGGTTAGACATTAATAAGATACACTTGCATGCCCATATGATGTCCTTCAGCCAAGTATTATAAATGTTACTGAGTTCAAAAATTTGTTTGTCACAGGCCAACTAACAGCCAGACCAACTGACATTGCCTGATACAGAGCTGCTTGTTGTAGCTAAAAATCAGCTTGCAAGAACATTCAACAAACTAGTCAGTAAAATGTTTCTGTTATATTTTTATTATGCGTATCTGAAAATATGAATATAAATGTATATATTATCAATAAAAACAATAAAATTTAATGATTGGTAAAAATACACAATAGACAGATAGTACATTTGCAAAAGGGAAATGAAAGACCCTTGCCTGCAATTTCAGAAAAATGCTAAGCAACAGGTTGTCTCTGCACAGAAAAAAAGAAAATCAATATCACTCTTTGACTTCTCTCAAATATTTCTGAGGCCAGTCTGATTAACCCTGTACTTAACACAGTGGCCAAAAAATGGCCAGAAAATTAACCAGAATAAGCCTACAAATGCCTAAAATATCTCGGAAGTTTCTCAATAAAACCATACAAATATGGATATCATTAGAACAGCTCAATGAGCTGGTTCTAATGATATCCATATTTGTATGGTTTTATTAACAAATCGTGAAGTTTTCGAAAAATGTTAAATTCAATTTATTTTTTAAAAATACTGTGTAAGGTAAAGGGTTAAGCAAGATTGCAGATCATATATACACCTGTAAATTCTTCCAGTGGGCTTGCTATTTTCTGCAATGTTTCAAACAGTGAGAGAGAATCTCTGATGAGTCATGATTTGATATGAAATTTCTGGTCAGAGTTCACTAAAATTGATCTGAGGCCCAGGTTTACCGGGGCTCAGATCGATCGATTTTAGTGAACGATATTTAGAAATATCATGTCAAATCCAGACAAATTTGAGATTCTTTTTTTCTCCCCCCACTATACGTGAAACATATGCATGTCCCAGGTGAGACAGCAGGGTGGGATATTTCTATCCCATCCACCCCACGTGACATACTCATTTGCATATTTTATTAGGTCGCCGGAACTATTTCATCATCGTCTGCACAACTGTAAAAAAACAAAATGGCTTTACGATTTCCCGCATGTAATCCACGTGCCATTCAAAATCAACAATGTTGATTTGTTTTAACCCCATGTTTCTCTGCAGATTTAATAATATCACTGCGCGAATTTATCGATTGATCAATAATTTCACAATGCCCTTTACATTAGAGTTTGACACGTGCAAATTCATTAACCCCTTAACGGACAGTGTTACAAATCAATTTTTTAGTATATACCTATGGTATATACCTAACTTTTGTACGATCTTTCTGATGAAATTGTTCATTTTTCGAAAAGGACTACGACTTGATAAATTGGGTATGTCAGCACGTGACTGCCAATTATCTATAATGACGTAATTCTCGTGTGGGGGGAGAAAAATGAAAGTGTCAATGACACTGTAGCTTAACTTGTGTGCTGTGTTTGATGAAAAGGATAATGTTCAATGTTTATGAAAGGATTATGAAATAAGACAAGAATTGTGATAATTGGGAATATGTTCATTTCTGTTCCCTGTATGCTATGTTTTTGATAAAAATAATATGAGGTGTACACTGTACTAAAGAGCTGAGGAGTGGGTTAATATGACCTCACAGTTAATGTATGTGACCCTCACAGTTAACGTATATCAACGAAAGTTACCAAGGTACAGTGAAATTATTCCAAAATGAGTCATCCTATCAAATTACATTGAAATCCCTTCATAAATATGGCCTGTAGACTGTGCTAAAGGTTTTCGGGCTTAGGGCCCATGTAGCCGTCAGTTTCCCAATTGCATCCAAAGGAGATGTTCTCATCTAGACATTATATGAAGTCAACCTACCAAGTTACAATGAAATCCCTTCATAAATATGACCTGTAGACTGTGCTAAAGGTTTTTGGGCTTTGGGCATCATGGTTGAATGATCGCAACCAAAAGGGGACATTCTCATCTGGGCATCGTCTGGAGTGATCCAATGAAGTTACAATGAAATCCCTTCATAAATATGACCTGTAGACTGTGCTCAAGGTTTTCGGGCTTCGGGCCCCTGAAGCCGTCACAGTTGACCAATCACGACCAAAAGGGGATGTCATCATCTAGGCATTATATGGAGTCAAACTAACAGGTTACAATGAAATCCTTCCATAAATATGACCTATAGACTATGCTAAAGGTTTTGGTGTTTTGGGCTCGTGCAGCCATCAAGGCTGAATGATCGTGACCAAAAGGGGACGTTCTCATCTATACATTATTTGGAGTCATCCTACCAAGGTACAATGAAATCCCTTCATAAATATCACCTGTAGACTGTGCTAAAGGTTTTCAGACTTCCGGTCCCTGTAGCCGTCACATTTGCCTAATGGTGTCCAAAAGGGGCTCTTCTCATCTAGACATTATATGAAGTCAACCTACCAAGTTACAATGAAATCCCTTCATAAATATGAACTGAAGACTGTGCTAGAGGTTTTTGGATTTTGGGCTCGGGCAGCCATCATGGTTGAATGATCGCAACCAAAAGGGGACATTCTCATCTGGGCATCATCTGGAGTGATCCTATGAAGTTATAATGAAATCCCTTCATAAATATGACCTGTAGACTGTGCTCAAGATTTTCAGGCTTCAGGCACCTGTAGCCATCACAGTTGACCAATCATGACCAAAAGGGGATGTCATCATCTAGGCATTATATGGCGTCAATCTAACAAGTTACAATGAAATCCTTCCATAAATACGACCTATAGACTATGCTAAAGGTTTTTGGGCTCGGGCAGCCATCAAGGCTGAATGATCGCGACCAAAAGGGGATGTTCTCATCTCAACATTATTTGGAGTCATCCTACCAAGTTACAATGAAATCCCTTCATAAATATGACCTGTAGACTGTGCTAAAGGTTTTTGGGCTTCGGGCTCGGGCAGTCGTCACAGTTGGCAGATCACGCCCAAATGGGGAAATTCTCATCTAGACATCATAAGGAGTCATCCTACCAAGCTACAATGAAATCCCTCCATATTAAACATGACCTGCAGACTGTGCTAAAAGTTTTTGGGTTTTGGGCCTGGGCAGCCATCATGGTTGACAGATCATGCCCAAAAGGGGACGTTCTCATCTAGGCATTATACAGAGGCATCCTACCAAGTTACAATGAAATCCCTTCATAAATACGACCTGTAGACTGTGCTAATGGTTTTGGGGTTTGGGGCTCGGGCAGCCATACCGGTTGACCGATCGCGACCAAAAGGGGACTTTCTCATCTAGACATGACCCCCAAACCTGCATATGAAATTTCGTGACGATCAGACAAGAACTGCGGGGTGTAGCCCGTGCTAAAGGAAAATGTGAACAGACTAACAGACTTCTACACGTGTGATGGCAATAGCTTATCTTGCCTTTGTCAAGTTCAGCTAATCATCCTCGATGAGTCTGAAGGTGGGAATGGGGAAATCTCACCCTTGGGGCAAGATATTTGAACCAGACCCGAGGCTGCAGAGGGTCTGGTTCAAATATCTTGCCCCTCGGGTGAGATTTCCCCATCCCACCTCCAGACTCATCGGGGATCATAATAGTCACACAATGTGTAATTTAAACCATTTCCCAACATAATGGCTAAAACTGGCCAGCACTGTTCACAAAATTTGACAATCAAATTTTATTATTTTTTCAATTTTTGCATCAAAAACATAGCTTATGTGCCCCCCCTGGAATGATTTCATTAAGCTCCTTCTTGGGTCATAAACTATGTTCTGGGAGCAAAAAATGACAATTTGTTGTCAACTTGTCACTGAAGAAATTTTTATTTTTTGCAAGTCTTATCTTCTAATCATATCAGTAAAGGGGTTAAATCTGCCTATAGGCAATACCAAAATCATGAAGAGTAATGATATTATTTTCAGCCAGTTTTTCTCTTCAGTGTTCTTGAACAACTGAACATAGCATCGGTGGGAAAAATAATTTTGATGAAATGAACTCTACTGTTCATTTACATGTTCAGTCCAAAAATAGACAGACTTCTGATACCAATCAAACAAAACTCAACCACTTGACCTAACTGTATAATTTATTCACAACTTTTCAAGTTGTACTAGTCAGATAATAATATATATTGATCCCACAAACAGACACTTATTTAATTGATAAGACACTGGGATAAATTTCTGCTTTACTCTCAACAAATTTAGTTGAGTGGAACTAATGTTATCACCCATAAACAAGTATGTGCTAATTTTAGTAATAGTGACCTTGACCTTTGGTCAACAAACCTGAAAATTGATAGTGTCCTTTTCCTTCCATGAGGGAAGCAACCCTAGAACTAAACTTATTGCCTGGAAATCCATATTAATAAATTACCATTTGCTTCTTCTTGAATACAGTTAATATATAATTTGATTCACATACATCTTATTATATCACAGATAGAGAACTAATAAATCAATAATTATCCCTTTGAACCCTTGTTTCTTGGAATGGTATCACCTTTGTGTAAGCTTGCAGTGAGATGGGGCAGTCCAATATCAAATTACATGGAGGATAAAATAATAACTGCAGTCTGCAGCCAGATGGCTGCAGACTGCAGTTATTATTTTATCATCCATACCCTGTGTGTAGGCCTCTTATAAGACAAGAATAGGACAACATTATGCCTTAGACCGAAAAATCAGTCTTACGAGTTCAAAGGGTTAAAACACATGTTATGAAAAGTATGGAGAAAATGTCAATCGAGTAAATCACACCAAATAAAAGTATCACAGATTAACTTTATGTTTTCATGTGAGCAGAATTATAATTAACCCTGTACCTTATAAATTTTAATAATCATCTCTTTGCTGTGTACTCAAAACCATAGTTCAAATATGCAAATTTTTTCAACTTTTATTTTCAACATGTATCAATGAAAGTAGAAATAAACTCACTAAAATGTTATGAAAGTAAGAGATGTTGACTCTTTCATGGTAAAAGGTGGTTATCGCTATTTGTGGAATTTACTTAATATCCACTAATGTTTCTGTGTAGCTTTCAGGGAAAAGCTGAGGTAACTATTTTGTTTCGCGGATGATTAATTCTGTTGTTGAAAGTGATTCATTGGTTATCCGCTGATGCGTTTTAAACTAAAATGTTTGTCACTTTTGAACCAATTTCTGTGCATTAATTTGGTATTGAGTGGTTACCATAATCATTTAATGAGTGACTAGCAGGTGAAATATAAATTTTCAACTTGCAACCTGTGGTCGCTCATTGAAAATTTATATTTCACCTGCTAATCACTCATGGAAATAATTATGGTATCAATCTAAAAACCATGGTATCCTCTATATATTCAACAATGTTTATTTTCAGCTCACATCTTTGACTTAACCCTTTACCTATCCAATCGCCTGGATCCTCCCACGTAATATGCAAATTGAGCAGTTGAAAAAATTAAATTTTTCAAAATATTTCAACAAAACCATATCATGTGACCCCCTCATTGGAACGAGCTCATTGAGCTCGTTCCAATGAGAGGTCACATGATATGGTTTTGTTGAAATTTTTTTAAAAATTTAAAAAAATTATATTTAAAATAATAAATTTTGATATTGTCTGCATTGGGTAAAGGGTTAACTAACAAATCGGTTGTCTCTGTCCACGTAATTTTCAACTTAAGCAGGTGAAAAAAATATTTTTTTCAAAACATTTCAAGAAAACAATGAAATGTGACCCCTCACTGGAACGAGCTCGTCCCAATAAAGGTTGACATAATATGGTTTTGCTGAATTTTTTTGAAAAATTTAAAAAAACAATAATTAAAATAACAAGGTGCAATGCCACTTGTATCCCCCAACAAGAAGTGGTTTACTAAAAAGGGAACAAAGTTGAAAAAAGTGGGAAAAGGCCCATAACTCTAGAAAAAAAAATGGACAAAACCTGTTACTTGGGAATATTCTTTCTTTCCTCCATGGTGGTCTATCAGCATACCAAAGATCATTAAATCCAACGTCCAGTGACTGAGGAATGAAGGTCCAAAGTTGTTACGGATGGCAGGATGGATGGACAAATGGATGGACCCCATTTCTATATCCCCCCCCACAAACTTCGTTTTGGTGGGGGATAATAAATTTTGAAATCTTGTGTGTTGAGTAAAGGGTTAAGATGATAATTGTAATTCCCCTGTGATGAAGAAATAATAAGCAAGAATGACATAATAGTTTTGACACAGTAGAACCCTGTTAATTGAATACCCACTTTGCCAGTAAAAAATATTCAGTTAACAGGAGTATTTAATTACCCGGAATTGGTTAATTTTTCTGAATTCTGGTGATAAGCTAAGCATTTATATCTTGTATGTTAACTCTTATCATGCTGAGTATTTTCAAGATATTTTTCATCAAATCTAGCCATGGCTGCTTTGAAGTGGTCATTACTAGATTTGATGAAAAACTTATCAAAACTGAGCTCAACAAATCAATATTGAAAAAGTCTGATCAATTTAAAGGTGGGGAAATTTGATTGAATGTTCCCAAATTAGACTTTCTTCAGTAGCAATAGAAATCCTGTCCTGGGCAGGAATATCCACCAGCATACAAGGAGTTCAGCAAGATATAGTAGATTAAATGCTTATATTTGATGGACTGAAGCCAGATAGGTCTATAAATATACAGATCAATTCTTTGACATATTACAAGATTTTGTATTCAATTAACAGGAGTTTATTCCGGAACCTATATGCAATCAAGCAGTCAAATTTATATTGAAGGTATGGTAAATGAAAAGTATTCATTTAACAGTGTTATTCATTTTAGAGATATCCAATCAATTCGGCTCAACAGTATTTAGGATGCAACGATTAGTTGCATGGAATTTATAATCAATGAAACAAAATTGTAATCTTGTCATTTTTTTTTCTATCAAATTTTCATTTCGCCCAAGGTTTTCCTACATGTACAGATGATTTACACTGAGAGTTTTCATTCTATATGGCTGCATACACCGGGATGTCAATGCACACAAGTGAATGTTTTAAAGCCACCTCTTTAAGCCCTCCAGCTTATTGGCTAAAACATTTGTGTTAATGACCCCATACTCGGCCTTCAATACAATGTGAAAGCAATCAATGTGTCAGTTGTCTTATAGCATCTCTCTTATACATCCCTCTGGCCTATGTGTGTCTGTACAACAGTCACATAACTCACTTGGTAAGGGAAATTCTATGTTTATAATTATGACGTGACATAATGGATTCAATTGAAGCTTCTCCAAAGACAGTGGTGGAGGCTATCAGTAACACTAATACTCAACTTACAGGCATGATAAAAACTGCCCTCCAAGAAAAAGTTTAGGTTGGCATTAGGGTGTCTTCAGCATGCCTGCATACCTTCAAAATGGCAGGCCTGCACAAGCATATTTTTTCAGAATAAACAGTTAGATAATATCAATTCCATGTGATACTTTCAACACCGTCTTTTTCAATCTGTACACTGTAGTTGGTCTTCCGTTTATAAAGTTGAGGACATAAGAATAACTGAGCCAATGCATACTCATGCAATATATATAAATAAAATTAACTCAACAGATTAAGTACTCTCACAAACTTTCTTATATATATACAAATGAATAATAGAATCAGATTTTATCTTTAAATATATCACAATTTGCTCTTAACAATTTATCAAATGAACATTCCACTGTCGAATTAGTTTTTTGGAAACGAAAAAAATAAAATAAAATTCTTATGATACTCTGAAATAAATAAATCTGAAATAATTTTATGCTTATGCTGACAAAATGTTACAATGATTTTAAAAATAACAATAAGTACACTTTCTTTAATAACAATGAAAAACAAAACACTAAATGCAAATTCATCAAATAAATTTTTTTTCATCAATACTGAAAATTAGCTTGTAAGTTCACAATAGAACAGGATCCCTTTATTCAAGTGAAAGTCCCAAAGCTAGTTACTTTTTAAATCATCCTTTTCCAGTTACATCACCCCTACCACCCTTTAATACTTAAGTCAGCGGTTCTCGTCAGATTACTGAAGTTAAGCAACATCGAGCCCGGTTAGTCCTTGGAAGGGTGACCGTCTGAGCAATCGATTCAGACTCCCGCATTGCGTCCTTGGGCAATGCACTTAACCCCGATTGTCCACATGGGGGCACGATGACGCTGTGTACTAAGGCGTACTGCACGTCGATGGTACGCATGTCTTCAACCAATCTAACCCTGCCTGTGCTGCAGTGCAGAGTTACGATGTTGGGAAGCTGGCAGCTGCTCGTCATTGCTTGGTGGTTCTCTCTGGGTACTCCGGCTTCCTCCACCCGTAAAACTGTCACGGTCATGATTAGCCATTGTGCATAAGTATATGACCTTAAAACACCAATAAATAAATAAATAACACTTAAGTCCGCATACAACAAACAGCCCCTCTCATATTGCTCTTAAAATGTTGTTCCAAGTGTATTCTTCCTGGAGAACTTTACTGGCAGGATGCATTTTTCTCCCACCATTAAGGTACTGAGACATATATAAAGTCATGCGAGACAGCTGGGAGAGGTATGCCTGTCTAACCCTACCCACATGACAGCTATCCCACCCCACTCATGTGATCAACCTATTTGCATATTTAATTAGCAGTGGAACTATTTAATCATCACAAACCACATCTGCATAAGTATAAACAAACAAAATGGTAGTCCTTTTTGCTTCCATATATATGACTCACTTTATAAACAAAAATCGAAACCAGAACACTCAAAGAAAAACTTCAGCGCACCTCAAATTGCTCTATCAGTTTATCAGGGAAAAATATACATCTGATATCAAATGACATGTACAGATATGTCGATTGAATTTGAGGTCGCTTCAGTGCATTAACCCTCAACGTGTGGTGCTAGTCTATGTGTTTTGAAGTATATACCTTCGGCATATACCATACTTTTCAACAAGCTTTCTGAATATCTTATTGGTTTTCTCCTAGAATGAATGCACTGAGAATGACTTTTTCCTGGAAAATATGGTCTTTTCTTATTAATAGCATTGCATCCCCAAAATGGTGGGAGAAAAATCATCCTCAATGGATATCTGGGTGGGACGGGTAAATCTCACTCTCGGGGCTAGATATTTGAGCCAGACACTTGACAAGCCTCTCAGGTGAGATTTGCTCATCCCATCCAGATACCCATCAAGGATAATAATAATCTTAACAGTGTTTTACATCATTGTTGGCTGCCTATACAGGAAACCAACAATAATGTAGACACTGTTAAGTCATTTGCAGCTGAGTACATATATGTGGCAGTTATTAATGTAAAATTAATCTGAGAAATTAAGGGCTAACTGTAAAGTCCCCAAACAGCCACTTTTATATTGCTTTGAAAAAGTAGTCTCCAAGTAAATTCTTCCTTAAGAACTGCATTTATCTTGGCAAGCCGTGTAAAATATCTGATAGATCACAGAAGTTTTTATTTGGCACTACTCTTGATTTTTTAGAATCCTCCAATGTTTAGTTTCTGTTGAATGCTGTGCAACAGAAATTAAAACTTTGAAGCACTCTTAAACATCAAGGACGATCAAGGCTAATGCACAAATTTCAAGACATTTCAAGGTCTTGACAATACATTTTTCAAGTAAAGGACATTAAAGGTTTTCAAGGGCCCCATTGAACCCTGCTAACATTGCTATGTGTGACATGGCATTTCTGGTATGTGGCAAAGTGTATGCAACTTTTAATTTCTATTGAAAAATTTTATGGTCCAACTTACGCTACTGAAGATTGTTTCTAAATCAATTGACTACCACACAAATAAAATGAGCTCCAGGTATGCAATATCAATTCTTCACTTATTTTTTAGGCTTTGGCACAGGAAGAATGAAAAATGTCAAAACATTTTTCAACACATCACAGAAAAATAAGCTAAGTTTCAGGACGGAAAAATGTATTGCGATGTCCATTCAATAAACTTTAGCACTATACATTTACTATAAAAACTTTGTTGAGTAGAGAGTTTGTTATTATGAATAGAGTTCTGTGAATAGAGATTAATCCACGTTGTAACAAGGCTGGATATGGGGCACCATTCCCAATGCGAATTTTACCTGTTTTTTTCTTCAAAATTCTGACCGCAAAAAATCATAACTGTTCCATCTATTCAACATATATAATTTAGAAACTCATTCAAATAATGAACTGTCCATATCAGGCAAAACACAAAATTCTTCATTATAAAGCCTTGAGGACACTTCACAGACAAAACTGATCAGAATTTAACCCTTTACCCAATGTAATGGCCAAAACCGGCCAGTGCTATCCACAAAAATCACCAATTAATTTTCATTATTTTTTTCATTTTTTGTCTCAAAAACATAGATTATGAGCCCTCTTTGGAACGAGCTCGTTGAGCTCGTTCCAATGAGGGGTCATAACCTATGCTTTTGAGACAAAAATGAAAAAAAATTAGTTATTCAAGAATTTTGTTTGCAAGTGTCGTCTGCTTTTCATGTCAGGTAAAGGGTTAAGAGACCAAACAACGTAACATATAGTCAAAGCTTCATTTTGTAAACTACCTAACCCCTTTATCCCTATATATGATGACACTACCAAAAAAAATTCTTGAATGACTAAACATATTCATTTTTTTACATCCAAAACATAGTTTATGACCCCTCATTGGAACAAGCTCAACAAGCTTGTTCCAATAAAGCGTCATGGACTATATATTTGACGTAAAAATTTCAATGGAGATTTTTGTGAATAGTGTTTCCTGGTTATAGCCAGCACATTAACCCTTTACCCAATGAATTGCCCGCATCTGCCCACGTAATATGCAAATTCAGCAGCTGAAAAAATATTATTTTTCGAAAAATTTCAACAAAACCATATGTCATGTGACCCCTCTTTGGAACGAGCTCATCGAGATCGTTCCAAAGAGGGGACACATGATATGGTTTTGTTGAAATTTTTGAAAAAATTTAAAAAATGATATTTAAAATAATAAATTTTGAAATCGTCTGCATTGGGTAAAGGGTTAAGTAATGGTTAAGCTATGGTTTTGAGGGAAAAATTTTGAAAAAATACAAAAATTTGGAGATTTGTATTGGCTGGTTACAGCCAGTATGTTAAGCTAAGGTTTAACGAATGTCCCTATTCAGTTCATTGTGATGCATATTTTCCTAATGCAAAGGGTCTTTGACTCTTCACAAAAAGGAGGATAGAAGCCACTTAAAATAAGGAAATTGACACCCCACAAAGTATACAGCAAGGTGGAGTTCCAAAACCCTATCACATGATATTATTATGTAACTTTTCACACATTTTCCAGTCTGAATCTGCTACTACAATGTAGCCTTAAGGACCTCCAAGTGTCTTCCCAACACGTTAAGCACCTACTGTATTTCAAGAGAATAATCAAGATTTTTCAGGAGCACTTGAATCCTTAACTGGTAGAGTGTCGGAAGCCCACATTTGGGCTTTGTTCAGAAGTGTAGGTACCAAGACTTAAAGGCTTCATATTCTGTGAATGTGCTTCATATTATCTTTGCCTTGTTATAATTTATGGGAGAGTGCCTATAGCACTCTCCCATAAATTATAACTAGGTAAAGGCGTGTGAACAACATTTAATGACCAAAAATAATTTAGCATTCTTACCAGTTAATCACTGATAAAACCAAGGCCAGAAATAAGCAGACTGTCACCTGTAGAATGAGGCACAACAGGATAGCATTACTAATTTACCCTCTGTGAACCTCATCCTGAATCAAAGTCTTAGGTCTAAACAGAAAGAGGCACCCAGAGGATAAATTAGGGGATTATAGCCCACTGTATGGGGTAGCACCAGCAAATTCACTCTCTGAGGACCTCAATCTGCAAATAACAGATTACTAATTTCCAAACTCGGATAAAACAGAATGGAATTCACCATGTCAAATAAATTGCAGATCATCTAAAAGTCCATGTTCAATTTGTGGGACAGATCAATCAATTCTTCACTTGCATCCTTATAACTGCAGGCTGGTTATATTAATCATCAACCTATTGACTATAATGTGATTCATTATAATCTAATAGGAACCTGTCCTAGTGCTGAACAGCTCAAGTTTGTTGAAGAATTAATAGTTTACCTAACGAATCGGTCACATCCACCTGCGTAATTTGCAAATTAAGCAGTTGAAAATTTTTTTTTTTTCTCCAAAAATATCAACAAAATCATATCATGTGACCCCTCATTGGAATGTGCTAAATGAGTCACATGACATGGTTTTGTTCAATTTTTTTTTTAAATTGAAAAAAAACAATAATTAAAATAATAAATTTTAATATCCTGTGTGTTGGTTAAAGAAATAAACCGCAGAATCATGCTTATTATTACTCAAGTTCTCCCATTAAAAATATATTCACTGGACAGGGCAACCCCACAATTTTAGAAACCGATTTTTAAGGACTTTCAACAAACATTAGATGTTCAATTCTAGGATTTTCAAGGATATTTTCAAGAACTTGCAAGGAAATTTAGAAAGAAGAGAAAAAAAAATGGCAATGTTTTCAATTGTGAGTGAGATGTCAGTATTGCTTTCATTGGAACTATTTTCAAATCTTTGAAAATTTAATTATGAATTCAAGGGGTTCCAAGGATTTCAAGGACTGATGGCTCCTCTGACAAACATAACTGAAAGTTAAAAAATTTATAGTAATTTATATATTTTTTAAACTTACCAATGACCCAGACTTAGCTGGTGCTAACTCCACAAAAACCAGGGCCAAACACAAATTTTGCCCCCCAATCCCCAAAATTTGCATCCAAAACAAAAAGAAATCATGTCCTAAAGGACCTCCATAGTACGACTCTACTGCGCATGCGCAGTGACGCAGTCGTCCCGAAATTGGCGCCAAATATCATTCTTACTGGCAGTGCCTGGTCAGCGCTATGTACTCAGCGGGGAGGCAAGAGTTCCCAACTCAGGGAGGGCCATCCCCGTCTGGGTCATTGGTAAGTATAAAAAATATATAAATTACTATAAATTTTTTAACATTTTTATACTGTACCAATGACCCAGACTTAGCTGAATAGTAAACAGGCTGGAGGGCCTAGGACATAGAGGAAAATCCAATAAGCTCAATTATAAAATAAAGAGGTAACCCCTTAAGGAGAAAAGGAGTATTAGGCTTTACATGTATCTTTCTTATTTAATATTTAAATTAGAAAGATACACTACCCTTAATAATTGAGCACAATAACATTCATGTTCTCTATTAACATCCAGTATAACCCTTATACTAATTATTTTTAAAGCAAGCCAATAAATAAAGTAGTCCAGAGAATTGAGACTCTTTATAATCATTTAAAAGTGTCCGAGTATTGTATATTAAAGCCCGTTTGACACTTGACATATACAAATGCTTCACACTGAGCTACACTTTAAAAATAAGACATGAATGAAATTAAACATTAATATTACACTTTAAAACCATCCCGGAAGCGACTCAGAAATACTGTCTTGGAGGAGGCATTCCCTTGCTTTTCACTATAAAGCAGGTGACCTAAGGGAACACCCCCCCCCCCCCCCCCCCCTTCCCCTTGCCCTGGGTCAAATAGCCCAGAGCGAAGAGGGCAGCCGGACGGAGTCACTGCCGGAACAGAAAGCCTGCATAACTATAGTTGCAACTGTTTAGTGGACGACATTCTGAGCAACAGATAACGGACCTAAACAATGCAGGTCTCCAGAAATGGACTCAATATTTCTGAGATAAAAATTAGTAAATGTGGATGGCTGAGACCAATAAGCAGCCTTCATTAAATCTGTAATAGCAACACTATTAGCATAAGCCCAGGAAGTAGAAAGAGCTCTTACTTCATGAGCAGAAATCTTAAGCACAGACTGCTGAGAAGAAGATAAATCTTCATACGCAGTACGGATAGTTAACTGAATCCATCTAGCAATAGAATGGACTGAAATGTCCTTTCTATTAGGCATCAAAGACAGAAAGAAACGTTTCCGTCCCTTTCTGATGAACTGAGATCTCTGTTTATAGATACGTAGTGCTCTAACAGGACAGAGTAAAGGCCTACGCCCGTCTGAAGACGGAAGAGCCTTAATAACAATAGGTTCCGGATATTTATTAGGAGCCTGATTCTTAGCTAAAAAACCGACATTAGTAGTGAAGGTGATAGTGTTCCCAACACTACGATAATGAGAATCATCCACCGATAGTGCATGAAGCTCACTGACTCTTCTGGCAGAAGAGAAAGCTAAGAGAAAAGCTGTCTTATAAGATAAGAATTTGAAATCTACTGTCCCAAGAGGTTCAAATGGCTTTTCCTTCAATTTAAGGAGAACCCAAGCTAAATTCCACTTAGGAATTAATCTAAGAGTTCTGGGTCTATTTATCGAAAAGTTTCTAACCAATTTCGATAAAGAGACATTAGATCCAATTTGTAAACTATCATGATGTGCATAGGTATCAGATAACATAGATCTATAACCCTTTATAGTAACAGGTTGCAGTTTGATTTCGTCAAACAAGTATACTAGAAAGTTAGCAATGTCTGGTATAGAGGGATCAAATATATCAACAGAATGATCCCTACACCAACGACAGAAAACCTTCCACTTAGCCGCATAGTTTAGCGAAGAGGAGGTCCTCCTACAGTTAGAAATCGCGTCCACTGCTCGTCCTGTAAAGTGCTTGCCATGCAAGAAGGACCGCACAACGGAAAAACGTGAAGGTTGAGACCTTGCGGGTTGTGATGTAGTTGGCGCGATTTCCCCTGCCAAAGAAGATCCTCTCGTGGAGGGAGCTTCCGCGGTAGGTCCCACAACAGACACCTGAGTAGATTTATCCACGGTCTCTGTGGCGACAGAGATGCTACCAACAGAATCTTGCATTGAGATTGTTTTATCTTTAGCAATACTTGTTGAATTAACGGCGCTGGAGGATACGCATATCCTATCATTCCGTCCCAAGGGATCGATAGAGCGTCTACTGCAAATGCTCTTGGATCCGGACACGGGGACACATACGTCTGCAACTGATTGTTGAGATGTGTCGCAAATAAGTCTATCATTGGCCGTTCCCATTGGTAGCAAATCTGATTGAATACTTGTTTGTTGAGAGTCCACTCCGACGGCAACAAGCGACCCTTTCGTGAAAGGGAGTCTGCTAGCACATTCAGACGACCCGGTATGTGACGGACCGAAAGAAGAACGTGATGTTCCAACGCAAACAGAAGGATTCTTTCCGTTAGATTGAACAACGGAACTGAATGAGTGCCTCCCTGATTCCGTATATACGCCACTACTGTCGTATTGTCGGATAGGATTTGGACATGAGCATCGTGAATAATGTCCATCCAGTGACGTAACGCAAGCCAGATTGACATCATTTCCTTGATGTTTATGTGCTTGCACAGGAATTGCGGATCCCAAAGACCCTGGCATCTCGAATCCGTTGGGATTAACGATGCACCCCAACCTGTTTGACTGGCATCCGTCATAATGGTAAAACTCGGATCCGGCAACTGCAGCGGAACTCCTTGAGTTAACCACTGAATGTTTGCCCAAGTCTGAATCTCTTGTTTCACTTGATCTGACAAGAGAACGTCTACATCGAGCGAATGAATTTTCACACTCCAATTCTGAGTCAGGAAAATTTGAAGAGGACGTGTGCGTAACCGCCCCATCGGAATGAGATCCGCGGCGGCTCCGCACAGACCTATCAGTCTCATAAATTCTCTCGCCGTGACTTTGTCTGAATTCAGACAATAGCGAGCGTAACAACTGACTAATTTCGCTCTGGTTAACGGCAGACGAACGAGATTGTTGTGCGTCTCGAAGCTCATTCCCAGATGAGTGAATGACTTGGACGGCACCAGATCCGACTTCTCCTCGTTTACTATGAAACCGAGACGTCGGAGCAATAGAAGAAGATTCTGAACATCGTTCTGAAGCGTTAACTCGTTGCCGTACCTCTGAAGAATGTCGTCCAGGTAGGCCGACGTTACCGCAGACGAATGAGCTCGGAAGTAGATAATTACCGAGTTCATTACCCGAGTGAAAGCCCAGGGTGCTAGATTCAATCCGAAGCACATGGCCCGGAACTGATACACCACTCCTAGGACTGCGAAGCGTAGATACTTTCGGAATGTCGGATGTACCATGACGTGAAAGTACGCATCTTTGAGATCTATGCTCGTTGCATAATCGTTCACCCGATTACTCGCTCTGACCGATCGAATCGTCTCCATATAAAACTTCGGAGCGACGATCAGCTTGTTTATCCAGCTCAAATCTATGACTGGACGGAACGAGCCGTCTGGTTTCGGAACCAGAAACAGATGGCTGTAGAATCCCAGCGATTCCTGGTTTTCTACGACCTCTACCGCGTTCTTCATTAAAAGAGACTGCACCTCTGATAGCAGAGCGTCTCTTTTCTGAGGGTTTGACGGAAGATGAGTCCACTTTGGACTTCGAGTTAATGGAGGCTTTCGTTTGAAGGATATCTTTAGACCTTCCGAAGTCACTCCTCTCACCCACGGGTCGTCCGTAATCGACGCCCACTCTTGAGAAAAACTCGACAACCTTCCGCCAACCGGAACGCGATAGAGGTTTGAGCCATCACCTCCTGGATCTGCGAGGCCTGCGGTAGGAGAAACCACGCCTTCCACGACCCGCACCTCGCCTCGTCGACCTCGGGGCGTCCGACCGATTGTCCCGGCCTGAAGGACGTCCCGAACGAGAGTCACTATCCTGACGGTCTCTCGAATAAGAGCTAGAGGACGCACCGGAACCTCTATAGGAACCTCTCTTGGGCGGATAAGACCCAGAAGTGCCCGCCTTATTCGTGTCTGCTGTATCCGACCTTTTAGGAGCGGATCTAAACAACAGAGAATCACTAGCTTTCTTTTTAATATTATCATAAATAGCGGAAAGCTTGCCGTCAAAGAGAAGATCTCCTGAGACCGAAGCGACTCTAAGAGAGTTCTTCACCTTAGAATCCACTAGTGTGGATGTAGACAGGGCTGCGTCACGTCTAACCAACTCCAGATTTGCCACTGAAAGGGCGGAGTTACATGTGGAATAAGCTACTGCCCTTGAAAGAAGTCTTAAGAAGGATTGTATATCCTGAAACTCTTCCCCTTGAAGACGCAGTGATAACGCCTTAGTAAGGTGATCTGCGTAAGATAAGGCATCTAAATTGGCTCTGTTAGACGCAATAGCTGTTTCCAACACTGCGGTTGGAATAGAAGCTGACGACGGTAATGATAGCTCTAAGTCTTCCGCCTCGTCGTCCATACGCAGAGGAACTCTCGGTATACCCTGACCTGCCGTGTCGAATTTATTCCTTGCATTAATGAAAGGCAGGTTGAGAGTATTTGCGGACAAGAAGCCTGCTTTCCCCGTCCTGGAAGCAAGTTTAAAAATAGCGTCGTTCAATAATTCAAATGTTCTTGCAACATTATTGGACTGCGACGGAAACTCGGGAGCGATGTCCCTGAACCGCTCGAAAAAATCAGAGTCCAATGACGCTATAATTCTCCTGTCCGGAAGCGCAGCAGTCTGGCCCGACGGAACAACTTGAGGAAGAAAGTGCCGGATGAAGTCCACGGCAGCTTTGTGTTGTTCCGAAAGGGATAGCTCCAATTCATCCGTATCCCTTTCACCATCCGGTCGGACCTCCCGATGTTCCCGGTCGTCCGCCCCCGATGCTTCGGCGGAGCGTACCGACCCAGCGCCGTCGGATAATTCTCGATCCGACACCGTTTCTGTCGGCTGCTGGGATGCTGCGATAAGCTGTGTTATCTGCACTAGAATGTCCGACGTCGAGACCTGCGGAGGAGCGGTCTTTCGCTGCTTCGCCGAGGGCAGCTCCGCATCAGATGGCTCCCGCATACTTTTCCTATGCGAACGTCCGGAGTCCATCGGTCTCGAATCCCTGGCTGCCGGATGGTGTGACCTGGTCGCCGAAGAATCCTTCATCGGCGAAGCTGGCAAAATATCGGAGGTCACGCAGCCAAGGTGCGGTCGTGTGCGCCGACGAGAAGAGGAAGCCTTAACAGTCTCTGCGGACTGCTTATACAACGGAGCGTCCCGAGCGACGGACGTATGCTCCGCTAAAGACACATTTTGTACCACAACATCTGGTCCCAGATGTTGTTGTACGAGAGAGGGGCCTCTCTCGCTCGCGGCCCGGCTGGACCTGGACGAGCTAGGAACCGGACTAAAAGGCTTCCTCCGTTCTCGTTCACTATCCGCCGTCACTGGGTGTGCATCTATTATTTTTATAGTGCTCGCATCACCCAAAATTTCCTCTTGGACCGCATCGGACGAACCCGGCTGCCGAACCATTCGGTGAATGGACGCTACACCGGGCGAGCTAGCGGACGACATTTGTCTAATCTCCATGAGCACTTTTGCCGCTAGCTCTGTATTTAATTGTGACGACGGACGCACACTTGAAGAAGATAACATGGAAACATCACCCTGTTCTGGTTCCTCTGAAATAGAAACTGAGAGAGTAGAGTGACCTTGTGGAGAAAGAGCCGGCATCGCTCTTTCTCCAGAAACAACATATCGTGACACACGTTTCCAATGTTTCTCATCCCAATGTTCACATACAGGACAGGGATTAATGCGAGAACACTGACTACAATTAATGCAATAATCATGAAAGTCAGAGGAAGATTTCTTCCTATTACAATTTGAACAAGTTCCCTTCATTGTGAAAGAACAACAATAAGTCCTAGTTACTCGCAAAAACCCCTGACACAAAGATACATAATAACATGATCCATTAATAAATGAAAAAACAATTGCAAAACAAAATAATTTTGAAAAAATATTTTTTCAGAGAAGCCCAAGTTGCTGAAAAGTAACGTTGAGCCCCGATGGATCCGATGGCAAAGTGTGGTCAAAAATTTTAAAATTATATAAAATAATTAATGAGACACTTTCGGATAATATAAATGTATCTTATAATGAGATAAACTACCTCAAAGGCAAACAGCCCCCCTCAAAAAAGGCTGTTGCCAATGAAAACAAACAGTGTAAACACAGAAGAAAACATGACTCCAGGCACTGAAAAAACTGGCCCGGAATCAGTCATCAATTACACTCTATCTGATGCAAAACAGAGACTCCCAGGGGAGAATCTGCAGAACATCAGATGGAAGATGCAGAACACAAACGTTATACACCCATGGGTGAAAACGTAACTATGGGGAAAATAACAGAAAACATTCTGTAACCAAGCAACTCTCCCAGGGAATTTTTAGAAATGAAACTTCTCAAAAATATGCCAAAAGCATGGGAGAATTGCAAGGGGGGACTTTAGAAGGTTAGGGGAGAGGAAACACTGAATAAGCAGTGCAACAATTAGCAAGAATGACAACAAGAGGCGTTTGCCTCGAAAATAGGCAACTTAACATAATTTCAACAAAAAATTTTAAGTACAGCCCTGATTATTTTTTGCCACTTCTTTTTTCCTCTCCTCCTTCTATCCTCCTTAGAATCACATTTTCTCCAAGAATTACGTGTCTGGCATCCTTTAAACTGAGATTTACAAGCACAAAGATCAGTGAGATGTTGACTGATGAAGGGCCAAACAGAGAATGATATTTGGCGCCAATTTCGGGACGACTGCGTCACTGCGCAGTAGAGTCGTACTATGGAGGTCCTTTAGGACATGATTTCTTTTTGTTTTGGATGCAAATTTTGGGGATTGGGGGGCAAAATTTGTGTTTGGCCCTGTTTTTTGTGGAGTTAGCACCAGCTAAGTCTGGGTCATTGGTACAGTATAAAAATATATGCCTATGGTATACATTCACTTCTTAAACATTTTCAAATACATATATCAGGAAAAATAACTAATTCCCCCCCCCCCCCCCTCCCCAGTTTCTAACAGCTATTTTGAACATCAGATATTCAAAAAATTTAACGATTTATCTCAAGTAATGGCCATATTCACATAAGAAGACAGCAAAATTTATTTATTTTCTTCAATTTTTGCCTCGGAAAATAGCTTACCATGCCTCACTGGGTAAAGTTAAAGACCTACCAAGACCTTGTAATACTCTGTAACAGTACAGGAAGCATGGGAAATTTCCATAAGCACCCTCCGAACCAGGAATGATGGGGCACTTTTTTTCCTATTGTATTTTAACCCTTTGAACCCTAGCGGCCATTTTTCCGGCCAGCAACATGATACGTCATAACGTCATTAAATATGTTGGCTGTTCAGTAAATGTGTGAGGTAGACCAATCAATATTTTCCACTATAGCCCCGAGGCTGCACAATGAAAATATTGATTGGTCTACCCCAAATAATGAATATGGTCTCTTTTAATTGCTGCCACTGAACTGGCATGGAAGATACCACTAGAGTTCAAAGGGTTAACCCTTTACCCAACGCAGACGATATCAAAATTTATTATTTTAAATATAATTTATTTAAATTTTTCAAAAAATTTCAACAAAACCATATCATGTGACCCCTCGCTGGAACGAGCTCGTTCCAATGAGGGGTCACATGATATGATTTTGTTGAAATATTTTGAAAACTTTAATTTTTTCAACTGCTCAATTTGCATATTACGCGGGCGGATGCGGGCGATTCGTTAGGTAAAGGGTTAAAGGCCTAATTTCGAATTGATACCTTTCTACTGCATGAATACAGATGCCCTGACCTTCAGCTTCTGGATAAATTTGCAAATTACATTGAAAGTACCTTAGTTGTTTCTAGGCAGGTATTAGCTGCCTATATTATTGGCTGCCTATATAGACTGCCAAGACTTGACTAGAAATACGGTAAGTGAAAAGACACAGGATGTGTAAACTGTCAAGTGTTGCAAAATTGTATATAAATTTCCAGGTCTTTAAGAGTTAAACAATAAGAGTACCATCTGTAGATGGCACCTTAGATAGCTGCGAATGTGGATGATTTATATTACCTCCCAAGTGATGGTTACCATCACATGGAGCAGTCGGGACCAAATTAAAACACCAATCATGCCAAAGGAGGTATATGAGAATGGACAATAATCTCTTGGAGACACTGAATTAATAAGGCTTAAGGAACTAGTAAACAAGTGCAACGCCAAGGGTGGCTGTGCTCCCACCCCCACTGCCAAGCACGAGTTTCTAGTCATTTAACTTTGTTGATATTGAATTAATAAATGACTTACTTCATTTCCATTAAACCATAGCACCAATACAGCAGGCCGACAAAAGTGTCCATGGGACACTGTGCCCCCACTTTATGATAAACTATATTTAGTGGTTAACAAAGTTCAAAAGGGGGCCATAACTTGGATTAAAAATTATCACACCACTCTCAAAATCAAACCTGTTTGTTTTTTTGACTACAATAAGCTATATTCCAAGTTTGATTGAAATCGGACACCTTTAACTCAAGTTCCTATCCGGAAACCAATATCAACATGTCTTCCAAATCGGAAAAGGGCTATCATTCTCTCCTAAAATATTGGATCATGCCCACTATCAATCCCCACATTTATTATGTGGTAAAAAACCAATGTATAAAATTTTGTTTCATTTTGTTCAGTCAAACTAAAGTTATCGTCTGGAAACCATATTCAGGATGGACATATGTACGGATTTACATATGTACGTACAGTTGACAAGGGTAACACTTAATGCCCCTGCCAAAATTGGTGGGGGCATAAAAACTAGAGGTGTGACTGTCCCAGATGGAACTGTCCATGCTCCCACCACCATGATTATTCTAGGATAAAAGGGGCATAACTCTGGAAAATATCCAGACAGAATTCTAGCATTCTAAGGCATCAAAAAGAGGCATAACTCTGGCAAAAATAGTCCGAATGAAACTATAACCACAGGTGCACTGGTTTGATGGTGGAGAACATTTGTACCAAGTTTCGAGGACAATGGTCCATAAACATCTGAGAAAATCTCTGGACAAAATTATGTGGATGGACGGACAAAATGATTCCAGTATACAATGCCCCCCACCCCCTGCCCACAATTCCTGGAGTGAGTTAAGAATTATTTTATACAGTGGAACCCTGTTAACTGAATAGCCTTATTGCCCTGTGTTGCCAATGAAAATTATTCAATTTAGAGTATTCAATCAACAGGGATTTAGTCCCTTTCCTGTATTCTGAAGATAATCTGAGCATTTAATCTATTGCAACATGTTTAACAGAGCTAATGGGGCTCTGTCAAACAAGATATAATAGATTAAATGCCATGAGTTGATGGACTGAGGCCAAATAGGTCCGTAAACAAGGGGAATTTGGTCAATGTCAGGATAATTTCTCGACATATTACAAGATTTCATATTCAATTAACAAGAGTTTACTCTATAAACTATATGCACATAAAAGGTCAAATTTTTACTGAAGGTATGGCAAATGTTTTGGCTATTCTGTTCAATTAACAGGGTTATTCAATTAACTGATATCAAATTAAGTGGGCTCCACTGTATCGTTTTTTAATCAATTCTGTAGAGACTGATGAAAGCACTTTATCAAACATCCTTTTGTGACTTCTTGGCTTTTGAAAATAGCCTCCCTCAACATTAGTCAATCAACTAGAAAGACTTCTTTTAGGAAAAAAAACCTAATTTTTTAAACAAAAATTTCAGGTATTTGATTGGCATAAACAATTTTGTTCCAACTCAGGCTATGGCCCTCATCACATGATGACACAACTTTTAGAGCGTCGCTGGCTACCGACTCCTGTGGAAGACTTTGAAGACTGTCTTTTCAAATGTTTCTTTTTCTTCTCGACAGTTTTTGCCTGTGAAGCACTATCAACGGATATGCTCGCCTGTTTTGATTCTTGCACTATGTCTGAGAAAATATAATTTTCTTGATCGTTGTGTTTTCTTTCATGATCTTTTGGTTTTTTCTTCTCTTTTTTATCCTGAGCATTTTCTCTAGAATCTGGTCGAGCGGGTAACATTTTGAGCAGTGACTCTTGATTTATTTTAAGGTCATCAACCTCTTTCCCTTCTCTCACAATTTGTTCCTCTTCTTCCAATAATTCTCTTGCTTCAGTTATTAAATTTTTTACAACATCATCAGTGATAGGATGTTTGTTAATGAAGGAAGCTCCAAATTCCAACTTGACTCGATTAACTGAAGTTATAAAATCAGATTATGTGTTGATCTCTTGCAGTAAAAAAAATAAAGAACATTTAACTCTTTGCATGCTGATGACGGATATTCCTGCCCAGCACAAGACTTCTCTTGTCACTGAAATCAATATAATTTGGGCACATTTAATCACATTTTCCCACGGTGAATGGAATGGATTTTTTCACCAATGATGTCTTGTGTTGTACTAAGATTAATTTTTCATCAATTCTAGTCATGGCTGCTTCATAGCAGCCATGACTACATTTGATGAAAAATATCTTGAAAATACTCAGCAGGTAAGAGTTAAAAAGTATCACTGGTGGAGGTAGCCAAGCACCTGGAGAGAACCACCCAGCATCAGCAAGCAACTATCAAGACTATCGAACTTACTTGCAGCAGTTGACGGCAAGTGCACCACTGATGTGCAGTATGTCTTTGTACATGGCACCACCGAATCAAATATCCAACAATTTCAAGTCTGTTGTGAAGACATCTAACAAAATTTGTGCAGCGTAAATCAACTACTAACACCCATTGTAAGGCCAAACAAAATTAAGTAATTGATTCTCAGGCAATTTTTTTAAAACGAATGAGGGAGGGTGGTTTTTATTTTTATTTTTTATTCCTGATGGAATGGTTGCCGATTCCTAAAATCCAGTTGTGAGAGTCTAAAATCTAATACTAGAGCTTCCATGTTGATTTCACAGATAGATTTTATTATAACAGTAATCATACAACCCCAAATCAATATAGAACATGAGCACCGAGAGACGTGGCTAAATACGCCTGTTAGCCATTTTGAATTGTACCAACTTTGGTCGAGATCAAATGATCCAAACTGGGGTTATCGGTTGGAAACCAAAAATGCTAGTAGATGGTCAAATTCTATGTTGAGAAAGGGCCATAACTCATGTAATAATAATTGTATGGAACGGAAATTCGAACATGGACTGTATTAATAGCTGGGTAATACATATACCAACTCCAGTTGAGATCAAATAATCCAAACTGGAGTTATCGGTTTGGAAACCCAAAATGTTTATAGACTGTTGAATTCTAAGTCAAAAATGGCAGAAACTCATGCAAAAATAATTGGAGGGAACCCATATTCGAACAAGGCCTGTATTACTAGCTGGGTAATATATATATATCAACTATGGTTGAGACCAAATAAGCAAAACTGGAGTTATCGATCGGAAATCCAAAATGTTAATAGTCGGTCGAATTCGAAGTTGAACAAGACAGTCTAATGACATCCATATCCCCCACCAACTTTTATGTTACGATAGGAATATGCATATCAGGTGATCAAGACAGATAATAATTCTGGTAAAAAAATGCACTAATCTCATTATCAACCTGGACATGTCTTCATACCCAATAATGTTACTCAATAAATGTTATTTATTTCTTTTATTGCAACTGAAGATATCCTCCAAAAACTTGAAATGTTACAGAAATTCAGAAGAATTCTAAGTACAGAAAGGGCCATAAATCTGGTAAAAAGATGCAGACCAATCTCATTATCGACCTGGACATGTATTCATACCCAATATTATATCTCACGTGACCTTCTAGGCTCCTGATTGGATGAATGCTGCGCCCCTATTTCGTGTAGTTTGCATCCACAGAACTGACCAGGCACTACACCCAGGCACTACACCCAGACACTACATGTTTTCTATTTTTAACACACTACTATATCAGTTTTATTTTCATACTGGGCGAATAAAACTAATCAGGCTAAATTTAAATATCAATTCACAGAGGCACAACATCCACAAAACGACCCGGAAAGAAATCATTGTAGAAAAATGTATCGCTTTTCCATTGTTGAAGTCGCATTTTCCGAGGCGTTCATTTCATTCCTTGAGAAGATGATCCATATCTGTTTCGAAGAGAATGATCCATACCTGGGTACAACTTTCATGAGATCGCATCCGGATATGAAAAATTGTTTGTTTCGCTGCTCATATTATTTCGCTATTTAATTGTATGTTTTGGGAAGTAAACGAATAAATAATGGAATTCATTTGAATCTTCGGAGTTTTGTA
This sequence comes from Pictodentalium vernedei, assembly GCA_031216915.1. Taxonomy (NCBI): domain Eukaryota; kingdom Metazoa; phylum Mollusca; class Scaphopoda; order Dentaliida; family Dentaliidae; genus Pictodentalium; species Pictodentalium vernedei. The sequence continues at coordinate 467,424,724 of CM062296.1, read as the reverse complement.
TCCTGTACTGACCCATTTGGTAATGTATATGTGTGACAAATGTGTGGAAATTATCAAACTGCATTGTCAAATTACGAAAATTTTAGCTTTCATTCGCGAGTTGCGCGATTCTAGAATGCACAGTTCCGTTTGAGGGAAATGTTCTGTTTACCCTTGCCAACCGATTCAAAATTTGTCTTCTGCTCATATCAATAATCCAAGTTAGCATTTCGTACTGAGAATGACAGCTTCAAATTGTGATTTAAACTACAATCGATTTGGCGATGATGAGCAGGAGGAGTTTATTGTTGGTAGGGCTGCTTCCTTGGTAATAGATTAACAAATTGGGCAGATGTTTTTCTTGATGGGTGTTTGATATAATATAAGGATTAGTGCATGTCTTGTCGTTGACTATGCCCATATAGTGCCCAGTGAGGTGGTGTAGTTCCCTCCGTTTCGCGTCGGGAACTACACCACCTCACTGGGCACCATATGGGCATAGTCAACTCCAAGCCTTAAATAATGTCACTCACCAAATATCATTTAGTTTCTTTAATCGCAACTGAAGATATCTTCCAAAAACCTGCAATTTTGGCAAATTCAAAGTCGACAAGGGTTATAACTCTGAAAAAATTAATCGAATCGAAACTTCCTTTCCATATGCAGATACTCATATTGCACACCAAGTTTCGTAAAAATCCAATGAAAAATGCAGGAGAAGTTAAGCAGACAAAAATTTGTGACAAAAATTTTGCTAGTACCAAGGGCTGTAACCATGCAAAATTTGTTACATCGAAACTTCTTGACCAAATGCACATCTGCACTTGATACTGATACTTCAGACAAAGTTTCATAAAAATCCAATAAAAAAATGTAGGGGGGGGGGGGGGGGGGGGGGGGGGGTTACTGGTAAGCGGACAAGCCTTTGTGATGGAAATTTTGCTGTTTCATAAAAATCAAAAAAAAAAATGTAGGAATTAAGCAGACAAGCCTTTGTGACAGAAATTTTGCTATTACCAAGGACTGTAATGACACAAAATTTGTCTCATCGAAAATTCCTGACCATATGCACATCTACACTTCATACTGATACTTCAGACCAATTTTCATAAAAAAAATCCAATAAAAAATGTAGGGGGGGGGGGGGGGGTGTGTGTGTTACCGGTAAGCGGACAAGCCTTTGTGATGGAAATTTTGCTGTTTCCAAGAGCTGTAACCACACAAAATTTGTCGCATCGAAAATTCCTAACCACATGCACATCTGCACTTGATATTGATACTTCAGAGCAAGCTTCGTAGAAATTCAGTGAAACCTGTAGGAGGAGGTAAGCAGACAAAGTTTGTGATGGATGGATCGACAGACGGCAAAATAAACACCATTACAATATCCCCCTCCCAACTTCGTCGGTGGGGATAAAAAAAGCTGTAACTCATGTAAAAATAAGTGGACGGAACCCATATTCGAACTTGGCCTGAATTAATAGCTGTGTAATACCCATGCCAAACTTGAGATCAAATAATGCAAACTAGAGTTATCGGTCGGAAACCAAAAATATTAATGGATGGACAGATGTATGGATGGACAGACTGATTACATAATATAACTCTTTTTCAAATAAGCGTATAAAAACAAAAATGGAGATCAAAAATAATAAGAGTGTCTTAAATAAATAATACGCTTATTATTTTTAATCTCCATTTTATAAAGTGCTATCACAAAATCAATCCCAGATCATTTTGTAACCTCGCGGTTCCCAAATTTTAATTTACTTGGAATTTCTCAGAAAATAACTTTCAGTTTTTTCTGAATTTTCCATAAAATATCACACGGTAATCATTTATTAAAGAACTAATTGGGGGCGTGGTGGCTCAGTTGGTAGAGGTGCAGGCTGCAAGCCGAGAGGTCCTTGGTTCGAATCCCACCTGCGGCAACCACGTTGTGTCCTTGGGCAAGACACTTCACCCCCCTTTGCCCACATGGGGGCATGGTGACGCTGTGTACTAAGTCGTACTGCACGTCAATGGTGCACATGTCTTCAACCAATGCTAACCCTGCTTGTGTGGAGTTAGTATGTTGGGGAGCTGACAGTTGCTCACCGTTGCTCGGTGGTTCTCTCCGGGTACTCCGGCTTCCTCCACCCGTAAAACTGTTGTGGTCATGATTAGCCATTGTGCAGAAATATGTGACCTTAAACACCAATAAATAAATGAATAAATAAATAAATAAATAACGAACTAATTATTCAAGGTTCCCAATAAATATCTTGTTTATAGGTGTAAACTTGATTCAAACAGCTGATCTGGCATGGAAATCAATGTGAGTTCTTAAGAGCACTGGCAAACATTCCTGTAATGTCTGACAGAGAGTAATGTCCCTTGAGTGATAAACGTTACTAAAATGTTCTTAAAAACACCCTTGTAGGTGTCAAACATTTTCTCTTTATAGTGAGCGATGCAGTAACACTGACATTTTTAAATTTATTTAATCGCTCTAAAGTTAAGATACTACCTGTTTGGTGTTCAGGTACGAAAACATCACCCAGAGCGACCAAAAAGTAAATATCACTTTATGATTGTTTTTCGTATTTATTTTGTACATACATAATCGCGTCGCATTTCGCGAAGAGAGTAACAATACTGTATCAATGTATACAACATATTGCACCAAAAAAAGCGTGACGTAATACTGCTAAAATCATACCCTGTGATGGTTTTATACATTCTGAATTTTGCCTCCGAAATAAATACGGCAAACACGGGATGAAAAAACAAATGCGTCGCTGCCTGAGAATCAAAAGATTAATTTTGTTTAACCTAATTTCCTGGTTTTAGAAGACAATTATTAAATGGTCTAAAATTATGATCATAATGGAATTTATGTTCTTTAACTTCTCAGCCATTTGAAGAAGGATTTTGATAAAGATACTTTGCAAGTACTAATCTTCTTGCAGTAACTAAACATTAGGACATCTTTTCCTGTTAACATTTCCAGACTTGGGAAATTACTAGCTTAGTAGACTTTGATAAAAGCAAACCACAGGTGGTGGTGCTCTGTGGGTGGTGGGTCATGAAGACGAGGATGGTGGGGGGGGGGGGGGGGGGGTCAAATCAACAATTATTTTATGATTTTTTAACATAGCATAAATGCATCAGCATAATTGACAACTAGATCTGGATACAACCTGGTGTTAATGGTGGTCCATGAGCTGAAAATTCGCAAGTTTTTTCTTTTGTTTTCACCCCGCATGAACTTTTCCGTGAAATCCATCCCATTTACCTGAAAATCACCTTCAGGTTCCCTGAAAAATTAGTCTGGAGGTTAACATGTCTGTTCCTGTACTACATTATACATTATTTACATTTTAAGTAAGTTATCTAAAATTTTCCTGATGACATGGAAACAGAACAGTTAAAAGAATATATTATTCACAGGGGCCTACTTGAGCCCACACAGGGTACCATCCAATAACAACCATTAACACTTTTTTAATGATTAACTTGTACAATCCTGGGAAAAACCGCTATTTACTGGACATCACATATTTCTCAAGAATTTTATCTTCATCAGCAAAGACCACACTGGGTATCTTGTCCACAGGACATATGATCCATTGATGGTGGACTTGTCTGACCCAGAAGCTATAAAGGCAAGCCACTCAACAACAAGCACCAGAAAAACCACAGATGACAGCCAAGCGATCAAAACTGGTCTGGGAATAAAGAACTCTACATTTCTTTTGGCCAACTCCTGCTAATACATTGATTCTCAAAAATTAAGCTTTGGAGGTGTTTCTAGTCAAGTGAACAGGCAGACAACCCTTGCCGAGGGACGAATCTTCAGATTTTATGATTCTCTCTAATCTTGAAATTTTGACTTTGAGTATAGGGCTGTCATGATCTTTTGAATTTAGGAATCAATTAATCATCGCAAATAATCGATAACGATCGATTAATCGTACCTAGATGACCCCCTCCCCCCCCTCCCCCCCACCTCCCTTGCTTCGAAGTCATTACAAATGAAGTTCAAGTCAGTTGACCTACCTCAAGTAAACAACGAAGATGATCCTCTTTTAGTTCAGAACATCAAAGCTTTGAATGTATCTAAAGACAAATGCTTCAATGGCTTCTTGAGGTTTAACGTCGACGTTCTTGACCTTTTACCTTTAGAAACGTTTTTTTCATAAATTTTTGTTAAAATTTTTAAACGTCTAAAACGGGGTAAAATTTGCCGATTCTTCGACAACGAAAAATACTAATTGATTTTGGCATGACCGATCGACAATCGATTAATCGTGACAGCCCTAATTGAGTACATAGGGTTAAAATCTGCACTTATGTTTTAACTGGAGAGTGCTAAATTATTTTTCAAAGGTGATTTGTAACCCGAGTATTTTTTCACAAAGATACCATGCTACCATCATTTGAAGCCTTACTTTAGCAAGATTTTGTTCATAAATAATTGTTTTGTTACAATTTACTGGAGAGTGTCAAGAGGTACTCTCCAATAAATTATAACAATGCAACTGTTATTAAATATTTTTCTTGCTACTCCCCAACAAACAAAAATCAGCTTTCAGCACTTTTCAAAAGAGCCATGATAGTGGCTTTTAGCACTCAACTAGTTAAGTGTACCACCTGCTATAGTAATGGTTAGTTCCAGAGCTCCAGCTAAGATTTGGGCATAAAGGGTATTTAATCCTCAATTCTGCAATATATATTTTAACCTTGAGCAAAACTTTTTTGTGAAATATATATAGGTTTTTACCAACCTGGAAGACTGAAACAGCAGAACCAGCGGTTCACAGGGGACACATGCCCCTCCTTTTTTCCACAGACATGTTGGGTGGTTACACAATGAGTTAAAATGGGCACACGCAAACATGTCAATGTAAGGCATTCCTGTAATATAATATAATTTAATATATTATTTGCAAATCCAAACAACATTTGGCCAAGGAATCCCAACTTCGGTCGCTTTGGTCTGTTTCTTCTACTTCGACCATCTTTCAATCCTAAGGCTAACCTTCGGGTTGGAAGATGAATGAAGCAGAAGAAATGGACAGGACAGTGACAACACCATGGCGTGCTCATCTAAGCAAGAGACTATAGTGTGCTGTGGTATATTTACCGTTATAGAATTGTAACATTTTCTCCCACTGAACCAAACCATGGTAGCCTTGAAAATTTATGCCCATCCACTTTCATCGAACTTTTGACGTCTCTGCTAGAAGATGATGAACTGAAGTCATGACATAATTGCATGGCATATATCATTGAATATAAAGAACAAGTCAATTATGGCTCAGGCATGAGGTTGAGACTTCATTATACCATCTTGGACTCCCCCACCCTGCCCTCACCCCATTAGAAAAGGTTTGAAAGAAACCACTCACCTCCTTGTGGCAGAATTACCAGGGGATAAAAGCCTCCTGGTGGCAAGCATAGAACTCTTGTAATAACAACTTCTCTGTTTATTGTAAGGTAGCAAATCACAAGTTCATCTCGGTCGTGAGAGACTGATTTATCTGGGTACATTATTCCCCACCCAGCAGTATCACCCAATTTCACAGCATCTTTATCTGGAATAAAATACAAAGAATACGAAATAAAATACAAAGAATATGAAACAGAATACAAAGAATACGAAATAAAATACAAACAATGGTATTTATTTTATCTTTTTATCTTCATCTCTGTTTTTTTTCTTCTTTCTTACTCGGGGGAAGACAGCTAATCTGTCTATGCCTTCCCCTGTCAATATACACATATTCGTCTTTGGATATCAAATTTCATGCATTTGACATGTATATTGTAAATATGTGCATTACATGTAAATTGTGTTGTGTTTATATAAACTGGCGAATAAAATACCTATAAATAGAAACATAAATGGTCTCTTGAAAATGCCTTTTGAACGCACATTATATACTAATTACAGAACTGTATATAAATATACTATTTCTAGAATATAACATGCTTTCAAAAGACATTTTCGAGAGAGAGTTTATGTTTTTATATATTGAAGAAAAACAAACACTTCTCAAAAGTAACTAAGCAGGTGCTTGTATACTGCAGTTGCTGGATACAGAATTTATATCAGGTACTCAATACATACTTATTGTAAGATAATATAACTTGCATAGCCTCTTACTGAGCTGATATGAGATGTTACAGGGTCCAATTTGGACTGGGGTATGGTGCTGCCAAGTCCTGGTATAAATTCAAATGAACCATACCAGTCCACTATGGAACTATGTAAGATATTTACCACACAGATTACTCCCTTCTGGGCCCTGTTTTCTGGAGAAGCTATTAATAAATGCCCTCCTTCAGTCTTTTGTGCATCAAAATAGATGTCTTGGAACAACATTTTGATTCTTTTCAATCATAGCATCTTTCAGACTTTATTTCTGCAAATAATGTTGGTATTGGCAAAATTTACTTTTTATAGTTCATCTTTCGGTGGTGATATATTTCGCGAAGAATTTATGGTTAACAGGCAACATTTTGTTTGTTATGCATGTCTAAGAGAGCTAACTCTGTATATACACAAGGTGCCTGCACAAGTTATTGATGATGTGTATCAAATGTTACTTTACCAGTAGGCTTCTTTAACCAATCATCATACAGTATTAGTCACCCAAGACCATATGGATCCATATAGGGAGAGTAGATGCCATTTTGGATTCCCACTAAATATCCTCACCTCACATCCAATAAATATACGTCACCGAGAGTGCAACGTCAAATATTTTACCGCTTAATGCAGTCTTGAGCTATTTATAAACCGATTGATAATGTATTACTCACGCGAAAACTGGGTTAGCACTATTGAATCACCCAAAGCAGATGTTTTGTTGGGGCGTGGTGCTATTGTGGCAACTGGTTCTCATCAGATCACCAAAGTTAAGCAACATCGAGCCTGGCTAGTCCTTGGATGCGTGACCATCTGAGTGATGAATTTGGACTCCCGCATTGTGCCCTTGGGCAAGGCACTTAACCCAGATTGTCCATCTGGGGGCACAATGACACCGTGTACTAAGGCGTACTGCACATCGATGGAGCACATGTCTTCAACCAATCTAACCTGTGCTGCCGTGCAGATTTACGAAGTTGGGGTGCTGGCAGCTGCTTGTCATTGCTCGGTGGTTCTCTCTCGGTATTCCGGCTTCCTCCACCCATGAAACTGTCAACGACATGATATGACCTTGGCTGTTAAAGTGTCATAAAACCCTAATAAATAAATAAATAAATAAATAAATAAATAAATAAATAAAAAAATAAATAAATAAGAAGTTTTGTTTATAAACAAAAACACGCATGTAAAAGTCACTTAGTTGCACTGAAATATGTCGGAACAAGATGTAGTGAAGAACAAGAGAGATACTAACGGTCACTTACATTCCTCTTTGATACAGACATTAAAATAAATGACAATTAAACTATAAAAAGTAAGGCACATAATTAATGAAATCCTTTTCCTTTACAAAGAAATCCACAAAGCTCATAATTTGGCAGGTTAAAAATAGGAATAAAAAGTAAATTTTGAGCTGTAAAAATCCCACATTATAATATATGATGTATATGATTTCTTGTAGATTTTGTTAAATGCCCACAAGAACAATCTAAAACTCAAATAATGTATAAAGTATGATAATATTCATTTTAACTTGAATCTCAAGTTTAACCCTTTACCTAACACGAAAGGCAGATGACACCTGCAAATAAAATTCTTGAATAACTAATTTTTTTTTTAGTTTTTGCATCAAAAACATAGTTTATGACCACTTTTTGGAGCAAGCTCAATGAGATTGGTCCAATGAGGCATAAGCTATAGTTTTGAGACAAAAAAATGTAAAAATGATAAGGATTGAATGGTGATTTGTGTGAATAGTGGTTGCCAGTTTTGGGTGTTTAGTTTTCAGATTATGCATGTTTAGTGCTGTGCAATATTAGCCAAAATAATATTTGTTTTTTTTTTTTTTGGTAAAGAGATCGTGATTAACCCTTTACCTAACATGAAAAGCAGACGACACTTGCAAAAAAAATTCTTGAATAACTATTTTTTTTCATTTTTTGTCTCAAAAACATAGGTTATGACCCCTCATTGGAACGAGCTCGACGAGCTCGTTCCAATGAGGGGTCATAACCTATGTTTTTGAGACAAAAAATGACAAAATAATTAAAATTAATAGGCGATTTTTGAGAATAGTGCTGGCCGGTTTTGGCCGTTACGTTGGGTAAAGGGTTAATGATATAATCACCCGATATTGTTCTCTTGTGAAGGTTGTGTTTATTCTGATAAATAGTGTTAATACAGTTTTGTGTTTGGATACAATACACTCAGTTGTATTAACCAGAAATATATTGAGCACACATACTTTGTGTCTCAATTTAATAATAACTTTGATGTAAATGTGTGCAGAGAACTTGTGCCCATGCATGGTTATCAGATCGATGGGCAGGGACCGTATCAGAATTTAATGTTCATCATTTTTCAACTTTTTAGCTCTCTTCATGTGCTTCCCCAACATTTACTCTGTAGTCAACATTGGGGAGAAACATCAAGGGAGATAACTGAATTAAAAATAAACTTGAAAAACTGAAAACATAGTTGTTTACTGCCATGTGACATACATCTTGCATAACAATCATCTGTCATTGAAAAAAAGAATTTTTGGAGTTTTTCTCTAATTTTATTCTCCTTTTGTGTTGTGTTCTCTGCATCATGAAATACTGCAGATTAAGGGCTGAACACTTTATATTTATTTGTTACCATTATGTACTAAATACAACGTTGTGCAGCATAATGGGCGAAGGCCAATGACTTGCATCTAAGGCACTAGCCGGTGTTTTGTTTGAAATAACAAGTACCAATATTTTTAATTTTTCTTATTAATCCTTTACCTAACCTAACGGCCAAAACTGGCCAGTGCTATTCTCAAAAATCGCCAATTAATTTTCACTGCTTTTTCATTTTTTGTCTCAAAAACATAGGTTATGACCCCTCGTTGGAACGAGCTCATCGAGCTCGTTCCAACGAGGGGTCATAACCTATGTTTTTGAGACAAAAAATTAGTTATTCAAGAATTATTTTTGCAAGTGTCTTCTGCTTTTCAAGTTAGGTAAAGGTTTAAACTAAATAGATATGAAGCACAATACCAATGGCAGATGGCAATTGAATATGAAGCACAATATAAATGGCAAATGGCACAGAACATGAAACAAATATGAGGGTATTTTGTCCGAGGGTATTTTGTCCTACCCACTGAGGGTATTATGTCCTAAGGGTATTTTTTTAGGGTATTATGTCCTAAGGGTATTTTGTCCGAGGGTATTTTATCCTACAATCTTCAACAAGGGCTAAATATGAGTCAACAAGATATGTCTCAGAGAAAAGAGTTTGACTTCAGCCTTCCAGTACAATAGATAAGAGCAGGACTGTTTAATTGTTGATTCATTTAACCATACTTTCAATAGCCAGTCACATCGTGTCAAGACAGTTTTATGTATGGGGGAAAGCCAGAGCAGTGGCGAGCAGTTCTTAGATTTTTTCAACTGACTAACTCTACACAAGCAGGGTTACCCGCTTTTGAAGGCAAGTGCACCCTCGTCATGCAGTATGCCATAGTACACAGTCGCACCATACCCCCACGTGGGCAATTGGGATTAGACCACCAAGCAGTGGTGAGCAACTGTCAGGCTCTACAACTTACTAACTCTGTACAAGCAGTGCTAGCAGTGGTTTAAGACAGGATGTGGTAGTACACGGTGTCACAATGCCTCTATGTGAGCAATCAGGATTAAGTGTCGTACCTAAGGACACAATGCAATTACTGCTGGTCAGGATCAAATGTGGACATTTTGGTTTGAAGTTCAATGCACTAAGCACTGAGCCAATGCACACCCCTTGATGGGTTTGTTTTGCAATAATTTAATGGACAGTGCCTATAGGCACTCTCCAATAAATTGCGACAAGAGAAATCCATATGAACAGAAATAAAAGTTATAATTCAGGCTCCCACAGGGAGCCCATATATGAGGGACTTGGCTTTAACAAACTTGAATCTCACCCCCCTAAGGATGCTGCACACCAAATATCAAAACATTCCGACTGCTGGATCTGAAGAAGATTTTTTAAAGAAAATTCATCATTTTGAACAAGTTACAATTCGAGCTCCCACAGTGAGTCCAAATATGGACCTAGGGACATGGCTTGAACAAACTTGAATCTCACCCCCTAAGGATGCTGCATACCAAATATCAAAACATTCTGAAGAAGATTTTTAAAGAAAATTCCTCATTTTGAACTAAGTTATAATTCGGGGTACCACAGTGAGCCCAAATATGAACCCAGGGACTTGGCTTGAACAAACTTGAATCTCACCCCCTTAAGCATGGTGCATACCCAATATCAAAAGATTCTGCCTGCTGAATCTTGAGAAGAAGATTTCAAAGAAATTTGCCTGAAATGCACCAAGTTCAAATTTGGGCTCCTATACTGAGCCCAAATATAAATCCAGGGTGGCCGATTTGAACAAACTTGAATCAGATCCACCCCACAATGTTGCATACCAAATATCAAAAGATTCTTCCTGCTGGATCTGGAGAAGAAGATTTTTGAAGAAATTTGCCTGAAATGCACTAAGTTCGAATTCGAGCTTCTATAGTTAGCCCAAATATGAATCTAGGGAGCCGATTTGAACAAACTTGAATCAGATCCACCCCACAATGTTGCATACCAAATATCAAAAGATTCTGCCTGCTGGATCTGGAGAAGAAGATTTTTTAAGAAATGTGCCTGAAATGCACTAAGTTCAAATTCGAGCTTCTATAGTGAGCCCAAATATGAACTTAGGGAGCCGATTTGAACAAACTTGAATCAGATCCGCCCCACAATGTTGCATACCAAATATCAAAAGAGTCTGCCTGCTGGATCTGGAGAAGAAGATTTTTTAAGAAATTTGCCTGAAATGCACTAAGTTCAAATTCGAGCTTCTATAGTGAGCCCAAATATGAACTTAGGGAGCTGATTTGAACAAACTTGAATCAGATCCACCCCACAATGTTGCATACCAAATATCAAAAGATTCTGCCTGCTCGATCTGGAGAAGAAGATTTTTTAAGAAATTTGCCTGAAATGCACTAAGTTCGAAATCGGGCTCCTATACTGAGCCCAAAAATGAACCCAGGGGGCCAATTTGAACAAACTTGAATCAGATCCACCCTACAATGTTGCATACCAAATATCAAAAGATTCTGCCTGCTGGATCTGGAGAAGAAGATTTTTTAATGTTTTTCCCATTGCCTACAGTGTTAAAAAGTGCTGACTCAGCACTTTTTCAAAGTCCTGAAAAAAGTACCTTGTGATCAAACCGATAGGGATTTTTTTTAACCATTCTATTCCACTGGATAAAAGTAAGCTTTATACAAAGTTAAAAAATTTATAGTAATTTATATATTTTTTATACTTACCAATGACCCAGACTTAGCTGGTGCTAACTCTTAAAAATATAGGGCCAAACACAAATTTTGCCCCCCAATCCCCAAAATTTGCATCTAAAACCAAAGAAAACATGTCCTGAATGGCCCTCCACGCTTCACCTCTACTGCGCATACGCAGTGTCAAGGACGTCCCGAAATTGGCGCCATTAATCATTCTTGTAACCAGTGCCTGGTAAGCGCTATGTACTCAGCGGGGAGGTATGAGTTCCCAACTCCTGGGAGGGCCATCCCCGTCTGGGTCATTGGTAAGTATAAAAAATATATAAATTACTATAAATTTTTTAACATTTTTATACTGTACCAATGACCCAGACTTAGCTGAATAGTAAAAAGGCTGGAGGGCCTAGGACATAGAGCAAGTTGAAATACGTTCAATTATATAAAATAGAGTCATCCCCTCTAGGGGAAAAGGAGTATTAGGCCTTACATGTATCTTTCTTATTTATGATAAATTAGAAAGACACAACACCTTCCAAAATTGAGCATCATAACATCCATGTACTCTATTAATATCCAGTATAATCCTTATACTAATAATTTTTAAAGTAAGCCAATAAATAAAGTCTAGAGAATAGAGACTCTTTATACTCCTTAAAAGTGTCTGAGGATTGTATAATAACGCCCGTTTGACACGTGATATATTCAAAAGCTATACTTTAAAAACTATGACCTGAATGAATTTTCAAAACATAAACTTCTCACTTAAAAGCCATCCCAGTAACAGCTCAGAATTACTAACTCCAGAGGAGGTATCCCCTTGTTTTCATAATAAAACAGGTGACCCAAGGGAACACCCTCCCCCCCCTTTTTCTTGCCCTGGGTCAAATAGCCCAGAGCGAAGAGGGCAGCAGGACGGAGTCACTGCCGGAACAGAAAGCCTACCTAGCTATAGTAGCAACTGTTAAGTGAATGACATTCTGAGCAGTAGATAATAGACCTAACAATGGAGGCCTCCAAAAATGGACTCAGTATTCTGAGATAAAAATTCATGAATGTGGATGGCTGAGCGCAATGAGCAGCCTTCAAAAATCTATAATAGCGACACTATTAGTGTAAGCCCAAGATGTAGAAAGAGCTCTTACTTCATGAGCCAAAATCTCAAGCACAAACTGCTGAGTCAATGATATACCATAAGCAGTACCGATAGTTAATTGAATCCATTAGCAATAGAATGGAGCGTAATGTCCTTCTTAGCCCAAGAACATTAGGTTTCACTAGGGAAAAAAATTGGAGAAAGCTGATTTTTTCAGGGAATGTCGAGTACATGTCACTGAACGATTAGACAAAAGTCCCCTAAAATCCCAGTTGAGCTTTTTTTTCTACAGCCTTTTTTCGAAAACGCGTTTGAAAAAAATTAAAAAAAATCGCACGAACTTTGTAACCTCGAACTGATCCAACTGTATTTTTTGTTTACGCGTATTTCGAGCTACATAATGTCTAATATACATTTACCTAGAGGAAAATGTGCATTCTGTGACAATTTCTGCGAAAAATTATTGAAAATTCACAAAAAAGTATCGGATTTACGCAAAAAATGACGATTTTCCTAACGGATTTGCCCAAAGGGTCGTAGTACAGAACGGGATGTTAGTTGGACAGACGATAAAAAATCCACCACCATTTGAAGACTTTTATCATTGCTTACAAAATAGACATTATGGAAGACCCCCTCTGCTTCTGGCCGAGTTCCTCTTTTGGCATAAAATTCGTCAGCATGAGAACTCAACTATTTTCGGGCTTGGGACCGAACAGACACGTCTGTGTCTGGCAGCATTAGATCAATAAATAATATTTACAGAATGTACAAAAATCAATAAATAATATTTACAGAATGTACAAATCAATCAACATGGATTAAGTTACATTGACTATTATCAACGCTATATACAGAAATGACATGACCTATATACATATTATTCATCGAACTCAGAAATTTCCGACAGGACAGTGTTTCTGTGGTTGTTACAAGAATCCGAACTGCAATTACACAAACCTGAGCAAGAGAGTCCTGCCTTCTTACACCCACACCTTTTTGTACAAGCACTCTTGCAACCACAACTGATCAGATTCAGTAGGTTATCGGGGGCACATGGCTTTGTGGCTGCAGTCGGTACAAGAAGTCCATTGTCTAGCGACCACCCCCAATCCGTCGGAGGAAGCGAAGTGCCCAGCCATTGTTCGACCTGGAGATAACATCTGTAGACATGTTGTTGTGCAGCATCGCTGCTTGGTGGGAGTGAGGCTAGGTCGATGGGTTTATTCAGTTTAGATTTTGCTACATAACGCTTGTAAGTGACATATCTATATTGGTCGAGAGAGGAAACAGTTTTACTCCCGTATAAGATCAGAAGTTGTTCCCCAGCAGCGGCTACTGCACTTGGTGTACTGTCATCCGCCAAAATTGTGTTGACATACTGTTGTGAGTCGCTAGTAACATCGGAGACAATTGTTCTGAATACTTTCTTCTTACCAACTCGAAAGAGTGCAGAAGTAGTGTCACAACCACTTATAGAATGTGCTACAAGGAGGTTGCTTCTATGGTCACCCATTTTGGTTGCTATTTCACTAACTGAAACTAGTAAGTTTGGGGTAATGGAATACATCATGTGAATATTACATCCCGGTTGAACTCGAGAGGTAAGAATGACTAACAAGTCTGTGTCTGTTCCCACAACGACAACATTGTTGTCATCTTGAGCGATGTCAAGTGCAGTTTCGGCTATCAGTACATCAGCATCAGCCTCGGCCTGCTTGGACTGAATATTGATAGCAGATAGCTCCTGCATTAGAAGATCGATCAGTTGGGTTTTGTTCTTGGCATTTGCAAGGAAATCGGATTGGGGTGTGGTGGCTGGTAACTCGGGTGAGATATTGATATCAATGGAATACCTGTCTTTAGATCTACGGGCTTGTTCCATGCCCTTTGTTGACATTGTACAAGCATAACCATCAAAAACAACCACGACGTTCGCCCCAAAATGTCTCACTAGATAATTGGAATATGATGTACATACATGTATGTCCTTATATGACGACTGTTTAGGCCATACAACTGCCCTCAATAAAATTCCACCATCTACAACAAACAGAGAATGTTCTGGGATTTTAGTTTGCTCGGAACCGTATGTTTTGAGGATCTTACCAAGCGTGCTTTTCTGTGTCTTCCTCATTCCAGCAGAATCAAACAATGCTGGTGGTTTCGGGGCGAGTTCATATTTGAGATACTCTTCCATCTCTGCTTGTGACTGAATAACACATGTGATGCGGTTGAACAGAATTGTGGGGTCAATCAGTACCTTACTTCCACGGACTTTGATGCTATTTGCCATCGATGCGAAAGACTTCACAGTGTCAACACGTCGTAGTTTGATGCTGTTGAACGTTTTGCTTACAACTTCGATACGCAACATTCACCAATTTTGCGAACTTGGTCACAGTTCACAGTTTCGTCGACCACAAGCCCGGTCGCTATAGAGACTAATTGTAGTGGATCTCTATTCTGAAAGGGGGAATGCACTCTGAGCCAGTTCAATAATTTGGTGATATCATTGGCATCAGTCAATTGTGAACTTTGACGGAGATCCCAATGTTGTTCGCCATGACCAGTGTAAACATGAACAAAATTTTCGAGAGCATTACATATCGGAAGGCAAAGAGGTAGTCCATGTACCCATTTCGCAACAGTGCTATCGGTTATTCCCCTGCCATGTGTGAGACCACCAGGGAGCTTGAACATTCTCATTAAACACTGCTCTATGGTCTGATCAGAATATATCCCGTCCCAGAATTTATCTGAGCGCCTTATGGTAAAGTAACCTTTCTCAGTGAACAACTTCAAATCATCCTGTTGCATTATTTCTGTTAGCTCATTCATCTGCTGCAAATAGAGATGAGAACTTTTTGCGTATGCAAAATGACCACCTGCGTGAAATACTGGAATCATATTGCGAACACAATATGTGTGGAGTTCCCAGTCGCCTGTGCGCTCTGCTCTCAAGAACAACTGGAGAAGACCTATTTGCTCGTAGTATTGTACCCAAAGCTTTCCTGTGCGTCCTACGGACGCATTCTGGAGCAGTTCGTTTAATTATGACAGTAGATGGTTGACACTTTCTTGATTGACAGCGTCAGCTGTTGTACAGTCACCTCTGGCAAGTCCACAGAATATTTCATTGACTTCTGTGCAGTCTATGTTATCTAGTGTTCGGCTTTCTTCAAACACAAGTTTTGTAATGGCAATTTGTGTTAGCAAATGGGCACGAACTGCTCTTGAATATGCATGACCACTGATCAAATGATGGATTGACCCACCAGCATAAACAGTCCCCCAAAGTTCATCCAAGCCGCTACCAGCCATGATCGAACCAATTGCCCCTAAATATGACATAATCATATGTTTATGAGTACACATCAAGGGCGTGCACACATTACATGCCAATGCATCTGGAGTGTAGGCGAACACCACATTATGTGATTTAATCGAACATGGAAATTGAAACAAAGATGCTATAATACGGTATTTGAATGAGAAAAGTCGATGCCGTTTGAATTTGAGTTTAGGGGGTATGGTTAATATTTCACATGTTTCACCAGTTCATTATGGAATAAATGACTATTGTTATATAACATTATAAAGCCACTGCTTTTCTGCAATTTTTGATATATAATTTAACTCCCAAAGTAGTCGTAGATTTGATTTAATGGACGTTGTGTACCGTTGTGTGTATGAAAACAATAAATTTTTTTTCGTAATTTTGTACATTTTCGTGAATATTTCACCATTGAGTGTGAGGATTGGTACAAAGTTGGCATTTTCTGTTGGGGATGTGTATTCTCAATATAATTCAGCACGATATTTATGATTCTCACCCTACTAAGGCGAATAAGAATGAGAAATATGGAGCTGGGTCGAATTTTTGTTTAAATTTTTTTTTTCATCAAAAAAACGCTATAACTAAAAAAGCTCAACTCGGATTCGCGGGGACTTTTCACACTTTATCCGCAATGTGTGTCCCGGAAACATATAAAAAAATCAGCTTTTTCCGATTTTTTTCCTTACTTTCTCATTTTTATGTCTAATGTGCCTGGACTATTCTATTAGGCATCAAAGACAGAAGAAGCTTACGTCCGTACTAATAAACTGATATCTGTTTATAATTACGTAAACTCTAACCGGACAGAGTAAAGGCCTATGCCCGTACGAAGACGGAAGGACCTTAATAACAATAGGTTCCGGATATTTTTAGGAGCCTGACTCTTAACCAAAAATCCAACCTAAGTAGTAAAGGAAGTAGTGTTTCCGTCACTACAAAAGTGAGAATCGTCCACCGATAGTGCATGAAGCTCACCGACTCCTCAGTAAAAGAGAAGACTAACAGAATTACTGTCTTAAAAGGTCAGAATTTGAAAACTTCTGTTTCCAGAGGCTCAAATGATTACTTAGCTAAATAAGAACCGAAGCTAAATTCCGTATAGGAATTTAATCTAATGATTCTAGGTCTATTTATCGAAAAGTTTCTAACTGACTTAGATAAAGAGACATAAGACTCAATTGTAAACTATCATAGAGTGCATAGGTATGAGATAACATAGACCTATAACCCTAATAGTAACAGGCTGCAGCAGATCTTGTCAAACAAGTATACTAGAAAGTTGCAATGTCTAGTATGGAGGGATCAAAAATATCAACATAATGATCCCTACACCAACGACGGAAGAGCCTCCACTTTAGCCACATAGTATAGCGAAGAAGAGGTTCTCCTACAGTAAGAAATCGCGTCCAAAGCTGGTCCTGTACAATGCTTGCCATGCAAGAAGGACCACACAACGGAATACATGAAGGTTGAGACCTTGCGGGTTGAGATGAAGTTGACACGATTTCCCCAGCGAAAGAAGATCCTCTCATGGAGGAAGTTTTCGCGGAAAGTCCCACAGTAGACACCTGAGTAAATTTACCCACGGTCTCTGTGAAGACAGAGATGCTATCAACAGAATTGTATTATGGATGTTTATCTTAGCAATACTTGCTGAATCAACCGTGCTGGAGGATACGCATATCCTATCATTCTGTCCTATTAGATCAATAGAGCATTAACAACATAAGCTCAGGGATCCGGACATGCAAACACATACGTCTGCAAATGAATAGTGAGTTGTGTCGCAAATAAATTATCATTGGGCGTTCCCATTGATAGCAAATCTGATTGAATACTTGTTTGTTGAGAGTCCATTCTGACGGCAACAAGCGACCCTTACGTGAAAGGGAGTCTGCTAATACAATCAGACGACCCGGAATATGACGGACCGAAGCAGAACTTGGTGTACTATAACAAACAGAAGGATTCTTTCCGTTAAATTGAATAACGGAATCGAATGAGTGCCTCCCTGGTTCTGGAGAAACGCAACTACTGTCGTATTATCGGACAGGATTTGGACATGCGTTTCTGAATAATGTTCATCCAATGACATAGTGCAAGCCTAAAGAACATTATTCCCTGGAAGATAAGTGCTTGCCTAGAAAATGCGGAACCCAAAGACCCTGGCACTTCAAATCCGTTGGGATCAATATTGTACCCCAACCTGTTTGACTGGCATCCGTCATAATCATATAACTCGGATCCGGCAACTGCAGAGGCACTCTCTGAGTCAACCACCGAATGTTGCCCCAGTCTGAATCTCTTGCTACACTTGATAGACAAGAGAACATGTATATCGAGCAATTCATAGATTGCTGAAGAGTTGCCGTCGAAGAGAAGCTTCTCCGAGACCGAAGCGACTCTGAGAGATTTCTTCACCTTACTATCCACGCGCGTGGATGTAGCTAGGGCTGCATCACGTCTAACCAACTCCAGGTTGCCACTGTAGGGCGGAGTTATACGTGGAAAAACTACTGCCCTTGAAAGAAATCACATTGAGGATCATATCCTGGAATTCTTTCTCTTGAAGACATAATGATAACGCCTCAGTAAGGTGGTCTACGTATGATAAAGCGTCTAAGTTAAGTCTATTAGACACCATTGTCGTTTCCAACATCGTGGTTGGAATTGACATAGACGGCGAAAAAGATAATTCCCAGTCTTCAACCCCGCCGTCTAGACGCATATGAACTCTCGGTATGCCCTATTCTGCCAAAATAAATTATTTCCTAGAATTGATAAAAGGCAGAAGAGCATTGTGGACAAGAAACTAGACTATCATGCTTGGTAGCAAGCTTATATATAGCGTCGTTAAATAATTCAAATGTTCTAATGACATTATTGGACTGTGTCGGTAAGTCAGGGACAATGTCCCTGAACTGATCCAAAACTCTTGTGTCCAATGATGCTATTAGTCTCTTATCCAGCATCGCAGCAATGTAGTCCGACGGAACAACCTGTGGAAGATAATGCCGGAAGATATGTATGGCAGCTTCCGTTGTTCCGAAAGGGAAAGCTCGAAATTGTCCGAATCCCTTTCGCCATCCTGTCGGACCCTATAAAGTGTTCGGTCGTCCGAACCTGATGCAACAGTGGAGCGCACTGACCCAGCGCCGTCGGATAATTCCTGATCCAACCGAGAATCTGTCGATTGCTGGGATGCTGCGATAAACTGTGCTAACTTGGATAGCACGTCCGTCACTGAGGCCTGTGGAGAAGCGGTCTTACGATGCATTGCCGCTGGAAGCTCCATGTTCGTTACCCCGTGCATACTTCTATTATGCGAACGAACGGAGTGTATAGGCCTCGTGTCCCTTGGCTACCGGATGGCGTGACCTGTTCGCCGTGGAATCACTGAATGACGAAGCTGGCCGGATACTCGAGGTCACATAGCCAATGTGCGGTCATGTGCGCTGCTGTGAGGATGAGGAACCATTATCGACAGTCTCTCGGACTGTCAATATAACGGAGCGTCCCAAGCGGCGGACATATGCTCCGAATGCGAAATATCTGTACCACAACATCCGGTCCCATATGTTGTTGTACGAGAGAGGGACCTCTCTCGCTCACAGCCCGGACGGACCTGGACGAGCTAGGAACCGGACTAACAGGCTTCCTCCGATCTGTCCTCTAACCCGTCATCACTGGGTGTGTACTAAAGTTTATTATAGTGCTCGCATCACCCAAATCTCCTTCCTAGACCGCAACGGATGAACCCGGCTGCCGAACCATTCGATGAATGGACGCTACACCGGGTGAGCTAGCGAATGTCAACTCCGTCGATCCCACTAGGGACCTCTTAGGCGATTGACATATTCCATGAGCACTTATTGCCGCTAGCTCTTCATTAACTATGACGACTGAGGCACACTTTGAAAGACATCTCCGTAACTTAGCGAACAAGAAACCAGACATGCTTGTTAATAGCAAGCAAATAATAATATATATAGAGTCGTTCAATAATTCGAAAGTTGTGTGACATTATTGGACTATGTCGGAACTGAGGGACGATGTCCCTGAACCGAACCAAAAATTTCTGTGTCCACCGACGCTATCAGTTTCTTATCCGGCATCGCAGCATTCTGGTCCGACGAAAGAACCTCTAGAAGATAAAGTCAGATGACATAAACAACAGCTTATGTTGTTCCGAAAGGGAAAGCTCGAAATCCTCCGAATCCCTTTCGGCATCCCGTCGGACCGGATGAAATTTTCGGACGTGCGTACCTGATTCCGCGGAGCGTCCCGACCCAGCGTCGTCGGATAATACAAGATGCGACAGATTCTGTCGTTGCTGGGATGCTGCGATAAGCTGTGCTATTTGGGATAGCACGCCCGTCACCGAGGCCTGTGCAGTAGCGGTCTTACGATGCATTGCCACCGGAAGCTCCGTGTACGTTGACTCCCGCACACTTTCTTATGCGAACGTCCGGAGTCTGCAGGCCTCGTGTCCCTGGCTACCGGATGGTGTGATCTGGTCGCCGATGATTCTCTGATTGGCGAAGCTGACTGGATATCCGAGGTCACGTAGCCAAGAGCGGTAGTGTGCTACCATGAGAATGAGGAAGCCTTATTGACAGTCTCTCCGGACTGACTATATATCGGAGCGTCCAGATCGGCGGACGTATGCTCCGAATGCAAAACATTTGTACCACAACATCTGGGGCCAGATGTTGCTGTATGAGAGAGGGGCCTCTCTCGCTCGCAGTCCGGATGGACCTGGACGAGCTAGGAACCGGACTGAAAGGCTTCCTCCGTTCTCCCTCTAATCCGCCGTCACTGGGTGTGCATTTGGTTGATTTATAGTGCTCGCATCACCCCAAAACTCCTTCTAGACCGCAACGGACGGACCCGGCTGCCGAACCATTCGATGAATGGACGCTACACCGGGCGAGCTAGCGGACGTCAATGGCCGTCGAACCTACTAGGGTCCTCTTAGGCAATTGACGTATTTACATGAGCACTTTTCCGCTAGCTCTTCATTAATTGTGACGACGGAAGCACACTTTTGGAAGACATCACGGATACATCACCCTATTCTTGATCGTCTGAAATAGAGATTGATAAAGTAGAGTGACCCTGCGGGGAAAGGACCGGAATGGCCAATTCCCCACTAACATAACGTGACATACGCTTCCCATTTTGTCATCGAAATTAACACATACAGAACAGGAGTTAGTGCGAGTACACTGACTACATATACAATGATTATGAAAGTCAGAGGAAGATTTCCTCTTATTACAATTGAACAATATCCTTTCATTGTGAAAAGAAAACAAAGTCCTAGTACTCGCACCAACCCCTGACAATCAATAAACATAATAATATGATCCATTAATATAGAAAAAATAATTGCTATCAAAAAATTTTGAAAAAATATTTTTTCAGAACAGCCCAAGTTTCTGAAAAGTAACGTTGAGCCCCAATGGATCCCAAGCCTAAGTGTGGACAAAAATTCTAAAAATATTTTAAACAATTTATGCAACACTTACGAACAATAATTATGTATTTAGTTATGATTAAATTAACATCCAGATATTATTTTCAAGAAATCCCCCCTCACACAGAGGGCTGTAGTAAATGTAAACAATAAGTGTAAAAACACTAGAACAAGACTCCAGGCACTCTGGCCCGAAATCAGTTACCAATAATACACTATCTGATGCAAAACAGAGACCTCCAGGGAAGAAACTGCAGAACATCAGATGAAAGATGCAGAACACTACGCCTAACCACCCATAGGTGAAGACGTAAACATGGGGAAAAGAACAGAATTCATTCTGTTATCCAGCTAAAACTCCCAAGAAATTTTAGTAATAAAATTACAGAAAATATGCCAAAAGCATGGGAGAATAGCAAGAGGGGACTTAAAGGAAAGGGAGAGAGGAAAACACTGAACAAGCAGTGTAATTTGATTAACAAGAATGACCACAACAGGCTGTTGCCTCGAAAATAGGTAACTTAACATAATTTCATTAAAAAATTTTAAGTTACAGCCCTGATTATTTTCTGTCACTCATTTTTCCTCTCCTCCTTCTATATCCTCCTTAGAATCACCATTTCTCTAATATTTATGTGTCTGGCATCATTTAAACTGAGATTTACAAGCACAAAGATCAGTCAGATGTTAACTGATGAAGGGCCAAACAAAGAATGATTAATGGCGCCAATTTCGGGACGTCCTTGACACTGCGCATGCGCAGTAGAGGTGAAGTGTGGAGGGCCATTCAGGACATGTTTTCTTTGGTTTTAGATGCAAATTTTGGGGATTGGGGGGCAAAATTTGTGTTTGGCCCTATATTTTTAAGAGTTAGCACCAGCTAAGTCTGGGTCATTAGTACAGTATAAAAATATAAGAATTCTCTGTGCCGTGTAGTTTTGGAGATATGGCAGTTTTAAGGTTTTTCCTATTTTTAGCTCCCGAGGTTCCCACAGTGCAATGAGAAAAATTTTTTTTGCATCAATCAACTACTTATGACCCATTATCATCTCATATCAAATTTGGTTCAAATCGACCTCACGGTTCAGAAAATAGAAATTTTGGGCGTGGCCAAAATTTTTGCCCCTCCCATAACGAAGGCAAATAATGCCCGACAAACTTATCTTGAACAAACTTGATTCTGCACCTTAAAAGGAAGCTGCATACCAAATATCAAGTCTCTGCTACTGCTGGTTCATGAGAAGAAGATTTTCAAATATTTTGGTGCCCCTTGGGGGCGTGGCCCCACCCAGGAGGAGGGGCAACTTCATTTGAACAAATCTGAATTGACATTAGGTAATAAACATTTACCCAACATTTGAAAAATATTGGGCCAGTGGTTTCTTCGGAGAAGTTGGTTTTGTAAAGTTTACGCCGGATGAAGCCGGACGAACGACAGACGGACGGAAAGCGATTAGTAAAGCTCACCTTGAGCTTCGCTCAGGTAAGCTAAATATGAAGGTCATCCATGCAATATGAACCCTAGTTGTATCTTCCAGGTCAGTTAAATGTCCATATCCATTATTTGAGGATAGAGCAATTAATATTTTCAACGTGCAGCATTAGGGCTGCACATTGAAAATATTAATTGTTCTACCCCACACGTTCATTTAGCAGCCATCCTACTTAATGAAATTGTGACGTATCATGCTCCTCGACTGGAAAAATGGCCTTTCGGGTACAAAGGGTTAATGGAGGCACTGACATTTTCTAAAAGAACCCAGTTGTCAAGGGTTAATATGAGTCAACAAGATACATCTCCGAGAAAAAAGTTGGACTTCATCTTTCTACAACAACAGATAAGAACAGGACTGTTAGGATGGGCTGAATATAAATAGTACACAAGCATCAGCTTTACTATGACCGAGACATATCACACTGTCAGAATGTACATGTATGTAACCATGTTGTAATTTGGCAAAATACTTTTGTCAAAGTTGTGTCACTTGTTCTCAATATGTTCATACTCTAGTGATGTTTTCAGGAATGACTAACTCACCACAACTCACTATGCATGATTTCTTCATACTAACTCACTCTGTTTTACCGCCAAACTACAGTCTTTTCATTTCTAAACCTTAACTATTGTAATGGCAGCATGTATCCATCATTGCAGCATTGACATTCTTCTTCAAAGTTGAATCTATACATATCTGGTATGTTTATAACCATTTCATATAATTGTTCGTTTATCTGATACTATTCATCCGGCAATCATATTTAATATATTTATCATAACACTGTCATGTAATTTAAATGTGTCATGATATTAAGTAGACAATGAACTTAACAATGTATATTATTTGTATATTTCAGGCTTCTTATATTTATTGATATAAACACCATTGAACCCATTGGACGAGTGATTGTTATTTTGTTCGCTTCCAACCCTGGGGGTTAAATGTATATTGAAACAAACCTTCTTCAACTGGCCAGAATCTGATAAAATGCAGCTTAAAATTTGATTTCTGTGGTGGAACCTGTGGACTAGCTGATGCCAGGGCTATTGCAGGAGGCATTTTCATAATGCCATCCATTTCATCGATATACTTAATCTCAAAATGATTATAACCTGAAAAAGAGAAAAAGCAAAAAGAATATGAATCGACCAGCAATGAATTCCTTCAGCTTAATATACTGACAAATATTGCAGATTCTTGCAAACTGAATAGCATATTGTTGGCAAACAGTAACCATAGACCAGGAAAGCCTACATTGTGAGCAAATAGCAACCATAGACCAGGAACAGGCTACACCGTTGGCAAACAGTAACCATAGAACAGAGATAGTCTACAATCAGTAATTCTGTAATGTTTCATGATACTAACACTGTGGGGATATAGTGATGATCTCCGTTCGTATGTCCATATTTTGTCACCAGGTGGTGCCACTTAAAGACTGAGCTAAAATACTGCTTTGTGATGAAAGGCTCCTAGGATATGTTCCATTAGGTTTCTAGATGTGCAAAGAGGTTTTCGATGTTTGATTCGGCCCCATGTGGTGCCTGCAGTGCCACTTTTGTCATTAGAGAATCATTTTCTGCTGAAAGGCTCCTAGGGGTTTTAATTCAATACATTGAAAGTGTGTTCATATGTTCCGGAAGGGTCTCTAGATGTGCATGAAGGTTTCGGATTTTTTATTAAGACCCATGTGCCTAGTGCCACTTTTGTCGTTAGAGCATCGGTTTCTGGAGAAAAGCTCTAGGGGTTTTAATTCGAAACATTGAAAGTGTATTCATATGTTCTGGGGAGTCTCTAGATGTGCGTAAAGGTTTCAGATTTTTGATTTGGTCCCATGTGCCCCCCTCCCTCTTAGCACCACTTTTGTCATTAGACAATTGGTTTCTGGCAAAAGGCTCTTAGGGGTTTTAATTCAAAACGTTGAAAGTGTGTTCATATGTTCCAGTAGGGTCTCTAGATGTGCATAAAGGTTTCAGAGTTTTGATTTGGCCCCATGTAGTGCCTGTAGCACCACTTTTGTCGTTAGAGAATCAGTTTCTGGCAAAAGGCTTCTAGGGGGTTTAATTCGAAAACTTGAAAGTGTGTTCATATGTTCCGGTAAGGTCTCTAGATGTGCATAAAGGTTTTGGATTTTTGATTCAGCCCCAAGTGGGACCCGTAGCATCATTTTTGTCGTTAGAGAATTGGTTTCTGGCAAAAGGCTCCAAGGGGTTTTAATTCGAAACATTGAAAGTGTGTTCATCTGTTCTGGTTGTGTCTCTAGATGTGCATAAAGGTTTCAGAATTTTGATTTGGCCCCATGTAGTGCCTGTAGCACCACTTTTGTCGTTAGAGAATCAGTTTCTGGCAAAAGGCTTCTAGGGGGTTTAATTTGAAAACTTGAAAATGTGTTCATATGTTCCGGTAAGGTCTCTAGATGTGCATAAAGGTTTTGGATTTTTGATTCGGCCCCAAGTGGGACCCGTAGCATCATTTTTGTCGTTAGAGAATTGGTTTCTGGCAAAAGGCTCCAAGGGGTTTTAATTCGAAACATTGAAAGTGTGTTCATCCGTTCTGGTAGTGTCTCTAGATGTGCATAAAGGTTTCAGATTTTTGATTTGGCCACATGTGGTGCCTGTAATGCCACTTTTGTCCTTAGAGGATCGGTTTCCAGCGAAAGGCTCCTTGTGTTTTTAATTCGAAACGTTGAAAGTGTGTTCATATGTTCCGGTAGGTTCCCTAGATTTGCATAAAGGTTTGATATTTTGATTCATCCCCATGTGGTGCCTGTAGTGCCACTATTGTTGTTAGAGAATGTGAATTGATTTGTGACCATCGTGATGGCATACTGAAAATGCGGGGATACACTTTAGTGTGCTTTTGCACACAAATGACACACACCATTTTAGTTTTATTATATATTGTTTAACACAGTGTTCTTAAGTGCAACAGCATCTTGTGTGACACAACTGAGCTTTGTCAAATAAGATGTCATTTTACATACCTATTACTTTTCCTCCAGTTCTATATTTACAAATCCATACAGAACACATATTTTCCACTGGACATCACAGATCGATCAAAAGAACTTAACCCCATCCATTTTCGTAATCAACCAATCGAAACATCACTTCTGACCCAGATCAATTTGGAAACTGGTGACAGCTGATAAATTGAATTTCAAATGGCAAAATAACAGTTTTAAAGTTTGGAATTTTCTGTATGTGATGTTTGAATTTTGAAATTAATGGATTCTGTGCCAGAGGCATGTAATAAACATGCCATTGCAGAAGGATAGAACTCGAGGCTGTGCCTCTCATTCTATCTTTCCATACTGGCAATCATGCTGTACTGGCAAATGCATTCACATATCATGACATTCTGTGTATTTATGATACAATCTACATAAATCACAGTGAATAATGGTAATTGATTAGTGAAGTATATACAGACATGTTAACCTCCCAAAAACATTTTCAGAGAAATTGAGGTTGATTTTCAGGGAAATGGCATGGATTTCAGGGAAAAGCAAGTTTGTGTGACAGAAAATGCTGTGTGCAACAAGTCGACTACCACTAAATCACCCTCAATGAGAGGATTTCTCTCCGTAAGAGATACTACAAAACTCCTAATGCAGCTCACATATGTTGTATTACCAAATAAAAATATGGTCAAAATATATGTATAAATTTTCATTTTTGAGTTATTCTACTGCTCTATGGTCATGATTAGCCAATGTGCAGAAATATGTGACCTTAAACACCAATAAATAAATAAATAATATACTACTGCTCATCTCAACTGATTCTGTATCCTGAATGGCTATAATGGCTCATTCAAACTGTATTCTATTCACAAACATTGGAATCACAATAGTAATAAACTTTCTCCCCTCCCTCCTCCCCCCCCCCCCCCCTCAAAGTAGAAAATTACGGAAAAAAATGACCATAACTTTTCAGTTTCAAATACAACATGTGTAGATGTCAAACTTTAAAAAAATTGTTCCCTTGAATTTCTACAATCAATTCATGACTGTAGCAATAACCTGAAGAAAATTAATTTGTCCAAAAAAAAAAATGAGGCAAAATTAACTCCCACAAATGTTCAGAAATTTCAATTGTTCAACTTAAAAAAATTCTTGCAGTTCTCCCAAAATCACTTCATGGCTGCTGAAGAGCAGACATGAGTTGAAAGAAATAAAAGTTAATGAAAATTGAGTATAAAAAGGATTACTCAACAGAGGACCTCTTGAAAAATGTAAGAGACATACAATGAATTTCTCTGTAGTTCCTATCCATTTTAATATCATTTTGCAAGAAATAATAATAAATGAAATAATAAAATAAAAATACTTCCAAAAGAGACCTAACTTAGAATTAAACCAGAGTTGTCATCAGTTCAACTTCCCAAACACTGGCTTGTTTGATTCAAAGATTTACATGAAAGAAAGAGGTAATTCCCAGACAGATATTTTTATCCAAAGAAATAGATCAAAGGAACTTCCCCAGTATCTCCTAGAATTCAAAGTTAAAATGGCAGTACCCATCAAATGAATTGTAATTTACGTTCTCTTTTCAATGTTCAAACACAGTGTTGTAGTTTATAAAACAAAATTTGGGCACTCTTATTCAAATGCAGGAAAAATATAAATGGAACAATATTAAAGGGGAATTCTCTGTTGAATAAATTTTTTTTTTTACAAACTAAACATCTGAAGCTGTTGGTGATCAGGTGTTTGAAACTGGGTCACCACAAATTGGCACAATGACAACAGCTGATCGAGATGAATTTTGTACTCTTTAAAAAGTTACAAACATCTTTTTTTTTATTTTCTTAATGAATTTTATGATCATTTTGATGATTTTCGAGCAGGGTAATGCCAAGACTATAAATCTTTTGAAACTAACCGCAAATTGACCCTCAAATCATTTCCAAAAGTGCCAAATGTTTTGACTGAAATTTTCCGGGATTTTTGGACCAAGATCTTTTTCTGGGATGCCGGGAACAACCTTGAATTCCTGGGAATTTCCCGGCATTCTGGGAGGGTTAACATGTCTGAGTATATATTATGTGGGATGCAACATTTAATTCCTTGCACGTTTCTGGCAGATATTCCCACCCAGGACAGGATTTCTCTTGCCACTGAAATAAGTATAATTTGGGTGCATTTAATCAAACTTTTCCCCTGTAAATTGCATGGATTTTCACACCAATTATTTCTTGAGTTAAATATAGATGAATTTTTCATCAAATCTAGTAGTGATGGCTGCTTCAGAACAGCCATGACTAGACTTGCTGAAAATTATTTTAAAAATATTAGGTGATTTAAGGAGTTAAAACTGTCAATATGCTCTTCCCCACACAGAGACTTGAAGTCAATACCACTAGTCAACAAACAAGAGGCCCCAGGGGGCCTGAGGGCGCTCACCTAACATGGTAGACTAAATATCAAACCAGGGACTTGACTTGAATAAGCTGCATATGCCCTTCGTAAGAAAAGCATATACCAACTAAATGAAGTGATTGTGCCCACACAATACACAGGATTTTCCTTCTATTTTCAGTTCCTGCATTTTACGTCCAAAAATTGAGATAAATGCATAAAAACAGATTTTTTTTTATTTTTGTTCGGAAATTTTTGAAGTCCCAAACAAAATATTTTCAGACTAAAATTTTTTTTTCTTCTTAAAATTGACCAAAATGCATAAAAAAACCCCAAAACTAATTTCCGGATTTTGGTCCAAAATTTTCCAAGTCCCACCTGGACCCCAAATTTTCAGAGTTAAAAAAATAATTTTTTTTTTGTTTTAAAATTGACCAAAATGCATAAAAACAAAAAAACTCATTTCTGGAGTTTGGTCCAAAATTTTCCAAGTCCCACCTGGACCCCAAATTTTCAGTGTTGAAAAAATAATTTTTTTTTTTGTCTTAAAATTTACCGAAACGCATAAAAAAGAAAATAAAAATTTCCCACCCGGACCCCAAATTTCAGTGTAAAAGAAAAAAAAAATTTTATCTTAAAATCGACTGAAATGCATAAACAACCAAAAAGTTAAAAAATTTATAGTAATTTATATATTTTTTATACTTACCAATGACCCAGACTTAGCTGGTGCTAACTCTAACAAAACCAGGGCCAAACACAAATTTTGCCCCCCAATCCCCAAAATTTGCATCCAAAACAAAAAGAAATCATGTCCTAAAGGACCTCCATACTACGCCTCTACTGCGCATGCGCAGTGACGCAGACGTCCCAAAATTGGCGCCAATTATCATTCTTACTGGCAGTGCCTGGTCAGCGCTATGTACTCAGCGGGGAGGCAAGAGTTCCCAACTCCTGGGAGGGCCATCCCCGTCTGGGTCATTGGTAAGTATAAAAAATATATAAATTACTATAAATTTTTTAACATTTTTATACTGTACCAATGACCCAGACTTAGCTGAATAGTAAACAGGCTGGAGGGCCTAGGACATAGAGGAAAATCCAATAAGCTCAACTATATAATAAAGAGATAACCCCTTAAGGAGAAAAGGAGTATTAGGCTTTACATGTATCTTTCTTATTTAATATTAAATTAGAAAGATACAATACCCTTAATAATTGAGCACCATAATATTCATGTTCTCTATTAACATCCAGTATATCCCTTATACTAATTATTTTTAAAGTAAGCCAATAAATAAAGTAGTCCAGAGAATTGAGACTCTTTATAGTCATTTAAAAGTGTCCGAGTATTGTATATTAAAGCCCGTTTGACACTTGACATATACAAATGCTTCACACCGAGCTACACTTTAAAAATAAGACATGAATGAATTTAATATTAATATTACACTTTAAAACCATCCCGGAAGCGACTCAGAAATACTGACTTGGAGGAGGCATTCCCTTGCTTTTCACTATAAAGCAGGTGACCTAAGGGAACACCCCCCCCCCCCCTTCCCCTTGCCCTGGGTCAAATAGCCCAGAGCGAAGGGGGCAGCCGGACGGAGTCACTGCCGGAACAGAAAGCCTGCATAACTATAGTTGCAACTGTTTAGTGGACGACATTCTGAGCAACAGATAACGGACCTAAACAATGCAGGTCTCCAGAAATGGACTCAATATTTCTGAGATAAAAATTCGTGAATGTGGATGGCTGAGACCAATAAGCAGCCTTCATTAAATCTGTAATAGCAACACTATTAGCATAAGCCCAAGAAGTAGCAAGAGCTCTTACTTCATGAGCGGAAATCTTAAGCACAGACTGCTGAGAAGAAGATAAACTCTCATAAGCAGTACGGATAGTTAATTGAATCCATCTAGCAATAGAATGGACCGAAATGTCCTTTCTATTAGGCATCAAAGACAGAAAGAAACGTTTTCGTCCCTTTCTGATGAACTGAGATCTCTGTTTATAGATACGTAACGCTCTAACAGGACAGAGTAAAGGCCTACGCCCGACTGAAGACGGAAGAGCCTGAATAACAATAGGTTCCGGATATTTATTAGGAGCCTGATTCTTAGCTAAAAAACCCACATTAGTAGTGAAGGTGATAGTGTTCCCGACACTATGACAGTGAGAATCATCCACCGACAGTGCATGAAGCTCACTAACTCTTCTAGCAGAAGAGAAAGCTAAGAGAAAAGCTGTCTTATAAGATAAGAATTTGAAATCTACTGTCCCAAGAGGTTCAAATGGCTTTTCCTTCAATTTAAGAAGAACCCAAGCTAAATTCCATTTAGGAATTAATCTAGGAGTTCTGGGTCTATTTATCGAGAAGTTTCTAACTAACTTAGATAAAGAGACATCAGATCCAATTTGTAAACTATCATGATGTGCATAGGTATCAGATAACATAGACCTATAACCCTTAATAGTAACAGGCTGCAGTTTGATTTCGTCAAACAAGTATACTAGAAAGTTTGCAATGTCTGGTATAGAGGGATCGAATACATCTACAGAATGATCCCTACACCAACGACGAAAAACCTTCCACTTAGCCGCATAGTTTAGCGAAGAGGAGGTCCTCCTACAGTTAGAAATCGCGTCCACTGCTTGTCCTGTAAAGTGCTTGCCATGCAAGAAGGACCGCACAACGGAAAAACGTGAAGGTTGAGGCCTTGCGGGTTGTGATGAAGTTGGCGCGATTTCCCCTGCGAAAGAAGATCCTCCCGCGGAGGAAGCTTTCGCGGTAGGTCCCACAACAGACACCTGAGTAGATTTATCCACGGTCTCTGTGGCGACAGAGATGCTACCAACAGAATCTTGCATTGAGATTGTTTTATCTTTAGCAATACTTGTTGACTTAACGGCGCTGGAGGATACGCATATCCTATCATTCCGTCCCAGGGGATCGACAGAGCGTCTACTGCAAATGCTCTTGGATCCGGACAACTGATTGATGAGATGTGTCGCAAATAAATCTATCATTGGCCGTGCCCATTGGTAGCAAATCTGATTGAATACTTGTTTGTTGAGAGTCCACTCCGACGGCAACAAGCGACCCTTTCGTGAAAGGGAGTCTGCTAGCACATTCAGACAACCCGGTATGTGACGAACCGAAAGAAGAACGTGATGTTCTAGCGCAAACAGAAGGATTCTTTCCGTTAGATTGAACAACGGAACTGAATGAGTGCCTCCCTGATTCCGTATATACGCCACTACTGTCGTATTGTCGGATAGGATTTGGACATGAGCATTGTGAATAATGTCCATCCAGTGACGTAACGCAAGCCAAATTGACATCATTTCCTTGATATTTATGTGCTTGCACAGGAATTGCGGATCCCAAAGACCCTGGCATCTCGAATCCGTTGGGATTAATGATGCACCCCAACCTGTTTGACTGGCATCCGTCATAATGGTAAAACTCGGATCCGGCAACTGCAGCGGAACTCCTTGAGTTAACCACTGAATGTTTGCCCAAGTCTGAATCTCTTGTTTCACTTGATCTGACAAGAGAACGTCTACGTCGAGCGAATGAATTTTCACACTCCAATTCTGAGTCAAGAAAATTTGAAGAGGACGTGTGCGTAACCGCCCCATCGGAATGAGATCCGCAGCGGCTCCGCACAGACCTATCAGTCTCATAAATTCTCTCGCTGTGACTTTGACTGCATGCAGACAATAGCGAGCGTAACAACTGACTAATTTCGCTCTGGTTAACGGCAGACGAACGAGATTGTTGTGCGTCTCGAAGCTCATTCCCAGATGAGTGAATGACTTGGACGGCACCAGATCCGACTTCTCCTCGTTTACTATAAAACCGAGACGTCGGAGCAATAGAAGTAGATTCTGAACATCGTTCTGAAGAGTTAACTCGTTGCCGTACCTCTGAAGAATGTCGTCCAGGTAGGCCGACGTTACCGCAGACGAATGAGCTCGGAAATAGATCACTACCGAGTTCATTACCCGAGTGAAAGCCCAGGGTGCTAGATTCAATCCGAAGCACATCGCCCGGAATTGATACACCACTCCTAGGACTGCGAAGCGTAGATACTTTCGGAATGTCGGATGTACCATGACGTGAAAGTACGCATCTTTGAGATCTATGCTTGTTGCATAATCGTTCACCCGAATACTCGCTCTGACCGACCGAATCGTCTCCATATAAAATTTCGGAGCGACGATCAGCTTGATTATCCAGCTCAAATCTATGACTGGACGGAACGAGCCGTCTGGTTTCGGAACCAGAAACAGATGGCTGTAGTTTTTTGTGGTTTTCTACGACCTCTACCGCGTTCTTCATTAAAAGAGACTGCACCTCTGATAACAGAGCGTCTCTTTTCTGTGGATCTGACGGAAGTTGAGTCCACTTTGGACTGCGAGTTAATGGAGGCTTTCGTTTGAAGGATATCTTTAGACCTTCCGAAGTCACTCCTCTCACCCAAGGGTCGTCCGTAATCGACGCCCATTCTTGTGAAAAGCTCGACAACCTTCCGCCAACCGGTACGCGATAGAGGTTTAAGCCATCACATCCTGGACCTGCGAGGCCTGCGGTAGGAGAAACCACGTCCTCCACGACCCGCACCTCGCCCCGTCGACCTCGGGGCGTCCGACCGATTGTCCCGGCCCGAAGGACGTCCCGAACAAAAGTCGCTACCCTGACGGTCTCTCGAATAAGACCAAGAGGACCCACCGGAACCTCTATAGGAACCTCTCTTGGGCGCATTAGACCCAGAAGTGCCTGTCTTATTCTTGTCTGCTGTATCCGGCTTCTTAGAGGCAGATTTGAACAACAGAGAATCCGAAGCTTTCTTTGTAATTTTATCATAAATAGCAGAAAGCTTGCCATCAAAGAGAAGTTCTCCGGAGACCGAAGCGACTCTAAGAGAGTTCATCACCTTAGAATCCACAAGTGTGGATGTAGCTAGGGCTGCGTCACGTCTAACCAACTCCAGATTTGCCACTGAAAGGGCGGAGTTACACGTGGAATAAGCTACTGCCCTTGAAAGAAGTCTTAAAGAGGATTGTATATCCTGAAACTCTTTCCCTTGAAGGTGCAGTGATAACGCCTTAGTAAGGTGATCTGCGTAAGATAAGGCATCTAAATTGGCTCTGTTAGACGCAATAGCTGTTTCCAACACTGCGGTTGGAATAGAAGCTGACGACGGTAATGATAGCTCTAAGTCTTCCGCCTCGTCGTCCATACGCAGAGGAACTCTCGGGATACCCTGTCCTGCCGTATCGAATTTATTCCTTGCATTAATGAAAGGCAGGTTGAGAGTATTAGCGGACAAGAAACCTGCTTTCCCCGTCTTGGAAGCAAGTTTAAATATAGCGTCGTTCAATAATTCAAATGTTCTTGCAACATAATCGGACTGCGACGGAAACTCGGGAGCGATGTCCCTGAACCGCTCAAAAAATTCAGAGTCCAATGACGCTATAATCCTCTTGTTCGGAACCGCAGCAGTCTGGCCCGACGGAACAACTTGAGGGAGAAAGTGCCGGATGAAGTCCACGGCAGCTTTATGTTGTTCCGAAAGGGATAGCTCCAAATCATCCGTATTCCTTTCACCATCCGGTCGGACCTCATGATGTTCCCGGTTGTCCGCCCCCGATGCTTTGGCGGAGCGTACCGACCCAGCGCCATCGGATAATTCTCGATCCGACACCGTTTCTGTCGGCTGCTGGGATGCTGCGATAAGCTGTGCTATCTGCACAAGAATGTCCGGCGTCGAGACCTGCGGAGGCGCAGTCTTCCGCTGCTTCACCGAGGGCAGCTCCGCATCAGATGGCTCCCGCATACTTTTTCTATGCGAACGTCCGGAGTCCATCGGTCTCGAATCCCTGGCTGCCGGATGGTTTGACCTGGTCGCCGTAACATCCTTGATCGGCGAAGCTGGTAATATATCGGCGGTCACGCAGCCAAGGTGCGGTCGTGTGCGCTGACGAGAAGAAGAAGCCTTAGCAGTCTCCGCGGACTGCCTATACAACGGAGCGTCCCGAGCGACGGACGTATGCTCCGCTTGCGACACATTTTGTACCACAACATCTGGTCCCAGATGTTGTTGTACGAGAGAGGGGCCTCTCTCGCTCGCGGCCCGGCTGGACCTGGACGAGCTAGGAACCGGACTCAAAGGCTTCCTCCGTTCTCGCTTACTATCCGCCGTCACTGGGTGTGCATCTATTATTTTTATAGTGCTCGCATCACCCAAAATTTCCTCCTGGACCGCATCGGACGAACCCGGCTGCCGAACCATTCGGTGAATGGACGCTACACCGGGCGAGCTAACGGACGACATTTGTCTAATCTCCATGAGCACTTTTGCCGCTAGCTCTGAATTCATTTGTGACGACGGACGCACACTTGTAGAAGATAACATGGAAACATCACCCTGTTCTTGTTCCTCTGAAATAGAAACTGAGAGAGTAGAGTGACCTTGCGGAGAAAGAGCCGGCATAGCCCTTTCTCCAGAAACAACATATCGTGACACACGTTTCCAATGTTTCTCATCCCAATATTCACATATAGGACAGGGATTAATGCGAGAACACTGACTACAATTAATACAATGATCATGAAAGTCAGAGGAAGATTTCTTCCCATTACAATTTGAACAATGTCCCTTCATAGTGAAAGGACAACAAGAAGTCCTAGTTACTCGCAAAAACCCCTGACACAAAGATACATAATAACATGATCCATTAATAAATGAAAAAACAATTGCAAATCAAAATAATTTTGAAAAAATATTTTTTCAGCGAAGCCCAAGTTGAGCCCCAATGGATCCGATGGCAAAGTGTGGTCAAAAATTTTAAATTTATATTAAATAATTAATGAGACACTTACGGACAATATAAATGTATCTAATAGTGAGATAAACTACACCAAAAGCAAACAGCCCCCCTCAAAAAAGGCTGTTGCCAATGTAAACAAACAGTGTAAAATACCAGAAAACATGACTCCAGGCACTGAAAAAACTGGCCCGAAATCAGTCATCCAAATTACACTCTATCTGATGCAAGACAGAGACTCCCAGGGGAGAATCTGCAGAACATCAGATGGAAGATGCAGAACACAACGTTTATACACCCATGGGTGAAAACGTAACTATGGGGAAAATAACAGAAAACATTCTGTATCCAAGCAACTCTCCCAGGGAAATTTTAGAAATGAACTTTCTCAAAAATATGCCAAAAGCATGGGAGAATTGCAAGGGGGGACTTTAGAAGGCTAGGGGAGAGGAAACACTGAATAAGCAGTGCAACATTTAGCAAGAATGACAACAAGAGGCCCATGCCTCGAAAATAGGCAACTTAACATAATTTCATCAAAAAATTTTAAGTACAGCCCTGATTATTTTTTGTCACTTCTTTTTCCTCTCCTCCTTCTATATCCTCCTTAGAATCACCATTTCTCCAAAAATTACGTGTCTGGCATCCTTTAAACTGAGATTTACAAGCACAAAGATCAGTAAGATGTTGACTGATGAAGGGCCAAACAGAGAATGATAATTGGCGCCAATTTCGGGACGTCTGCGTCACTGCGCATGCGCAGTAGAGGCGTAGTATGGAGGTCCTTTAGGACATGATTTCTTTTTGTTTTGGATGCAAATTTTGGGGATTGGGGGCAAAATTTGTGTTTGGCCCTGGTTTTGTTAGAGTTAGCACCAGCTAAGTCTGGGTCATTGGTACAGTATAAAAATACTCATTTCCGGATTTTGGTCCAAAATTTCTAAGTCTGGACCTAGACCCCAAATTTTCAGCCTAAATATGAACCCAGGGACTTGGTTTGAACAAACTTGAATCTCACCCAACCCCCCCCAACCCCCCCCCCCCCCCCCCCCCCCTCCCAGCATGCTGCATACCCAATATCAAAAGATTCTTATCGGCAGATCTGGAGAAGAAGATTTTTAAAGAATATTCCTCATACTGCACTAATTTGGGCTCCCATAGGGAACCCAAATAGGGACCGAGGGATTTGATTTCAACAAATATGTGAATCAATGTTCCAAAGATGTTATATGTAAAATATGAAAACTTTTGGAGCAGTGGTTTGGAAGCAAATGATTCTTTAATTTTTTCCCGTTGCCCACAGTGTTAAAAAATGCTGACTCAGCATTTTTTCAAAAGTCCTGAAAAGTACCTTATGACAAACCCAATGGCAATTTTTTTTTACCATTCCTTTCTGTTGGTCCCAAGGAAGCCTCACACCAAATAAAAATTCTCAGTGCCATGCAGTTTTGGAGATATGGACGTTTTTTTTTTTTTCTATTTTTGGCTCCTGAGGTTCCCACGGGGCTGCAGGAAAAAATTGTTTGGCATAAATCAAGTCCTTATAACCCAATAATACCTCATA
Source organism: Pictodentalium vernedei (assembly GCA_031216915.1). Lineage (NCBI taxonomy): Eukaryota > Metazoa > Mollusca > Scaphopoda > Dentaliida > Dentaliidae > Pictodentalium > Pictodentalium vernedei. Next base: position 467,388,125 of record CM062296.1, on the reverse strand, counting down.
TTAAATTTGGTTCAAATTGGCCTCACGGTTCAGAAAATAGAAATTCTGGGCGCGGCAAAAATTCTTGCCTCTCTCAGAACAAAAGCAAATATTGCCCGTCAAACTTATCTTGAACAAACTTGAGTCTACACCTCAAATGGAAGCTGCATACCAAATATCAAGTCTCTGCTACGGCTGGTTCATGAGAAGAAGATTTTTAAAAATTTTGTGCATTTTGGCCCCACCCCCTTCCACAATATGAGCAGAAACACAATTTAAAGAAAAACCCAAATGCCCCTATATAACCGCTACTCATGTGAATTTTCATTGAACTGCAGCCAGTGGCGTGGGAGAAAATGACCAAACACCACCTTCACGACGTACGACAGATGACAGACGATAGACAAAAAGTGATCACAATAGCTCACCCTGACTTTCAGTCAGGTGAGCTAAAAATGAAAGTACCCCTCTGATGCCACAAGACCCTTATAAGAGAGAGTAGTCATTATTTGTAAACTGTTATTACAATCAAGAAAACTTTTAGAATCAATGAATTATTGACATATACTGTGTGCGACATTATGCAATGCCACATATCAGATAGCTGGTTGTCTAAACCAGTAAAATAGTTGTCTTTGTGCGGTTGAATTTTTGTTTTTTTTATTGGGGTTTAACAACACTTTTAACAGTCAGAGTCACCTCATATCAGACAGTTTTACAGGTGGAGGCAGCCAGAGAACCAGGAGAGAACCACCGAACAGCAGTGAACAACAGTCAGGCTCCCCACTGAATTAACTCAACACAAGCAGGGTTAACATTGGTTGATGACAAGTGTACCATTGACATGCAATATGCCTTAGTACACAGCGCTAACGTGCCTCCACCTTGGCAATCAGGATGAAGAGTGCCTAGCCCAAGGACACAATGCCGTTACCCTGGCGGGGATCGAACCACAGGCCTTTTGGTTTGAAGTCCAATGCCATAACCACTGAGCCACCATGCTCCCTTTCTGTGGGTGAAACAAGAAGATTTTTTTTCTAAGCTTTTGACACAACATAATCCCCTCAGACTAAAGCCCTTGGGGATTATGACATGCCTCAAGCATGAAATAAATCCTCAAGTCTCACTTGTCCCAGGGCAACAACTGTATAATACATTGAAGTACAATGCTGTACCAAGAGCACTTAAGAACAAGCAAAATCAAGCATCTTGCTGAAGGATATGATGCAACTGATGTGGGCAAGATTCAAATGGATGACCTCTCAATCAAAAGTCTGCTTCTTTGTACATGAAGTGCTTCATGCGTAATATACGAATTGAGCTGATGAAAAAAAAAATTTTTCAAAACATTCCAACTAAAACATATCATGTGACCCCTCAATGGAATAAGCTTGTTGAGCTCATTCCAGCGAGGAGTCACATGATATTGGGTTTTAAAAACAAGAGGCCCCAAGGAGCCTTAATCGCTCACCGGCCAAAGTGGTTCAAAGAAGTATTTGGGGGTCACATTCAGTTAGACATGATTCATCAACACTACAAAGGAATGAAGTCATGAGAGACAAATTTTATGGAACTAGGGCCTTGGCTTGAACAAACTTGAATTTTACCCCCCTAAGGATGCTGCATGCCAAATATCAAAAGCATTCATCTGCTGGATCTGAAGAAGATTTTTAAAGAAAATTCCTCATTTTGAACTAAGTTATCATTCGGGCTCCCACAGTGAGCCCAAATATAAACCCAGGGACTTGGCTTGAACAAACTTGAATCTCACCCCCTAAGGATGCTGCATGCCAAATATCAAAACATTCCGACTGCTGAATCTGACGAATATTTTTAAAGAAAAATTTCTCATATTGACTCCCCACAGGGAGCCCAAATATGGACCCAGGGACTTGGCTTGAACAAACTTGAATCTCACCCCCCTAAGGATGCTACACACCACATATCAAAACACTGTGACTGCTGGATCTGAAGAAGAAGATTTTTTAAGAAAATTCCTCATTTCGAACCAAGTTACAATTCAAGCTCCCACAGTGAGCCCAAATATGGACCTAGGGTCATGGCTTGAACAAATTTGAATCTCATCCCCCTAAGCATGCTGCATACCCAATATCAAAAGATTCTGCCTGCTGGATCTTGAGAAGAAGATTTTTGAAGAAATTTGTCTGAAATGCACTAAGTTCGAATTCGGGCTTCTATACTGAGCCCAAATATGAATCCAGGGGGCCGATTTGAACAAACTTGAATCAGATCCACCCCACAATGTTGCATACCAAATATCAAAAGATTCTGCCTGCTGGATCTGGAGAAGAAGATTTTTTAAGAAATTTGCCTGAAATGCACTAAGTTCGAATTCGGGCTTCTATACTGAGCCCAAATATGAATCCAGGGGGCCGATTTGAACAAACTTGAATCAGATCCACCCCACAATGTTGCATACCAAATCTCAAAAGATTCTGCCTGCTGGATCTAGAGAAGAAGATTTTTTTAAGAAATTTGTCTGAAATGCACTAAGTTTGAATTCGGGCTTCTATACTGAGCCCAAATGTGAATCCAGGGGGCCGATTTGAACAAACTTGAATCAGATCCACCCCACAATGTTGCATACCAAATATCAAAAGATTCTGCCTGCTGGACCTGGAGAAGAAGATTTTTTAAGAAATTTGCCTGAAATGCACTAAGTTCGAATTCGGGCTTCTATACTGAGCCCAAATATGAATCCAGGGGGCCGATCTGAACAAACTTGAATCAGATCCACCCCACAATGTTGCATACCAAATATGAAAAGATTCTGCCTGCTGGATCTGGAGAAGAAGATTTTTTAAGAAATTTGCCTGAAATGCACTAAGTTTGAATTTGGGCTTCTATACTTGAATCCAGGGGGCCGATTTGAACAAACTTGAATCAGATCCACCCCACAATGTTGCATACCAAATATCAAAACATTCTGCCTGCTGGATCTGGAGAAGAAGATTTTTTAAGAAATTTGCCTGAAATGCACTAAGTTCGATTTCGGGCTTCTATAGTGAGCCCAAATAAGAGTCCAGGGGGCTGATTTGAACAAACTTGAATTAGACCCATACCAAGATGCTGCATATCAAGTAGCAAAAGATTCTGCCCACTGGTTCTGGAGAAGAAGATTTTTTAATAATTTTTCTATAATTCATATGGTACTATCAGAGTTATGCCCCATACAGAGCCTCCAAGGGACGTGGCCATTTCATTTGAACAAACCTGAATTGCCATATAGTAATGAACATCCACATGAAGTTTCGTGAAAATCGGACCAGTGGTTTCAGAGGAGAAGTTGTTTGAAAAATGTTCATGACGACAGACGACGGACGACGACGGACGATGGACGTCGACGACGGATGGCAAGTGATAAGTTGAGCTCCCTTCGGTGAGCTAAAAAAAAAATTCAAATTATAAGAAATAATATTAGTGTGTGTTGGGTAAAGGGTACAATAAACTTAAAAGATTTCAGTAATCCACTTCAAATAAACCTCTCGTGTTTCACGATGTATGTTTTTGGCTATGGGTAGTGTCTTATTGGAACATATACATTATTGGGATGAATTGACGGTAACATGGTCTGAGGTTTGCGGCTCGGAGCGTATGTTCAACCTTGATGCTTCACGTCTCGGTTGAACATAAGCTCCGAGCCCACAACCTCAGACCATGTTACTGTCAATTCATCACAATAATTTATAATGTTGGCACCAAAATTATTGACAAACAACTTTCAAAAATAGAAATAATAAAATAAGGAAATGTGCATGCAATTATTTCCAAAATCAATTACCCTTATGTAAGCTGTATGGACCTTGAAGACACACTGCCTCGTTGTGGTCTCTAACACTAACAATGCAGTTATCTTCATCTGCTGTGGCTCCAAACGGAAGACACCAGTCCTTCACATTCATCTGAAAATAAAAAAAAAATGAAAAAAAGTCAGATCAGAAAAGTGATTCAAAAGCTCATATTGGACCTTGTCTCAAAATAGCCACATATCTGATATCCAATCAGAGATTTTCAATCCTGTGTTTTCCCTATTACCGTGAGGCCCAATTAAATGAATATTTCTTCACTAAATAACACCATTAATTTATATAATGTTGAAACACCAAACCATTTATCATATCTTTCAGTACGAACCTATTAATTGCAAAAATGTTTGAGATCCCCCCCCCTCCTCCCATCCCTCAGAAAAACATGATAATGTGATCTATCAAAGAATAATTACTCTGAGAACCGCAGAATTCACAACCTTTATAAACTTATTCGGTTTCAGTACATCCAATATAAGCATTAATTTATTACATCTTGTCTGTAAGAGCTCAATCAGCTCTGTCAAACAAAATATAATAGAATAAATGCTCAGTTTATCACTAAAATAAAGGAAAATGACTGAATTTCTGTTAATCAAATAATCTGTTTAGTGAATATTATTCACTGACAAAGTAGCTCTTCCATTAAAAGGGTTCTCCTTATCAGATATAACAAGGTTCAACACCACCGGTATCCTCTGCCAAGAAGTAGTTTTCTAAAAAGGGGAATTCTAAGTTGAAGGAAGTGGAAAAAGGCCTATAACTCTAGAAAAAGAAAATGGATAAAACCTGTTACTTGTGAATATCCTTTTCCCCATGGTGGTCTATCAGCATAACAAAAATCATTTAAATCTAACATCCACTGAGATATGAAGGTCCAAAGTTTTTATGGATGGACGGACAGATGGATGGCCAGCTTGATGGATGGATGGATGATTGGATGGTTGGACAGATGGATGGATGGACAAACAAACAAACAGACGGAAACCATTTCTATATCCCCTGCAAACTTCGTTTTGACGGGATATAAAAAAGGAATATAAGGTTACACAAAGTAGAGCTTCTGTTTCTCTGACATTGTTTTATAATGAAAGTGTCAATGACACTGTAGCTTAACTTGTGTGTTGTGTTTGATGAAAAGGATAATGTTCAATGTTTATGAAAGGATTATGAAATAAGACAAGAATTGTGATAATTGGGAATATGTTCATTTCTGTTCCCTGTATGCTATGTTTTTGATAAAAATAATATGAGGTGTACACTGTACTAAAGAGCTGAGGGGTGGGTTAATATGACCTCACAGTTAATGTATGTGGCCCTCACAGTTAACATATATCAACAAAAGTTACCAAGTTACATCCAAAATGAGTCATCCTATCAAGTTACATTAAAATCCCTTCATAAATATGGCCTGTAGACTGTGCTAAAGGTTTTTGGGCTTCAGGCCCCTGTAGCCGTCAGTTTCCCAATTGCGTCCAAAGGGGACGTTCTCATTTAGACATTATATGATGTCAACCTACCAAGTTACAATGAAATCCCTTAATAAATATGACCTGTAGACTGTGCTCACGGTTTTCGGGCTTCGGGCACTTGTAGCCATCACAGCTGACCAATCACGACCAAAAGGGGATGTCATCATCTAGGCATTATATGGAGTCAAACTTACGGGTTACAATGAAATCCTTCCATAAATAAGACCAATAGACTATGCTAAAGATTTTGGGGTTTTGGGTTCGGGCAGCCATCAAGGCTAAATGATCGCGACCATAGGGGACGTTCTCATCTAGAAATTATTTAGAGTCATCCTACCAAGGTACAATGAAATCCCTTCATAAATATCACCTGTAGACTGTGCTAAAGATTTTCGGGCTTTGGGCCCCTGTAGCCAACACAGTTGCCTAATGGTGTCCAAAAGGGGCTGTTCTCATCTAGACATTACATGAAGTCAACCTACCAAGTTACAATGAAATCCCTTCATAAATATGATCTGAAGACTGTGCTAAAGGTTTTTGGGCTTTAGGCTTGGGCAGCCATCATGGTTGAATGATCGCAACCAAAAGGGGACATTCTCATCTGGACATCATCTGGAGTGATCCTATGAAGTTACAATGAAATCTCTTCATAAATATGACCTGTAGACTGTGCTCAAGATTTTTGGGCTTCAGGCACCTGTAGCCATCACAGTTGACCAACCACGACCAAAGGGGATGTCATCATCTAGGCATTATATGGCGTCAACCTAACAAGTTACAATGAAATCCTTCCATAAATACGACCAACAGACATGCTAAAGGTTTTTGGGCTCGGGCAGCCATCAAGGCTGAATGATCGTGACCAAAAGGGGACGTTCTCATCTGGACACTATTTGGAGTCATCCTACCAAGCTACAATGAAATCCCTTCATAATTATGACCTATAGACTGTTTTAAAGGTTTTCGGGCTTTGGGCCCCTGAAGCCGTCAAAGTTGCCCAAATGTGTCCAAAAGGGGATGTTCTCATCTAGACATTATATGAAGTCAACCTACCAAGTTACAATGAAATCCCTTCATAAATATGACCTGTAGGCTGTGCTAAAGGTTTTTGGGCTTCGGGCTTGGGCAGCCATCATGGTTGAATGATCGCAACCAAAGGAAACAATCTCATCTGGGCATCATCTGGAGTGATCCTACGAAGTTACAATGAAATCCCTTCATAAATATGACCTGTAGACTGTGCTCCCAGTTTTCGGGCTTCGGGCACTTGTAGCCATCACAGCTGACCAATCACGACCAAAAGGGGATGTCATCATCTAGGCATTATATGGAGTCAACCTAATAGGTTACAATGAAATCCTTCCATAAATATGACCTTTTACCTATGCTAAAGGTTTTAGGGCTCGGGCACCCATCAAGGCTGAATGATCACGATCAAAATGGGACCTTCTCATCTAGACATTATTTGGAGTCATCCTAACAGGTTACAATGAAATCCTTCCATAAATATGACCTTTTACCTATGCTAAAGGTTTTAGGGCTCGGGCACCCATCAAGGCTGAATGATCGCGATCAAAATGGGACCTTCTCATCTAGACATTATTTGGAGTCATCCTAACAAGTTACAATGAAATCCCCTCATAAATATGACCTGTAGACTGTGCTAAAGGTTTTCGGGCTTCGGGCACCTTTAGCCGTCACAGTTGCCCAATCATGTCCAAAAGGGGACGTTCTCATCTAGACATTATATGAAGTTAACCTACCAAGTTACAATGAAATCCCTTCATAAATATGACCTGTAGATTGGGCTGAAGGTTGTTCGGGCTTCGGGCTCGGGCAGCCATCATGGCTGAATGATCGCAACCATAGGGGACAATCTCATCTGGGCATCATCTGGAGTGATCCTAAGAAGTTACAATGAAATCCCTTCATAAATATGACCTGTAGACTGTGCTCAAGGTTTTCAGGCTTCGGGCACTTGTAGCCATCACAACTGACCAATCACGACCAAAAGGGTATGTCATCAGCTAGGCATTATATGGAGTCAACCTAACAGGTTACAATGAAATCCTTCCATAAATATGACCTTTTGCCTATGCTAAAGGTTTTTGGGCTCGGGCAACCATCAAGGCTGCAGGATCGCGATCAAAATGGGACGTTCTCATCTAGACATTATTTGGAGTCATAGATTATGCCCAAGAAAAAATAAGCCAAAACTGGGTCGAGTGCTACCGGCGAACACCCAGAAGGGGACGTTCTTCTCTTAGTACAAATCCACGGCTTCCCGTCCAGTACACAGACACGTAGCTAATGACTCATTCTTTTGAATCCGCCAACATTGGAGTTATGTGATCAGCGGGAAGGAAGGAAGGATTCTTACCCAAATAAGAAGACAGGAGGGTCTCCATATAAACAATTGTGGTAGGTATAATAAGAAAGAAAATTTACTATAACATTTTAATTTCTTATCAACCTACCTTACAAATGTTTACTAAAGGCTGAATAGACAATAGGATGGAGGGAATTACATAACCAACCCCCACATGACCCAACTGCACTGGAACCGTGGACAGAGGAAGAGGTCGCTAGGCCTATCAAACCATAGCATCACAATCATTAGTAAAAGACAATGAGAGATAAGGCATATGGTTCTGTGCGAGGCACAGGCAGAAAGGACAGTAACAGCACACAGCTGGAACTGACCTTGTAAGAAGCCTAATGGCTAGGATAGACAACAGTCTGAGCAGAAGAAAGAGGGCCCATAGCAAAAAAGTCCTCTGACTGCTCCTGCAACTGACGCAGATAGGTGGAGAAAGCAGAAGCATTTCTCCAGTAGGCTGCCTACATAACATCCGACAACATGACGGAGTTAGTATAAGCCCAAGAGGTAGACAATGCACGCACCTCGTGGGCAGAAATACGATTGGAATACAATCGTCAGTCACTAGACGGGCGTAAGTCGCGCGAATAGCAAGACAAATTCATCGAGAAATGGATTGAGGAGAGATCTTCTGTCGACCAGGAATAAGAGACAGAAAAAAATTGTTTCCTGCCTTTCCCAATGAACTGCGTCCGATTGAGATAAAAGCGAATTGCACGGACCGGACATAGCAAAGGGCGATTACCCTTAGAAGAAGGAAGAGCCCTGATACAGATAGGTGGAGTTGTTTCTGGTATCTGATTCTTGGCCAGAAAGGACCAATCAGAGGTAAATGTAACACTGTTGGGAGAGCTCCCGAAAAAGGCCAGATCAACCGAGAGGGCGTGAAGCTCACTAACCCGTCTGGCTGAGGCAAACGCCATCAGAAAAGCTGTCCTGTATGTGAGAAAATGCATATCCACCTGGGATAAAGGTTCAAACGGCAGGCCCCCCGCCCCCAAGCAAAGCAGCACCCAAGAAAGATGCCATCTTGGGGTAAGCTGCAAAGTCCTAGGCCTTTTCAAGGAAAAGTGCTGAGTAAGCTTGGAGAGGTATGGATTAGTGCCGATACGACACTGTCCCACATACGAAAAGGTCTCCGAAAGCATGGACCTGTACCCTTTGATGACCCCGAGAATCAACCAGATATACCAGAAACTCTGCAATCTGTGAAATCGAAGGATTGGCATAATCAACAGAGTGATCGACACACCATCGACAGAAGACCTTCCACTTAGCCGCATAAGCTAAACCAGTGCAGTGCCTCCTTGAAGAAGAAATGCACTTCACTGCTTGTCTCGAAAAACCTCTACCTAGGAGACAGGACCTGACAAAAGATATGCGTGAATGGCACAATGAAGTCGGGTTGATGTGAACCCTCCTCAGGTGACCTTGGCAAAGAAGGTTGTGACATAGAGGGAGACGTGCTGGAACCGCCACCAACAGAGAGCAGAGCTGTTTGATCCACACCCGCTGAGGCGACAGGGGAGTGATCATAATGATTCGACAACTGCAGGTTCGTATCTTGGCTAAGACCTGAGGCAGAATCGGAACCGGCGGGAAGGAGTAGCCGACAAGACCATTCCAATCGAGTGACAGAGCGTCCATGGCGAAGCCAGAGGATCTGGACACAGGGACACGAAAGTGTCCACCTGATGGATCCAAGAAGTCGCAAAGAGATCGATGTGGGGACGACCCTGGAGATCGCAAAGCGACAGGAACACCGCCCTGTGGAGCATCCACTCGATGGAAAAGACCCTGCCCCATCGGGACAGGGAGTAGGCTAGGATGTTCAGAACAATTGGGAATGTGATGAACCACCACTCCGGCGTTGACATCCTGAGCGAACAGTAGAAGATTCCGAGCCAATTCGTACATGGGAACCGAGTGGGTGCCGCCCTGGTTCTGAATGTAAGCAACCACTGTTGAATTGTCGGACAACAGAAGGACCTGGCGATTCGAAAGGTGGGGGATCCACTGCCGGAAACACAGAAGAAGAGCAAAAAGCTCCTTCTGGTTGATGTGAAGAGCTGCTTGATCCTGGTCCCATGCTCCGTGAAGGAAAGACCTAGAGGATCCAACGTCGCACCCCATCCGAGATCGCTGGCGTTTGCCGTCAGAACACGATCGGACATGGGTAAGTCCAATGGAACTCCCTGCATAATCTACTGAACATCCGTCCAGGGGAGAAGGTGACGATGAAGATACTCCGGTAACTGAAGCACCAGATCCAGAGGATCGACATTCGGCCTCCAACGACTGAGCAGAAATTGTTGGAGAGGTCTGACATGCAGCCTACCTGGCAGAAGCTGAGAAAATCACAGCCCATGCCCGGGGAACTGCCACCATATTCAGCTGAGTATGGAAGTCCATCACCAGATGACAAAACGACTGAGAAGGGACCAGGTCCGACTTCTCTTCGTTGACTCTGAACCCTAGCGACGTGAGCAGGCTCAATAGTGTGTCAACAGCTGACTCCAGAAAGGCAGCATTGGAATGCCTCTGGAGGATATCGTCTAGATATGCCGAAGTAGTCACCCTGGACTGTGTGTGATGTAAGGCAAACACATGCGACATCAGTCGGGTGAAGGCCCAAGGGGACAGGTTGAGGCCGAAGGGCATGGCCTTGAACTGGTAAACTCGCCCCAGAAATGCGAACCTGAGATACTTTCGCGATGTCCGATGAATCGGAACTGGAAAGTAAGCGTCTCACAGGTCGATGCTGGAAGCGATAACTCCCTGGTGAATGGAGCGGCGAACCGACCTGAAAGTCTCCATGCTGAACTTAGGAGCAATGATAGACTGGTTCAGGATACTCAGATCGATAACCGGTCGGAGTCGGCCATCCTTCTTCGGCACCAAGAACAGGCGGGAATAAAATCCCACTGACTGAATATTCTCGACGACCTCGATCGCCCCCTTTGACAGGAGATTGTCTATCTCCGTGATCAAAAGTTCCCAATGGGTAACGTCTAAAGGAACTTGTGTTGGAAGAGGCACTCCACAAAGTATATCCGCAGCCCGGACCGAACAACATCTAACACCCAAGGATCGGATGTGATTGTGGCCCAATGGTCTGCAAATTCTGATATCCTTCCTCCAACCTGGGACGAATTGAGGTGAGGACCTTCATTTCGAGCCTTGGTGAGGCCCGCGAGAGAAAAACCACCCCCTCTTACTATATGAAGAATCCTGAGTCCTCCCTCTAGCCTGCCGACGCTTACCCTTACCCCGTGAGTAAGTAGAAGCGGCAGCAGGAGGATAAGCCCTTGGCTTCACAGAGGAAGCAGAAGGGCACTTGTTAGGCTTTGGACGACCCCTGCCTCCAACAAAAGGCTGATCAAGCTGACGAAGCAGCAGCTGATCTATGCAATGATGTAGGACGTCATCCCGGACCGTCGCCACGGAACCATGGAATAGTTGCAGACCTGCCAAAGAAACAGATCGAAGAGCAGCGTGCTGCCCCTCAGGAAGGGAACGGCTTGTGTGTGCATGAGCACCTTGGAAAGCACACGCAAAGGAGCCTTATGTCGTCAAACTTATCTGGAGGCAGATAAGCAGCTAAAGCAGAGACGACGTGATCTGAGAGAGAAAGTATGCCCAGCATCTCTCTTGATAAGCCCAACAGGGATTCCAGAGTCACCATAGGAATAACAGCCGACTTGGGCTTGGAAAGCCCGAGGGAGGTGGAGTCCTGATCCAAGACCGTCAAAGTCTGGCAGACTGACGGATTGGCGGAATCGTAGGAACAATAATGCACTGGAGGCAAAAAAGTGTCAGCCCTGGTTAAGAACAAAGTCTTCATAGCCTTGGAACTCAGCTTAGAGTTCAAAGCTGTAAATGCTTCAACCACCTGTACCGATTGACACGGTCGAAGGCGCCCAAAAGCGGTTTGCTCCACAGGCTGTAGGAGCGCAACCGATGATCATGGCCTGGCTGACACCGTCGGCTGGTTTGGCGGTTTAAAATCTGGAAGGAACTCAAACACAAAGTCAAGAGGTGCCCCCAAGTCAGAAGACTGTGGATCTCGACGTCAAGCATGTCGGACTCATCCTGTGAGTCAGAAGACACATAGCCCATCGTGGGCAAACCAGCTGATGCCTCCCATGGTATAGGCACACCTGAGGGATCAGAAAGCGGCCTGCTTCCAATCCCGGGAGGCGGCGCCACAAGGAGCGCCTGGAAACTACAAGTAGCCTCGCTGGAAGCAACGGGAAGGCTCTTGGAAAGAACCTGAGTGAGCAAGGAGAGGGTCTCCCTAAGCTCAAGGCCCGTGTCGGCCGGTTCAACAAAGTTGCTGCACTCCTGACCCTTTTAACCCTTTACCCAACGCAGACGGTATCAAAATTTATTATTTTAAATATCATTTTTTGAAATGTTTCAAAAAATTCCAACAAAACCATATCATGTGACCCCTCGTTGGAACGAGCTCGTTCCAACGATGGGTCACATGATATGGTTTTGTTGAAATTTTTTGAAAAATACTATTTTTTTAACTGCTGAATTTGCATATTACGCGGGCAGAAGCGGCCAATTTGTTGGGTAAAGGGTTAACCAGCAAAGGGCCACGATCCTCAAGTACACCTGATGTGGGGCGATGGGTGGCAGCCAAAACATCTGAAGGCAGATGTGAATAGGGGTACAACATACCCCGAGGGTCTACAGAGCAGGAACTCAGGAGAGTCGCCGCGGACCTCTGAGGGACAGAAGGTCCAAGCTGCACAAAAGGCGTTGGTCCTGCAAAACTGGCCATGGGACCAGAGTGCATGGACGGAAACGCAACAGAGCTCATGTTGGCCCCACCATGAACATCCGAATCCAATGAGAAAACTGCTGTGCTCGACGGCTGAGAGACCACAGCAGAGGGTTCGGTCGGCAGCCCCTTCTGACTTCGCCGAGTTGAAGTCAGGGAAGGCTGAGGTCGATACCCTATGTCCACACTACCAGACATCTCTGCAGACCCCTGCAGGGATAAAACTGCTGTGCTCGGTGGCTGAGAGGCCACAGCAGAGGGTTCGGTCGGCAGCCCCTTCCGACTTTGCCGAGTTGAAGTCAGGGAAGGCTGAGGCCGATACCCCACGTCCACACTCCAAGACATCGCTGCAGACCCCCTGCAGGGATAAGCCGAGGCCGGCTGTAACAGTGACCGATGACGTTGCAGACAGAACAGCAGTAGCAGCAGATATGACGGGAGCTGTTGAAACTGGTGGAAAAGGGGAGAGAGCAACCGAGCTCGGCTCCAAAGGAGGAGTCACAACCCTAGTGACAGCCTCAGATGTCAACTGGAGAGGGACCATAGTCCCGGAACCAGGCATCTCTTCACCAGACAATTCAACAGCTCCCGCAGAATCCATCACAGAAAAGACTGCACATCCCCCTCAGAGGGGGTATAACTCTCACCAGACGTGGTCATGTCAGGAGGCCCCGAACGACAGCATGCGGGAGAAACGGCCACGAGAACGCACCACAAACTTGGGCAAAAGGCATTGCCCTCAAGGAACAGTCCTGGGCATAACAGAGGTGAGAGCAGTAGAAAAAGGTGAACTCAACAGATGTAAAAAGTAGAACACCCACAACTACGAGAGAAAGGAGACAGAAAATAAAGGACTGGCGGGAACACAACTGAACCCAGAATGCCGACAGGGACCCAAAAACCAGAAATTCTGCCCTCAACAGAGAGGAGAAATCCTGTCCATACAGCCCCTCATTGACACCTAACTCCAATAATAATAATAATATCCAAAAAGATAACATAAATTTATCAAACGAAAAATTTTATATCCGAACTGCACGGTTTGCAAAAATCGTGCGTGTGTACGGAGAATATATAAAATACAATGAAAATGTGGTTGAAAATAATAACAAGAATATATGGGCACACATGGGCAGACGAAAAAAGAATGAGTCATTAGTTACGTGCCTGCACACTGGGCAGGAAACCGTGGATTTGTACTAAGAGAAGAGCATCCCCTACTGGGTGTGCACCTGTAGCACTCGACCCAGTTTTGGCTTATTTTTTCTTGGTGCTTTTGCACCACTTTTCTTTCTCAAATCGCTTGGGAAAGATCAAAATAGAGAGTATATTTTCCGAGTTAGGGACTTCCAATGTAGTGCAAGCCTGTAGTAAACAATTGTAAGGTAGGTTGATAAGAAATCCTCAATATTATTTAGCAATAAATACTTTTACTTTCATACCAACTATATTGGTTAACCCTTTACCTAACATGAAAAGCAGACGACACTTGCAAACAAAATTCTTGAATAACTAATTTTTTTCATTTTTTGTCTCAAAAACATAGGTTGTAACCCATCATTGGAACAAGCTCGACAGGCTTGTTCCAAAGAGGGGTCATAACCTATGTTTTTGAGACAAAAAATGAAAAAAATAATGAAAATTAATTGGTGATTTTTGTGAATAGTGCTGGCCGGTTTTGGGCGTTACATTGGGTAAAGGGTTAATGTTAACCCTTAAGTTCTGTACAAACAAAACAGCCACTTTTATACTGCACTGAAAAAGTTGTTCCAAGTGTATTCTTCCTTGAAAACTCTTCTGGAAGGAGGAATTTATCTTGACAGAGTTCTTACATCATTGTTGGCTGCCTATACAGGCAGCCAACAATAATGTAGAAACACTGTAAAGTCAATCTACAGCTGCACAAATGTATATACGGTAGTTATTAATGTAAAATTAATCTAAGGACATGGGGTTAAACATTTACATACACTTTTCAAAATTCATGAATTCTGTGGTCTGCATACTATTTTAAAACTTGAAAAAATGTGTGTTTTCTCCAACAGTACCTACCGCACTGTAATCTGGCAGTACTGGCAATCTGTTCTGCCAGTATATATTCAACTCAATAGCACTACCATTTGCAATCAATGATACAGTTGGACAAAATGATCCTGTGTCTTCAGTTGTTAAATAACGAGTTCCAACTGGATGAAAGTTTTTATGAAAAAGAACAACTGAAGAATTCTCCCTAAAGGCTATCATTTCAACAGCAATAACATCACCTGCAATAAAAAATTGAAAATATTTTGTTACTACAATAATTTTTGTTTGAAAATGATTGGATGAGATGAGTTTCTCATGACTTGCTGCATTCATTTTTCTGGCAATACTGATAAGGCAAACAAAAATTGTTTTGATTCCCAGGCAACCCTTCGCTAAAATTGCCTCCCATCAATGGATACTTTTATTGCCTTGCAGTTTCTTCCAGTATTACTACAAAATTGGGAGACTTGAAACTTTTTACATTTTTTTTATCGATGTTGATAACTGAAACCTGAAGAGCATAACTAAAGACAGTCTACATCCTGTGGCTGTGCAGTTGTTTCTAGGCACATATTGGCTGCCTCTATAGACAGCCAAGAGTTGCCTGAAAATGACTGCCAAAGCACTTAAAATGTAACTTGCAAGTTTCCCCAGAGGCAGCATGTTGGGGCACTTGTTCTTTAAAAGTGATTAAAGTCATTAGTAGTTTTTGTAGATTACCGCCAACTCAATGAAGAACGATTCTATATTAAAAAACAAGAAAACCTCACTGAACACCACAACAATCTTATAAAAGCTTCACTAGACAAGTTGGTATTTAAAAATGAAATTACCCCCCAAATGAGAGATGGCTTAATCCGTACCATGCCGCGGACCCCACAACTTTACCTCCTACCCAAGGTCCACAAATGCAAAACATGAGGTCAGGTCCCAGGCACACCCATCATTAGTGGCAGCAGGGGACCCACAGAACTCATCAGTAGTTTTGTAGACGAACATATTAAGGATTTGTTAAATCATACCCAAGCTACTTAAAAGACACGAACGACCTACTACTTAAACTCCAGGAATTACCGCCTCCACCGGAAAATTTTATTCTGTGCACTACGGACGTAACATCACTCTACACCAATATACCAAACCATGAGGGCCTTCTAGCATTTTGAATTTAACCACGAACATTTCCTCCAAATTGGGGGCACAGCTATGGGCACAACGGTTGCACCTACATTCGCTAATATCTTCACTTGAAACTCAACTTATTAATGAATTCCACCTTAAACCAGAACTATACCTTAGATATATCGACGACACTTTCCTTATTTGGACCCACGGGGAAGAGTCAGTCAAAGATTTTATCCACCATTTTAATTCTGCACAACCCACTATCAAATTCACTACCGAATATTACACCACTTCGGTGGACTTCCTGGATGTGACTATCAAGAAAACCGATAACAGAATCACGACAGATTTATACACCAAAAACGGACACACATGCCTATCTTAAGCCTGAACCTTGCCACCCTTCCAAGCTTATCGAAAGCATCGGCATCCCATACAGTTAACTACTTAGAGTCAAACGCATCTGTAGTGAAAACAACAATTTTGAATGCCAGGTATTTAATATGCTCTCCCACTTCACCAAACATGGATATGCACCGGAAATGCTACAGGCAGCTCTTAACAAGTTTACTTCAACAGAGAGAACCAACATCATTAACTCTAGAGGTAATCGGTCAAAACCAGACCAGACCTGTACTCCATTCGTGACAAATTATCACCTGGAAAATGTTAAAAAATTTATAGTAATTTATATATTTTTTATACTTACCAATGACCCAGACTTAGCTGGTGCTAACTCCACAAAAACCAGGGCCAAACACAAATTTTGCCCCCCAATCCCCAAAATTTGCATCCAAAACAAAAAGAAATCATGTCCTAAAGGACCTCCATAGTACGACTCTACTGCGCATGCGCAGTGACGCAGTCGTCCCGAAATTGGCGCCAAATATCATTCTTACTGGCAGTGCCTGGTCAGTGCTATGTACTCAGCGGGGAGGCAAGAGTTCCCAACTCAGGGAGGGCCATCCCCGTCTGGGTCATTGGTAAGTATAAAAAATATATAAATTACTATAAATTTTTTAACATTTTTATACTGTACCAATGACCCAGACTTAGCTGAATAGTAAACAGGCTGGAGGGCCTAGGACATAGAGGAAAATCCAATAAGCTCAATTATAAAATAAAGAGGTAACCCCTTAAGGAGAAAAGGAGTATTAGGCTTTACATGTATCTTTCTTATTTAATATTTAAATTAGAAAGATACACTACCCTTAATAATTGAGCACAATAACATTCATGTTCTCTATTAACATCCAGTATAACCTTTATACTAATTATTTTTAAAGCAAGCCAATAAATAAAGTAGTCCAGAGAATTGAGACTCTTTATAATCATTTAAAAGTGTCCGAGTATTGTATATTAAAGCCCGTTTGACACTTGACATATACAAATGCTTCACACCGAGCTACACTTTAAAAATAAGACATGAATGAAATTAAACATTAATATTACACTTTAAAACCATCCCGGAAGCGACTCAGAAATACTGTCTTGGAGGAGGCATTCCCTTGCTTTTCACTATAAAGCAGGTGACCTAAGGGAACACCCGCCCCCCCCCCCCTTCCCCTTGCCCTGGGTCAAATAGCCCAGAGCGAAGAGGGCAGCCGGACGGAGTCACTGCCGGAACAGAAAGCCTGCATAACTATAGTTGCAACTGTTTAGTGGACGACATTCTGAGCAACAGATAACGGACCTAAACAATGCAGGTCTCCAGAAATGGACTCAATATTTCTGAGATAAAAATTAGTAAATGTGGATGGCTGAGACCAATAAGCAGCCTTCATTAAATCTGTAATAGCAACACTATTAGCATAAGCCCAGGAAGTAGAAAGAGCTCTTACTTCATGAGCAGAAATCTTAAGCACAGACTGCTGAGAAGAAGATAAATCTTCATACGCAGTACGGATAGTTAACTGAATCCATCTAGCAATAGAATGGACTGAAATGTCCTTTCTATTAGGCATCAAAGACAGAAAGAAACGTTTCCGTCCCTTTCTGATGAACTGAGATCTCTGTTTATAGATACGTAGTGCTCTAACAGGACAGAGTAAAGGCCTACGCCCGTCTGAAGACGGAAGAGCCTTAATAACAATAGGTTCCGGATATTTATTAGGAGCCTGATTCTTAGCTAAAAAACCGACATTAGTAGTGAAGGTGATAGTGTTCCCAACACTACGATAATGAGAATCATCCACCGATAGTGCATGAAGCTCACTAACTCTTCTGGCAGAAGAGAAAGCTAAGAGAAAAGCTGTCTTATAAGATAAGAATTTGAAATCTACTGTCCCAAGAGGTTCAAATGGCTTTTCCTTCAATTTAAGGAGAACCCAAGCTAAATTCCACTTAGGAATTAATCTAAGAGTTCTGGGTCTATTTATCGAAAAGTTTCTAACCAATTTCGATAAAGAGACATTAGATCCAATTTGTAAACTATCATGATGTGCATAGGTATCAGATAACATAGATCTATAATCCTTTATAGTAACAGGTTGCAGTTTGATTTCGTCAAACAAGTATACTAGAAAGTTAGCAATGTCTGGTATAGAGGGATCAAATATATTAACAGAATGATCCCTACACCAACGACGGAAAACCTTCCACTTAGCCGCATAGTTTAGCGAAGAGGAGGTCCTCCTACAGTTAGAAATCGCGTCCACTGCTCGTCCTGTAAAGTGCTTGCCATGCAAGAAGGACCGCACAACGGAAAAACGTGAAGGTTGAGACCTTGCGGGTTGTGATGTAGTTGGCGCGATTTCCCCTGCCAAAGAAGATCCTCTCGTGGAGGGAGCTTCCGCGGTAGGTCCCACAACAGACACCTGAGTAGATTTATCCACGGTCTCTGTGGCGACAGAGATGCTACCAACAGAATCTTGCATTGAGATTGTTTTATCTTTAGCAATACTTGTTGAATTAACGGCGCTGGAGGATACGCATATCCTATCATTCCGTCCCAAGGGATCGATAGAGCGTCTACTGCAAATGCTCTTGGATCCGGACACGGGGACACATACGTCTGCAACTGATTGTTGAGATGTGTCGCAAATAAGTCTATCATTGGCCGTTCCCATTGGTAGCAAATCTGATTGAATACTTGTTTGTTGAGAGTCCACTCCGACGGCAACAAGCGACCCTTTCGTGAAAGGGAGTCTGCTAGCACATTCAGACGACCCGGTATGTGACGGACCGAAAGAAGAACGTGATGTTCCAACGCAAACAGAAGGATTCTTTCCGTTAGATTGAACAACGGAACTGAATGAGTGCCTCCCTGATTCCGTATATACGCCACTACTGTCGTATTGTCGGATAGGATTTGGACATGAGCATCGTGAATAATGTCCATCCAGTGACGTAACGCAAGCCAAATTGACATCATTTCCTTGATGTTTATGTGCTTGCACAGGAATTGCGGATCCCAAAGACCCTGGCATCTCGAATCCGTTGGGATTAATGATGCACCCCAACCTGTTTGACTGGCATCCGTCATAATGGTAAAACTCGGATCCGGCAACTGCAGCGGAACTCCTTGAGTTAACCACTGAATGTTTGCCCAAGTCTGAATCTCTTGTTTCACTTGATCTGACAAGAGAACGTCTACATCGAGCGAATGAATTTTCACACTCCAATTCTGAGTCAGGAAAATTTGAAGAGGCCGTGTGCGTAGCCGTCCCATCGGAATGAGATCCGCGGCGGCTCCGCACAGACCTATCAGTCTCATAAATTCTCTCGCCGTGACTTTGTCTGTATTCAGACAATAGCGAGCGTAACAACTGACTAATTTCGCTCTGGTTAACGGCAGACGAACGAGATTGTTGTGCGTCTCGAAGCTCATTCCGAGATGAGTGAATGACTTGGACGGCACCAGATCCGACTTCTCCTCGTTTACTATGAAACCGAGACGTCGGAGCAATAGAAGAAGATTCTGAACATCGTTCTGAAGCGTTAACTCGTTGCCGTACCTCTGAAGAATGTCGTCCAGGTAGGCCGACGTTACCGCAGACGAATGAGCTCGGAAGTAGATCATTACCGAGTTCATTACCCGAGTGAAAGCCCAGGGTGCTAGATTCAATCCGAAGCACATCGCCCGGAATTGATACACCACTCCTAGGACTGCGAAGCGTAGATACTTTCGGAATGTCGGATGTACCATGACGTGAAAGTACGCATCTTTGAGATCTATGCTCGTTGCATAATCGTTCACCCGAATACTCGCTCTGACCGATCGAATCGTCTCCATATAAAACTTCGGAGCGACGATCAGCTTGTTTATCCAGCTCAAATCTATGACTGGACGGAACGAGCCGTCTGGTTTCGGAACCAGAAACAGATGGCTGTAGAATCCCAGCGATTCCTGGTTTTCTACGACCTCTACCGCGTTCTTCATTAAAAGAGACTGCACCTCTGATAGCAGAGCGTCTCTTTTCTGAGGGTTTGACGGAAGATGAGTCCACTTTGGACTTCGAGTTAATGGAGGCTTTCGTTTGAAGGATATCTTTAGACCTTCCGAAGTCACTCCTCTCACCCACAGGTCGTCCGTAATCGACGCCCACTCTTGAGAAAAACTCGACAACCTTCCGCCAACCGGAACGCGATAGAGGTTTGAGCCATCACCTCCTGGATCTGCGAGGCCTGCGGTAGGAGAAACCACGTCTTCCACGACCCGCACCTCGCCTCGTCGACCTCGGGGCGTCCGACCGATTGTCCCGACCTGAAGGACGTCCCGAACGAGAGTCGCTATCCTGACGGTCTCTCGAATAAGAGCTAGAGGACGCACCGGAACCTCTATAGGAACCTCTCTTGGGCAGATAAGACCCAGAAGTGCCCGCCTTATTCGTGTCTGCTGTATCCGACCTTTTAGGAGCGGATCTAAACAACAGAGAATCACTAGCTTTCTTTTTAATATTATCATAAATAGTGGAAAGCTTGCCGTCAAAGAGAAGATCTCCTGAGACCGAAGCGACTCTAAGAGAGTTCTTCACCTTAGAATCCACTAGTGTGGATGTAGACAGGGCTGCGTCACGTCTAACCAACTCCAGATTTGCCACTGAAAGGGCGGAGTTACACGTGGAATAAGCTACTGCCCTTGAAAGAAGTCTTAAGGAGGATTGTATATCCTGAAACTCTTCCCCTTGAAGACGCAGTGATAACGCCTTCGTAAGGTGATCTGCGTAAGATAAGGCATCTAAATTGGCTCTGTTAGACGCAATAGCTGTTTCCAACACTGCGGTTGGAATAGAAGCTGACGACGGTAATGATAGCTCTAAGTCTTCCGCCTCGTCGTCCATACGCAGAGGAACTCTCGGTATACCCTGACCTGCCGTGTCGAATTTATTCCTTGCATTAATGAAAGGCAGGTTGAGAGTATTTGCGGACAAGAAGCCTGCTTTCCCCGTCCTGGAAGCAAGTTTAAAAATAGCGTCGTTCAATAATTCAAATGTTCTTGCAACATTATTGGACTGCGACGGAAACTCGGGAGCGATGTCCCTGAACCGCTCAAAAAATTCAGAGTCCAATGACGCTATGATTCTCCTGTCCGGAAGCGCAGCAGTCTGGCCCGACGGAACAACTTGAAGAAGAAAGTGCCGGATGAAGTCCACGGCAGCTTTGTGTTGTTCCGAAAGGGATAGCTCCAATTCATCCGTATCCCTTTCACCATCCGGTCGGACCTCCCGATGTTCCCGGTCGTCCGCCCCCGATGCTTCGGCGGAGCGTACCGACCCAGCGCCGTCGGATAATTCTCGATCCGACACCGTCTCTGTCGGCTGCTGGGATGCTGCGATAAGCTGTGCTATCTGCACTAGAATGTCCGACGTCGAGACCTGCGGAGGAGCGGTCTTTCGCTGCTTTGCCGAGGGCAGCTCCGCATCAGATGGCTCCCGCATACTTTTCCTATGCGAACGTCCGGAGTCCATCGGTCTCGAATCCCTGGCTGCCGGATGGTGTGACCTGGTCGCCGAAGAATCCTTCATCGGCGAAGCTGGCAAAATATCGGAGGTCACGCAGCCAAGGTGCGGTCGTGTGCGCCGGCGAGAAGAGGAAGCCTTAACAGTCTCTGCGGACTGCTTATACAACGGAGCGTCCCGAGCGACGGACGTATGCTCCGCTAAAGACACATTTTGTACCACAACATCTGGTCCCAGATGTTGTTGTACGAGAGAGGGGCCTCTCTCGCTCGCGGCCCGGCTGGACCTGGACGAGCTAGGAACCGGACTAAAAGGCTTCCTCCGTTCTCGTTCACTATCCGCCGTCACTGGGTGTGCATCTATTATTTTTATAGTGCTCGCATCACCCAAAATTTCCTCTTGGACCGCATCGGACGAACCCGGCTGCCGAACCATTCGGTGAATGGACGCTACACCGGGCGAGCTAGCGGACGACATTTGTCTAATCTCCATGAGCACTTTTGCCGCTAGCTCTGTATTTATTTGTGACGACGGACGCACACTTGAAGAAGATAACATGGAAACATCACCCTGTTCTGGTTCCTCTGAAATAGAAACTGAGAGAGTAGAGTGACCTTGTGGAGAAAGAGCCGGCATCGCTCTTTCTCCAGAAACAACATATCGTGACACACGTTTCCAATGTTTCTCATCCCAATGTTCACATACAGGACAGGGATTAATGCGAGAACACTGACTACAATTAATGCAATAATCATGAAAGTCAGAGGAAGATTTCTTCCTATTACAATTTGAACAAGTTCCCTTCATTGTGAAAGAACAACAATAAGTCCTAGTTACTCGCAAAAACCCCTGACACAAAGATACATAATAACATGATCCATTAATAAATGAAAAAACAATTGCAAAACAAAATAATTTTGAAAAAATATTTTTTCAGAGAAGCCCAAGTTGCTGAAAAGTAACGTTGAGCCCCGATGGATCCGATGGCAAAGTGTGGTCAAAAATTTTAAAATTATATAAAATAATTAATGAGACACTTTCGGATAATATAAATGTATCTTATAATGAGATAAACTACCTCAAAGGCAAACAGCCCCCCTCAAAAAAGGCTGTTGCCAATGAAAACAAACAGTGTAAACACAGAAGAAAACATGACTCCAGGCACTGAAAAAACTGGCCCGGAATCAGTCATCAATTACACTCTATCTGATGCAAAACAGAGACTCCCAGGGGAGAATCTGCAGAACATCAGATGGAAGATGCAGAACACAAACGTTATACACCCATGGGTGAAAACGTAACTATGGGGAAAATAACAGAAAACATTCTGTAACCAAGCAACTCTCCCAGGGAATTTTTAGAAATGAAACTTCTCAAAAATAAGCCAAAAGCATGGGAGAATTGCAAGGGGGGACTTTAGAAGGTTAGGGGAGAGGAAACACTGAATAAGCAGTGCAACAATTAGCAAGAATGACAACAAGAGGCGTTTGCCTCGAAAATAGGCAACTTAACATAATTTCAACAAAAAATTTTAAGTACAGCCCTGATTATTTTTTGCCACTTCTTTTTCCTCTCCTCCTTCTATCCTCCTTAGAATCACATTTTCTCCAAGAATTACGTGTCTGGCATCCTTTAAACTGAGATTTACAAGCACAAAGATCAGTGAGATGTTGACTGATGAAGGGCCAAACAGAGAATGATATTTGGCGCCAATTTCGGGACGACTGCGTCACTGCGCATGCGCAGTAGAGTCGTACTATGGAGGTCCTTTAGGACATGATTTCTTTTTGTTTTGGATGCAAATTTTGGGGATTGGGGGGCAAAATTTGTGTTTGGCCCTGGTTTTTGTGGAGTTAGCACCAGCTAAGTCTGGGTCATTGGTACAGTATAAAAATATGGAGATTTACACACATATCCGATGCCTTTCTTATATGGCAGTGAAACTGGCAGAACAGTATTTAATTCAACCCCCATTCTTGCCGTAGACGCAATCCCTCTTTGAAAGATATCCTTACATAAGCAAAATTACCTCCACTCCACCAAGTGAGTGGTAAAATTATCCAAAATCCACACAACCCTTGCAAGACAAAAAATTGCAACATCTGCCTCCAGTTCCCCAAAACATTATGGTTTCATAGTACAATTACGAAAAAGCGCTTTAAAGGCTCACACAGCACAAACCTCATGACCATAAATTGCATTTACCTTTTGCACTGTCACCACCGCGACAAACAGTACGTTGGTGAAACTAAAAGACATTTCCACATCCGCATCAGAGAACACCTGGCAGACATTAAACACACGAGACACTCCTATTGCCATCCACCTCAATGGCAACAATCACTCGATATCCCACATTTGCTACCATATTATACAGGTACTATACTCCGATCCGGAACTACCTACCACTATGTAACAGGCGTCGCCTGAGCAAATTCCATTGGATCATAACCCTCAAAATGATTCAACCATTTGGCCTCAACAGAAAGGACTTTTAATTAAGTTGATTATATATGGGAAGAAAGGTCCAATCGAAAATATGATCACAGATGCACAGGTTCCCATGGCAAAACAACCATACCAAGTTTCAAAGGAATCAACCCATAAACATCCGAGAAAATCTCTGGACAAAATTCAGACATTCTAAGACAAAAAAGGGACATAACTCTGGCAAAACAATTCTGATCAAACAATAATCACAGGTTCCCATGGTAGTAAACATCCATAACAAGTTTCAATGAAATCAACCCATAATCATCTGAGAAAAGCTCCGGACAAAATTCTAGGCAATTCATGCAATCTAAGAGAAAAAGGGGCATAACTCTGGCAAAAATGTCCAATCAAAACTATAATTACAGATGCACAGGTTCCCATAGTAGTAAACATCCATACTAAGTTTCAAAGGAATCGACCCATAAACATCTGATAAGATCTCTGGACAAAATTCAGACATTCTAAGGGAGCATGGTGGCTCAGTTGGTAGAGGTGCAGGCTGCAAGCCGAGAGGTCCTCGGTTCGAATCCCACCTGCAGCAACCACGTTGTGTCCTTGGGCATGACACTTCATCTCCATTGCCCGCATGGGGGCACGATGACGCCGTATACTAAGGTGTACTGCACGTCGATGGTACACATGTCTTCACCCAATCTAACCCTGCCTGTGCTGCAATGCGGAGTTACGATGTTGGGGAGCTGTCATTGCTCGGTGGTTCTCTCCGGGTACTCCGGCTTCCTCCACCCGTAAAACTGTCACGGTCATGATTAGCCATTGTGCATAAATATGTGACCTTAAAACATCAATAAATAAATCAGGCATTCTAAGATGAAAAGGGGCATAACTCTGGCAAAACAATTCTGATCAAAACAATAATCACAGGTGCACAGGTTCCCATGGTAGTAAACATCCGTACCAAGTTTCAATGAAATCAACCCGCAATCATCTGAGAAAAGCTCCAGTCAAAATTCTAGGAAATTCAGTCTATCTTAGACAAAAAGGGGCATAACTCTGGCAAAAAAGTCCAATCAAAACTATAATTGCAGGTGCATAGGATCCCATGGTAGTAAATATCCATACCAAGTTTCAAAGGAATCAACCCATCAACATCTGAGAAAATCTCCAGACAAAATTCTAGGCCAGCTGTTTCAAGTCTAAAAGGAGCATAATTCTGGCAAAAATAATCCGACCAGAACTATAATCGCAGGTGCACAGGTTCCCATGGTAGTAAACAACCATACCAAGTTTCAACGAAATCGACCCATAATCATCTGAGGAAAGCTCCGGACAATATTCTAAGCAATTCAGGCAATCTAAGACAAAAAGGGGCATAACTCTAGCAAAAAAACATCTGATCAAAACTATAATTGCAGGTGCACAGGATCCCATGGTAGTAAACATCCATACTAAGTTTCAAAGGAATCGACCCATAAACATCTGAGGAAATCTCTGCACAAAATTCAGACATTCTAAGATGAAAGGGGGCATAACTCTGGCAAAAAAATCCAATCGAAACTATAACTGCAGGTGCACAGGTTCCCATGGTAGTAAACATCCATACCAAGTTTCAAAGAAATCGACCCATAAACATCTGAGAAAATCTCCAGACAAAATTCTAGGCCAGCTGTTTCAAGTCTAAAAGGGGCATAATTCTGGCAAAAATAATCCAACCAGAACTATAATCACAGGTGTACAGGTTCCCATGGTGGTGAACATTCACACCAAGGTTCGAGTACATTGGTCCATAAACGTTTGAGAAAATCTCTGGACAAAATTATGTCTATGAACGGACGGACGGACGGACGGACGGATGGACGGACAGACGGACGGACGGACGGACAGACAGACAGACGAGTGGACAGATGGACGAATGGACAGATGGACAAGGTGATCTAGTGTAACCTCCCCCCCTCCCCCACAACTCGTTGCGGGGGGGGGTATAAAAATGTTACTATTTTCCTGCTATCAATTGTCAGTTTTTTTGTGCAATAAGCTTTAGTACCAGCCAAACTAGAAAGACATTGGACCAGGCATAAAATGCCACACCTAAAGTCATTCTAGATTGACTGGGAAGAAAGCATTTCGCCAGAAAAATACTTTTCATTGAAGATGTTCAAAAGTTAAAAAATTTATAGTAATTTATATATTTTTTATACTTACCAATGACCCAGACTTAGCTGGTGCTAACTCCACAAAAACCAGGGCCAAACACAAATTTTGCCCCCCAATCCCCAAAATTTGCATCCAAAACAAAAAGAAATCATGTCCTAAAGGACCTCCATAGTACGACTCTACTGCGCATGCGCAGTGACGCAGTCGTCCCGAAATTGGCGCCAAATATCATTCTTACTGGCAGTGCCTGGTCAGCGCTATGTACTCAGCGGGGAGGCAAGAGTTCCCAACTCAGGGAGGGCCATCCCCGTCTGGGTCATTGGTAAGTATAAAAAATATATAAATTACTATAAATTTTTTAACATTTTTATACTGTACCAATGACCCAGACTTAGCTGAATAGTAAACAGGCTGGAGGGCCTAGGACATAGAGGAAAATCCAATAAGCTCAATTATAAAATAAAGAGGTAACCCCTTAAGGAGAAAAGGAGTATTAGGCTTTACATGTATCTTTCTTATTTAATATTTAAATTAGAAAGATACACTACCCTTAATAATTGAGCACAATAACATTCATGTTCTCTATTAACATCCAGTATAACCTATATACTAATTATTTTTAAAACAAGCCAATAAATAAAGTAGTCCAGAGAATTGAGACTCTTTATAATCATTTAAAAGTGTCCGAGTATTGTATATTAAAGCCCGTTTGACACTTGACATATACAAATGCTTCACACCGAGCTACACTTTAAAAATAAGACATGAATGAAATTAAACATTAATATTACACTTTAAAACCATCCCGGAAGCGACTCAGAAATACTGTCTTGGAGGAGGCATTCCCTTGCTTTTCACTATAAAGCAGGTGACCTAAGGGAACACCCGCCCCCCCCCCCCCCCCCCCCTTCCCCTTGCCCTGGGTCAAATAGCCCAGAGCGAAGAGGGCAGCCGGACGGAGTCACTGCCGGAACAGAAAGCCTGCATAACTATAGTTGCAACTGTTTAGTGGACGACATTCTGAGCAACAGATAACGGACCTAAACAATGCAGGTCTCCAGAAATGGACTCAATATTTCTGAGATAAAAATTAGTAAATGTGGATGGCTGAGACCAATAAGCAGCCTTCATTAAATCTGTAATAGCAACACTATTAGCATAAGCCCAGGAAGTAGAAAGAGCTCTTACTTCATGAGCAGAAATCTTAAGCACAGACTGCTGAGAAGAAGATAAATCTTCATACGCAGTACGGATAGTTAACTGAATCCATCTAGCAATAGAATGGACTGAAATGTCCTTTCTATTAGGCATCAAAGACAGAAAGAAACGTTTCCGTCCCTTTCTGATGAACTGAGATCTCTGTTTATAGATACGTAGTGCTCTAACAGGACAGAGTAAAGGCCTACGCCCGTCTGAAGACGGAAGAGCCTTAATAACAATAGGTTCCGGATATTTATTAGGAGCCTGATTCTTAGCTAAAAAACCGACGTTAGTAGTGAAGGTGATAGTGTTCCCAACACTACGATAATGAGAATCATCCACCGATAGTGCATGAAGCTCACTGACTCTTCTGGCAGAAGAGAAAGCTAAGAGAAAAGCTGTCTTATAAGATAAGAATTTGAAATCTACTGTCCCAAGAGGTTCAAATGGCTTTTCCTTCAATTTAAGGAGAACCCAAGCTAAATTCCACTTAGGAATTAATCTAAGAGTTCTGGGTCTATTTATCGAAAAGTTTCTAACCAATTTCGATAAAGAGACATTAGATCCAATTTGTAAACTATCATGATGTGCATAGGTATCAGATAACATAGATCTATAACCCTTTATAGTAACCGGTTGCAGTTTGATTTCGTCAAACAAGTATACTAGAAAGTTAGCAATGTCTGGTATAGAGGGATCAAATATATCAACAGAATGATCCCTACACCAACGACGGAAAACCTTCCACTTAGCCGCATAGTTTAGCGAAGAGGAGGTCCTCCTACAGTTAGAAATCGCGTCCACTGCTCGTCCTGTAAAGTGCTTGCCATGCAAGAAGGACCGCACAACAGAAAAACGTGAAGGTTGAGACCTTGCGGGTTGTGATGCAGTTGGCGCGATTTCCCCTGCCAAAGAAGATCCTCTCGTGGAGGGAGCTTCCGCGGTAGGTCCCACAACAGACACCTGAGTAGATTTATCCACGGTCTCTGTGGCGACAGAGATGCTACCAACAGAATCTTGCATTGAGATTGTTTTATCTTTAGCAATACTTGTTGAATTAACGGCGCTGGAGGATACGCATATCCTATCATTCCGTCCCAAGGGATCGATAGAGCGTCTACAGCAAATGCTCTTGGATCCGGACACGGGGACACATACGTCTGCAACTGATTGTTGAGATGTGTCGCAAATAAGTCTATCATTGGCCGTTCCCATTGGTAGCAAATCTGATTGAATACTTGTTTGTTGAGAGTCCACTCCGACGGCAACAAGCGACCCTTTCGAGAAAGGGAGTCTGCTAGCACATTCAGACGACCCGGTATGTGACGGACCGAAAGAAGAACGTGATGTTCCAACGCAAACAGAAGGATTCTTTCCGTTAGATTGAACAACGGAACTGAATGAGTGCCTCCCTGATTCCGTATATACGCCACTACTGTCGTATTGTCGGATAGGATTTGGACATGAGCATCGTGAATAATGTCCATCCAGTGACGTAACGCAAGCCAAATTGACATCATTTCCTTGATGTTTATGTGCTTGCACAGGAATTGCGGATCCCAAAGACCCTGGCATCTCGAATCCGTTGGGATTAATGATGCACCCCAACCTGTTTGACTGGCATCCGTCATAATGGTAAAACTCGGATCCGGCAACTGCAGCGGAACTCCTTGAGTTAACCACTGAATGTTTGCCCAAGTCTGAATCTCTTGTTTCACTTGATCTGACAAGAGAACGTCTACATCGAGCGAATGAATTTTCACACTCCAATTCTGAGTCAAGAAAATTTGAAGAGGCCGTGTGCGTAGCCGTCCCATCGGAATGAGATCCGCAGCGGCTCCGCACAGACCTATCAGTCTCATAAATTCTCTCGCTGTGACTTTGTCTGTATTTAGACAATAGCGAGCGTAACAACTGACTAATTTCGCTCTGGTTAACGGCAGACGAACGAGATTGTTGTGCGTCTCGAAGCTCATTCCCAGATGAGTGAATGACTTGGACGGCACCAGATCCGACTTCTCCTCGTTTACTATGAAACCGAGACGTCGGAGCAATAGAAGAAGATTCTGAACATCGTTCTGAAGCGTTAACTCGTTGCCGTACCTCTGAAGAATGTCGTCCAGGTAGGCCGACGTTACCGCAGACGAATGAGCTCGGAAGTAGATCATTACCGAGTTCATTACCCGAGTGAAAGCCCAGGGTGCTAGATTCAATCCGAAGCACATGGCCCGGAACTGATACACCACTCCTAGGACTGCGAAGCGTAGATACTTTCGGAATGTCGGATGTACCATGACGTGAAAGTACGCATCTTTGAGATCTATGCTCGTTGCATAATCGTTCACCCGAATACTCGCTCTGACCGATCGAATCGTCTCCATATAAAACTTCGGAGCGATGATCAGCTTGTTTATCCAGCTCAAATCTATGACTGGACGGAACGAGCCGTCTGGTTTCGGAACCAGAAACAGATGGCTGTAGAATCCCAGCGATTCCTGGTTTTCTACGACCTCTACCGCGTTCTTCATTAAAAGAGACTGCACCTCTGATAGCAGAGCGTCTCTTTTCTGAGGGTTTGACGGAAGATGAGTCCACTTTGGACTTCGAGTTAATGGAGGCTTTCGTTTGAAGGATATCTTTAGACCTTCCGAAGTCACTCCTCTCACCCACGGATCGTCCGTAATCGACGCCCACTCTTGAGAAAAACTCGACAACCTTCCGCCAACCGGAACGCGATAGAGGTTTGAGCCATCACCTCCTGGATCTGCGAGGCCTGCGGTAGGAGAAACCACGTCTTCCACGACCCGCACCTCGCCTCGTCGACCTCGGGGCGTCCGACCGATTGTCCCGGCCTGAAGGACGTCCCGAACGAGAGTCGCTATCCTGACGGTCTCTCGAATAAGAGCTAGAGGACGCACCGGAACCTCTATAGGAACCTCTCTTGGGCGGATAAGACCCAGAAGTGCCCGCCTTATTCGTGTCTGCTGAATCCGACCTTTTAGGAGCGGATCTAAACAACAGAGAATCACTAGCTTTCTTTTTAATATTATCATAAATAGCGGAAAGCTTGCCGTCAAAGAGAAGATCTCCTGAGACCGAAGCGACTCTAAGAGAGTTCTTCACCTTAGAATCCACTAGTGTGGATGTAGACAGGGCTGCGTCACGTCTAACCAACTCCAGATTTGCCACTGAAAGGGCGGAGTTACACGTGGAATAAGCTACTGCCCTTGAAAGAAGTCTTAAGGAGGATTGTATATCCTGAAACTCTTCCCCTTGAAGACGCAGTGATAACGCCTTCGTAAGGTGATCTGCGTAAGATAAGGCATCTAAATTGGCTCTGTTAGACGCAATAGCTGTTTCCAACACTGCGGTTGGAATAGAAGCTGACGACGGTAATGATAGCTCTAAGTCTTCCGCCTCGTCGTCCATACGCAGAGGAACTCTCGGTATACCCTGACCTGCCGTGTCGAATTTATTCCTTGCATTAATGAAAGGCAGGTTGAGAGTATTTGCGGACAAGAAGCCTGCTTTCCCTGTCCTGGAAGCAAGTTTAAAAATAGCGTCGTTCAATAATTCAAATGTTCTTGCAACATTATTGGACTGCGACGGAAACTCGGGAGCGATGTCCCTGAACCGCTCGAAAAAATCAGAGTCCAATGATGCTATAATTCTCCTGTCCGGAAGCGCAGCAGTCTGGCCCGACGGAACAACTTGAGGAAGAAAGTGCCGGATGAAGTCTACGGCAGCTTTGTGTTGTTCCGAAAGGGATAGCTCCAATTCATCCGTATCCCTTTCACCATCCGGTCGGACCTCCCGATGTTCCCGGTCGTCCGCCCCCGATGCTTCGGCGGAGCGTACCGACCCAGCGCCGTCGGATAATTCTCGATCCGACACCGTCTCTGTCGGCTGCTGGGATGCTGCGATAAGCTGTGCTATCTGCACTAGAATGTCCGACGTCGAGACCTGCGGAGGAGCGGTCTTTCGCTGCTTTGCCGAGGGCAGCTCCGCATCAGATGGCTCCCGCATACTTTTCCTATGCGAACGTCCGGAGTCCATCGGTCTCGAATCCCTGGCTGCCGGATGGTGTGACCTGGTCGCCGAATAATCCTTCATCGGCGAAGCTGGCAAGATATCGGAGGTCACGCAGCCAAGGTGCGGTCGTGTGCGCCGGCGAGAAGAGGAAGCCTTAACAGTCTCTGCGGACTGCTTATACAACGGAGCGTCCCGAGCGACGGACGTATGCTCCGCTAAAGACACATTTTGTACCACAACATCTGGTCCCAGATGTTGTTGTACGAGAGAGGGGCCTCTCTCGCTCGCGGCCCGGCTGGACCTGGACGAGCTAGGAACCGGACTAAAAGGCTTCCTCCGTTCTCGTTCACTATCCGCCGTCACTGGGTGTGCATCTATTATTTTTATAGTGCTCGCATCACCCAAAATTTCCTCTTGGACCGCATCGGACGAACCCGGCTGCCGAACCATTCGGTGAATGGACGCTACACCGGGCGAGCTAGCGGACGACATTTGTCTAATCTCCATGAGCACTTTTGCCGCTAGCTCTGTATTTAATTGTGACGACGGACGCACACTTGAAGAAGATAACATGGAAACATCACCCTGTTCTGGTTCCTCTGAAATAGAAACTGAGAGAGTAGAGTGACCTTGTGGAGAAAGAGCCGGCATCGCTCTTTCTCCAGAAACAACATATCGTGACACACGTTTCCAATGTTTCTCATCCCAATGTTCACATACAGGACAGGGATTAATGCGAGAACACTGACTACAATTTATGCAATAATCATGAAAGTCAGAGGAAGATTTCTTCCTATTACAATTTGAACAAGTTCCTTTCATTGTGAAGGAACAACAATAAGTCCTAGTTACTCGCAAAAACCCCTGACACAAAGATACATAATAACATGATCCATTAATAAATGAAAAAACAATTGCAAAACAAAATAATTTTGAAAAAATATTTTTTCAGAGAAGCCCAAGTTGCTGAAAAGTAACGTTGAGCCCCGATGGATCCGATGGCAAAGTGTGGTCAAAAATTTTAAAATTATATAAAATAATTAATGAGACACTTTCGGATAATATAAATGTATCTTATAATGAGATAAACTACCTCAAAGGCAAACAGCCCCCCTCAAAAAAGGCTGTTGCCAATGAAAACAAACAGTGTAAACACAGAAGAAAACATGACTCCAGGCACTGAAAAAACTGGCCCGGAATCAGTCCTCAATTACACTCTATCTGATGCAAAACAGAGACTCCCAGGGGAGAATCTGCAGAACATCAGATGGAAGATGCAGAACACAAACGTTATACACCCATGGGTGAAAACGTAACTATGGGGAAAATAACAGAAAACATTCTGTAACCAAGCAACTCTCCCAGGGAATTTTTAGAAATGAAACTTCTCAAAAATATGCCAAAAGCATGGGAGAATTGCAAGGGGGGACTTTAGAAGGTTAGGGGAGAGGAAACACTGAATAAGCAGTGCAACAATTAGCAAGAATGACAACAAGAGGCGTTTGCCTCGAAAATAGGCAACTTAACATAATTTTAACAAAAAATTTTAAGTACAGCCCTGATTATTTTTTGCCACTTCTTTTTTCCTCTCCTCCTTCTATCCTCCTTAGAATCACATTTTCTCCAAGAATTACGTGTCTGGCATCCTTTAAACTGAGATTTACAAGCACAAAGATCAGTGAGATGTTGACTGATGAAGGGCCAAACAGAGAATGATATTTGGCGCCAATTTCGGGATGACTGCGTCACTGCGCATGCGCAGTAGAGTCGTACTATGGAGGTCCTTTAGGACATGATTTCTTTTTGTTTTGGATGCAAATTTTGGGGATTGGGGGGCAAAATTTGTGTTTGGCCCTGGTTTTTGTGGAGTTAGCACCAGCTAAGTCTGGGTCATTGGTACAGTATAAAAATATAAACTTTCAATCACAAACTCGTGCTGAGTCTGCTGATAAGAACAAAGCTCATTGGAAATTAGTTACTGATCAAAAGCATTTTTGTGTTTTTGTAGGTTGTATTATTATTTCAGTGAAAACAAATTTTTGAGAGTTTGTGATGTCAAACTTACTTGTCCTGTATCCGAGTTTATACCAAAATATCAACTATTCTAATATCTCTTGATTATGGACCAATCAGGAAATTAGAGGACGGAATTCATTTGTGGAACAAAGTGAGAACATTTTGTAAATTTGAATGTTGTATCAGAGAATTTATAGATACTCTAGATTTATAATAGAAACAAGAGCACCACCTAGTATTGCATAATACACCTGGTAGGCTTTTTCGAATTAAACAAAAACTGCACACTTTCTAAGTAAGCCTGTACCATAACTCTTGTTAAAAAAATCCAATCATACTCAAAACTACAGCTGCACAGGTTCTCATGCTGGTTAACTTCTGTGCCAAGTTTAAAAAAGATTGGACAACAAATGAGTAAGAAATGCTAGGACAAAAATGTGTCCACAGGCTGTATAATTTCTAAATCGGGCATGTACCAATCAAACTTAAAATCACACTTGCACTGGTTCTCATGGTGGTTACCTTCTGTGCCAAGTTTGAAAAAGATTGGACAACAAATGGCCGAGAAATGCTCTGGACAAAAATGTGTCTGCAGACTGTATAATTTCTGAGTCAGACTGTACCATACCTCTGGTTTAGAAACTCAATCAAACTTAAAATCACACTTGCACAGACTCTCATGGTGGTTAACTTTTGTGCCAAGTTTGAAAAAGATTGGGCAAAAACTGGTTGAGAAACAATCCGGACAAAAATGTGTCCACAAACTGCATAATTTCTAAGTCAGACTGT
Source organism: Pictodentalium vernedei (assembly GCA_031216915.1). Lineage (NCBI taxonomy): Eukaryota > Metazoa > Mollusca > Scaphopoda > Dentaliida > Dentaliidae > Pictodentalium > Pictodentalium vernedei. The sequence continues at coordinate 467,353,983 of CM062296.1, read as the reverse complement.
ACCATAACACAGGTGAAGAAAATCCAATCAAACTCCAAAGCACTCTTGCACAGGTTCTCATGGTGGTTAACTTATGTGCCAAGTTTGAAAAAGATTGGACAACATATGGCCGAGAAACGCTGCAGACAAAAATCAATCCAATCGGATGACAGATGGACAAACCATTTACATAATTCGCCTGTTTTTTCAAACGGACATATAAAAATATGTTCATTGGATATTATTGCTATTCTTTGACTGGAGATAGTTATTTCATGTATGTAGGTTATGTTCATAATATTTTTTTGACCTTTATGTTAAAACCATATTGCCAGTGGCCGAACGACCAATATTGTAGTGGATGGACATTCTGAAACTGCAGGGGTCAAAATGTGCGGTAGCCTATGCTGAAAACTATAAAACTGCTGTCTGAACAAAAGCTGATTCCATCCTGTTGGTTTGTAAGGTCCTTGTGTACAGAAAGGAAGGGTTGTTTTGGTGACAAATACACATGAAGTGAATTGAGAGGTGAGATCATGTTTGTGCAGGTGCTCAAGGTTAAAATTTTATGCTTTAACTGGGATGTCAGATTATACATCTATTTATCCACAATTTGTGGAAACAAATTATTTTCCATATAAGCTTTTGGGCTTTTCAGTATAACTAGCATTTACATCCCAAGTGAATAGGTAGTCTCGCTTCAATGAAATTGAGATTTGAACTGTGCTTGGCCCATATCAACCAATGAAATGTACTGAGAACCATCCTTCATTTTTGTGCAAACCAACTGAACGTTATAGCATTATTTAGCTTACCTTAATTGTAATCATGGCTCTGGCTCTAACAAATTTAAAGTGATGCTCCCTAAATTAAAAATGTTTGCTGTCTGAAATGACTTTTCTGTCATCTGTCACCATGTCAGTTATACATCATTTACTAATTTCAATACCACTTGGTCAGATTATCATTCAGGCTGTTCGTCAAATTTTGGTTCAGATTATGACATTTTTGGCAGACTATCACCTGTTCAGTTATGCTATTTGATTTTATTCTGCATGGCTTGGGAAGTTTACTCATGGGAAATACAGTATGTTAGCGGAGATGAGCTTTGCCTTATGCTTTGATGCTCTAGTGCTATTCTGATGACAGGTTTGCCTAGCAGCTTTTAAGGCAAGGAGAAAGTTTTCTGCCCTTTATTTTCAGAAATTATTCAGATTTTGGAGAGTCGGTTATGCCAACAGGGGTTTCACCCTTTACTTGGATATTTTATTGGTACTGATAAACTAGATTTTACACTTCCAGTATACAATAAAATGCTTCTTCTAGTCCGAGAGTTTTTTGGTTCACATGATTGTCCTTCGATGCTAAACTTGAGACCTTGTTATTAATTTATTTATTAGTGTTTAATGACACTTTAACAGCGAAGGTCATATTGTGTCGGTGACAGTTTTATGGGTGGAGGAAGCCGGAGTACCTGGAGAGAACCACCGAGCAACGATGAGCAGCTGCCAGCTCACCAACATCGTAACTCCGCACTGCAGCACAGGCAGGATTAGATTGGTTGAAGACATGCGCACCATTGACGTGCAGTATGCCTTAGTACACGGCATCATCGTGCCCCCATGTGCACAATCAGGGTTAAGTGCCTTGCCCAAGGACACAATGTGAGAGTCCAAATCAATCGCTCAGACGGTCACCCATCCAAGGACTAACCAGGCTCGACACTGCTGAACTTTGGTGATCTGACGAGAACCGGTTACCGCAAAGCCCCTGCGCCCCCACTCGAGACCTTGAGATGTTCCAAAGATTCTCATGAGGGTAGAACAGCTACCTCAGCCAACCTGTTTTACTGGATTTTCCAATCACACAGGCACGAACAGAGATAATTTTTCTTTTTGTTGGTACCAAAATACCAATTTCAAGCAACAATTTTTCCCCATAATGTAACTGGCAATTTAACCATTTCAATCTTGTTTGACAGAGCTCAATGAACTCTGTCAAACAAGACTGAATTGGTTAAATACCAATATGTATTATGAGAAAAGATTGCTTCTTGAACTTTTGATATTTGAACATCAGTGTGCAGAGGGTTAATCTCTTTCACATAGTGAATGATCTGTAAAACTAAATTTAACAATGTTTCTTAACTGGTTGAATGTTACAAGCCACTATCATGGCTCTATTGAAGAGTGCTCAAAGCCACTTTTGTGGCTTTACACTGGATGCATTAGCTTGTTTTTGCAGCAGAAGAAAAATGTGTATATAAAACTATTTGGTTACAATTTATTGGAAAGTGTCTGTAGGCATTCTCCAATTAATTATAACAAAACAAGTATTTATGAACAAAATGTTGCAAAACTAAGGCTACTCTTGTAGTGTTATTCATAACACTTTAACAGCCAAGATCATCATGCCCCCATGTGCACAATCAGGGTTAAGTGCCTTGTCCAAGGACACAATGCGGGAGTCCGAATCGATCGCTCAGACAGTCACCCATCCAAGGACAAATAGGGCTCAATGTTGCTTAACTTCGGTGATCTGACGAGAATCGGTTACCGCAACGCCACCATGCCCCCTTTGAAAAAAATACCCATGTTTCAAATCGCATTTGAAAAATAATTTAGCACTCAACCAGTTAACATACCCTCTAAATAAAGGCTGACAGAACAATTTCCAGCAGTGTCCTTCTGAGTGGGAAACTAAATTTGGTTTAAAATTCATTCTCAGTATTGTTTCAACATTTCAGCTGCATAATTGATCTGAAAATATCATATGATGAATAATTTAAAAGTTTCATTTATGGATAAGAGTGGACTATTGCTATATTTTGACAAACAATTACAGAATTAACCCTTTACCTAACATGAAAAGCAGATGACACTTGCAAATAAAATTCTTGAATAACTACTTTTTTTATTTTTTGTCTCAAAAACATAGGTTATGACCCCTCATTGGAACGAGCTCAATGAGCTCGTTCCAATGAGGGGTCATAACCTATGTTTTTGAGACAAAAAATGAAAAAATAATGAAAATTAATTGGCGGTTTTGGCTGTTACGTTGGGTAAAGGGTTAAACAACTGTGAAAGGGGTACTGCAAGTCACTCACCTTTGCCATATCGATGTCCTTTGATGTTTCCAATATTTTTTTCATTGAACCACATCTGTCCATCTCGAGATGTCCAACCAGCTGATGGGCCATATTTCCCAGGAGACTTGCTGAGTGGGAATGCATTATCAGCAACACCAACGTTGATGATAGAGTCTTCACCTATTGCAAATAATATATATATGTCTATGAATTACCAATATGCCAAAAATGTATACAGTAAAAATAGAACTAAATTCCAATAAAAAATTTGGATTCATCATGACCAACAAACAAGACATTTTAAGGGATCAGAAAGGGTCTTCTTAAGGCCCCACAGAGGAATCTAGTTTCTCGTGCTATTTTTTGTAAATTTGCATGTGGGTGGGCATTTTTTATTTTTGTAATTATTTCTTTGCCATCAAAAGTTCATGTTCTTGGTTTGTTCTATATTTTAGGCCTCATAATCTACATGTATTGCAAAGCATTGCAAATCCTTGTTGCACTCAAGGGACAAATTTATCAATTTTAATAACGTGGGTAAAATATCAGACATAAACCATTCATTTTTATTTTTTTAAGTTTGCATTTGGGTATAAAAAGAGAGTATGTGGCAGCCAAAAAGACAAGGTGGGATGGCCTGAGAAACAGATTTTTAACTTTTTTAGGCCTACTCTTTACTTTTTAACTTTTGAATGATTTTGTAACATAAAGTGTAATTCTTTGTAACAAAATTATTCTTCAGAAGCCAAATAAAAAGAACTATTCAGAAGTAACTGTTTCATTATTACCAAAAGAGAGTGAAACCTGCCTTGTAAAGAACTTAACAAACATTTCTAACTGATGGTTTTTATTTATTAGTGTTTAAAGTTACTTTCAACATCTGAGGCTATATCATGTAAACAACAGAAGTATTCAGTGAAAAGTTCACACCTATGCTGCCCAATTTAAAGGATTTCTAACACAGACATCAATTACTAGGTACTATTTTACATGTACCAGTAAAACTGAACTTTCTTATCACAGTAAACAAGCACTGCTCCACTTCCCATGAATTCCAGGGAGATTTTTACTGATGTAAATCTGAAGTTATTATACAAAACTGAAAAGAGAATTCTGGCCATCGTTGAGAGAGCAGACTTTAGGTTCATAATAGTGGGCACAATGGCCACCTCCTTTCTTCAAAGAATGGTGATTAATACCAAGATGCCTCAAGTTAAGTCTAGTCTACCCTGAGTAATTATTCTATTGTATGAGCTCAGCTCTGTCAAACAAGACCAAATTGGTTAAATTCCTTGTTGCATCATGGGAAAATGTTTCCAGTGGAACTTTTTGGATGTTTTGACCTCCGAGTGTAGAGGGTAAACAGGAATGGACTTTAGAAGGTGTACACAACTAACAGGTCAAATATCCACTAGACGGATTGTAAATGGTTGTATTTGAATGCTACATGCAATTAATGGGGTTTTTCTATTGAGCATTACCCAATTAATGTTACCTAACATGAACAGCAGATGACACTTGTGAAAAAAAAAAATTCAACAATAAAAAATTTTCTTCATATGCCTTAAAAAACATAACTTATGATCCCTGGTTGAAACAAGATCAATGAGCTCATTCCCATGAGGGATCAATGCTATGTTTTTCAGGATAAAATTGACATGATAAAATTTGTCTTCTCTTGAATTCTTTTTCTATCATCAGGTTTCCTGTACAGGAGACCTGATATGTAAGAAGAGTTCAAGGTGGTTTTGCCTCTGTAAATATTGATTCCCATTCTGGAATGTTCAGCTTTTTTGATTGATTTGCCCAGATTAGTCGCCACAGCATGCAATACTTGAGTGGAGGCTGACAATATTTACAGTTATGAGAAAGCTAATGGAGTCCAACTGAATTATCTGCTTGTGATGTCTGGTAGAAGGTTGAATGGCACTTTATCTTACCACTTGGCCCCTGTGAAGCTTTGGAATTAGATTCAATTCAAAACTGTTCTGATAATTTTATTCCAGTTGAGCTGATTCAGAAATTTTAGAATTATCAAGATGTTCACAAAATTCTAGCAAGCGTGCTCTCTTAAACTGAAAAATCGAAACCATAAAAATCCCTGTCTGTAAGTGTTTCAATTGGGTTCAGCCTAACTTTCCTTTAATCATTCTTATGGCCTCTAGAGGATCAGTTGTAAAGCCTGTTGACTCAGAAAAAACATAAATTAGGGTAACACAATTTAATGGATAAAGTTCATCTATCTATGTTGTGTTTTCATTATTTTCATAGTTACAGTTTCTACCTTGTTGACTCGTCCACCGGACGAGTTAATAAGGGAGAAAAATGTGACATGACAACACGACATATTGTCTCTGGCACAGGAAACCTGATAATATAAGAGTTCAAGGAGGTTTCACCCAGGCCTGAAAATAAGCAATCTGTTATTTGCAGAATGAGATCCCCCAGAGGGTGAATTTGGTGATGCTACCCTGCACAGCAGGGTAGCATCACTAAAATTACTCTCTGTGAACCTCAATCTGAATTAAGGTCTTAAGCCTAAACAGCAAGACGTACCCAGAGGATAAATTGTCACACTGTATGGGATAGCAATAGCAAATTCACCCTCTGGGGACCTCATTCTGCAAATGACAGATTGCTTATTTTCAGGCATGGTTTCACCTCTGTAAACTACCTTGATTCCATTCCAGAATGTTCTGCCTTTATGATTGATTTGACAAGATGAGTCTGCTGCATACAATACTTCTGAGAAGACTTGACAATACATATATTTACAGTTATAAGGAGGTGCACTATTTACAACCTGCGATTTGATTCGAGATTTGTTTTGATTTAATGTCAAAATCATCTTCCCAATTCAATTCAGGATTCGATCTGACCCAAAATTCTAGATTCACTTTGCCCTACTCACCACATTTTTTTATCTGTATCATGAAATAAGGTGTTTCTGGAGTTAAACTTTCTTTTAACTGAATCACATGATTGCCGAACTGGTCAGAGTTAAGTTTTACATTGCACACTCTATCATCTATGGTCATTTCTAAGGAATCAGACATCCGTAACATGGAACCGTTTATTTCTGAAAATATATAGGGAATAATCAATGCAAGAAGTTTCTGATAAGAATGAGTACAAAGGGTATAAATATATTCACTCTTGACTATGACACCACTGATACTTCTTCTTCCTCAGAGTGGGGAAGTTTTGATTTTTCAGCTTCAGCTTCTGTTTCGGTTCTGTTTCAGGTAAAACCTCAGTTTTGGTTCAGCTTTTCTATGTGCTAAGAATATATATACTACTCAAAGTTTGCTAAGCACCAAGTATATCCAACTACCTGTTTTACGTTTCAGTTGAAATATTGTTATGAAAAGTATATATACTTTTTATTTAATTATATCTTTAATTATTTAAGTACAGAAATTAAGATTTTATTTGTGTTTGACATTATTTTATAGCTTTTGAATACGACAGCCATGGAAAATTATAATTCATAGTAATTTGTATATTTTTTATACTTACCAATAGCCCAGACTAGCTGGTGTTAACTCAAAAAATAATCCACGGCCAAACACAAATTTTGCCCCCAATCCCCCAAATTTGCATGCAAAACCAAAAATTTTATGTCCTATCTGGTCCTCCATACTTTTACGAACTGCACATGCACAGTATCCAGGAAGACACCGAAATTGGTACCAACCATCATTCTTTCTAAAAATTGCCTGCTAAATGTTGTAAACAGCAGGGAGGTATGAGTGCCCACTCATGGGGGGGGGGGGGGGGGCATCCCCGTTTGGGCCATTGGTAAGTATAAAAAAATAGGCCGATGAAATCGTCAGATGTGTAACCATACGCACAACTAGTAGAAAGCTGTATGACAGAGGGCCACCACGGATGTCGACATTATGTACACCACACAAGGTACGGGTACATATAGAAATGGATTGGAGGAGTGTCTAATTTGATGGATAAAGGGTTAATATCTCAAATTATCAGATTTACATAAAAAACTATACAGCACAGCACATCAGTAACCTGAATAAATATATAAAGTAATATGACAATCGGATTGATATTTTTTTAGTTATCTCATGCCAAAGGGATTGGAGGAATTTTCAATTTGAAGGATAAAGGGTTAATATCTCCAGATCAAATTATCAGATTAACACCAAAAACTATACAGCTCAGCACATCAGTAACCTGAACACAATTATAAAGTAACTTGACAATCCAAGCAATATTTTTCAAGTTATCAAATGCCAAAGTAATTGGAGGAATTTTCAATTTGAAGGATAAAGGGTTAATATCTCAGGATTAAAATAACAGATTTACACCAAAACCTATACAGCTCGCTACATCAGTAACCTGAACACAAATATAAAGTAACTTGACAATCCAAGCAATATTTTTCATGTTATCGAATGCCAAAGGGATTGGAGGAATTTTCAATATGAAGGATAAAGGGTTAATATCTCAGGATTAAATTATCAGATTTACACCCAAAACTATACAGCTTGGCACATCAGTAACCTGAACACAAAGATAAAGTAACTTGACAATCCAAGCAATATTTTTCAAGTTATCGAATGCCAAAGGGATTGGAGGAATTTTCAATATGAAGGATAAAGGGTTAGTATCTCAGGATTAAATTATCAGATTTACACCCAAAACTATACAGCTTGGCACATCAGTAACCTGAACACAAATATAAAGTAACTTGACAATCCAAGCAATATTTTTCAAGTTATCGAATGCCAAAGGGATTGGAGGAATTTTCAATTTGAAGGATAAAGGGTTAATATCTCAGGATCAAAATAACAGATTTACACCAAAAACTATACAGCTCGGCACATCAGTAAACTGAACACAAATATAAAGTAACTTGACAATCCAAATAATATTTTTCAAGTTATCGAATGCCAAAGGGATTGGAGGAATTTTCAATTTGAAGGATAAAGGGTTAATATCTCGGGATCAAATCATCAGATTTACACCAAAAATTATACAGCTCGGCAAATCAGTAACCTGAACACAAATATAAAGTAACTTGACAATCCAAGCAATATTTTTCAAGTTATCGAATGCCAAAGGGATTGGAGGAATTTTCAATTTGAAGGATAAAGGGTTAATATCTCAGGATTAAATTATCAGATTTACACCAAAAACTATACAGCTCAGCACATCAGTAACCTGAACACAAATATAAAGTAACTTGACAATCCAAGCAATATTTTTCAAGTTATCGAATGCCAAAGGGATTGGAGAAATTTTCAATTTGAAGGATAAAGGGTTAATATTTCAGGATCAAAATAACAGTTTTACACCAAAAACTATACAGCTCGGCAAATCAGTAACCTGAACACAAATATAAAGTAACTAGACAATCCAAGCAATATTTTTCAAGTTATCGAATGCCAAAGGGATTGGAGGAATTTTCAATTTCATGGATAAAGGGTTAATATCTCAGGATCAAATTATCTGATTTACACCAAAAACTATAAAGCTCGGCACATCAGTAACCAGAACACAAATATAAAGTAACCTGACAATCCAAGCAATATTTTTCAAGTTATCAAATGCCAAAGAAATGGATACAGACATCGGACGGAAGGACAGAAGGACAGACAGACAGACAGATGGACGAACAAAGGATGGACGAACGACGGATGGTCACCCCCGGATGCCGGCATTATGTGTACCATACATAGTATGGGTACACATAAAAATATACAAATTACTATGAATTTATATTTTTATACAACAACCAATGGCCCAGACTAGCTGAATCGTAAACAGGCTGGAGGGCTTAGGACATAGAGGAAAATCCAATAACTCAATCACTTCATAAATGATATCTCCTACAGGAGAATAGGAGAGAAAGGAATTATATATGTCTTTCTCATTTGCAAGAAACGAGAAAGACATAACACCAACAATGTAACTGAGCATTACATATTATATAATTCTCCATTTAAGCCAGCATAACCCCTTATGCTAATTCGGCGAAGGGAAGCCAAAATATAAAGATAGTCCAGAGAATGAGACTCTTTATACTCTTTTAAAAGTGTCCGAGGATTGTATATTAACGCCTGTTTGACATGTGACATATACAAATGCTTCACAGTGAGCTACACTTTAAAAACAATACATAAATGAGACATATTATTTGCTTCACACCGAGCTACACATTAAAACCATCCCAGCAACAACGCGGGACTACTGACACCGGAGGTCTTCCCTTGCTTTTCACTATAAAGCCAGATGATCATAAGGGAAAAAACCGTCCCTCCCCCCCTCCTTCCCCTTGTTTTGAGGTACATGACCACAGAATGAAGAGGGCAGCGGAACAGCGTCACTGCTGGAATGGGTTGCCTAAATAACTATAGATGTAATCATTTAGTGGACAACATTCTGAGCAAAGACAGAGGACCTAAACATCTAAGGTCACTGGAGATGGACTCTAAAGTTCTAAGGTAAAACTTGGTAAATGTAGAAGGCTGTGTCCAGTACGCAGCTTTCATGAGGTCAGAAATGGCTATTCTGTTAGAATAAGCCCAAGAAGTGGACAGCACTCTAACTTCATGCGCTGATATCTTATTTACAGAATACTGATCCGAAGATAGATTTTCACAGGCAATACGTATTGCCAACTGAATCCATCTAGCAATAGAATGAACAGAAATATCTCTTCTGTTAGGAATAAGCGAAAGAAAGAAGCGTTTTCTTCCTTTTCTTATAAAATCTGATCGGCGTTTATATATGCGCATAGCCCTGACTTTATGGTAATAGGCTCAGGCCGTTTATCTGGAGCCTGGTTCTTAGCCAAAAATCCTACTTCTGTAGTTAAAGTAATGGTATTACCAACACTATGGTAGTGAGATTCATCAACAGATAAATCATGGAGTTCACTAACTCTTCTAGCAGATGCAAAGGCTAAGAGAAATGCTGTTTTATAGGTCAAGAATTTGAACTCTACAATGTCCAATGGCTCAAACGGAGCTTCCTTAAGCTTCAACAGAACCCAAGGCAAATTCCATTTAGGAATTAATCTGATGGTTCTAGATCTATTTATAGAGAAATTTCTAACCAGTTTGGATAATGAAGCATTAGATCCAATTGCCAAGTTATCATGATGAGCGTAAGTGTCTGATAACATAGACCTATAGCCCTTAATGGTGACAGGCTGCAGTTTGAGAACATCAAACAGGCAGACCAGAAAGTTGGCAATATCCGGTATAGACGGATCATAGACGTCTATCAACTGATCCTTACACAAACGGAAGAAAACCTTCCACTTCTCTGTGTAATTCAATGAAGAGGAGGACCTCCTACAGTTAGAAAATGCGTCCACTGCTCGTCCTGTAAATTGCTTGCCATGCAAGAAGGACCGCACAACGGAAATATGTGAAGGTTGAGACCTTCCAGGTTGTGTTGCAGTGCGTGTGGCTTTCCCTGATAAAAAAAGGTCCTCTCGCGGAGGAAGCTTCCGGGGAACGTCCCATAACAGACACCTGAGAAGATTGATCCATGATTTCTGTGACGACAGAGATGCTACTAGCAGAATTTCGCAACGAGACTGTTTGATCTTTAACAGAATCTGCCGAATCAACAGAGTTGGAGGATATGCATATCCTATCATTCCGTCCCATGAGATTGACAGAGCGTCTACTGCGTACGCTCGATGGTCTGGACATGGCGACACGTATGTCTGCAACTGATTGTTCAGTTGTGTCGCGAACAAATCTATCATGGGTTGATCCCACTGATAGCAAATCTGTCTGAATACCCGCTTGTTGAGTGTCCATTCCGATAGCAACAGGTGACCTTTCTGAGAGAGCTAGTCTGCTAGTATGTTCAGACGACCCGGTATATGAGGGACCGATAGTTGAACATGATGATTCACGATATACAGACAAATTTTCTCTGTTAGTTCGCATAACGGAATCGAATGAGTGCCTCCCTGGTTCCTGATATATGCTACTACTGTCGAGTTGTCCAACAATATTTGAACATGAGCGTCCGCTATAATGTGAATCCAATGTTGTAGCGCAAGCCATATTGACATCATCTCTTTGATGTTTATGTGTTTCTCTATGAACCGAGGGTCCCAAAGACCCTGACACTTTGAGTCTGTCGGGCTCAGGGTCGCGCCCCAATCCATTTGACTCGCATCCATCATAATCGTGAAAGCCGGATCAGGCAGCTACAGTGGAACTCCCTGAGTTAACCACTGAATATCTGCCCAAATCTGGACCCTTTGTTTTACAAGATGCGTTCAAATAATACTGGTCTCGAGCGAATGCGTCTTCACACTCCAGTTCTGAGTAAAGAATATCTGGAGGGGACAAGCGACCCATCAGAATAAGATCCGCAGCCACTCCGCACAACCCCATCAGTTGCATGAATTCCCTCTCTGTTAATGCATCTGAGTGTAGATAAAAGCGAGCACAACAACTGACTAATTTTGCTCTGGGCAACGGCAGACAAACCAGATTGTTGTGAGTCTCGAAGTTCATTCACAAGTGAATGAATGACTTGGACAGAGCTAGATCCGACTTCTTCTCGTTTATGATGAAGCCGAGAGAGCAAAAGAAGCAGACTCTGAACATCGTTCTCAAGAACAGTTTTGTTGCCGTATCTCTGAAGAATGTCGTCTAAGTAAGCCAACAGTAAAGCAGATGAATGAGCTCGGAAGTGAGACATTACCGAGTTCATTATTCGAGTGAAAGCCCAGGGCGCCAGGTTCAGAGCAAATGAAACACATCTCTCGGAACTGATACACTGTCCCTTGCATGGCGAACCGCAGGTACTTTGTGTTTGCCAGATGTACAAGGACATGAAAGTATGCATCCTTTAGATCTGTGCTTGCCGCATAGTCGTTCACTTGAATGCTCACCCTTATCAACCGAATTGTCTCCATATAGAACTCTGGAGTCATGATAAGCTTGTTTATCCAGCTCAAGTCTATTACTGGTTGGAACGAGCCATCTGGCTTTGGTATGAGGAACAGGTGACTGTAAAATCCTAGAGCATTTTGATTCTCGACGACCTCTATTGCTTTCTTTGATAAGAGAGCCTATACCTCCGCTAGGAAAGACTCTCTTTTGCAAGGATTTGACGGAAGATTTGTCCACCGCGGACACCGTGTTAGTGGTAGTTTCGCTCGGAATGTTAGCCGTAGGCTGACCGAGACTATACTTCTCACCCACTGGTCTTCCGTTATTGTTATCCAGTTCGTTGCGAATCTTGATAACCTTCCGCCAACTGGCAATCAATAGAAGTCCTGACCATCACCTGTAGGATCTGCGAGGCTTACGGGGGGAGAAACCACGTCCCCCTCGTGAAGAGCCTCGACCCGCCGGCTTAGGGGCGTCTGACCGGTAGTCTTGATCAGACCTACACCCCTTTCCCGAGTCGCTGTATTGACGATCTCTAGAATAATTATAGTAGGGTTTCCTATACCATCGCGAGGAGTCCCCTTTAGAAGATTTCTGTCTGGGACGTCCTACTTTACTCTTTTCTGCTGTAGCACACGCCGACTTTAGAAGCAGAGTATTGGATGCTTTCTTTGTAGCTTGGTCATAAACCAATGAAAGCTTGTCGTCAAATATTGTGTGTCCGGAGACCGGAGCGACCCGGAGAGAGTTTTTCACCTTGTCATCTATTAAAGATGACGATGCAAGGGCACCATCATGTCTGAATAACTCCAAATTAGCCTCTGTTAAGGCAGAGTTATACGTGGTAAACATATAGCCCAAGAACATTAGGTTTCACTAGGGAAAAAAATCGGAGAAAGCTGATTTTTTCAGGGAATGTCGAGTACATGTCACTGAACGATTAGACAAAAGTCCCCTAAAATCCCAGTTGGGCTTTTTTTTCTACAGCCTTTTTTCGAAAACGCGTTTGAAAAAAATAAAAAAAAATCGCACGAACTTTGTAACCTCGAATTGATCCAACTGTATTTTTTGTTTACGCGTATTTCGAGCTACATAATGTCTAATATACATTTACCTAGAGGAAAATGTGCATTCTGTGACAATTTCTGCGAAAAATTATTGAAAATTCACAAAAAAGTATCGGATTTACGCAAAAAATGACGATTTTCCTAACGGATTTGCCCAAAGGGTCGTAGTACAGAACGGGATGTTAGTTGGACAGGCGATAAAAAATCCACCACCATTTGAAGACTTTTATCATTGCTTACAAAATAGACATTATGGAAGACCCCCTCTGCTTCTGGCCGAGTTCCCCTTTTGGCATAAAATTCGTCAGCATGAGAACTCAACTATTTTCGGGCTTGGGACCGAACAGACACGTCTGTGTCTGGCAGCATTAGATCAATAAATAATATTTACAGAATGTACAAAAATCAATAAATAATATTTACAGAATGTACAAATCAATCAACATGGATTAAGTTACATTGACTATTATCAACGCTATATACAGAAATGACATGACCTATATACATATTATTCATCGAACTCAGAAATTTCCGACAGGACAGTGTTTCTGTGGTTGTTACAAGAATCCGAACTGCAATTACACAAACCTGAGCAAGAGAGTCCTGCCTTCTTACACCCACACCTTTTTGTACAAGCACTCTTGCAACCACAACTGATCAGATTCAGTAGGTTATCGGGGGCACATGGCTTTGTGGCTGCAGTCGGTACAAGAAGTCCATTGTCTAGCGACCACCCCCAATCCGTCGGAGGAAGCGGAGTGCCCAGCCATTGTTGGATCTGGAGATAACATCTGTAGACATGTTGTTGTGCAGCATCGCTGCTTGGTGGGAGTGAGGCTAGGTCGATGGGTTTATTCAGTTTAGATTTTGCTACATAACGCTTGTAAGTGACATATCTATATTGGTCGAGAGAGGAAACAGTTTTACTCCCGTATAAGATCAGGAGAAGTTGTTCCCCGGCAGCGGCTACTGCACTTGGTGTACTGTCATCCACCAAACTTGTGTTGACATACTGTTGTGAGTCGCTAGTAACATCGGAGACAATTGTACTGAATACTTTCTTCTTACCAACTCGAAAGAGTGCAGAAGTAGTGTCACAACCACTTATAGAATGTGCTACAAGGAGGTTGCTTCTATGGTCACCCATTTTGGTTGCTATTTCACTAACTGAAACTAGTAAGTTTGGGGTAATGGAATACATCATGTGAATATTACATCCCGGTTGAACTCGAGAGGTAAGAATGACTAACAAGTCTGTGTCTGTTCCCACAACGACAACATTGTTGTCATCTTGAGCGATGTCAAGTGCAGTTTCGGCTATCAGTACATCAGCATTAGCCTCGGCCTGCTTGGACTGAATATTGATAGCAGATAGCTCCTGCATTAGAAGATCGATCAGTTGGGTTTTGTTCTTGGCATTTGCAAGGAAATCGGATTGGGGTGTGGTGGCTGGTAACTCGGGTGAGATATTGATATCAATGGAATACCTGTCTTTAGATCTACGGGCTTGTTCCATGCCCTTTGTCGACATTGTACAAGCATAACCATCAAAAACAACCACGACGTTCGCCCCAAAATGTCTCACTAGATAATTGGAATATGATGTACATATGTCCTTATATAACGACTGTTTAGGCCATACAACTGCCCTCAATAAAAATCCACCATCTACAACAAACAGAGAATGTTCTAGGATTTTAGTTTGCTTGGAACCGTATGTTTTGAGGATCTTACCGAGCGTGCTTTTCTGTGTCTTCCTCATTCCAGCAGAATCAAACAATGCTGGTGGTTTCGGGGCGAGTTCATATTTGAGATACTCTTCCATCTCTGATTGTGACTGAATAACACATGTGATGCGGTTGAACAGAATTGTGGGGTCAATCACTACCTTACTTCCACGGACTTTGATGCTATTTGCCATCGATGCGAAAGACTTCACAGTGTCAACACGTCGTAGTTTGATGCTGTTGAACGTTTTGCTTACAACATTCGATACGCAACATTCACCAATTTTGCGAACTTGGTCACAGTTCACAGTTTCGTCGGCCACAAGCCCAGTCGCTATAGAGACTAATTGTAGTGGATCTCTATTCTGAAAGGGGGAATGCACTCTGAGCCAGTTCAATAATTTGGTGATATCATTGGCATCAGTCAATTGTGAACTTTGACGGAGATCCCGATCTTGTTCGCCATGACCAGTGTGAACATGAACAAATTTTCGAGAGCATTACATATCGGAAGGCAAAGAGGTAGTCCATGTACCCATTTCGCAACAGTGCTATCGGTTATTCCCCTGCCATGTGTGAGACCACCAGGGAGCTTGAACATTCTCATTAAACACTGCTCTATGGTCTGATCAGAATATATCCCGTCCCAGAATTTATCTGAGTGCCTTATGGTAAAGTAACCTTTCTCAGTGAACAACTTCAAATCATCCTGTTGCATTATGTCTGTTAGCTCATTCATCTGCTGCAAATAGAGATGAGAACTTTTTGCGTATGCAAAATGACCACCTGCGTGAAATACTGGAATCATATTGCGAACACAATATGTGTGGAGTTCCCAGTCGCCTGTGCGCTCTGCTCTCAAGAACAACTGGAGAAGACCTATTTGCTCGTAGTATTGTACCCAAAGCTTTCCTGTGCGTCCTACGGACGCATTCTGGAGCAGTTCGTGTAATTTTGACAGTAGATGGTTGACACTTTCTTGATTGACAGCGTCAGCTGTTGTACAGTCACCTCTGGCAAGTCCACAGAATATTTCATTGACTTCTGTGCAGTCTATGTTATCTAGTGTTCGGCTTTCTTCAAACACAAGTTTTGTAATGGCAATTTGTGTTAGCAAATGGGCACGAACTGCTCTTGAATATGCATGACCACTGATCAAATGATGGATTGACCCACCAGCATAAACAGTCCCCCAAAGTTCATCCAAGCCGCTACCAGCCGTGATCGAACCAATTGCCCCTAAATATGACATAATCATATGGAAGCCGCCGAGTCTAACGAAAACTTTTGTCAACTTATCTGACGAAGACACAATCTCCACTGCTTTGATATGATTTATGTGATTTAATCGAACATGGAAATTGAAACAATGATGCTATAATACGGTATTTGAATGAGAAAAGTCGATGCCGTTTGAATTTGAGTTTAGGGGGTATGGTTAATATTTCACACGTTTCACCAGTTCATTATGGAATAAATGACTATTGTTATATATCATTATAAAGCCACTGCTTTTCTGCAATTTTTTATATATAATTTAACTCCCAAAGTAGTCGTAGATTTGATTTAATGGACGTTGTGTACCGTTGTGTGTATGAAAACAATAAAATTTTTTTCGTAATTTTGTACATTTTCGTGAATATTTCACCATTGAGTGTGAGGATTGGTACAAAGTTGGCATTTTCTGTTGGGGATATGTATTCTCAATATAATTCAGCACGATATTTATGATTCTCACCCAACTAAGGCGAATAAGAATGAGAAATATGGAGCTGGGTCGAATTTTTTTTAAAATTTTTTTTTTCATCAAAAAAACGCTATAACTAAAAAAGCTCAACTCGGATTTGCGGGGACTTTTCACACTTTATCCGCAATGTGTGTCCCGGAAACATATAAAAAAATCAGCTTTCTCCGATTTTTTTCCTTACTTTCTCATTTTTATGTCTAATGTGCCTGGACTAATAGCTGCCATAGAAAGAACTCTTAAAGAGGTACGAATGTACTCAAATTTCTTCCCGTTGAGACGTTGCGCCACAGCTCTTGAAAGGTGATCTGACTAAGACATAGCATCCAATTTATTTATTGGTGTTTTAAGGTCACATATTTCTGCACAATGGCTAATCATGATCATGACAGTTTTAAGGGTGGAGGAAGCCGGAGTACCCAGAGAGAACCACAGAGCAATGGCGAGCAACTGTCAGCTCCCCAACATACTAACTCCACGCAAGCAGGGTTAGCATTGGTTGAAGACAGGTGCACCATCGACGTGCAGAACGCCTTAGTGCACAGCATCACCGTGCCCCCACATGGGCAATGGGGGTGAAGTGTCTTGCCAAGGACACAACGCGGTTGCCGCAGGTGGGATTCGAACCGAGGACCTCTCAGCTTGCAGCCTGCACCTCTACCTACTGAGCAACCGCATCCCCACATAGCATCCAAATTCGCTCTATTTGAAGAAATTGCCATCTCAATTGTGTCTGAGAGAATTGTGAATGACCCAGGCAAGGATAGCTCTAGATCCTCGGCCTGTTCATCCAAATGCAGAGGAACTCTCTGTACATCTTCCCCGACCGTTTTAAATGAACGTGGTCCAAGAAACGGTAAATTTATGGAAGATGATGTCAAGAATCCACCTTTCTTCTTCCCACTGGAGAGTTTGAATATGGCATCATCTAAATGGCCGAATGCCTGCGAGACCTGTCTAGACTGAACCAAAAGACAGGACCAATCCATCGGAACAATGTGCTGTTCCAAAAGGGAAGGGTAATCTTCTTCCATATCCCTTTCACCATCTGATTGAATCAGTTGTGAGTCTCGGTCTATGGCATCTGAACGTGCAGATGACTGGACCAACCCGGCACCGTCCGACAGCTCAGGTTCTGAGACTGCTGTAGGCTGCTCTTGCACTTGCTGGGATGCTGTGATGAGCTGCACAATCTGCGACAGCAAGTCCGTAACGGAGGCCTGAGGAGCGGGGGTCTTCTGTTTCTTGGCCGCCTGCTGCTCCTGGGACGGTGTGTCCGAGATGGCTCTTTTTTCTTGACGTCCCGATAAACGAGGCCTCGACTCCTTATCTACTTATCTACTGGATGGTCTGAGTTTGCAGACGATGAGTGATCCCTTCTCGGCGATGCAGGCTGGATATCCAAAGTCGTGTAGCTAAGGTGTGGTCGTGTGTGCTTTTAAGATGACGTTGTAGAAGCCGTAACTGCAGCCGAGGCCGGCTGCAAACTACATGGAGCATCCTGGGCGGAAGGTGCGGACGTATGCTCCGACTCACGCAAGTTTCTAATCACAACATCTGGCCCCAGATGCTGCTGGGAAAGAGAGGGACCTCTCTCGCTCACGGTCCTTTCAGACCTTGCCGAGCTTCCCACGGTACTTGCCAGCTTCTTCCTCTGATTTGTCGTCGCTGGGTGAGCATGTTTATGTTTTAAGGTGCTTGCTCTACCCAATCCACTCCTATCGACTGCAACGGACACACCCAGCGTCATGCTACCCATGGCCGGAGTAACCGCTTCACCAGTCAAGCTAGCTGGCGACAAGGGACTAAAACCACCAGCTAGTGGCTTTATGCCCTGTCTAATATTCATGAGCACCTTGGCAGCTAGATCTGTTTGCTCATCTGAGCGTGACGACGGTAGCACACTATCTCTAGGTGTCACGTAAACATCACCATGTTCTTGTTCCTCTGAAAAAGAAACTGAGAAACTTGATGGACTTTGTGGTGAGAGGACCGGCATTGGCCTCTCGCAGCTAACAAACGTACCGTGACACCCATCTCCAACGTTTGACATCCCATCCGACACAGGTTGGACAAGAATTAGTGGGAGTACATCGACTACAAGCAAGGCAACAAGCATGTAAATCCGAGGAAGACTTCCTCACCTTGTATTTTGAGCAATAAGCTTTCATAATGAATCAAAACAAAGTCGACAGTACACCCACCAACTCCACAATAAATATATGAAAAAGATACATAATAAATAACATTCAAAATATAAATCGAAAAATTAATTTAAAAAAAAAAAACCTTTCGAAAAATTTTGACAGGAGCCCAAGTTCCCAAAAGGAACAATACGAGCTCAAAGGTATCACGATAGAGCCTAAGTGTGGACGAAATTCAAAAAAATAATTGCTACACTACTGAAATATTATAAATGTATCTTACAACAATCCTACCATGAAATAATTAGGAAACTACATATATTTATACAACGTTACCAATGTAAACAACGTTAGAAGAAAAAATGGAAACAAGACCCCAGGCACTGAATAAAGAGGCCCTAAGCCAGTAACAGATTTAGAACTATCCGATGTAAAGCAAGATCTTCAGAAGAAGAAAAAAGTATACATTGGATGTAAGATGCATGACCCAAAATGCCCAAACACCCCTAGGGTGAGGACATAACCATGGGGATATACAGAATAAACATTCTGTGTAACACGTCAAACTCCCAAGAAATTTATGAAAAAATTTCAATAAAATAAGCCAAAAAGCTTGGGAGTTTAACTGGGGCTTCAAGGAAGAATAGGAAAGGAACACTTAACAAACAGTGGAAAAATCATTAGCAAGAATGATGACGTCAGACCCATGTCCCAAAATTGGGAAACATGAAATAATTTAGATAAAAATTATAAAGTTACAGCCCTGAATGTTTCCAACCACCATTGTTCCCTTCCATCATCCAATTATGTCCTTGGATCCACCAATTCTACCACTGATTTGTGTCTGGCATCATTAAAACTGAGATTTAAAAGCACTGATGTCAGTTTGTTGTTACTGACTGGAGGGCCAAACAAAGAATGATGGATTGTGCCAGTTTCGGTGTCTTCCTGGATATTGTTCATGCGCAGTTCGCAAAAGTATGGAGGACCATATATAGGACATAAAAGTTTTGATTTTGCATGCAAATTTTGAGGATTGGGGCAAAATTTGTGTTTGGCCCTGGATTATTTTTTGAGTTAGCACCAGCTAGTCTGCACCATTGGTTGTTGTATAAAAATATGGATATTTTTGGTAAAGGAGGAAATTTTTCAATATGCCAAAAAGTTGACGGAGCGAACTGGTGTGGCTTCAATATCGAGTATGAGACCCATTACTGTTAATTACAGCTTGACAATGCCTTCTCATGCTCCCAATCAGGTTCCTGGTGGTCCATTGTGGGATGTTGTTCCATTCTTGGGCCAGCATGGCACCAAGCTCCTGGACACTTCTTGGCTGGACTGGACAGGCTGAAATTGCAAGCTGCAACTCATTCCAGACATGTTCGATTGGATTGAGGTCAGGGATCTTGCTGGCCAGTCCATACTCTCAATCCCCTCCCTCTGTCGGTACTCTCCAACAGCATGGACAACATGAGGACGGGGAATTATCGACCATCAGAATAAATCTATCACCCACTGCACCTGCATACAATCTGATGTGGACATCCAGGATCTATCAATATACCGTTGTGCAGTCCAATGTTCAATTGGATTGAGTTCAGGGATCTTGCTGGCCAGTCCATATGCTCAATCCCCTCCCTCTGTCGGTACTCACCAACAGCATGGACAACATGAGGACGGGAATTATCGTCCATCAGAATTATTCTATCACCCACTGCACCTGCATACAATCTGACTTGGACATCCAGGATCTCATCAATATACCGTTGAGCAGTCAATGTACCATGTTCAAGGACACAGATCTCTGTACGTCCATCCCAGCTGATGCTGCCACAGACCATGATTGACTCTCCACCATAGCGGTCATGCTCAGCAATGTTGGCTGCATGGAATCGCTCTCCTGGTCTTCTCCATACCCTAGAACGCCTATCTGTGTGGTCTAGGCAGTACCTTGACTCATCTGTAAAAAGGACAGGTCGCCAATCTTCTCTGGTCCATCCAACATGGTCCATGGCCCATTTATATCATGCCTAGTGGTGGTTCTGGGACAGCGGAATGCGAATACATGGTCTTTTCAATCGGAGACCACCTTCGTGCAACCTTGCCTGGATAGTCTGCGTGGAAACATTTACTTCGGATGCATTCTGAAGGTCGCTGCAAAGCTGGGTTGCTGTGGCAAAGCGGTTCCAACAGGCCTGAATGATCAGAAACTGGTCTTTAGCTGCAGATGTTGCCCTGTCTCTGCCACCCTCATGCCGTCTTACTGGTGTGCCATACTGCTGAAATCTTGACCAGGCTCTGGTGACCACCGTATGGTGGACACCAAGGGGTTCACCAACTTGATGATGGGTAGCCCCTTGCTCCACCATCTCTGCAGCCAGCCACATTTCTGCTTCAGACAAATGTCTTCTTACATTTGCATTTGCCATATTCAATCATTAAATCACAAGGGTTTGTGTTGAAATGAAGATTGAATACCCTACACATGTCATATACATGTAGACAGTACACGAAAACATCATGAAAGTTAAAAAATTTATAGTAATTTATATATTTTTTATACTTACCAATGACCCAGACTTAGCTGGTGCTAACTCCACAAAAACCAGGGCCAAACACAAATTTTGCCCCCCAATCCCCAAAATTTGCATCCAAAACAAAAAGAAATCATGTCCTAAAGGACCTCCATAGTACGACTCTACTGCGCATGCGCAGTGACGCAGTCGTCCCGAAATTGGCGCCAAATATCATTCTTACTGGCAGTGCCTGGTCAGCGCTATGTACTCAGCGGGGAGGCAAGAGTTCCCAACTCAGGGAGGGCCATCCCCGTCTGGGTCATTGGTAAGTATAAAAAATATATAAATTACTATAAATTTTTTAACATTTTTATACTGTACCAATGACCCAGACTTAGCTGAATAGTAAACAGGCTGGAGGGCCTAGGACATAGAGGAAAATCCAATAAGCTCAATTATAAAATAAAGAGGTAACCCCTTAAGGAGAAAAGGAGTATTAGGCTTTACATGTATCTTTCTTATTTAATATTAAAATTAGAAAGATACACTACCCTTAATAATTGAGCACAATAACATTCA
This sequence comes from Pictodentalium vernedei, assembly GCA_031216915.1. NCBI lineage: Eukaryota > Metazoa > Mollusca > Scaphopoda > Dentaliida > Dentaliidae > Pictodentalium > Pictodentalium vernedei. The sequence goes on along the minus strand of CM062296.1, from coordinate 467,332,245 downwards.
TGTTCTCTATTAACATCCAGTATAACCCTTATACTAATTATTTTTAAAGCAAGCCAATAAATAAAGTAGTCCAGAGAATTGAGACTCTTTATAATCATTTAAAAGTGTCCGAGTATTGTATATTAAAGCCCGTTTGACACTTGACATATACAAATGCTTCACACCGAGCTACACTTTAAAAATAAGACATGAATGAAATTAAACATTAATATTACACTTTAAAACCATCCCGGAAGCGACTCAGAAATACTGTCTTGGAGGAGGCATTCCCTTGCTTTTCACTATAAAGCAGGTGACCTAAGGGAACACCCGCCCCCCCCCCCCCCCCTTCCCCTTGCCCTGGGTCAAATAGCCCAGAGCGAAGAGGGCAGCCGGACGGAGTCACTGCCGGAACAGAAAGCCTGCATAACTATAGTTGCAACTGTTTAGTGGACGACATTCTGAGCAACAGATAACGGACCTAAACAATGCAGGTCTCCAGAAATGGACTCAATATTTCTGAGATAAAAATTAGTAAATGTGGATGGCTGAGACCAATAAGCAGCCTTCATTAAATCTGTAATAGCAACACTATTAGCATAAGCCCAGGAAGTAGAAAGAGCTCTTACTTCATGAGCAGAAATCTTAAGCACAGACTGCTGAGAAGAAGATAAATCTTCATACGCAGTACGGATAGTTAACTGAATCCATCTAGCAATAGAATGGACTGAAATGTCCTTTCTATTAGGCATCAAAGACAGAAAGAAACGTTTCCGTCCCTTTCTGATGAACTGAGATCTCTGTTTATAGATACGTAGTGCTCTAACAGGACAGAGTAAAGGCCTACGCCCGTCTGAAGACGGAAGAGCCTTAATAACAATAGGTTCCGGATATTTATTAGGAGCCTGATTCTTAGCTAAAAAACCGACATTAGTAGTGAAGGTGATAGTGTTCCCAACACTACGATAATGAGAATCATCCACCGATAGTGCATGAAGCTCACTGACTCTTCTGGCAGAAGAGAAAGCTAAGAGAAAAGCTGTCTTATAAGATAAGAATTTGAAATCTACTGTCCCAAGAGGTTCAAATGGCTTTTCCTTCAATTTAAGGAGAACCCAAGCTAAATTCCACTTAGGAATTAATCTGAGAGTTCTGGGTCTATTTATCGAAAAGTTTCTAACCAATTTCGATAAAGAGACATTAGATCCAATTTGTAAACTATCATGATGTGCATAGGTATCAGATAACATAGATCTATAACCCTTTATAGTAACAGGTTGCAGTTTGATTTCGTCAAACAAGTATACTAGAAAGTTAGCAATGTCTGGTATAGAGGGATCAAATATATCAACAGAATGATCCCTACACCAACGACGGAAAACCTTCCACTTAGCCGCATAGTTTAGCGAAGAGGAGGTCCTCCTACAGTTAGAAATCGCGTCCACTGCTCGTCCTGTAAAGTGCTTGCCATGCAAGAAGGACCGCACAACGGAAAAACGGGTTGTGATGTAGTTGGCGCGATTTCCCCTGCCAAAGAAGATCCTCTCGTGGAGGGAGCTTCCGCGGTAGGTCCCACAACAGACACCTGAGTAGATTTATCCACGGTCTCTGTGGCGACAGAGATGCTACCAACAGAATCTTGCATTGAGATTGTTTTATCTTTAGCAATACTTGTTGAATTAACGGCGCTGGAGGATACGCATATCCTATCATTCCGTCCCAAGGGATCGATAGAGCGTCTACTGCAAATGCTCTTGGATCCGGACACGGGGACACATACGTCTGCAACTGATTGTTGAGATGTGTCGCAAATAAGTCTATCATTGGCCGTTCCCATTGGTAGCAAAACTGATTGAATACTTGTTTGTTGAGAGTCCACTCCGACGGCAACAAGCGACCCTTTCGTGAAAGGGAGTCTGCTAGCACATTCAGACGACCCGGTATGTGACGGACCGAAAGAAGAACGTGATGTTCCAACGCAAACAGAAGGATTCTTTCCGTTAGATTGAACAACGGAACTGAATGAGTGCCTCCCTGATTCCGTATATACGCCACTACTGTCGTATTGTCGGATAGGATTTGGACATGAGCATCGTGAATAATGTCCATCCAGTGACGTAACGCAAGCCAAATTGACATCATTTCCTTGATGTTTATGTGCTTGCACAGGAATTGCGGATCCCAAAGACCCTGGCATCTCGAATCCGTTGGGATTAATGATGCACCCCAACCTGTTTGACTGGCATCCGTCATAATGGTAAAACTCGGATCCGGCAACTGCAGCGGAACTCCTTGAGTTAACCACTGAATGTTTGCCCAAGTCTGAATCTCTTGTTTCACTTGATCTGACAAGAGAACGTCTACATCGAGCGAATGAATTTTCACACTCCAATTCTGAGTCAGGAAAATTTGAAGAGGCCGTGTGCGTAGCCGTCCCATCGGAATGAGATCCGCGGCGGCTCCGCACAGACCTATCAGTCTCATAAATTCTCTCGCCGTGACTTTGTCTGTATTCAGACAATAGCGAGCGTAACAACTGACTAATTTCGCTCTGGTTAACGGCAGACGAACGAGATTGTGGTGCGTCTCGAAGCTCATTCCCAGATGAGTGAATGACTTGGACGGCACCAGATCCGACTTCTCCTCGTTTACTATGAAACCGAGACGTCGGAGCAAAAGAAGAAGATTCTGAACATCGTTCTGAAGCGTTAACTCGTTGCCGTACCTCTGAAGAATGTCGTCCAGGTAGGCCGACGTTACCGCAGACGAATGAGCTCGGAAGTAAATCATTACCGAGTTCATTACCCGAGTGAAAGCCCAGGGTGCTAGATTCAATCCGAAGCACATGGCCCGGAACTGATACACCACTCCTAGGACTGCGAAGCGCAGATACTTTCGGAATGTCGGATGTACCATGACGTGAAAGTACGCATCTTTGAGATCTATGCTCGTTGCATAATCGTTCACCCGAATACTCGCTCTGACCGATCGAATCGTCTCCATATAAAACTTCGGAGCGACGATCAGCTTGTTTATCCAGCTCAAATCTATGACTGGACGGAACGAGCCGTCTGGTTTCGGAACCAGAAACAGATGGCTGTAGAATCCCAGCGATTCCTGGTTTTCTACGACCTCTACCGCGTTCTTCATTAAAAGAGACTGCACCTCTGATAGCAGAGCGTCTCTTTTCTGAGGGTTTGACGGAAGATGAGTCCACTTTGGACTTCGAGTTAATGGAGGCTTTCGTTTGAAGGATATCTTTAGACCTTCCGAAGTCACTCCTCTCACCCACGGGTCGTCCGTAATCGACGCCCACTCTTGAGAAAAACTCGACAACCTTCCGCCAACCGGAACGCGATAGAGGTTTGAGCCATCACCTCCTGGATCTGCGAGGCCTGCGGTAGGAGAAACCACGTCTTCCACGACCCGCACCTCGCCTCGTCGACCTCGGGGCGTCCGACCGATTGTCCCGGCCTGAAGGACGTTCCGAACGAGAGTCACTATCCTGACGGTCTCTCGAATAAGAGCTAGAGGACGCACCGGAACCTCTATAGGAACCTCTCTTGGGCGGATAAGACCCAGAAGTGCCCGCCTTATTCGTGTCTGCTGTATCCGACCTTTTAGGAGCGGATCTAAACAACAGAGAATCACTAGCTTTCTTTTTAATATTATCATAAATAGCGGAAAGCTTGCCGTCAAAGAGAAGATCTCCTGGGACCGAAGCGACTCTAAGAGAGTTCTTCACCTTAGAATCCACTAGTGTGGATGTAGACAGGGCTGCGTCACGTCTAACCAACTCCAAATTTGCCACTGAAAGGGCGGAGTTACACGTGGAATAAGCTACTGCCCTTGAAAGAAGTCTTAAGGAGGATTGTATATCCTGAAACTCTTCCCCTTGAAGACGCAGTGATAACGCCTTAGTAAGGTGATCTGCGTAAGATAAGGCATCTAAATTGGCTCTGTTAGACGCAATAGCTGTTTCCAACACTGCGGTTGGAATAGAAGCTGACGACGGTAATGATAGCTCTAAGTCTTCCGCCTCGTCGTCCATACGCAGAGGAACTCTCGGTATACCCTGACCTGCCGTGTCGAATTTATTCCTTGCATTAATGAAAGGCAGATTGAGAGTATTTGCGGACAAGAAGCCTGCTTTCCCCGTCCTGGAAGCAAGTTTAAAAATAGCGTCGTTCAATAATTCAAATGTTCTTGCAACATTATTGGACTGCGACGGAAACTCGGGAGCGATGTCCCTGAACCGCTCGAAAAAATCAGAGTCCAATGACGCTATAATTCTCCTGTCCGGAAGCGCAGCAGTCTGGCCCGACGGAACAACTTGAGGAAGAAAGTGCCGGATGAAGTCCACGGCAGCTTTGTGTTGTTCCGAAAGGGATAGCTCCAATTCATCCGTATCCCTTTCACCATCCGGTCGGACCTCCCGATGTTCCCGGTCGTCCGCCCCCGATGCTTCGGCGGAGCGTACCGACCCAGCGCCGTCGGATAATTCTCGATCCGACACCGTTTCTGTCGGCTGCTGGGATGCTGCGATAAGCTGTGCTATCTGCACTAGAATGTCCGACGTCGAGACCTGCGGAGGAGCGGTCTTTCGCTGCTTCGCCGAGGGCAGCTCCGCATCAGATGGCTCCCGCATACTTTTCCTATGCGAACGTCCGGAGTCCATCGGTCTCGAATCCCTGGCTGCCGGATGGTGTGACCTGGTCGCCGAAGAATCCTTCATCGGCGAAGCTGGCAAAATATCGGAGGTCACGCAGCCAAGGTGCGGTCGTGTGCGCCGACGAGAAGAGGAAGCCTTAACAGTCTCTGCGGACTGCTTATACAACGAAGCGTCCCGAGCGACGGACGTATGCTCCGCTAAAGACACATTTTGTACCACAACATCTGGTCCCAGATGTTGTTGTACGAGAGAGGGGCCTCTCTCGCTCGCGGCCCGGCTGGACCTGGACGAGCTAGGAACCGGACTAAAAGGCTTCCTCCGTTCTCGTTCACTATCCGCCGTCACTGGGTGTGCATCTATTATTTTTATAGTGCTCGCATCACCCAAAATTTCCTCTTGGACCGCATCGGACGAACCCGGCTGCCGAACCATTCGGTGAATGGACGCTACACCGGGCGAGCTAGCGGACGACATTTGTCTAATCTCCATGAGCACTTTTGCCGCTAGCTCTGTATTTAATTGTGACGACGGACGCACACTTGAAGAAGATAACATGGAAACATCACCCTGTTCTGGTTCCTCTGAAATAGAAACTGAGAGAGTAGAGTGACCTTGTGGAGAAAGAGCCGGCATCGCTCTTTCTCCAGAAACAACATATCGTGACACACGTTTCCAATGTTTCTCATCCCAATGTTCACATACAGGACAGGGATTAATGCGAGAACACTGACTACAATTAATGCAATAATCATGAAAGTCAGAGGAAGATTTCTTCCTATTACAATTTGAACAAGTTCCCTTCATTGTGAAAGAACAACAATAAGTCCTAGTTACTCGCAAAAACCCCTGACACAAAGATACATAATAACATGATCCATTAATAAATGAAAAAACAATTGCAAAACAAAATAATTTTGAAAAAATATTTTTTCAGAGAAGCCCAAGTTGCTGAAAAAAGTAACGTTGAGCCCCGATGGATCCGATGGCAAAGTGTGGTCAAAAATTTTAAAATTATATAAAATAATTAATGAGACACTTTCGGATAATATAAATGTATCTTATAATGAGATAAACTACCTCAAAGGCAAACAGCCCCCCTCAAAAAAGGCTGTTGCCAATGAAAACAAACAGTGTAAACACAGAAGAAAACATGACTCCAGGCACTGAAAAAACTGGCCCAGAATCAGTCATCAATTACACTCTATCTGATGCAAAACAGAGACTCCCAGGGGAGAATCTGCAGAACATCAGATGGAAGATGCAGAACACAAACGTTATACACCCATGGGTGAAAACGTAACTATGGGGAAAATAACAGAAAACATTCTGTAACCAAGCAACTCTCCCAGGGAATTTTTAGAAATGAAACTTCTCAAAAATATGCCAAAAGCATGGGAGAATTGCAAGGGGGGACTTTAGAAGGTTAGGGGAGAGGAAACACTGAATAAGCAGTGCAACAATTAGCAAGAATGACAACAAGAGGCGTTTGCCTCGAAAATAGGCAACTTAACATAATTTCAACAAAAAATTTTAAGTACAGCCCTGATTATTTTTTGCCACTTCTTTTTTCCTCTCCTCCTTCTATCCTCCTTAGAATCACATTTTCTCCAAGAATTACGTGTCTGGCATCCTTTGAACTGAGATTTACAAGCACAAAGATCAGTGAGATGTTGACTGATGAAGGGCCAAACAGAGAAATGATATTTGGCGCCAATTTCGGGACGACTGCGTCACTGCGCATGCGCAGTAGAGTCGTACTATGGAGGTCCTTTAGGACATGATTTCTTTTTGTTTTGGATGCAAATTTTGGGGATTGGGGGGCAAAATTTGTGTTTGGCCCTGGTTTTTGTGGAGTTAGCACCAGCTAAGTCTGGGTCATTGGTACAGTATAAAAATATCAAGAGGTACATGCTTTCCATGACTGTCACGAAAAGTCTGCCTGTCAAGAGAGCTAATGTAAACACTGGGGACCATCTCAATACATTCTTCAATCATATCCACCAAAAATATCGCAAATATGTCACAAGCAAATTTCACAATGATATGTCAAATATTTGGTGCTTAGTAAACTTTGAGTAGTATAGTAAAGAACACTTCGGGCTTCTTAACTTTTAAAAATCTGCACTACTCACCACAATAAGCCCTGTTTGTAAGTATCTCCATTGGGTTCAGCCTAACATCCTTTTAATCATTCTTAGGGGCTCTAGGGGATCAGTTGCAAAGCCAATTGACTCAGAAAAATCATAAATTAAGGTAACACAATTTAATGGATAAAGTTCATCTATCTATGTTGTGTTTTCATGGCTACATTTTCACCCTCATTGACTCGTCCACCAGACTTGTCAACAAGGGAGAAAATGTGACAATGAGAACACGACATATTGTTGGACAGACTAAGTGACAAGAGTCCATGCAAAAACACACTAAAACCATTTGGCCAATTTTTGCAATTTGGTTTTCTGGTTTCCACAAAACCGAACCGAACTGAAAAACCAAACAACCACTCAGCCCTATTCTTCAAAGATATGAAACATGATATATTTTGACTGATCAGCTAAAACAAACATGCTGTTTATAACCGATGTTTAGGCTAAATGAAACAAGAGGCCTACATCGCCAATCACTGCTTATCCCCGTCCCCCCCAATTGGGGAGAAGGAGTATATGTGGGTTTTTCCACACATAAAATCACTCTAAATGCGGCCAAACCCATTTAGGAGCAAAAAAAAAAAAATTTTGTGGCCTGACTGGACAGGGGAACGGAGTGGGGGGGGGGGGGGGGGGGGGGGGGGGGGGGAGGGGGGTAGTTATAGGAGTTAAAGTTTTTTCCGTATGTAGTCACTCTAAATCCTTCAAAATGCATTTTGGAGCAAAGAAAAAAATGCCTTGGCACCCCGAGGGGAAGGGCAGGGCAATAACTCCGACAATTTTCATTGGATAATGGTGGTCATTGAACTGAACTTGAGGTAGACATTGTTCCCAGAGAGTTATATACCCCAAAAACTGATATTTGGTTACTAATGTTTAAGTTAATAAACAAAAATAACACGCTAGTTTTTAACAAAGGGCAATAACTCTCATAATTTTCACCAAATATTGCTGGTCATCGAACTTGATGTAGACATTGTTGCTGTAGAGACAAACACCGAAAAGAAATGAAATCCGTTTTTTACTGTTAAAGTTATGCCATAAACAAGCATTACACTATATTTTTTATTAAACAAAAGGCAATAACTCCAATAATTTTCATTGAATATTGATGTAGACATTGTCGCTATAGAGACTTTTACCAAAAAGAATTGAAATTTGTCAACTATTGTTCAAGTTATACCATAAACAAGCATTACACGATATTTTTTATTATTAAACAAAGGGCAATAACTCCAATAATTTTCATCGGATATCGCTGGTCATTGAACTTGATGTAGACACTGTTATTATAGAGACATATACAATAAAAAATTGAAATCTGTTTACTATTATTCAAGTTATGCCGTAAACATGATTTATATAATATTTTTATAACAAAGGGCAATAACTCCCATAATTTTCAAGAGATATCAGTGGTCATCGAAATGATGTAGACATTGTTGCTATAGAGACATATACCAAAAAGAATTGAAATCCGTTAACTATTGTTCAAGTTATGCCATAAACAAAGTTTGGATGGAAGGACAGATGGACGGATGGATGGATGGATGGATGGATGGAGTTCTATGCTATATCCCTCCCTTGCGGGGAGATAAAAATATATTTGGTTCTGGAGCAATTAATTTTTCAAATTAATGACAGAGGGAGGATTTTATTTTTAGTTTTTAGTTTTTGTGTTTGATAACTGGTAGAATGCTAAATTTGTTTTGGTCAGAAAAATTTGTTCACATGTTCTTGCCCTATTAAAATTTATGGGAGAGTGCCTCAACAAGGCAAATCCATACAGGCTAAATAATTTCACTTCACAGATTTTATGGAGCACATCCACAAAATATGACGCCTTTAAGTTGTGGCACCTGCACTTCAGAAAAATTACCAAATTTGGACTCCCAGCACATAACCAGTTAAGAAATATATTTGAGTTCAGTTATATTTATGTAACTTTTTTGACAAATAAATACCATCCACATAATATTTGAGATGTTTCCTGTAGAAGAGAGTAAACTGGATGTTCACAATACAAATTTAATAACTAGACAATGCATTTTAATCATGTTTTGTTGAAAACATGTGCAAATGAAAATACATCAAACAAACAAGAGCAACGCAAAGCATGGCATATGCCCTAGACGGTGTCATCAATAGTTAGGTAAGTCTCTCGAGGGCATAACCAAAATCAAAAGGAAGTCTCCTCTAGATACCAACAATGCATCACAAAAAAAATAAAATTGATTTGAGTCAGCATTCATTGGTTATTGGATGGAAACCAAATTCAAGATGGCCTCCATAAAAGCCATATTGAATTGGCCACTGGCAACCATCTTGGTTCAGCTGACAAGTCCAACATCGAAAAGAAGCTTCCTCCAGACACCAAACAATGCATTAATAAAAAGTAAAAATGATTTGAGTAAGCATTCAATAGATATTGGACGGAAACCAAATTCAATATGGCCACCATGGCAGCCATATTGAATAGGCTAGCAGGACCAAAATCGAAAGGAAGCTTCCCCTAGGAACCAATAATGCATAATCAAAAATTGAAATTGCTTCGAGTCAGTATTCATTAGTTATTGGATGAAAACCTAATTCAAGATGGCCACCATGGAAGCCATAATGAATTGGCCACTGGCAGTCATCTTGGTTCAGCTGACTGATCCAAAATTGAAAGGAAGCTTCCTCTTGACACTAACAATGCATACAAAAGAAATAAAAATGATTTGAGTTGGCATTCATTAGTTATTGGATGGAAACCAAATTCAATATGGCCACCATGGCAGCCATACTGAACTGGCTAGCAGGACCAAAATCAAAAGGAAGCTTCCTCTAGACACCAGTAATACATACCCCAAAACTGAATATGATTTGAGTCAGTACTCCTAATTTATTGGGCGGAAACGTAATTCAAGATGGCTGCCATGGAAGCCATATTGAATTGGCCAATGGTGGCCATCTTGGTTCAGCTGGCTGGTCCGAAGTCAAAAGGAAGCCTAGTCATTCACTAGTTACCCCTAAAATTATGATTTGATCAATAAGCAGTTCTTTCATTATTGGACAGAATCCAAAAGTTAATGGACAGATGTCAGAGGCCAGACAGACATGGTGAAAACATAATGCCCCCAAAAGGTTCTCGGGGCATAAAATGGTAAAATTTTAAAGTCTTATGATTTTATAAAGCCATCAAAAATGTTCAGCGAGGGGGTTCAATTTCAATGAAGGAGGTGCCACAGAACCAAATACTTTGAGCCTTATCCGAGGTACACTTGTAGAAAGCAGATATTTTTCTTCTACTTATTTATTTCCTTGGGTTTTAATGACACTTTCAACAGTCAGTATCATATTGTGCCCAACTGTTTTATGGGTGGAGGAAACTGGCATATACCTGGAGAGAACCCTATGTATCATCAATGTGCAGTACACCTTAGTACACTGTTCTCCCATGCTCCCACTTGGGCATTTGGGATTAAGTGTCTTACTCAAGGACACAATGCAGATAACGTGAGTCAGAATCAAGCCTATGACCTTTCGATCTGAAGTCCAATCCTCCAACCAACGAGACATCATGCTCCCTTTTTTTCTACTACTTAAAGAGATAAATGCATTCAGTACATAACAAGTTAAATTCAAGGAGAATGATCAGTTGGGAAGTAACATTTTATTCAGTACAGTAGCACTCTGAATTTGGCAATGAGAACACTGAAAATAGAATGATACTAACATGATGACATTTTCAATTCAGAAAGTCATTTCCCTTTACACAAGTGGATGATAAAACCTTATGAAGCCAAATTATAACAGTTTATTGCAGCAAAATTATTGCCTGTATTTCTTGAAAATAGAGTGTTTAATTAAACAAGAGGCCCCAGGGGACCTGAGGGCACTCACCTGACATGGTAGTCTAAATATCAAACCAGGGACTTGACTTGAATAAGCTGCATACGCCCCTCCTAAGAAAAGCATATACCAACTAGATGAAGCGATTGTGCCCACAAAATACACAGGATTTTCCTTCTATTTTCAGTTCCTGCACTTTTACGTCCCAACACGGACCCCAAATTTTCAGGGGAAAATTTTTTTTTTTTTGTCTTAAAACTGACCAAAATGCAGAAAAAACAAAAAAAAATTTTTTCGGATTTTGCTCCAAAATTTCTAAGCCCATAACGGGACCCCAAATTTTCAGCCTAAATATGAACCTAGGGACTTGGCTTCAACAAACTTGAATCTCACCCCCCTAAGGATGCTGCATACCAAATATCAAAACATTCTTATTGGTAGATCTGAAGAAGATTTTTAAAAAATACTCCTCATACTGCACTAATTTAAACATTTGGGCTCCCATAGAGAGCCCAAATATCGACCCAGGCAATTGATTTCAATAAACCTGTGAAACAATCTTCCAAAGATGTTATATGTGAAATTTGAAAGCTTTTGGAGCAGTGGTTTGGGAGAAAAGTAGTCTTATGTTTTCCCCATTACCCACAGTGTTAAAAAATTCTGACTCAGCACTTTTTCAATGTCTCCAAAAAGTACCCCATGATAAAACCGATAGCAATTTTTTTTTATCATTCCATTCTGTTGGTCCTAAGGAAGCTTCACAACAAATAAGAATTCTCAGTGCCGTGTAGTTTTGGAGATATGGGCGTTTTAATTTTTTTCTACTTTTAGCTCCTGTGGTTCCCACGGGGCTATGGGAAAAAAAATTTCTGCATAAATTAGGCACTTATGACCCAATAAGCACTCACGTAAAATTTGGTTAAATCGGCCTCGCGGTTTGGAAAATAGAAATTTGGGGCGGGGCCCAAAATTTTTGCCCCTCCTTTAACATCGTCAAATATAGCCCCTCGAACTTCTCTTGAACAAACTTGAGTCTACACCTCAAAAGGAAGCTGCATAGCAAATATCAAGTCTCTGCTATTGCTGGTTCTTCAGAAGAAGATTTTTTAAGAATTGGAGCATTTTTGCCCCATCCCTCTGCTCAATATGAGCCCAAACCTAATTTGACAAAAAATCAAAATGCCCTTATATAACCCCTACTCACATGAAATTTCATTAATATGCGGCCAGTGGTTTGGGAGAAAAAGGCCCAAACACCACCTTCACGACGGACGATGGACGAAAAGTGATCAGAATAGCTCACCCTGACTTTCCAAGGGGCCTTAATCGCACACCTGATACAATTGTGTAAAAAAGGATTTAAGGTCACATTCAGGATGTACATGTTAATATAGTTAATCTAATTTAGCTAGGGGAGTGGGGGTGGGGGGGAGAGAAGGGTCTGTTGAGTGAACTGTTTTTTTTTATTGCTTAAAATCACTCAAAGCCCTTCAAAACTCATTTTGGAGCAGAGAGAAAAAAAATCACCCAGTGGACCCCTTTTCACTGCTCCCCCCCCCCCCCTCCCCAAGGGAGCCCACATATGACTCCAGGGACTTGATTTAAACAATTTTGAATCTGAATCACTTAAGGATGCTAGTAGATCTGAAGAAGATTTTTAAAGAATACTCCTCATCTATCTTGCATAAGTTAAAAGTTTGAGTTCCAACAGGGAGACCAAATATGACCCCATGGAGTTGATTTGGACAAACTTAAATCTGCACACCCCCCCCCCCCCCCCCCTCACCCCCACTTCCCACCCCTAAGGATGCTCTATACTGATCATCAAAAGATTCTGTCTGGTGGATCTGAAGAAGATTTAAAAACTTTTTCTTCGTATTGGACTGAGTTAAAATTCAGGTTCCCAGAGGGAGCCCAAATATGAATCCAGGGACTTGAATCTTAACCCACAAAGGATGCTACATACCAAAAATCAAAAGATTCTGGATTCAGACTGCTGGATATGAAAAAGAAGATTTTTAAAGAATATTCCTCATATTACACTAAGTTACAATTCAGGCCTCCACAGGAAGCCCAAATATGACTCCAGGGACTTGATTTGAACAAACTTCAAGCTGACCCCCTAAAGATGCAGTATACCAAATATCAAGAGATCTTGACCGGAAAATCTGAAGATGATTTTTAAATAAATTTCCTCATATTGCACCCAGAGAAAATTTGGGTTACCACAGGGAGCCCAAACATAAACCCAGGGACTTGTTTCGGACAACCCTGAATCTGCCCCCCCCCCCCCCCCCAAACCTCTGAGGATGATGTATACCAAGTATCAAAAATATTCTGATTGGTAGTTCTGGAGAAGTTTTTTAAATTTTCTTTTTAATTTTGTGGGTGCTAACAGATTTATGCCCCTTGTGGTGCCCCCTGTGCGCATGGCAGCTTTATTTGAACAAACTTCAATTAAGATTGGATATGGAACATGCACATCAAATTAAGTTCAATTTGGTCTAGTAGTTTATGAGAAGTCGATAATGTCAAGTTCACGCCAGACGGATGGATGGACGATGAACTCCAGATGACAGACAAAGTGATCACTAACACTCTCATTGAACTTTGCTCAGGTGAGCTAAAAATGGAGGAATGTTTTAAATCTATTATGTACCTCTTCCAAGGAAACTGTACTCCTACAGCAGAATTTTCTGATCAGGTATAGCACCAGAGTCTAATGGAAAACAGTTTACTCAAGAGAAATACATAATTGAATATTAGATAATATAAGTTATCTCGGGCAACATCCAGGGTACATGGTGATTTAATACCTGGATGTCGGTTTTCAACCATGAGGCGCAAGCCGAATGGTTGAAAAGGAGACATCCAGGTATTAAATCTCCCTGTACCCAGGATATTGCCCGAGATAACGATTTTGTCCCGCATCCTAACACAGAAATAATGCCGAGATGTAAAATATGATCCCACATTAAGAGTCAGGCGATGAAGTTTAAACCCCACACTGAGCCTCAGGTTTGGAACCAAACAGCAAAACAAACATCACAGCAAAACTATAAATAGACCGAGTCTATTTCCGAATCGTTGTTTATAAACCAGGTCACACATGGACAAGTTTTTCACTTAGGTGAATTTGAATTCGTTGAAAAAGTTTTAAAACCGTGTAAATTCAGCCTTCCAGAGTGTACTGCATTTCCATAGAACAAGCCTCAGCATGTTAGATGTGTTGTGTTGTGTGTTTTATTCATGTCTTTGGGAGAATAGCTTAAATATTCACTTAAAACGACGCTGGACATGGAACAAGGAAGGTGACATTTTGAATTTCGGGAACGATGTCTCACAATTTCAGACTACACTTGGGTTTAAACTTGAAGATTTTGAATTGAGCCGCAGTCATTGAATTTTGTAAGAGGTAGGTGGAATTAATAGCATACATTTCTACGCTGACCATCGGAAACCGCAAAATAAATTATGAAGTGCACAGAGATTTAATGCCCTGGTAATGTTCATTTGTTGTTGACACCGAGTCTTACACTGACTGTGCCCGTATTTTTGCCCGCAGTGGATTTCCTACTTTTACCTCAATTTGGCTCCAAAACCCTCACTGAAATTGTGACCCCTCATTGAAAAAATACTTTATGGCCGGGATTCACCCCGTTACAATTTATGGGAAAGATGTCTCCATCGGAGTGACAAGCGAAGCGAGAGATTGACATTTTGTATTCTGTCAAACGATATCGAAGATAAACAGATGAGTTGGTCGCCTTGATGTTCTCACCCTGCAATGCGCAAAAGTATATTTACAAACCCAATTCAATCTGTTCAGTTCTCATCGAATACGACAGCCAACAAGTGCTTCTACTCATAGGGCTGCAACAATGTTTTTTAATTTGTTTTAGTATTCACTACAATACAACAATAAGTTGGATATAACTTAACAGTTCTAATAGGAGTTTCTGCAATCGATGTGACCCAGTCGGGGGTCAAAAGTTATTTTTATCACCTGGATGTTTCTCGAGTGACAAACGGGGAACAATGGCACGCGCTCTTATCACCCGATGTTTGAAGATAGTCAATACCATGGCTATTTGTTTCGGTCACGTTGACCAATCAGAAGATGCGATGCATACTGATACAGGGACAATATCATTTAAAACATGTATATTTTTAAAGTTTAAAATGCCTATAGTAATGGTTGCTTCAGTGTCTATTTTATTCAAATTTCTTTTTATTTTTAAGAATTCACTGGAGAATAATGCGTGCTTGTACTATACAATAAATGGTAACAAAGTAATTTTTATTTTACTTTCTGAAAATTTCACGCGTCTGTGAGATATCACACCTGCACACACAGACAAACTGGTTTCGCCAGTAGACAGAGCTAATCCTGTTCTCTTCATCATTTCTAATCAATGTTCACCTCTTTAAGTCTTTTCCAAAAAACAGTCTTCATTCCAAATTTCATAGAGATCCAATAATACAAACCTAAGATACAAGACAAACAGACAAAAAAGTGGCTATTTTGTATATTCAAAGGGCCATATCTCACAGAAACAAGAGCCCCATGGGGCTTGAGGTGTGCACCTGACAATAGTTGTTTAAAGAAGGATTTAATTAGCATCTATAGTTAGTTAACAATACAGAGGAATGAAGTTATTAAATTATTTATAACTTTGTTGACCATGCCAGATGGGTTTTTTTCTAGAACTGGGATGCTACCACAGAAATAATGTGATTTCCAGTAATGCAAAGTTTGGGAGTTCAAATATCAAACTAGGAACTGAACTTGAACAAATTTGAGTCTGAGCCCTTCCCTTCCACCACCAGGATGATGTATACCAAATGTGAAAGCATTCTGACTGGGGGATCTGAAGGACAGGATTTTTAAAGAAATGTCCTCATACTGCAACAAGTTGAAATTCGGGCTAAATATTAACCCAGGGACCCAAGTTAAAAAAAAAAGAATCTCACCTCTCTAGAGATATTGTATACCAAATACAAAAGCATTCTGACTGGTGGATCTGGAGAAGGTGATTTTTCGATTCCCCCCCCCCCCCCTCCCGAAAGAACCAATGGCAATTTTTTATACCATTCAATTCTACTGGTCCTAAGGATGCTTCATACCAAATAACAGCTCTCTGTTCCATGTGGTTTGGGAAATATGGGCCTTTGAAAATATTTCTATTTTTAGCTCCTGGGGTCCCATGTGGACAAGGGAAAATTTGTTTTTGCATGAATCAAGTAAATGACTTAACAATACCACATATCAAATTTGATTCAAATCAGACCATCGGTCCAGAAAATAGAAATTTTGGGCGGAGCCAAAAATCTTGCTCCTCCCATTACAAAGGCAAATAAATATTGATCCACGAACTTCATTTGATTCTACACCTCAAAAGGAAGCTCCATACCAAATATCAAGTCATTGTACCAACTGGTTCATGAGAAGAAGATTTTTTTAAGAATTTTGGTGGATTTTCCCCCACTCCCTCCCTATGAGGCTGGGCAAGTTGATTTGAAAACAAGAGGCCCCAAGGAGCCTTAATCGCTCACCGGCCAAAGTGGTTCAAAGAAGTATTTGGGGTCACATTCAGTTAGACATGGTTCATCAACACTACAAAGGAATAAAGTCATGAGAGACAAATTTTATGGAACTAGGGACATGGCTAGAACAAACTTGAATCTTACCCCCCTAAGGATGCTGCATACCAAATATCAAAAGCATTCATCTGCTGGATCTGAAGAAGAAGATTTTTAAAGAAAATTCCTCATTTTGAACTAAGTTATTATTCGTGCTCCCACAGTGAGCCCAAATATGAACCCAGGGACTTGGCTTGAACAAACTTGAATCTCACCCCCTAAGGATGCTGCATGCCAAATATAAAGACATTCGGACTGCTGAATCTGAAGAAGAAGATTTTTATAGAAAAATTCCTCATATTGACCAAGTTATAATTCGGGCTCCCACAGGGAGCCCAAATATGGACCCAGGGACTTGGCTTTAACAAACTTGAATCTCACCACCTAAGGATGCTACACACCACATATCAAAACATTCCGACTGCTGGATCTGAAGAAGAAGATTTTTTAAGAAAATTCCTCATTTCGAACTAAGTTACAATTGAAGCTCACACAGTGAGCCCAAATATGGACCTAGGAACATGGCTTGAACAAACTTGAATCTCACCCCCCTAAGGATGCTACATACCAAATATCAAAATATTCCGACTGCTGGATCTGAAGAAGAAGATTTTTAAAGAAAATTCCTCATTTTGAACTAAGTTATAATTTGAGCTACCACAGTGAGCCCAAATATGAACCCAGGGACTTGGCTTGAACAAACTTGAATCTCACCGTCCTAAGCATGCTGCAAACCCAATATCAAAAGATTCTGCCTGCTGGATCTTGAGAAGAAGATTTTTAAAGAAATTTGCCTGAAATGCACTAAGTTCAAATTGGGCTCCTATACTGAGCCCAAATATGAACCCAGGGGGCCGATTTGAACAAACTTGAATCAGATCCACCCCACAATGTAGCATACCAAATATCAAAAGATTCTGCCTGCTGGATCTGGAGAAGAAGATTTTTGAAGAAATTTGCCAGAAATGCACCAAGTTCGAATTCAAGCTTTTATAGTGAACCCAAATATGAATCCAGGGGGCCGATTTGAACAAACTTGAATCAGATCCACCCCACAATGTTGCATACCAAATATCAAAAGATTCTGCATGCTGGATCTTGAGAAGAAGATTTTTTAAGAAATTTGCCTGAAATGCACTAAGTTTGAATTCGGGCTTCTATGCTGAGCCCAAATGTGATTACAGGGGGCCGATTTGAACAAACTTGAATCAGATCCACCCCACAATGTTGCATACCAAATATCAAAAGATTCTGCCTGCTGGATCTGGAGAAGAAGATTTTTTAAGAAATTTGCCTGAAATGCACTAAGTTTGAATTTGGGCTTCTATAGTGAGCCCAAATATGAATCCAATGGGCCGATTTGAACAAACTTGAATCAGACCCATACCAAGATGCTGCATACTAAATATCAAAAGATTCTGCCCACTGGTTCTGGAGAAGAAGATTTTTTAATAATTTTTCTATAATTTATACGGTGCTATCAGAGTTATGCCCCATACAGAGCCCCCAAGGGACGTGGCCATTTCGTTTGAACAAACATGAATTGCCATATAGTAATGAATATCCACATGAAATTTTGTGAAAATCGGACCAGGGGTTTCAGAGGAGAAGTCGTTTGAAAAATGTTCACGACGCCGGATGGACGACGACAGACAGCAAGTGATAAGTTTAGCTCCCTTCGGTGAGCTAAAAAGTGGGGGTATAATAAATAATTCCCTGACATGTACATTTACATGGTATCTATACATACCTCTCTGTAAAACATCATCCTGAATCTCTCTCCTAGCAGCTTCAATCTGTTGATGAAAGAGACTGTCCAAAAGTTGAAAATCAGCAAATTCATTGAACTGTCGTTTACTTTCAACATCTACTCCCATCTTTGGCACTATAATGTATGTTTAAGAAACAGAGTTCAAATGATCTAGTTTCATGGTGTACTCTGGAAAAGGAACTACACTTTTCATATATCTTTGTGTGTGCCTGTACAATGGTGTTATTATTTTTTTTATTTATTGGTGTTCAAGGGCACATATTATAGCAGAATGACTAATCATGACGGAAATATGGATATTATTATTATTATTATTATTATTTATTGGTGTTTAATCCTTTGAACTCTAGTGGTATCTTCCATGTCAGTTCAATGGCAGCCATTGGAAGAGTCCACATTCATTATTTGGGGGTAGACTAATTAATATTTTCAATGCGCAGCCGTGGGCTGCACATTGAAAATATTAATTGGTCTACCCCCACACATTCAATCAGCAGCCATGCTACTTAATGAAATTATGATGTATCATGCTTCTGGGCCAGAAAAGCGGCCACTCGGGTTCAAAAGGTTAAGGTCTTGTATTTCTGATTATTTCATGACTAATCATGACTGCAACATGGAGATAAAGTCAAGATTAGTCAATTGTTTATACCCAGGTTGCCGACCGCAATTTATTTAAGTTCGGTATAAAACATAAAATGTAACTTCAATGGAGCAAGTCAATTAGATGATTTCTTCACAGAATACATGAGCAAAAAGTCAGTGAGTAGCATTACTGGTCTTAGAAGTTTGTTGAATTATGTTATGAATCAATTCTCAGAAAGTGAAGTTTGATTAGTTTGAAATCTTGGAATGGCACAGCTTGTAATTCATGTTGTACTGATCACATTTTCGTGAACACATTGTATTATTTGGCCAGTTTCTCAAGAACAGATTTTAACCCTTTACAGAAAACACATATCAAAATTTATTTTAATTTTTTTCTGCAAATTCTTAAAAACAATTTCAACAAAACCATATAATGTGACCCCTCATTTGAATGAGCTTGACAAGCTTGTTCCAATGGGTGTGTGGGGGTGGGGGAGAAGGAAGAGGGAAGGGGGCTGTCACATGATATAATTTTGTTGAATATCATTCACTAGGTGGAACTGATGTGCACTCTTGTCTACTCACAGAGTAAAAATTGCATGTGCGATGGCATGCAAGAACGACAGCTTGCCTCAAAATCAAAGATGGAACTGCAATTTCATGTTGTAAACAAAAGACTGGTAACTAGGTCTGACACTTCTTTCACTTGAGCCTATAATAGCAAACCAGTAACATTACAAAACTTATAAATACAAGAGGCCCCACGGGGCCTCAAGCGCTCATCTTGAACAGAACACAATATAAACAGAGTCCAAGAATGAGTCTACATTAAGCAATCCATTTCCATAGGATACACGGACATTCCTTGAACCCCGCAGGAGTGACAAAAACAATCTGGGCATCATGCCTTTTTCTTCAGCTGATCATAATGTAAAATGTAGAGCTCCCCCATGAAGCCCCTTGATACAACCTATGTGGATTAATCTTAGTTACACACCTCTAGAGGGTACTGAATACAATTTTTTTTAATTCTTCAGCAACATGGCCAATTCCAGCTCCCATAGGGAGCACAAATATTAACCCAGGCTCTCAATTTGAACACAGTTGAATCTGACTTCCCTAGAGATGTTGTGTACCAAATATGAAGGCATTCTGACTGTTGGATCTGAAGAAGAGAAATTTTAAAGAAATTTCTTCATATTGCACTAAGTTAAAATTTAGGCTACCATAGTGAGCCCAAATATTAACCTATGGATCCAATTTGAACAAACTTGAATCTGACCCCCCTAGAGATGATGTATACCAAATATGAAAGCATTCTGACTGGTGGATCTGAAGAAGAAGATTTTTGAAGAAATTCCCTCATATTGTATTAAGTTAAATTTCAGGTTCCCATATGGAGCCCAAATATTAACCCAGACACTCGAATTGAACAAACTTGAATCTGACCCCCCCTTGGGATGTTGTATACCAAATGTGAAGGCATTCCAGCTGGTGGATCTGAAGAAGATTTTTAAAGAAATTTCCTCATATCGCACTAAATAAAAATTTGGGCTACCATAGCGAGCCCAAATATATACCTAGGGATCCGATTTGAACAAACTTGAATCTGACCCCCTACAGATGTTGCATACCAAATATGAAAGCATTCTGACTGGTGGATCTGAAGAAGAAGATTTTTTAAAATTATCCCCCATATTGAACAAAGATCAAATTTGGGCTTCCATAGGAAGCCCAAATATTAACCTAGGGACTTGGTTTGAACAATCTTGAATCTGACCCTTAGAACAATAATGTATACCAAACATTAAAAGATTCTGACTGGTGGTTCTGAAGAAGATTTTTAAAGAATATTCCCCATATTACTCTATGTTAAAAATTTGGGCTCCTGTAGAGAGCCCAAATATGAACAAATGGGCTTTATTTTAACAAACTTGTATCTGACCCCGTATGAATGCTGTATACCGAATATCAATAGATTCTGATGATTGGTTCTGGAGAAAAGATTTTTAAAAATTTTTGCAAATATGCTGACTCAGCATTTATTCGATGCCCATTACAGAACACCCTAACATAACTGATGGCGATTTTTTTTTACCATTCAATTCTACTGGTCCTAAGGATACTTCATACCAAATAACAGCTCTCTGTTCTGTGTGGTTTGGGAAATATGGGCGTTTGAAAATATTTCTATTTTTAGCTTCCAGGGTTCCCATGGGGATGCGGGAATTTTTTTTTTTTTTTTGCATGAGTCAAGTACTTATGACCCAATAATACCACATACCAAATTTGGTTCAAACCAGGCCATGTGTTCAGAAAATAGAAATTTTGGACGGGGCCAAAAATCTTACCTCTCCCATTACAAAGCCAAGTATTATTTCACGAACTTCTACACCTCAAAAGGAAGCTCCATACCAAATATCAAGTCATTGTACACACTGGTTCATGAGAAGATAAATTTAAAAATATTTTGGAGCATTTTTCCCCAATCCCTCCCTATGGGGCTGGGCATGCTGAGTTGAACAAAAATACAATGCCCCTTCAGGACCATCACTCACACAAACTTTCACTTGAATTGGCCTAGTGGCTTTGGAGAAGACCAAAACATGGTGTTGACTGACGACGGATGGAAAGCGATGGGATTAGCTCAGCTTGACTTTGTCAAGATGAGCTAAAAAATATAAACATAATTATCAAAGAGTAAACAAATGATTTTTTTTTCCATCTGCAGTCCAAGACATGGCAGGTACTATTGTAAGAAAATCATAAATGAACCCATGTTAATCCTTTACCTAATGTAATGCAATAATGGTCATGTGCTATTTACAAAAATCGCAATTCAAATGTCTTTTTTTCAATTTTTGTCTCGAAAACATAGTTTATGATCACTCTTCATTGGTACTGTGTTAGCTTGTTCTGATAATGAGGTCAAAAGCTATGTTTGTGGGATAAAAATTGAAATTGAAAGTGTTGTTTGCTATTCATGCTTGGGAACGGGTTAATGAACCTAAAAATGTGTGACTAAACCCCTTCAAACTCTAAAGCCATCATTTAACTTTCCATGTCTTTTCTAGCAGCTTAAAAAAAAACAGAAATCTTCCAGGATTTTAGGATTTGGGTAAAGAATAAACTAAAATTGAGGACTTTCAGTTTCTCCATTCAAAGCATGAAAACCCTGTGTCAGGGGGGAAATATAACTGATTGTGCAGATTAACAGAGAACAATGTGAGTTTTCAGGCCTTTAATTAGCACCAGTCACAGGAGTATCCGATGTCATCAAATTCCAACAATGAGCCCAAATTAGAGGGCATAACAGAGAGATTGGTTTGCTTTTTAAGCTTTTTTGTCGAATTTCATATGTGAATAACCCTTAGGGGGACTGAACTCTTTTACACATGATTACTACACACTGACAGTCTAAATCTGGCGGTCTGTACATGCAGCCAAGAGTTGACTAGAAACAACTACCAAGGTACTCACAATCTAACTTCCAGTTTTCCCTGAGGCCACATGTTGGGGCACCTCTTCAGTTGCAGTAAAAAGTGATTGGAGTTAGAATTTGGCCTTCATGGGTTAACATATGAACCATCAATCAAGCCCTTGGAAGCCACAAAAACTTCAAATAAGGCTAATCAGCAATTTCCCTAGTGCATGTGGGACGTTCCCAAATGAGACCAACCTAATGTCCTGGTGTATTGTATCGCCTAAGAATTGAAGAGATGAAAACATAAGCAACAAGAAGACAACAAGAAGACAGACTATAATAGTAAAATATACCTCTGTTTGACAATAATAATGTTGGATAAAATCCACCTTCAGGTTGGATCATGATTTTGGCATAAGATACTTTTCTATTGTCTAGTGACACAAAACATAATACAATTTGTTCTTCCTTGTCATTAAAGTCTTTTTTGTCTCTTAGTTCTGGGTTATAATGAATACCAATTCCCATTCTTGACCCCTTCTGTGCAGGTCTACCTGAAATAGATAAAATAAGCATATGTACCACCTTAACCCCTTTCACTGCTGCACAATTTAGTAAAATCCTGATCTGAACCATACATTGGGGAAAGGGGGGGTGGGGGGGGGGGGGGGGAAGTGAAAAGAAAATTGAAAATACCAGGAACATACACTTACTTGGAATTTAAAAATTGTAAGGACATATTTGAAGATTATGTGGCAATCTCATTCAGGAACACAGCACTGAAATGGTTAACCAATGTTTTTCATTGTTTATATGATCACTAAACCTCCACTGATCCACACTCTCATTAGAGAAGACGTCTGTTCCATGTGTCTTACTAAATGAATTTAGCTCCCATTCCACAGCCTTCTTCCTTTTTAATTCTACAACAACTTCATCAATTGTCAAGATTTGTAGAGCCATATTTACATTTCAAGAACTATCAAGAAACGTAACTCCTACTGGTAGCTGAGCACACTGTTGAAAAGCGAAAAATAGTGGAACAAATGAATTACATCATATCGACTATCGCTTACATTTGTCACAATATGCATTATTGTAAGAATAACACTGGACTGTGGTATCCATTTTCTGGATGCAGTCAAGCCAGAAAATAAGCAGACTGTCATTTGCAAAATGAGGTTCTCAGAGGGTGAATTTAGTGATGCTACCCTGCACAGCAGGGTAGCATCACTAAATTTACCCTCTGTGAACCTCAATCTGAATCAGGGTCTCAAAACTAAACGGAAAGAGGTACCCAGAAGATAAATTGGCCCACTATATGGGATAACTTCATCAAATTCACCCTCTGGGGACCTCATTCTGCAAATGTCAGACTGCTTATTTTCGGGCCTGGATGTAGTAGCTGATAGCACAGGGCATCAAAATTTGGGTCAGTAGTGATCTATAGCAGTGAACAGGTGAACCCTTTACCGAAGGCACACAATATAAAAAAAATTTTTTTGATTATTTTTTTTTCAAATTTAAAAAAAAAATTCAACAAAACCATATCGTGTGACCCCTCATTGACAAGCTCGTTCCAATGAGGGGTCATATGATATAGTTTTGTTTAATTTTTTTATAAATTTTTTTTTTTTTCAATGGCTCCATTTGTTAATTACGCAAACAGATTGGTAAAAGGTTAATCCTTTTGACACTGTCACCCTGAATCCTATTATCTTATACACTACTGTATACACCAAAAATGGTAAGTCTATCCTGTTGTTGTGAGAAAGTTCAGTAATAATTTAACCCCACAGCCCCATAGAGTTGTATATTTACATTATCACTGAAGGCTGAACGATTAAATTATCAATGACCCTCCTGTCTATTTAGGTGTTCATTATATTGTCTACTTATGGACCATCAACAAACTGCATTTTTTTAAATTTAGGCTTCCAAAACAAAATGTATGGCCATTCATCCCAATGAGGGGTTACATACTTTGTTTGATAAAAACAAAAACTGAATGGTGACTTCTGTGCATAGTGAAGGTTCAGGTATTTCATTGTTTGTTGGGATTTAATGACATTTTCAACATCCAGGGAAATATCAGAGTTTTATAGGTGGAGGAAGGGAGAGTACTCAGAAAGAATAATGAGGCAGCAGGGAGCACTGTTTGGACTCTCACAATTGCTTACCCTGCACAACCAGGCATAGTACTGATGGACAGGAATGTGCAATGAAGTTGATGTATGCTTTAGCACATGGCACCACATTACACCCGCAGGGAAACTGGAAGTAAGTATTGCACCTTAAGACACAATGTAAATGACAGAGGACAAGACAGAACCTTCAACCTATCAATCTGAAGTACCTTGTTCCCTGTTATTTCAGTTGGTAAAAAAACTGTTTTACATCTTTATTTAACCCTTCTCAAAACACAGACAATATCAAACAAGAGGCCCCAGGGGGCCTGAGGGCACTCACCTGACATGGTAGTCTAAATATCAAACCAGGGACTTGACTTGAATAAGCTGAATACGCCCCTCCTAAGAAAAGCATATACCAACAGGATGAAGCAGTTGTGTCCACACAATACACAGGATTTTCCTTCTATTTTCAGTTCCTGCACTTTTACGTCCCAAAATTGAGATAAACACATAAAAAAAAACGATTTTGTTTTATTTTTGTTCGCAAATTTTCGAAGTCCCAAACAAAATATTTTCAGCCTAAAATATTTTTTTCTTCTTAAAATTGACCAAAACGCATAAAAAAACAAAAAAAGTCCCACCCGGCCCCCAAATTTTCAGTGAAAAAAATAATAAATTTTTGTCTTAAAATTGACCGAAACGCATAAAAAAAACAACAAAATTTCCGGATTTTGGTCCAAAATTTCTAAGTTCAGAACGGGACCCCAAATTTTCAGCCTAAATATAAACCCAGGGACTTGGCTTGAACAAACTTGAATCTCACCCACTGCATACCAAATATCAAAAGATTCTTATTGGTAGATCTGAAGAAGATTTTTAAAGAATATTGCTCATTTTGAAGTAAGTTACAATTCGAGCTCCCACAGTGAGCCCAAATATGAACCTAGGGACATGGCTTGAACAAACTTGAATCTCACCCCACTACGGACGCTGCATGCCAAATATCAAAACATTCCAACTGCTGAATCTGAAGAAGAAGATTTTTAAAGAAAAATTCCTCATATTGAACGAAGTTACAATTCGAGCTCCCACAGTGAGCCCAAATATGGACCTTGGGACATGGCTTGAACAAAGTTGAATTTCACCCCCCCAAGGATGCTGCATACCAAATATCAAAACATTCCGACTGCTGGATCTGAAGAAGAAGATTTTTAAAGAAAATTCCTCATTTTGAACTAAGTTATAATTCGGGCTCCCACAGTGAGCCCAAATATGAACCCAGGGACTTGGCTTGAACAAAATTGAATCTCACCCACCTAAGCATACTGCATACCCAATATCTAAAGATTCTGCCTGCTCGATCTTGAGAAGAAGATTTTTAAAGAAATTTGCCTGAAATGCACTAAGTTCAATTTCAGGCTTCTATACTGAGCCCAAATATGAACCCAGGAGGCCGATTTTAACAAACTTGAATCAGATCCACCCCACAATGTAGCATACCAAATATCAAAAGATTCTGCCTGCTGGATCTGGAGAAGAAGATGTTTAAAGAAATTTGACTGAAATGCACTAAGTTCGAATTTGGGCTTCTATAGTAAGCCCAAATATAAATCCAGGGGGCCGATTTGAATAAACTTGAATCAGATCCACCCAATAATGCTGTATACCAAATATCAAATGATTCTGCCCACTTGTGCTGGAGAAGAAGATTTTTTAGTAATTTCTCTAAAATACATAGGGTGCTATCGGAGTTATTCCCCCTATGGAGCCCCAAGTGGGCATGTCCATTTCATTTAAACAAACTTGAATTGACATATGGTAATGAACATCCATACCAAGTTTCGGGCAAATCGACCTAGTGGTTTCAGAGGAGAAGTCGTTTGAAAAATGTTCACGACGCTGGACGGACGACGACGGATGGCAAGTGATAAGTTTAGCTCCCTTCGGTGAGCTAAAAACTGCCCGCCCACATGTAATTGCACAAAAAATGGCCTGAGAAACAGCTGATTTACTTTGTGGGGCCTTAGTTTTCAAAGTAAAAAAACAAATTTCAACAAAACCACATCATGTGACCACTCATTGGAATGAGCCCAGTTTTATCAGTCAAAACTAATTGGGTCATTTGCTGACTCAGACTACTCTTCAACCTCTAATCCTGCAGAATATCAGACAATACCAACATTTCAAACCAAATCTTGGCCTGGAGGAGTTAATATGTCCATATCTTGAACTTAATGTCCATATCACTGAGAGATTCCCCATCTTCAGTTTCAGAACTACATTCACTATCTGAGTTTTGAATGAAAGTGTCAATGACACTGTAGCTCAACTTGTCAAGACAAAGACATGTACATGTATAGTATGTGACACAGCAATGACAAACATCTAGGTAATGACCTGATAACAAAGGTACATATAAAGTATTGTAACGGTCTGTACATAAATACTGGCCGTTGCCTGTAACAAATGTATAGGTAAAGTATTGTAAAGGTGGGTGACAGTCAGATGCTAAACTAGAAAAAAATCTTTGAGTCCCAGAGTGGGTCTGACTGAACCCTAAAATATTTGTTCTCATAGCACAGTGATAACAAAGGCACCCCAAAACACACTCATTCCTGTCCCAAGGTGAAAACAAAGGTACCCAAGAAGTTTCGTGAAGATCAGTTCACAAATATGAGCTGTGTAGAAGTTGTGACAAAAAACTGATTGGACCTAATTTCAGTACAAAATGGCCACTGGCAGCCATCTTGAATTTTAGACTGCACTCAGAAACACTTGTTCTCATCCCAAGGTGATAACAAAGGTACCCAGGAAGTTTTGTGAAGATCGGTTCATAAATACAGCCTCTAGCCAAAGCCGTATTGACATGTGCACTTACAGTGTATAAGTAGCACTAAATAAATCAAAGTTCATCTAATTTGCATAATTTCTGCACGAGAAAAAAAGCCGTACTATATGTGATGTATTCCATGTTACTAAACATTCATACAAAACTTTATTCAAATCAGAACTTTCATATAGAAGTTCTGTACAAAAGACTGATTGCACTAATTTTGGTACAAAATGGCTGCTGGTGGCCATCTTGAATTTCGGACCACACCCAAAAACACTCGTTCTCATCCCACGGTGATAACAAAGGTACCCAAGAAGTTTCGTAAAGATCGGTTCATAAATACGGCCTCTAGCCTGAGCCGTATAGAAGTTGTGTACAAAAAACTGATTAGACCTAATTTCGGTACAAAATGGCCACTGGCAGCCTCTTGAATTTTGGACCGCACCCAGAAACACTCGTTTTCGTCCCAAGGTGATAACAAAGGTACCCAAGACGTTTCGTGAAGATCGGTTCATAAATACAGACTCTAGCCAGAGCCGTATTGACATGTGTACTTACTGTGTGTAAGTAGCACTGAAAAAATCAAAGTTCATCTAATTTGCATAATTTCTGCACGAGAAAAAAACCCATATTATATGTGATGTATCCCATGGTACTAAACATTCACACAACAAATTATTCAAATCAGCGCTTTCATATGGAAGTTCTGTGCGAAAATCTGATTGCACCAAATTTTGTACAAAATGGCTGCCATCGGCCATCTTGAATTTTGGACCGGACCCAAAAACACTCGTTCTCGTCCCACAGTGATAACAAAGGTACCCAAGGAGTTTCGTAAAGATCGGTTCATAAATACGGCCTCTAGCCCGAGCCGTATTGGCATTTGCACTTACAGTGCTGAAAGTAACACCAAAAAACATCAAAGTTAGTCTAATTTGCATAATTTACGCACGAGAAAAAAAAACGTATTATATGTGATGTATCCCATGGTACTAAACATTCATACAAAAAAATATTCAAATCAGAGCTTTCATATGGAAGTTCTGTACAAAAAACAGATTTCTGCATCGTCGGTACAAAATGGTGGCTGGCAGCCATCTTGAATTTCGGACTGCACCCAAAAACACTCGTTCTCGTCCCACGGTCATAACAAAGATACCTAAGAAGTTTCGTAAAGATCAGTTCATAAATACGGCCTCTAGCCCGAGCCATAGCAGCTTGGCACTTACAGCTCTGAAAGTAACACTAAATAAATCAAAGTCAGTCTAATTTGCATAATTTACGCACGAGAAAAAAACCTGTATTATATGTGATGTATCCCATGGTACTAAACATTTATACAAAACTTTATTCAAATCAGAACTTTCACACAGAAGTTATGTACAAAAAACTGATTTTTGCATCATCGGTACAAAATGGCCGCTGGCAGCCATCTTGAATTTTGGACCACACCTAAAAACACTCGTTCCCGTCCCAGGGTCATAACAAAGGTACACAAGAAATTTCGTAAAGATCGGTTCATAAATACGACCTCTAGCCCGAGCCATAGCCAATTGTTGACGTATGGACGGACGGACGGACGGACGACGGGCCATGACAATAGCTCAAATTTGACTTCGTCAAAGTTGAGCTAAAAATACTCTCTATAACCTCACTCGTCTTGAAACATTTCCGAGTAGAATTCATCGCAAACATTTTGTCTGAAAGACATGCCAAAACAAACCAATTTTCGATCCAACATATGATCCAAGCTGTTGTCCCATCCGTGGGCAGTTGTGGTGCAAAATTTTACTTGACCTTTGACACTGAACATAAACAGAACACCACGGCATCATAAAATGCAAAAATCAACAGAGTTACTTCCCCTAGAACACTTGTACTGCTATCTGGTTCCAAATTTCGACTTCAGTCGCGAGCGGCAGCGACTGGATAATTCAACTTTAGTTGCATTCAGGAGCAAAAGAGTTAATTCTGATTGCTCCCGGTTGCTGAATGTGTTGTTAAACTCCAATAAACATTTAAGATTGAGCTATCTGAGGTCTGTCAAACAAGAAATATAGCGATTCAGATACACAGAGGATATCTAGCGTTTTTGAGTGGATACCTAAAATTATCTCATGAGTGACCGAGACAAATGTTTATTTTTTGTGAGAGCTTGCGTGAGCAAAAATAACCATTTGTCTCAGTCACAAGTGAGATAATTTTCAGTATCCACTCAAAAACACTAGATTTTCTTTTTACTATACGCTTATTGTAAGAAACTGATAATTCCACGCTTCAACCTTGAATTGATGCATGAAAGTAAACAGCGCATTGAATCATTGAAACGCGGAAGTGATTTGATTGATACTAGGAACAGATAGTATCTTGCAATCTGATTCATCTGGCGGGTCTCTAGTCTAAACATGGACTGAAAGTCTGCAATATAAGTTTTTGATTTGGTACATCCTTTGAAAGGACGTACCAAACCAAAAACTTATACTATGGACTTTCAGGCCTTGTTTGGACTAGCGGGTTTCATGCATCAGTTCAAGGTGAATAAGTGTTGAATTATTGATGGAAATGATCGGTATCCACTCAAAAACAATAGATTTACTTTTCATTATACGATTTTAGAACAAATTGATCAATTACAGTGACAATTTGACTCGTATTCACCTTGAAGTTATGCTTTGAAAGCCGCCATTTTGATTGATACCGTGAAAGTGAAAAATTCTATATCTTCACAGTGGGGAATACGATTTCTATCTTTTTGCAATTTCTTCAATAATCTATCGTTTAGCATATAATAAAATTGATTATTTACACTAAACTCAATACAAGAGTGTAGGAAATTGGCCAAATTCTGGTTAGCTGGATATTCCAGTCAGCTGAATATCTTTCATTGACAATGCTGATTTTCAATTAATAGAATTCTATTGATTATTAATGGCCACACCTAGCCAGCACTATTCACAAAAATTGCCATTTAAATTTATTATTTTTCCAATTTTTGTCTCCATATCATAGCTTATGATTCAGTTTCTCAAGACAAAAAATGAAAATTTACAGTTCCAGAAATTTGCTCTGTATGCTTATTCACAAAATAGTATTCAGAAGGCTTTGAAAGAAAAAAATAACTGACAGTGTTTCATGCACATATGAGATCACCAATGTGGTTTAACCCTTAAAGGCCTAATTCCGACTTTGATCCCTTTTTACTGCAACAAAACAGGTGTTGTAATATGCTGTCTTTAGGTACTGCAAAAGCAGAAAATTTTGTGGGGTTAAATATTCGTCGTTTTGTGAATTCAGGCATTTTCATGGGGATTTAATTTCGTGGTCAGCCGATTTGAAAACATCAATATGATGGCACCGCTTCTGAGCAGTATGAAAACATCATTAATCGAAGAAGCCAGCAATATTATCCTGTGTGTGATTAACGCCCTATAATGACTTCTAGTAAGTGTCAACCTGTATTAAATGGTGTGAAACCTAATTAATAACGTGCACAATAGGAACATTAGTAGTATTATAAAAGCAGTCACCACTGTATCATTTCAGATGACCTAGAACAATGGTGTGCAAAATGGAGAATTAAGCTAAACGCCAATAAAACCCAACGAATCACCTTTACTCGCAAGAAAAATAAACGTGATTTTGACCTAAAACTTATGGATAACACCCTCCCAGAATACAAAGAGGCGAAATTCCTGGGCATCACCATTGATCCAAAATTGACCTTCAACAAACACACCGACGACATGGCGAAAAAAGCCACCAAATGCATTAATTTGGGAGCCAACCAGTCCACCCTACTCAAACTATACAAAGCCTTTGTTCGCCCAGTACTCAAATACGGGGCAATCGTCCTTACTGACCTCAACCAAACTAACATGGGAAAACTCCAGAAGGTCCAAAATCACACACTTAGAGTCGCCCTCCGCGCCCCATAGGACACACCCATCAAAACACTCCACAATAGGGCTGATATCCCCACCATCAAAGACCGCCTAGCCACCCTGGCTGCGAAAAATGATGACCGGCTAGCCAACAGTGAACTAATCTCCAAACTTGGAGCCATTTGCGAAAGCCGGCGAAAGCTCAAAAATTCAAATCAAAACTAAGACCGCTCGGAAAAAAAGTCCACATTAAATGCTTGCGTTCCCCGGCACCTCCATATAATCTCAGACTAACCTAAATAAGCTGGCAACAAGCGAAGAGTACAACAGGAAAGAAACACCCTTGGGTGTGGTTTAGTGTGCTAAACCTGTTACCCTCCAGCTGCAATCTCATTTCCAGCCGGGGAAGCTCAACCCACATAAAACACTCACGATACCAGGCATCGCCAAATAAAAACAAGAGGCCCCAGGGGGCCTGAGATCGCTCACCTGACATGGTAGTCTAAATATCAAACCAGGGACTTGACTTGAATAAGCTGCATACGCCCCTCCTAAGAAAAGCATATAGCAACTACCGGTAGATGAAGCGATTGTGCCCACACAATACACAGGATTTTCCTTCTATTTTCAGTTCCTGCACTTTTACGTCCCAAAATTGAGATAAACACATAAAAAACAGATTTTTTTCCCAAACAAAATACTTTCAGCCTAAATTTTTTTCTTCTTCTTAAAACGCATAAAAAATGATAAAACTAATTTCCGGATTTTGGTCCAAAATTTTCAGGGTAAAAAAATAATTTTTTTTTGTCTTAAAATTGACAGAAATGCATAAAAAACAAAAAAACAAAAATTCCAGATTTTGGTCCGAAATTTTGTAAGACCCACCCGGACCTCAAATTTTCAGGGTTAAAAAAAAAATTTTTTTTGTCTTAAAATTGATCAAAATGCAGAAAAAACAAAAACAAAAATTTTTTCGGATTTTTTTCCCAAAATTTTCAAAGTCCCACCTGGACCCCAAATTTTCAGGGGAAATTTTTTTGTTTTTTTTGTTTTAAAATTGACAGAAATGCATAAAAAACAAAAAAAAAAAATTTCCGGATTTTGGTCCAAAATTTTCAAGTCCCACCCGGACCCCAAATTTTCAGGGGGAAAAATTTTTTTTTTTTTTTTTGTCTTAAAATTGACAGAAATAAATAAAAAACAAAAAAAAAAAATTTCCAGATTTTGGTCCAAAATTTTCTAAGTCCAACCCGGACCCCAAATTTTCAGGGTAAAAAAATTTTTTTTTTTTTTTTTTTGTCTTAAAATTGACAGAAATTAATTAAAAAAAAAAAAAATTTTTTTTCGGATTTTGGTCCAAAATTTTCAAAGTCCCACCCGGACCCCAAATTTTCAGGGGGAAATTTTTTTTTTTATTGTCTTAAAATTGACAGAAATGCATAAAAACAAAAAAAAAATCAGGATTTTGGTCCAAAATTTTCTAAGTCCCACCCAGAGCCCAAATTTTCAGGGTAAAAAAAAAATTTTTTTTTGTCTTAAAATTGACAGAAACGCATAAAAAACAAAAAAAAAAAATTCCGGATTTTGGTCCGAAATTTTCTAAGTCCCACCCGGACCCCAAATTTTCAGGGAAAAAAAAAAAAAAATTTTTTTTTGTCTTAAAATTGACAGAAATGCATAAAAAACAAAAAAAATTTTTTTTGGATTTTGTTTCCCAAATTTTCAAAGTCCCACCTGGACCCCAAATTTTCAGGGGAAAATTTTTTTTTTTTTTATGTCTTAAAATTGACAGAAATGCATAAAAAACAAAAAAAAAAAATTCCGGATTTTGGTCCAAAATTTTCCAAGTCCCACCCGGACCCCAAATTTTCAGGGGGAAATTTTTTTTTTTTTTTATGTCTTAAAATTGACAGAAATGCATAAAAAACAAAAAAAAAAAAATTCCGGATTTTGGTCCAAAATTTTCCAAGTCCCACCCGGACCCCAAATTTTCAGGGGGAAAATTTTTTTTTTTTTTATGTCTTAAAATTGACAGAAATGCATAAAAAACAAAAAAAAAAAATTCCGGATTTTGGTCCAAAATTTTCCAAGTCCCACCCGGCCCCCAAATTTTCAGGGTAAAAAAAAATTTTTTTTTTTTTTTTGTCTTAAAATTGACAGAAATTAATAAAAAAAAAAAAAAAAATTTCCGGATTTTGGTCCAAAATTTTCTAAGTCCCACCCGGACCCCAAATTTTCAGGGGAAAAA
Organism: Pictodentalium vernedei; assembly: GCA_031216915.1. Taxonomy (NCBI): domain Eukaryota; kingdom Metazoa; phylum Mollusca; class Scaphopoda; order Dentaliida; family Dentaliidae; genus Pictodentalium; species Pictodentalium vernedei. The sequence goes on along the minus strand of CM062296.1, from coordinate 467,299,093 downwards.
AAAATATTTTTTTTGTCTTAAAATTGACAGAAATGCATAAAAAACAAAAAAAAAGTCCCACCCGGACCCCAAATTTTCAGGGTAAAAAAAAAAATTTTGAAAAAAAACCCCAAAAATTTTTTCGGATTTTGGTCCAAAATTTTCTAAGTCCCACCCGGACCCCAAATTTTCAGGAGAAAATTTTTTTTTTTTTTTTTTTTGTCTTAAAATTGACCAAAACGCAGAAAAAACAAAAAAAAATTTTTTTCGGATTTTGCTCCAAAATTTTTAAGTCCGCAACAGGACCCCAAATTTTCAGCCTAAATATGAACCTAGGGACTTGGCTTCAACAAATTTGAATCTCACCTCCCTAAGGATGCTGCATACCAAATATCAAAACATTCTTATTTCTAGATCTGAAGAAGAAGATTTTTAAAAAATACTCCTCATACTGCACTAATTTAAACATTTGGGCTTCCATAGAGAGCCCAAATGTCGACCCAGGCAATTGATTTCAATAAACATGTGAAACAATCTTCTAAAGGTGTTATATGTGAAATTTGAAAGCTTTTGGAGCAGTGGTTTGGGAGAAAAGTAGTCTTATATGTTTTTCCCATTACCCACAGTGTTAAAAAATGCTGACTCAGCACGTTTTCAAAGTCCCCAAAAAGTACCCCATGATAAAACCGATGGCAATTTTTTTTTGACCATTCCATTCTGTTGGTCCTAAGGAAGCTTCACACATATAAGAATTCTCAGTGCCGTGTAGTTTTGGAGATATGGGCGTTTTAATTTTTTTCTATTTTTAGCTCCTGCGGTCCCCATGGGGCAACGGGAAAAAATTTTTTGGCATAAATTAAGTACTTATGACCCAATAAGCCCTCATATCAAATTTGGTCAAAATTTGCCTCTCGGTTTAGAAAATAGAAATTTTGGGAGGGGCAAATATTCTTTCCCCTCCCATTACGACGCCAAGTATAGCCCCACAAACTTCTCTTGAACAAATCTGAGTCTACACCTCAAAAGGAAGCTGCACACCAAATATCAAGTCTCTGCTACTACTGGTTCATGAGAAGAAGATTTTTTAAGATTTCAGCACACTTTTTGGGTATGGCCCTACCCACGGGCGAGGCAACTTGATTTGAACAAAATCAAATTGCGATGTCATATCAAACTATTACCTCAAATATCAATTAAATTGGTTCAGCGGTTTGAGAGGAGACGACGCAAACACCATGTTCATGGACGACGATGGACGACGGACGGTGAGTGATCACTATAGCTCTCCTGACTGAAAGTCAGGTGAGCTAATAAACTCAAACTTATCTAAATATGGTCGAAACCAGTGAAGGGCATAACAGAAAAACCCTCAGGTGTGGTTTAGTGTCTAAACCTGTTACCTTCCCGCTACAAACTCACTCTCAGCCTAATAAGGTGAGCAACAGGCAGATTAACAGCTTAACTGTGGCCTTCTACCAGAAAGGGCTGCCTTCACCGACTCAGCTAAAGATTAGATCACATATTAAAACATAATGTGCTACTTTTATCTATTTTTATTTTTACATATTCTAATGAAAACTAATTCTGCCTTCTTCTTTTAAGCAGGTACACAGAAGATGCTTTTTGACCAGCACCCCAATAACCGCTATGGACAGTCTAACCGTTATAGAAACGGTAACCCCCATGGTTCCTGAACATCCTCCACTCCATCCCTAAAAGTGGTCGACCACTTTAAGGGAGGCGAGCGTTGGTCCTGCATCCCACCTCTGCCCCTTTTTGTAAGCGCATTGCGCATCTCTTGTCCCAACCAAATAGGATTAGAATGCAGGCCTGCCCCCGAACCAGGGAAGTTCGGGTCTTCTTTCTGGTGGTCCCCGAAAGGGGTCGTTGTTGTTTCCTTCAAAGACGTCCTACCAAACACAGACAGCCTGAGGCAGATTATACTTGCCAGTGATGGCCATCACTCAACATCATCTCAGAAGTGGCAGACTATACTTGCCTGAAAATCCAGATCGACTGCACCCTTGGGGAGAGGTAGTACCTTTGTGAGAGGACCCAACCTCTCACACTGGTCCTCACCTGAGGGTTCAACCGACATCAGTCAAAGAGACCATCTCGCCACAACCAGGTGACACCTGCCGAGTACCTGAACCTGTTCCTCCTTCAACACGAGTAGACATGTGGAAATTAGTCATTAACAGTCACTGAGGGTCGAAAGGGGTTTGTTCCCCATACCATCCCTGCGTGACTTCGGCACGTTAAACCATTCCATTCGAGCCACTTCAGTTAAAACTAAATGTTAGAATGGCTCTGTTAAAATGGTTAACAAATACTAAAATACATGAACCGCCTTCACCCAGTTTGCCATCACTAAGTCGATCGTCGGATGAAGCCAGTGCTGTACAAGTAACAGCGGTGAATGATGAAATAGAGAAGGTCATGCAATCACCAAAAACACCAACAAGTAGCAGAAAACGGAAACAGGGTGACTATGAATTTTACTCTTGTGAAGTTGGCGAACGAAAGTGGTGTTGCCAAGGCATCGCATTCTTTGATAAAAGATTTTGGGCGAAAAATTTCTGAATCCACCGTTAATATCTCAAAGTCAACTTACTAGTAGATAAGAAGACATCAACTACCATCAACCGAATGCCAACAGAGATTCGTGGGAGACCTCTGCTGATAGAAGCAAAACTGGATTTAAGTGTACAGAGTTACATTAAAAATCTAAGATTAGCTGGAGGTGTAGTGAACTCCACAATTATTCTTGCTGCAGTACGAGGAAAACTGATAGCTGAAAACAGTGCACTTTTAGCTGAAAATGGTGGCAGCATAAACTTGACCCATGATTATGCCAGATCATTGATGCGCCATATGGATTTAGTTAAAAGAAAAGGAACAAAAACTGCAAAAAAGTTACCAGCTGATTTTGAAAATGTGATGTCTGACTTTAGTAAACATGAAGAATAGCGGACCCAACAAATTATGCAAAAATTACCAACTTTTTCCAACTTTTCATGGTTTCCCTACATTCTTTGGTGTTTTTTCTTTATATATTCATAAATTTGGGGTTATAAAAATCACTTTTTAGCTTGTTTTTACTAGTTTTTAACTTCCGTGACGAAGCAATTCAACTTGCACGTCAACCATCTTTTCTATCTGAAAGTGTGTGTTCGATTTTGAAGTGCACTTGCTCTGCACCGGTACCACAAGGAGAAGTCGGTAAGTACAGCCTTTTTTTTTACGTAATTTTCCGTGTTGGATTCACTTTTTTCATTTTTAAGGTAAGTTATTATGTAATAAATAGCACTGCGCTCGACGGGTTAGGGTCAGTCTTGCAAGGGTTCGGGTTAGCTAACCCGAACCCTTCCTACACTGACCCTGATCAGTCGAACACGGTGCAATTTCCTGAACTGGAGTGATACTGAATTCTCCACAAATGGGAGGAGATGCCCACCGTGACGTCACATGTTTGACAGTTTCCGTTGAAAGAACATCGCTGTTGATAAACACGATCAGACGACTTTTCCGTGCCTCTCTTACAGGAAGGAAAACCTTGGTAAATAATGTCTAAATGTATTAAAAACTCAGGGTTTTTGGTACATATGTGAAGAAAAAACACTAAAGAATGGAGGGAAACCATGAAAAGTTGGGAAAAGTTGGTAATTTTTGCATAATTTGTTGGGTCCGCTATTCTTCATGTTTACCTTGACTTTCTAAATAAAATAAAAAAATGTGTCCATGACTACAATATTCCAAAAGCTCTAGTTGTAAATTTTGATCAGTCAGGGCTAAAAATGGTTCCAGTAAGTGAATGGACATTGGCTGAAAAGGGATCAAAGGATGTTAATGTGATGGCATTAGACGACAAAAGAGAAATTACGGGCGTTGTTGGTATTTCTGCCAGTGGTGAAATGCTTCCAGCTCAGTTAATCTACAAGGGAACTACAAATCGCTGCCATCCACAGTTCAACTTTCCTGAGGATTGGAATGTAACACATTCAGAAAATCATTGGTCAACTGCAGAGACAATGATTGAGTATGCAAACAAAGTGTTGATTCCATACTGCGACAAAGTTCGAAAAACATTACAGAAAACATTACATAAAGGTGGCTGTCGCAAGAAGGAATATGCGCTTGCAATATTTGACGTGTTTAAGGCACATCATGGGGAAGAATTCTTGAACCTGCTACACAAAAATTGTATCAGAACTGTTTTCATTCCGGCATGTAGCACAGAGGAACTTCAACCTTGTAATAGAACAGTTTACGGGAAATTAAAGGCGTGGTCAAACAAAACTTTATTAAATGGTACTCCAATTAAGTGTCAATGCATGTGTCGAAGGGGGAGCCAGAAGAAGATGTCAAAATAGACTTACATATAAGCCACATAAAACCTATTCATGGCAACTGGCTATTAATGGCTTTTGATCAAGTGTCGAAAGACAAAGGCTGTATTGTAAATGGCTTTTGCTTTGTGGGCATAGCGGAAGTTGTAGATAAATAAATATTCCAATGGACTCATTGACGCTAAATAAATGATGTGATGACAGTTTGTAATAAAATTAAATCTATTGTGTAGTCCATGTGTTCATTTAATCGTGTTTAGTTTACTAGCAATACTATTTGTATGTATGTTCATTTTCTTTCATAAATAAAATTTTAGTGTGATTAATTTGTTCTGGCAATTAAGATGTAGTTGGTCAGCAATGTCATCATTCTGAAATACCATTTTTCATCACCGTGGATTGAGATATTTTTGTCATAGATGGAGGTGTTGTGGCCATAAATTTTGTTGGGATTTAATTTCGTGGCTTTTCTCACCCACGAAAACCATGAAATTAAATCCCCAACAAAACTTTTCTGCTTTTACAGTATACTTACAACTTACATTCTAAATACCTTAGCATTTGTTTCTAAGCAATTTTTGGCTGCCTTTACAGGTAACTAAGACTCGCCTAGAAACAATTATAAGCTGCAGGAGACAGTGTCAAAGTATAGCAAAAATCTCCAGGGTCTTAAGGATTAAAAAAAAGTGCATTTGTATGCCCCCAAATTATTTAAAATGTGCCGTTTCTTAAATTAAGTGTTTTAGGCCATACAAGATAAATTAATGGATTCTCAGGCAATTTTTTTTTTTCAAAATCAGTGAGGGAAAAATGGTTTTATCTTTATCTTTGTTTTGCATACAGTAAGCATAGATAAAAAGAGAGGCTTTCCCTTTTCTTTTCACACACAGAATATATAGAAAATGTCTAATTATACAAATAAACTCATTTAATTTTAGAACTAGAAGAAGAAGAACTAAAACATCTTTAGTTATGCTCTTTTGATTTTCAGATGCATACATCAATCAAAACATGTAGGTTTTGAGTCTCTCCATTTTGTAGTAATACCGGAAGTTGCTGCAAGGCAATAACACAAGAGATGTCACATCCTGTCCACTCACCTACATGTGTACTTGAGAATGTCAAGATAGCTCCTTGAAGCTGCATTTTTAATGTTAGTATCACCCCAAATAATGGTTAAATTTAATATTTAATGGGATTGTAATTAATTAATTGTAATTATCACAAACTTTCAGAAAAACATAAATTTCCAGTAAAAATCTATATGTAATAATAGCGAACTAATCTGCAAAATAAGGGTTAAATAGTATTGTATTGGTCATTTGTAAATTAAGTCTACAATATCAATCACCTGAAAAAAAACCACAAAAAAACAAAACTTGTGTGGAAAAACCTGAATATTTTGACTAAAAAAAACATTTTTCATAAAATTGGTACATACAATAAAATATCTAAAGATGGCCTTTGAATAAAAAAATATACAGGGATGAGAAGTCTTGGCATCACAAAGTGCATAAAAGCTGACCTAAATGCTAATTCTTACAGCCAGAAAATAAATAAGTTTTAGTTAAAAAATCTCCATCAAATTCATGAAATATACAGAGATAAAGTTTAAATATTACTGCAATGGTATTCACTAACCCAAAAATATAAATTACCAGGAAACATACACAGAAACAAAACTTACTTTAACACAAGCTTTTACAACCTAAAATTGAGTGAGTCCGAGAAAAACATAAATATATGGACTGAAAAATCTGAAAAAATTGCATGAAATTTGTGCACACAGTAGTGTTGGGCGTCGGGTCCGATAATCCAAATCGGATTTGGATCGGATTTTCAATTGTGTTTCGGATTCGGGTTCGGGTCGGATTCATGATAGGCAATCGGATTCTGGCTCGGATTGGATTTTTCAACACGTCGGATCCGAACAAATCCGACTCCAATCCGACTGCTGATAAACAATTAAACATTCAAAATTGCAAATCACACTCAACCAGCACTTATCGCAATATCGCCCCCCCCCCCCCTCCTAATTGAACAAGATCACACAGGCACACACACACACACACGCGTAGTCGCATACATATCCAAGAAATTTGAATAGGTAAGGTTAGGCCACGAAGTTGCAGACGCCTTCGCCGCCTTAATTTTATGAAAGTTAATGGCTGATTTCGTTAAATCCCTCTCAGTTATAGGGTAAGTAGATCTCAAAATTACTCACACCATGGCGCTTCGCACGTGGGGCGCCCCTTCTATTCAGAAACCCTGGAACCACCCTTGTTGGTCGATGGTCATTATCGTTTATTCAACATTCTACCCGTCTCTTCATCACTTCTCAGCAAATTTCTAGTACGCTATAGCCCAAGGCTCCAAGTAATATAGGTTATTTTCCAAACTTCCCATCAGAGAATGGATGGTCTGCCCCCCACCCCCCCCTACCCAACTATTCTCCGTCAAAGATTGTACAAAATTGATCGATGCCATATGATATTTTCTATGAGGTGAGTGTTACTGCCAACTGCCAAAGTTACTAAATTTGATATTATTCTTGGAACGTAAATTACGTAATACGGTTATGAATCTATGATACGTGCAGTCGTGCATGTGTTCAATGTATTGTCGCAAAACCGTTGGGTAATGGGTAATTGTATAAAATACTATAAATGAACAAATTTAATGGAAGGTTCCTTCACAAATGAAAGGTGCAGAATCTTGCATATGTTCGCAATTTTGCAGCATTCGCTCCACAAATCTGCGTTGTGTGATACTTAAAGATTCATAACTAAAAGATTCATAACTAAGAATAAACATGATTTGTCGGATTCGGATTTTCGGATTTGGGTCGGATTTAGGGGCCGATTTCGGATTTGGATTTCGTTCGGATTCAGGAGAGCTTTCGAATTCGGTTTCGGATTTGATGAAACTCAGTCGGATCGGATTTCCCACACTCGTCAGATCCGACACCCAACACTAGCACACAGCAGGGTTAATACAGAGTAAAAGTTAAACAAATAAAAAAATATACAGTCACAAGACATTAAGGCCCCAAAATCAGCACAAAATTTGACCTAAATACTAATTCTTACAACCAAAAATTGATTAAGTTTGGGCTGGCAATTTAAAAAAATTGGGGAAAAAAACACAGTATTAGGATTGGATACTGTTGTGATAACCCTCTGCAACCTACATATCAAATATCAAAGTCCCTGGGTCAATGATAAAATGATGTAAACACCAATTCTTACAATACTGTAATTAGGTGACTAAAAACATCCAATGGTGGAATTCATTTCAGTGAGAGATTGCCTGCGAATCAAAACATTTTTTTTAGCCTTACCACTCATACATATCTTACCTAGAACTCTGCTACACCATTTGTACTTACTTTTAAAATCTGGTGTGCATTTCATAATATCTGTGGCAATGGCAGATGTTGGTGAAGGAAACATAAAGGAACAAGACACCAAAGCTATCGTAGCAACATCTTTAACTTTGGAAATATCTTCTTGATACACAGTGTTAAAATGCTGAAAATCTGGAATGGGACAAAATACAATGGAATTACCACCTCACAGTTCAACAGGAGAATACAATTTTCTTTGATGATTTATATTACACAATTAAGACTGAGAATTCAACCTATTGTATCAGCGAGCTCTCTCAAAGAAGATATAACTAATAAACCCTTTGCCCAAAGTAATGTAACACAACGACACACTTTTCACAAAAATCACCATCAAAGGCGCCACAAAGTAGATCTTCTGTTTCTCAGGCCATTTTCTATAAAACTGCATGTGGGTGGACATTTGTTTATTTTAATTTTGATTTTTGTAATTATTTCTTTGCCATCAAAAGTTCATGTTCTTGATTTGTTTTATGTTTTAGGCTTCATAATCTACAGCATAGCATGGGTGGTGGTGTATTTCGTCCCTTGAGTACAAGAAGGCTTGTTGCACTCAAGGGACAAATTTATCAATTTTATTAACTTGGGTCAAATATCAGACATAATTTAATTTAATTTTTATGTTTTTAAGTTTGCATTGGTTATAAAAAGAGAGCATGTGGCAGCCAAAAGGACCATGCAGGAAGGCCTGAGAAACATATTTTTAACTTTGTTAAGTCCAAATGTGATTATTTTTTTCTCTTTTTGATTTTTTTTTTCACTCAATGAGTATGTTCCAAAGAAAGGTCTTAATCTATTGTTTTTTAAATAAAAAAAATAAAAACATGTAGTTATTGAAGAAAATTATTTTCAAGTGTGGTCTTCCATTCATGTTGAGAGAGGGTTAAATTCCCAGCTGTCTAGTGAAAAAAACTTGCTGTCTTTTGGCATCAGTGTTCAGGAGTGTACCTCACTATCTCAGTTGCAAATAAAGTGCATCATAGGTGCATAACTGTGACAGCATACCTCAGAAATAAAGTTCTGAAAAAATTATTTTGAAACATTGTACATGTATATTTATTGTATAAAAACTACATTTCCAAGTTTTTACATTTATTCTATATGTAGTGGAACCCTGTTAGCTGAATAGTCACTTTGCCAATGGAAATTATTCAATTAACCAGAGTATTCAATTAACATGGATTTGACCACTTTGCTGTATTCAAGATAAATCAAGATTTATTCCATTATATCTTCTTTGTGTTTGATGCAGTGAGGCCAAACAGGTCAAAAAAAAGAGGGAAATTCAGTGCTTGCAAGGTAATTTCTTAACATGTTACGAGATATTTTGTTCAATTAACAGGATTCAGTTAACAGGGTTATTTTATTAAGAGATATCCAATTAAATAGGACCCACTATATAACAATATTTTTGAGTGTTCTTCATAATTATTAGACAGATCATACACCAAAACTGTTGAACCCTTTTCATACTGCTGCCTCCTATTGAAGACCAATAAACAACATTCAAAACAATTCTAAGGAACAAAGGTTTCCTCTCCATTTTACTCTGCTGTTCTTGAATCAACAAATATTCCTTTTGACCAGTTGTTGGTTTGATTTTGGTGGTAAAAACAGACTATGAGTACATTTCCGTGGGCCATTCCGAATATATTCAGAATTCAGCCGACCAGAATGTCAGATATTTGGGCCTAGCGTATAAAGTTGTTAGCTCTGCATAGGCTTTGCCCGGTTGTGCATTGAGATTGAGAATGTTCCATTCACTGATAGAGGGAGTGGTTTGCATTGTGTGTGTGTGTGTGTGTGTGTGTGTGTGTGTGTGTGTGTGTGTGTGTGTGTGTGTGTGTGTGTGTGTGTGTGTGTGTGTGTGTGTGTGTGTGTGTGTGGGTTTGTCTTACCAACTTGACGAGGTAACTAGACAAAAGAGTTTGCGTGTTTCGCCTTACCGAGGTACAAAAGACAAAAGAAACCCTTTACCTCGGTTGTTTTCCCAGAACTGTACCGGCAAAACGAGGTAGAAACCGTTAGTCCACACAAAGGACAAACAATAGGGTACCTCGGTATGTAGGGTAGACAAGACTCTGTGTGTGTGTGTGTGTGTGTGTGTGTGTGTGTGTGTGTGTGTGTGTGTGTGTGTGTGTGTGTGGAAGGGATGGGGGGGGGGGCAGTGCTATATAAAACAGGCTATGTAAAAAAGACGTTCTACAGCCTTGGCAAAAGCATAGCCCAAGTGATTTTAAGTCTGCGCTGACTGATAGACCAAATTGTGGAAAATCCATCAGATTTCTTGGCATAAAAAAGACTTTTCCAGTGGTCATGGGCCTTCTTCAGAGAGAGTTACCATAGGCAAAGGGATATATGTGGGCTTCTTCTAACCCAACAAGTGTTTGACCACCGAGGTGGTATTAGTCCCCTACGGTGCTTTTGTGACATAAGGTGTTTTTGTCACAGAAGACACTACAGTATATAAGCTTCTTGGATTTTAAAAAAAAATATTGAGCGTGCATAATCTCCTCACAACCCTTTATCCATGTACCATATATGAAAGGCGTAGCTTGAACCATGTTGGAGGGAGGGGTGGTAACATAAAATAGAGAAAAAAGCTTAAAAAAACACAACAAAAATGGCCGTCATTCTGCCATCTTGGATTTTGAAAAATAAATATTGACTGTGCATCATCCCTCAGAACCATTTATCCATGTACCAAATATGAAAGGTGTAGCTTGAAGCATATTAGAGGGAGAGGTGGTAAAAACAGACAGACAGACAGATGGACAGAGAGACAGATGTTAGATTTTGAAAAAAAAATATTGAGCGTGCATAATCCCCTCACAACATCCTTATTCCATGTACCATATATGAAAAGTGCAGCTTGAACCATGTTGGAGGGAGTAGTGGTAACATAAAATAGAGAAAAAAGCTTAAAAAACACAACAGAAATGGTTGCCATGGCGCCATCTTGAATTTTGGAAAAAAAATATTGAACGTGCAACATCCCATTACAACCCTCTATCCATGTGCCAGATATAAAAAGTGTAGCTTGAACCATGTTGGAGTGAGGGGTGGTAACATAAAATAGAGAAAAAAAGCTTAAAAAACACAACAAAAATGGCCGCCATGCCGCCATCTTGGATTTTGAAAAAAAAATATTGAACGTGCATCATCCCCTCCCAATCCTCTATCCATATGCAAAGTGTAGCTTGAACCACGTTGGTGGGAGGGGTGGTAACATGAAAATAGAGAAAAAAAGCTTAAAAAACACAACAAAAATGGCCGCCATTCCGCCATCTTGGATTTTGAAAAAAAATTTTTGAGCGTGCATCATCCCCTCAGAACCATTTATCCATGTACCAAATATGAAAGGTGTAGCTTGAACCATGTTGGTGGGAGGGGTGGTAACATCAAAATAGAGAAAAAAAGGCTTAAAAAACACAACAAAAAATGGCCACCTTTCTGCCATTTTGGATTTTGAAAAAAAAAATTTGAGAGTGCATCATCCGCTCAGAACCATTTATCCATGTACTAAATATGAAAGGTGTAGCTTGAACCATGTTGGTGGGAGGGGTGGTAACATCAAAATAGACAAAAAAAAGCTTAAAAAACACAACAAAAATGGCCGCCATTCCGCCATCTTGGATTTTGGAAAAAAAATTTTGAGCGTGCATCATCCCCTCAGAACCATTTATCCATGTACCAAATATGAAAGGTGTAGCTTGAACCATGTTGGTGGGAGGGGTGGTAACATGAAAATAGAGAAAAAAAAGCTTAAAAAACACAAAAAAAATGGCCGCCATTCCGCCATCTTGGATTTTGAAAAAAAAATTTTGAGCGTGCATCATCCCCTCAGAACCATTTATCCATGTACCAAATATGAAAGGTGTAGCTTGAACCATGTTGGTGGGAGGGGTGGTAACATCAAAATAGACAAAAAAAGGTTAAAAAACACAACAAAAATGGCCGCCATTCCGCCATCTTGGATTTTGAAAAAAAAATTTTGAGCGTGCATCATCCCCTTAAAACCATTTATCCATGTACCAAATATGAAAGGTGTAGCTTGAACCATGTTGGTGGGAGGGGTGGTAACATGAAAATAGATAAAAAAAAAGGTTAAAAAACACAACAAAAATGGCCGCCATTCCGCCATCTTGGATTTTGAAAAAAAAATTTTGAGCGTGCATCATCCCCTCAGAACCATTTATCCATGTACCAAATATGAAAGGTGTAGCTTGAATCATGTTGGTGGGAGGGGTGGTAACATCAAAATAGAGAAAAAAAGCTTAAAAAACACAACAAAAATGGCCGCCATTCCGCCATCTTGGATTTTGAAAAAAAAATTTTGCGCGTGCATCATCCCCTCAGAACCATTTATCCATGTACCAAATATGAAAGGTGTAGCTTAAAGCATGTTGGAGGGAGAGGTGGTAACATAAAAAAACAGACAGACAGACAGATGGACAGACAGACAGACAGACAGACAGACAGACAGACAGACAGACAGACAGACAGACAGACAGACAGACAGACAGACAGACGGAGTGCAATCCTATAGTCACCTTACGGTTCCCGTAGGGGACTAATAATAATGCATCAATACATACTGCTCTACTACTATAAGGCCTGTAGTGCCCAGTTGCATAAGCCTTGAAATCCCATTCTAATACCATATCCGATATTTGTTTACCGTGGCAGTTTTACTTGTACAGTCGTGTGCGAAAGATTGACGTTTGCACAGATGACAAAACTTGTAAATCTTTTTCTTAAGTTGCACAAGAAATGTAACATGAAAAGGGTAGGAGGCAGGCAAAACACCCCCAAACCATACAAATATTTTTTTTTTTTTTTTTTGGTGGGGGGGGGGGGGGGGGGGGGGGGGGAGGGGGGAGGGTATTTTGGCTTGTACTGACCGTGAGAATGATAAATTTAGAGTAATTTGTATATTTTTTATACTTAATAATGGCCCAGACCCAGCTGGTGAAACTCAATAACATCAAGGGCCAAATACAAATTTTGAACCCCCAATCCTCAAAATTTGCATACAAAACCAAAATTTGAAAGTCCTATCTGGCCCTCCATACTTTTAGTACTGCACATACGCAGTACCCAGGAAGAGACCAAAATTGGTGCCAAGCATCATTCTTCCTAGTTGTGGCTACTAATGTTATAACTCAGCAGGGAGGTATGAGTGCCCACTCATGGGAGGGTCATCCCCGTCTAGGCCACTGGTAAGTATAAACAAACAAGAGGGGTGTGTCCATCCCCATTAGCTCACCAATACATGGCATGCAATAAATCTAGGCTTATTACAAATCTGCAAAAAATGTCCAGTCATGTACATAAAAAACAAAACAGGTCAGATTTCTAAGTCCACAGCGACAAAAAAAAGTCTAACATTGCATTAAAAAAGTCCAAAATCTCTGAAAAATGTCCGACCAAGGGTTAATGTCATCTTATATTGATGCATTTAACACATATTTGAAATATGAAAGCCACAGCATACCGGTGGTAGCCTCTTTTTTAAGTCCACACTGACAAAAAAGTCTACCATTGCATTAAAAAAGTCCAAAATCTCTGAAAAATGTCCGGCCAAGGGTTAATGTCATCTCATATTAACGTTGCATTAAAAAAGTTGCCTCTTAACACATTGGGGGAGCTGGGGGAAGGGTAAGACTGGGTTCGACGAATAATTCCTATCGAACCCCCCTCACCCACATTACTTGAATCACTCTTGTGTTAGATATCAAATAGTATAGGAACTGCAGGGCTCCCTCACGTCTGACCGACTCCATATTGCCACTAAGGACAAAGAGGGACGTGATGAACAATAATACACCATAATGACATACTATCCAGTCTCTAAGGTGGAAGTATAATCCACAGTAATAGACTGAATAGAAATGAAAAGTGAGACGAAAACAATGTTCCGACACCCGATCATAAAAATCTAGATGAACTCCTTACGTTCAGTCTGATATCAGAAAATATGTACCTGAGAAGGAGTTATGTATAGGCGTTTGAAGAAACGCTCATTAATCACACTAGGTAAATATGGCGTTAACAATAGAGTTTCTCACCTCATATAACTAACACCAAACCATACCGGTAGGAAGAGAATAACCTCCTCTAACATATGGTATCATGTCCGATAGGACAACGAACTCAACCTAGCTGAAGCAGCTAAAGGTCTTGTCCTATACGTAAAGGAAATAAAAAGGCTGATAACTGCGGCCTTAGAAGCTCACTAAGGAGACTTACAATGCCAGCCGTAGCTCATAAGTCTTCATCTCCATGAAGACAGATATATCAGTGTAAGTTGCGTCCTTGAAGGCTCACTGAATGGAGACTTACAACTATCGTTGTGCAAGGTAGGGAATGAACAGCGTTATTTTAACAGCCCTAAATTCCCAAAGAGACAGTAGTCCCAAGAGATAATAAATTCAGTTATGTCACTGCATAATTACTGAAAAAACATCGCTCATGATTCTAGCTAGGTTACTATGGTGTAAACAACAAGACTCAAGTCTATGACACCTAAGAAAACAAACTGAAAAGCACTCTACCTTTATCGGTTTTATTCCCAAAAGACAGCGGTCAGAGCCTAGTTAACGTAGCTTAGAAGTCTTCCTCTCTGTGAAGACAGATATCTTGGTGTAACTAGTGACCTTGAAAGCTCACTAAATGGAGACTTACAACCATCGTCGCGCAAGGTAGGGAATGATGAGCCGCTATTCTAACAGCCATAATTCCCAGAGACAGTAATCTCAAGGTAGCTACGCAGTTATGAGCTTTCGACTACATGAAGACATCTGTGTCACATGTGGCCTTTAAAAGCTCACTAATTGGAGACTTACAACACTAGCCACTAATTATAAGAAAAGACCTTCAATAGGAGAGCCTGTACCTCCGCAGGCTTGCCGGGACTACATTCTCATCCACTGATCTTCCATAATTTTCATCCATTTTTGCAAGGCTGATAACCTTCCGCTAAGTAGAAAGCAACAGAAGTCTCTCTCGACGACCTCCATTGCTTCCTTTAATAAGAGAGCCTGTACCTCCGCTAGGAGAGACTCTCTTTTGAAAGGATCCGCAGGAAGATTTGTCCAATGCGGACATCTTGTAAGTGTGGGTTTTTTGCTTGGAATGATAGACGTAGGCCTTCTGAGACTACACTTCTCACCCACTGAACTTCTGTGATTTCTATCCAGTTTCTTGTGAAGATTGATAACCTTCTGCCAACTGGCAAGCAATAGAGGTCTTGTCCATCACCTGTACGACTTATGAGGTTTACGGGAGGAGAAACTATGTCCTCTCTGCGAACAACCTCATCCCGTCAGCTTAGTGGCATCTGACCTATAGTCTGGATCAGACCTGCACCCCTCTCCCGAGGCGCTATACTGACGTCCTCCGGAGTAAGTATAAGTCTAGAGGGTTTCTTGTACCCTCGCGAGAAGTTCCCTTTAGTTGATTTTGAAGTGGAAATGCCTTGCTTACCCCGGACTGCTGAAGCGTGTTGTTGAGACGCAGACTTCAGTAGCAGTGCACTGGAAGCTTTCTTGTAGCCTTTCATAGACTAACGAAAGCTTGGCATCAATTAGAGTATGTCCGGAAACCGGAGCGACTTGGAGAGAGCTTTTCACCTTTTCATCTATAAGTGATGACGATGCAAGGGCAGCATCATGTCTGATCAACTCCAAATTGCCACTGTCAGGGTGTGTACATGACATACATGACTGCACTGGAAAGAACTCAAAGCGAGGAACAAATGTCCTCAAATTTCTTCCCCTTAAGATGTTGCGCCATAGCTCTGGTGAGGTGATCTGCTCTATTGGATGAAATAGCACATTCCATCACTTCTGAATGAATTATATTGAATGATGCAGGTAGGGACATATCTAAATCCCCGGTCTGCTCCTCTGAACGCAGAGGAGCTCTCTGGACATCTTCTCCAACCGTTTTAAATGAATGTGGTCCAAGGAACAGTATATTTATTGAAGATGTCGATAAGAAACTGCCTTCCTCTTAGCAATAGATGTTGAATATCGTGTAGTTAACATGGCCGAAGGCCTCCGAACCTGTTGAGACTATTTCGGGAAGGAAAGAACATCCTCTTTCCTCCACACGAAATCTGCATCTAGAGATGAAAGCGGTTTCTCTCTAGTAGTCGCAGCTTGTAGTCGCAGCTTGCTGATCAGGTGGAACAAAGTCAGGATAGTATTGATGAATAAAATTCATCGCTACCATATCCTCTTCCTTGTCCCTTTCACTATCTGACTGATTCAGCCGTGATGTTCGGTCCATCGCATCTGCGTGTGCAGATGACTGGACCGACCGAGCACCATCAGACAGCTCACCACCGGAGTCTATGGAATGCTGCTCTTGCACTTGCTGGGATGCTGCGATTAGCTGCGCAATCCTCGACAATAAGTCCATTACTGAGGCTTGAGGAGCAGCGGTCTTCCGTTTTTATGCTGCTTGCTGCTCCTGGGACGAAGATCCGGACGTAGATCTCTACTCCGAACGTCCCAATGACTGAAGCCTCGGATCACTGGCTACTGGATGGGCCGACTTCACGGGCAAAGACTGGATAATACTTCTGGTGGCTGCCTGGATATGCGAAATTGGGTATCTAGTATGCGGTCGTGTGTGCTATATCTGAGTAAGAAGCCATAACTGTAGCCGACGTCAGCTGCAGTTTAGAAGGAGTGTGGATGTTAGCTCCTACAGAGGCAAGTTTATCAAACATTTGGCCCCAAATGTTGTGGGTTAGAGAGAGGGCTCTCATGCTCGCAGTCTTTTCAGACCTCACCGAGCCTCCCAAAGATAAATTTGCAGGTTCCAACACAGGCAAGTTTCTCAACAACATTTGGCCCCAAATGTTGCTGAGTTAGAGAGAGGGCTCTCCCGCTCGTGGTCTTATCAGACCTCGCTGAGCCTCAGTAAGAGAAACTTGCAGGCTTCCTCCCTATTTCCGTTGTCGCTGGGTGAGCTTTAGTTTTTTCACTCTAACCAAATCTACACATCCATCGGCTGCAAAAGACTTACCCGCTGTCATGGCTCCCGACGAACGGAGGAACCGCTTCACAGGTCGAGCTAGCTGCTTACAAAGGATTAAGAACACTAACTAGAGGCCTTATCCCTTGCTTATATTCATGAGCACCTTGCAGCTAGCTCTGTTTGCTCATCAGAGCGTGATGACGGTAGTACACTTGGATGGGTGTCACAATACAATCACCATGTTCTTGTTCCTCTGAAAAAGAAACTGAAAAATTTGAATTATTTTGCAGTGAAAGCTCCGGCATAGGAACCTCACAGCCAACGATGTACTGCGACACCCGTCTCCCAACGTCTGTCATCCCAATGTACACAAGTGGGACAAGAATCTGGTGGAGTGCATCGACTATAGGAAAGGCAACAAGCATGTAAATCCGAGGAAGACTTCCTCGCCTTGCATTTAGAGCAGTAAGCTTTGATAATTACAATCAAAAGACAAAGTCGATAGCACTCCTACAAACTCCACAACAAAATATATGATAAAGATTCTAGAATAATAGCAATCAAAATTAAATTCAAAAAATTTCAATAAAAAACAGCCAAAGAGCTTAGGAGTTTAACAGGAGGGGTACATGGAAGGACAGGGAAGGAACACTTAACAAACAGTGGATTAATCATTATCAAGAATGGTGACATCAGGGGTATGTTCCGAAAATAGAAAACATGAAATAATTTTTATAATTATTATTAAGTTACAGCCCTGAACGTTTGAAACCACCGTTGTTCACTTCCATCCATTTACAGCCATTGGATCCACCAATTCTTGCATTGATTTGTGTCTGGCATCCTCAAAAAAGGAGATTTTAAAGCACAGATGTCAAATCACTGTTACTGACTTTAGGGCCAAACAAAGAATGATGTTGGCGCCAATTCTGGTCTCTTCCTACTACTGCGCATGTGCAGATGGTAAAAATATGGAGGGCCAGATAGAACTTTTAATTTTAGGTATTGTATGCAAATTTTTTGGATCTGGGGGGGTTCAAAATTTGTGTTTGGCCCTTGATAATATCGAGTTTGCACAAGCTAGTCTGGGCCATTGATTATTAAAATAAAAATATGTCTGGCCAAGGGTTAATGTCATCTTATATTGATGTCCTGTATATTAAGTCCACACTGGCAAAAAGTCCAACGTTGCATTAAAAAAGTCCAAAATCTCCTTGTGCCTTGTTCCAATTATTGCAGGAAACATATTCCTGAAAAAGGAACTAAATACAGACATAAGGTGTCATCAAATAGGGCTAAAAGACTCAGACACTAACACAAAAAACACTGTTAAGGAGAGAACAACCTCTTTCCTTATAATGGTATCTTGTCCGAAAGGACAGTGGTCTCAGCTAAAGGTCTTCCTCTTCGTGAAGACAATTATATGGCTGTAAACTGCAGCCCCAGAAGCTCACTAAAAGGAGACTTACAAAGCTAACTGCTATTGATAGGGAAAAAAACACTGCTCATAATTCTAGCTAGGCTACTATGGTGTAAACAATAAAACTCAAGTCTATGACACCTAAGAAAACAAACCGAAAAGCACTCTACCTTTATCGGTTTTATGCCCAAAAGACAGCGGTCAGAGCCTAGCTAACGTAGCTTACAAGTCTTCCTCTCCGTGAAGACAGATGTCTTGGTGTAACTAGTGACCTTGAAAGCTCACTAAACGGAGACTTATAACCATCGTCGAGCAAGGTAGGGAATGACGAGCCACTATTTTAACAGCCCTAAAAAACACAGCTCATAATTCTAGCTAGGCTACTATAGTGTCAACAATAAGACTAATGTCTCTGACATCTATAAATACAACATCGAGAAGGAAAAAACATACTCTTTCCGTTTAGCGGTCCTCTTCCCAAAAGACAGCGGTCTCAGCCTTGCTAACGCAGCTTAGAAGTCTTCATCTCCGTGAAGACAGATATCTTGGTGTAACTTGCATCCTTTGAAAGCTCACTAAATGGAGACTTACGATGTTAGTTGCTCAAGTTAAGGAAAAAAAGGCCGCTCTTGATACTAATAAGATGTCAACAAAAGGACTAAAAGCCTCAGACACCTAAGAATACAACAGTGAGAAGGAAACAACATACTCTTTCCTTCTAGCGGCCCTAATTCCAAAGAGACAGTACTCTCATCTTAGCTAACGTAGCTTAGAAGTCTTCATCTCCATGAAGACAGATATCTGTGACACCTGCGGCCTTGGAAAGCTCATTAAATGGTGAATTATAACGTTAGCCGCTAATGTATACTCGCCCAAAAAAGAAAGTGTGCATTGCAGAAATTGATCAAACTCAAAAAAAATAATTTCGTAGGTGTAAAGAGTGTTAACCTGTTCATAAATAAGTTATATTGAACACAAAAAACGCTTTTCCCGTTAAAATTGCATTAACGTTAAATGACGTGCTGCACGTTTGTGAAAAAGCATGTTTTGCACGTGGAGAGACTGAAAATTCATGCAGCAGTGTGAATCCTTGGGTATTTAAACACTAAAGTAAGGCCTTCCTATCGTTCACATTCAAACTTGCGCTGCTGTTAAAATGACCCCACATTAGCATGCCAAGATTGACAATGAATCAACGTCTCCTTGCCCAGGGTATGATTAGAGCTGGCAGAACACACAGAGAGGTTGCCCAGCATTTGAACTGCCACCGTAACACTGTAGACAGGCTAGTCCATCGACATGCATGACATGATGATGTCCGAGACCGACCCCGCTCCGGGAGACCCTGAGTTACCACCCCTGCACAAGATCGGTATATCCGTGTTGTCCATCTCCGGAACCGGCAACAAACGGCAACGACGACAGCCAGGAACATCCCTAACCTGAGACGGATACATCCTCAAACAGTAATCAACCGGCTGAGAGAATACGGCTTACGTCCTCGAAGACCTGCAATTCGTCCGATTTTGACGATACGCCATCGTCGTGCTCGACTGCAGTGGTGTAGACAACATCTCAGGCATCCCTTACACTGGTGGTGACGTGTTTTATTCACAGATGAATGTCGTTTCCATCTTTCATCATCAGATGGCAGCCAGAGAGTGTACAGACGTTGAAACGAACGCTACGCAGATCCATGTGTCGTGGAGCAAAACCGTTATGGGGGAGGGTCTCTCATGGTGTGGGGTGGCATCACTGCCCGTAACAGAACTGAGCTGGTCATTATTGATGGCAATCTCAATGCAGCCAGATATCGTGATGAAGTGCTTACACCTGCTGTTGTCCCATTTCTGCAATGTCACGGCCCCAGCGTCATTCTACAGCAGGACAACGCCGACCCCACGCAGCTCGTCTTGTTCAACAGCATCTGCAGCAACAACAAGACAGCTTATCAGAATATGGAACAACATCCCACAACACTTCCATGCTAACTTGTTCGCTTCCATGAGGCGTAGATGCACAGCAGTAGTCGATGCAGATGGAGGTCATACCAGATATTGAGTGTGTGACTTTTGTGTTTGACCCTTAGTGTCTTTGACTCTCCATGGCACCAAGAGTATTCGCCGTAGTGTAATGAAATTTCTCGTGTTGATCACAAATTGATTCATCTGTGATTGAATAAAATTTCCATGAATGAAAATGATATATATCTTTTTTTAGTGTTATTTTTTAGCATGCACACTTTCTTTTTTGGGAGAGTATAAGAGAAGACCGCTGTAAATTTACATAAGGCTACTATGGCATTAGCAGCAAATGTTATAGAAACCGACAGATCTTAAGTCACAAAGGACTACTAAAGTGACAACATTAAGAAAAAAAGCCTGCGACGCCTAAGAATACAACACCAAGAAGGAAAGAATGTACTCTTTCCTTCTGATGGCCTTATTCCAAAAAGATAGCAGTCTCAGCATCGCTAACGCAGCCTAAAAGTCTTATATCCGTGAAGACAGATATCTGTGTGTTACCCTGCGGCCTTGAAAAGCTCACTAAACGGAGACTTACGATGTAAGCTGCTAATGTATAAGAAAAGACCACTCTAAAATTACATAAGGCTGCTATGGCGTCAACAATAGAACTTAAATGCCTCTCACGCCTAGGAATACAACACCGAGAAGAAAAAAACGTAATTTTTCCTTCTAACGGCCCTATTCCAAACAAGACAGCTGTCTCAGACTAACTACAAGCTAGAAATCTTCTATTCGTGAAGAAAAGAACTTTTGCCTTTCTTATACTATTGCTAGGTCAAGGGTGGCGTCATTAAGCAGACCAAAGGCCTTAGACACCTAAGCAGAATGGCCCGAGAAGGAAAGAACCTCATCTTTCCTTCGCACAGTACCCTTAATGGGGGACGAAAGGTGTTTTTTGCCTAGCAAACGCACACTTTTGTTCAGATGGAACAAGATCCGGAAGAACTGATGAATAAAATTCATAGTCTTCATGCACTGTTCCGTGAGGGATGGAAAATCGACCTCCGTAGCCCTCTCACCATTTGAATGTTCCATCTGATAAACCTGGTCAACACCATCCGAATGACAGATGAGCTCACTACCGGAGACGGTTGACGGCTGAACCTGAGACTACTGGGATGTTGCGATAAGCTGCGCAATCTGCAACAGCAGGTCCATGAATGAGGCTTGCAGAGCAGCGGTTATCCACTTCTTCACCATATGCTGCTCAGGGGATTAAGATCTGACCCCAGATCTTTCGACATATGTCCTGTATGTATATGGCTCAAATCACTAGCTGCAGGTTTACTTCGGTGGTGAAGACAGGGAACGCCTCAGTGGAACAGCTGAACATCCAAAGTCGGACAGCTGATCTGTGGTGTAACGTGCTTCGTCGATGAAGCAGAGGAAGAAGCCATAGCTGCAACCGGCCCGGTCTGCAGTGTGGAAGGAGTGTCCCGTACCACAAGCGTGAACGGACACCCCAACTCACTAAAGTTTCTTGAAAGCGGAAACAGCCAACCCCGACTGCTTACGGAATGGAGAGGGTTTTCCAACTCGCAATCTGACTCCAGACCTTGCCAAGTGTTCTGTTGAGAAACTTGCAGACTTCTACCCTTTAGCGTGCTTTTCCATGGAAGCAGAAGCTGTCACAGCAGCCGACCCCGGCTGAAGTATGGAAGGAGTGTCCCGAACTGCAAGCGAGAACGGGGCTCCGACTCAATGAAGTTTCTCACAATGGAAACAGTTGACAGGACGGAGAGTGTTCTCCAACTCGCAATCTCATCCAAGATCCCGCCGAGCATCCTGTAGAGAAACTTTCAGGCCTCCTCCCCTTTTGCCATCATCGCTAGGTGAGCTTTTGTTTTTGAGATGCTCGCTCTACCCATGTCTACACTTCTCGACCACAACGGACCTACCCGGCATCCCGGATCCAAGAATAGGAAACCACTTCACTGGTTTAAGAGGACTAACTAGAGACCTCAATCCTCTGCTAATAATCATGAGCACCTTGGCAACTAGCTCTGTTTACTCATCAAAATTTGTGTTTGGTCCTTGATATTATTGAGTTTGCACCAGCTAAGTCTGGGCCATTGGTTCTAGTATAGAAATACACCATTCTGAAAATTTCTGCTGTAGAATTTTCAGATAAGAAGAGCTCTCTGATGAGATCCTTACCCCCACCCTCCACCCCCAATTACATAACCTCTGCACCTCTTTCCTACAAAAATGCAATCAATCAGATTACTAAACTGTTATAACAGATCATTAATTTGTTTATTTGTTTATTGAGGGTTACAACACTTTGGAAGGCCAGAGTCATATTGTGCCGAGCAGTTTTACGGCTGAAGGAAGCCGGAGTGCCCAGAGAGAACCATCACATGGTGACAAGTAACTGCTATACTCTCCAACTTAATAACCCAACTCAAGTCAGATGAGCATTGGATGAATGCAAGTGTGCCATCAACGTGCACAACCTAAGTACACTTTGCAGCTGTGCACCTATGTGAGCAGTTAGGACTAAGTGACTTGCTCAGGATCACAATGCAAGTGGCATGGGCCACTTTCGAACAATCAACTCCTCGGTCACAAGTCCGACACGATAGTCAATGAGCCACCACTCTTTCCATTAGATGATTTTAAAAGATTACTATAACAGATCATTAATTGGTTAAAACAGATTACTTGATCTGTTATAACAGATGATTAGTTGGTTATAACTGAATAAAAACTGTTAAAACAGAGTATTAGTTGGTTATAACACATTACTAATTTGTTAAATCAAATTATGAATTATGTTATAAAAATTTATTAATCTGTTACAACAGATAAATAACTGAAGATGGGTTGGCACTAATATGCTAGTGTTGAAAACAAATTTTGACCTCTTGATTTGTGGTATGCAAAACTTTATAATGCATTGCAATGTCCAGAATAACATTTATTCCTCCATATGAGGTGGGTTAACAGAATGCATTCCAAATAGTATTCCAGAAGACCTCAACTGGACCAAAACAACATGAATCACATTCTGCCTTATCTGCGCATGTCCAGAATAACATAAGTATTCGCGAATGCCCCACGGGAACATACCCAACATGAGCATACCTTTTGATAGTGGACAAGGACTCTGCACATTTTTTGTAATGATGGTATCTTTAGGGTACAAGTTGTCTTCTTTCAGCACAAAAACATTATCTGTTGAGTTATATTCAACTTCTGTTGGACGGATCCACTGGTGCATGTTTCTCTGGAAAGAGAGGAAAGAATTCTTTTACTATCAATAACATAGTTTCTGTACATTTTTGGAAATAAAACATTTTCAGGAGTTTTAAGCACTTGTCCATCTCAAATTTAAGGCTTTACCAAATACAACTAACAGACTGCATATACAATATTTTTTCCTAAAGAACTAAAATGAAAGTGTCAATGGTACTGTAGCTCAACTTGTGTAAGACATGTACATGTATAGTATGTGGCGCATCAATGACACACATCTAGGTAATGACCTGATAACAAAGGTACATGTAAAGTATTGTAAAGGTCTGTACATTAATATTGACCATAGCCTATAACAAATGTACAGGTAAAGTATTTTAACGGTGGGTGACAGTTACATGCCTCTAGCCAGAGCCATGTTGAAATGTGCAGTTACTGTGTAGAAGTAGCACTGAATAAATCAAAGTTTGTCTAATTGGCCGCCGGTGGCCATCTTGAAATTTTGGACCACACTCAAAAGCACTCTTCTCGTTCCAAGGTGATAACAAAGGTACCCAAGAAGTTTCATGAAAATCGGTTCATAAATACAGCCTCTAGCCCGAGTCGTATTGACATGTGTACTAACTGTGTATAAGTAGCACTGAATAAATCAGAGTTCATCTAATTTGCATAATTTCTGCATGAGAAAAAAACCTGTATTATATGTGATGTATTCCATGTTACTAAGCATTCATTCAAAAATGTATTCAAATCAGAACCTTCATGTAGAAGTTCTGTACAAAAAACTGATTGTACCTAATTTTGGTACAAAATGGCCACCAGCAGCCATCTTAGTTTTTGGACCATACCCCAAAACACTTGTTCTCGTCCCAAGGTGATAACAAAGGTACCCAAGAAGTTTTGTGAAGATCGGTTCATAAATACAGCCTCCAGCCCGAGCCGTATTGACATGTGCACTAACAGTGTAAGTAGCACTGAATCAATCAAAGTTCATCTAATTTGCAGAATTTCTGCACGAGAAAAAGACTTGTATTATATGTGATGTATTCCATGTTACTAAACATTCATTCAAAAATTTATTCAAATCAGAACCTTCATATAGAAGTTCTGTACCAAAAACTGATTGTACCTAATTTGCATTTACAGTGTATAAGTTGCACTGAATAAATCAAAGTTCATCTAATTTGCATAATTTCTGCACGAGAAAATGTATTATATGTGATGTATTCCATGTTACTAAACATTCATACAAAAAATTTGTTCAAATGAGAACTTCCATACAGAAGTTCTGTACAAAAAACTGATTGCACTAATTTTGGTACAAAATAGCTGCTGGTGGCCCTCCTGAATTTCAGACCGCACCCAAAAACTGATTGGACCTAATTTTGGTACAAAATGGCCACTTGCTGCCATTTTGAATTTTGGACCACACCCAGAAACACTCGTTCTCGTCCCATGGTCATAACAAAGGTACCCAAGAAGTTTCGCGAAGATCGGTTCATAAATACAGCCCCCAGCCTAAGTAGCACTGAAAAAATCAAAGATCATCTAATTTGCAGAATTTCTGCACGAGAAAAAAACCCGTATTATATGTGATGTATTCCATGTTACTAAACATTCAGACAAAAATTTATTCGAATCAGAACTTTCATACAGAAGTTCTGTACAAAAAACTGATTGCACTAACTAAAATACAAAATGGCTGCTGGTGGCCATCTTGAATTTCGGACCAAACCCAAAACACTCGTTCTCGTCCCACAGTAATAATAAAGGTACTCAAGAAGTTTCGAAAAGATCGGTTCATAAATACGGCCTCTAGCCCAAGCCATATTGAATTGTTGACGGACAGACAGACAGATGGATGGATGGATGGATGGACGGATGGACAGATAGACAGACAATGGCATAACCTCAAATTTGACTTACGTCAAAGTTGAGCTAAAAATTGAGTATGTTCGATTCACTATAATATTGTAACTGATTCTCATTTCTCTTTCAATCGCATGTTGTGAAACGTGCAACTGTTTTTATTGAGTTCTGTAACTGGTCCTAGAAAAGCAGTGTTTTCCCTTACAGGATTAATAAGCACGCATTACGGAATTCCCTGATGCATTTGTGGAATTTACCAATTTATTTACAGGTCACTGGTAAAAATAGTGCATTCACGTGCGCCTCGTTTGAGACAGGCATAACGATCTGGAAAACATGACACTCTTGTTTTCCGAAGAGCTGGATTTGATGGGCAAACTACAGTGGTATTGAGGGGCTATTTGTAGTAGTCATATAATAAAAATCTATAAAGTTATGATCATATGCTCCATCGGCATTTTGATTTTGTCAATGTTAAGGGCCAATATAAGTAATGAAATTTTGTTTATTTTGAAATTTCTTACCTCTGATATTCCTTCAACTCAAATTAAATATACACAAAATGTACATCAAAATGAAGGCTGGGATGTATAGAACACGAAACACATGTGTAATCAACTCATAGAGTCGACTGTAGGCACCAGTGGTTCCTGGAAGTCTGCTGCCGGATTCGCACCAGAACTGATAATTTCATAATATTTCACGAAAACAACTTGTGGCCAAATGTGCTTTACATATCCAAGAACAAAGCTAGGGAATCAAAATTCTTCAAAATACGGTGACAGAACTGCATTGGGGAAAATTCCAAAGCCTTTGCTTTTGTTTACGTATGAGTATACTTTCGATTTCCGGTCGACGTCATCGGACAAAAAAAGCATGTAAAAACAACGCCGTCTAAAATCAAATAATGAAAAGGATCGCCTTCATACAGTATACTGTTATTAGATAGAGACTGCACAGTTGCCATATTCAATGCAAGGTATCATGATAACTGTTGAAATTTCTTAGAATTGCGATTTTGTTTTTCGATGATAATTCGTGATAACGAGGATTTGCGCATGTCTATCGAGCATGGAAACCATCTTCAATAAAAAATGCAGACAGTGTTGTCCTTTTCCAAAATGCAATCCTATCGCTGTATTCGAAAGTGTTTTGAATGCCTAGCTTTGTTCTTGGATATATGAAGCACATTTGGCCACAAGTTGTTCTGATGAAATATTATTTTATTATCAGTTCTGGTGCGAATACTGTAGCAGACTTCCAGAAACCAGTGGTGCCTACAGTCGACTCTACGAGTTGATTACATATGTGTTTCGTGTTCTATACCTCCCAACCTTCATTTTGATGTATAATTTGTGTATATTTAATCTGAATTTAAGGAATATGAGAGGTGAGAATTTCAAAATAAACAAAATTCCATTACTTATATAGGCACTTAAGGCTTTCAAGGGCCTAGTTACAACTATGCCTTCACAAACTCTGGCATGTAAACTATATACTTTAACCCTTTACCTAACGTAATGGCCAAAACCTGCCAGCGCTATTCTAAAAAATCGCCTATTAATTTTCATTATTTTTTTCATTTTTTGTCTCAAAAACATAGGTTATGACCCCTCGTTGGAACAAGCCCATCGAGGCATCATAACCTATGTTTTTGAGACAAAAAATGAAAAAAATTAGTTATTCAAAAATTATTTTTGCAAGTGTCGTCTGCTTTTCAGGTTAGGTAAAGGGTTAAGAAAAGCCTTAAATATTCCTGAAATAAAAATGCTAATGAAGCACGTAAACTTATGTTTACGTGCTTCATTAGCATTTTAATTTCAGGAATATTTAAGGCTTTTCAAGGTCTCCTGGTACATTTTCCAGGATTTCAAGGCCTTCAATGGCCTTTAGTTAAATTCTAGGTTGTTCCTTGCTTCCAAACACCTATGGGAACTCTGTATGGAAACTAATACCTGCTGTAACCAATATATCATTAAGATCTTGTTCTCATTGTGGAAAAGAAAAAAGAAATTATTTTCTATAGCCCTGGTTGTCTCATTTTTCCTTCTTCAATGTATGTATTTGTTACAGTAGCTCTAAAAGAATTTTGTAAACAAAAATGAAATCATAATGGTCAGGGTTAACCACCTGCGAGAGGGTGAAATACTTTCTAATAATTCTTATATGTATTTACTTCAGAATACTGTGGTATGCCAATAGCTGCTTCTGGCCACATCAGACCTAAATCAACTGGGCCATTCTCCAGGGCTATAGTTGGTAAGAATTTACTATGGTCGGTTTCAAATAAATACCTGAAAAAAAGACAAAAATAAACTTTAAACCATTCTGCCAAGAGAAGTAACAGAGTAAGGCTAGAGCCTGAAAGTCTGCAAATAAGAGAATAAAACTACACAATTTACTGTTCCCAATGAATTCTGGGATGAAAAACAAAATTAACTACAATTTACTTGCATTTAGATATAAGCACACATTTACTGGTTCATTGCTTATATCTAAGTTCTGTCAAAAAATTATGCCTTTATCCATAATTCAGATATATTTTATTACTTGTCTAGGCCTAGGCAGATCAGAACAGACTGAGAAATTTATTGATTTTAAATTTTTCATGCAACCCTTTTTTCAAGGAATGCTTTTTCAGTTGCTATCCTTTGCATGACGACAATAACAATGTTGAGACAAAGGCTGAGATTGCAACCTACAATACTGCAGTTTATTTTAAGATTTTTTCATTAACTCCTTGCATGCTGCTGGCAGATATTCCCTTCCAGGGCAAAATTTATCTTGCCACTGAAATATGTATAACTTGGATACATTTAATCAAATTTTCCCCTGTAAACTGAATGGATTTTTACACCAATAATTTCTTGAGTTAAATTTAGATGAATCTTCCATCAAATCTAGTCATGGCTGCTTCACAGCAGCCCTGACTAGATTTTATAAAAAAAATATCTTGAAAATACTCAGCGGGTTGAGAGTTAACCTGTAAAGGCCTGAATATTCTTCATACATTTTTGCTACCCCTGACTGTTTATGTTTTGTGACTACGCAGTTGTGTGTCCAGAGGTCTCTTTATTTGAAATCAGTGTTTGTACACATCTGATGAATGAGGAAGACATTTCAGGACTTTTAACGACTTTTTCAAGCACTTCTAGCACTTCCACCTGGAATTATTTGAATCATCTCAGATCTTCATTTTCATTCCTCAGTATCATATGAATAAGTTGAAGAATTTCGTCCATTTTTTACCTTTATTGATAATTGCCTTGAAATCATTTCCTGCGAAGCTTTTAGGATATGATGTGAAGTCATGTGAACTAATGTCAAAATCTCTTCATGCATACAGAAAATACACATTTACCACAAATTATAAGCACACCCTGTGGTGACCAAAACAAGCCAAGACATTTTTTTCAAAAACTATCCAGGACCATTTCCAAAAATGTTCAATTTTCAAGCACTTTTGAGGCTCTGAAATTTCAATTTTAAAATTCAATCACTTTCCAGAACCCATATGAACCCTGGACATTTTTGCACCCAAATCTGCTTTTGTATGAGAATTCAAATGAAAAATTTGGGAAGAAAGAAAAAATTTCAAATCATCAAGAAATACATTTTGATAGTTTATTCGGAATGTTGACAAGTAAGGAGTTGAAGAAAATTCAGTTTTATACCTTTGAACTGATGACTGACTAGCATACTAATAACAACAAAAATTTATTTTCTTGAAAATCAGTCTCACAGATAATTTATTTGAAACTGAAAGAGGTGTCACTGTACTTTGAAGCTTTTCAAATTTCAACTAGCTGATTGTACCAGTAATAAACACATTTTAGAAAAGTTTTCAAATTAACACTACTGGTATTTTTTGATGCATCTGACATGGTCTAAAAAAAAACAAACCTGCTGGCAACTGGAATTCCATTTTTCAGGAAAAGTACTGATGATTTCTCTTTTCCAAAATAAGTCACCTGTACACCGAATACATCACCTAAAATAAGTTAGTACAATTAATAAGTAGTTTGACTGTTGTGTTAATTGAAGAGTAAAGTCAATTCTGTTTTTCTCAAGAAACTGAAACAATGAACGGAAGACGGTGAATACAACCATAATTTTTGTTTCTACCAAATATGACTGCCAAGGTCTAAAAATTTGTGTCGCTGTTAAAAATGGATCCCATGTCGACACACTATAACAGCTGAAAATGACAACTGCAATAGCTGAGAACTGACAAAGTGCAATATTACTCTATTTTGTCATACGGAAAAGAAAACTGTTGTCTTGCTGAGGTACCCAACAGCCTTGTTCAGGTTTGTGCTAGGGTATAAAAAAGTGTGATGTTATACATAGTCAAGGAGATAAATAGTGCTAGGAAATTCAATGAGAAAACTATTGTGCCCCAAAATAAAATTATGTATGTTTTGAAATATAAAGAAACAAGTAAGAATGAAAACGTTTTTATACCATGCTCACCTACGTTACTACCTGTGAAAAGCCCATATGTTAAATTTTAGCTTTTAATTCCACTGCCGGTTAAAACTTTTTCAATTTGAATTCCTTTAAAAAAATTTACACATATGGTAGGAACTACATCCAACTTGACCTTTGACATGACCCAATTTGCCAACTTTGATACATTCAAACTTTGTGATGTTTCATTCAAACATACAACATTTTGCAGTACTATCTACTACGTGCAATGACGAATTAAGTTTAAAATACCTACAATTAAATATTTTAAAAAAAATTTAAGAATTGTTAATAATAATATGACTGAAAAAGCAAGGTAAATTCAATCAATTTTGATGATGTGTCTAGCTGTCAATCAAGCATTCATGTGGCAGTACTTCACAACAAGAAGTACTGCCGACCAGTGCAGATGTAAACAACACAAACTCATGTGTTTGCGATAGAAAGTATCGGTTTTTCTCCATTTTAAGTGGCAAAGTTGATTATTTATTAAGAGCATGGTATAAATAAAACAAATAGGTACCAGGGCCTGTAATCAGATTTAAACCACTCATAAAATAAGGGTTTCAACCACTCAGCAGAGCTTCATGGTTAAAACCGTTATCCTACTTGTGGTTTAAATCTGATTACTGGCCTTAGTACCTACTTATTCTATATACAAACCATACAAACCAAAATAATAATAATTCAGTGGCTAAAATGTTTAGTGAATATTTAAGAGCTAGACAATATCTTCAAAAGATTTTCCAAAGAGTGACTGGATAAAGACTGGAAAAACAGGCAATAAAGTTTGTTACAAACATATTAACCTGTTATTTAAAATATCTGAAGCAGATTTTATTTGGCAAAGTTCTTGTGTTTTAAGAATGTCTCAAAGCACCGAAAGTTGTGCAGCAGCAATTAAAACTATAGCTCCCAGTTTATGAAGTATATTGATGTGAAATTTTGGAATTATAATCTCCAATAAATAGTCTATCTGGTACTTCACTTTCATTTTGGTTGATAAACAATGCCTATGTTCAATCTGTGGAGGTGACCTCCCAGATACCAATGTCAAAAAAACATAGTTTGTCCAATTTTCAAAATATTTTGGAGTTTTGTACTTCACGATATATAAAAATATGGCTATTTTTGCACTAAAAATATGGCTATTTTTGCACTTTTTAATTTAAGGTCATTTTTCATATTTCAAGTTTTTTTTACTCCTACTTTTCACCCGTGTGATTTTTTTTTAGTTTTTCATTCTTTTCACTTGACATTTTGTATGATTAAGCACACAGTATGATATGCTAAATCGAACACAAAAGATACCCACAAACATTTATACAATGCTGTCTATCTATTCCCAAACATTGTTAACTTGTGGAAAAAGGTGCAAATCTCAAATCGATTCAGTAACTGCACATACAGGGTTAACCACACTTTATTCTTGCATTGTTTGATGTTGAGCTTATTGAACAATAAGAAAATAAGCATTAAATGGGAAAGCATACAATCCTTATGTTACATCACTTGGCCCAAAATTGGAAAATTCTTATAAATTAACACTTTGTGATACTTCGAACCATCATAACTAAAAAATATACAGCGACCAAACTTCACATATGGATGCAACATTAGCCAACAGCCTGCACCAGTACTAGAAGCCATAAAAGTTTAAATACACAGCTGCGTGGGCTATATAATAGTTGGGTAGCTGACTGACATGGCTAAGCCTTGGTTGGTGGTTGGCTAGCATTCTTATTTTCTTATTGGCTGTGCTGGCTGTGTCAGCTTGAAGATTTGTTTTATATGCACTTTTAATGCTGTGGTTGCATCTCAATCACATACTAGTAATATCCAAATTACAAATTATTCTGTGCAAGTCTAAGTAAAGTTGCTTAGTTTGTTAAGCTGTGTAATAGATTTAGGCATACGCTAGCTGGAAAACAAATAACCTTTCAGTAGATCTAAACATAAACTGGTGTCAACCCTAGGGATAGCTGCACAGCACAGGCATCGCTTATAGCTTGATTTGGTTTGTGGAAAATGTGTGGTAAGTTAAAACTACTGCATTTAGATAAATAAAGTGCATTGCATACTGGTTCGTATACTTTTTGTTTGCAGTGGTATAACTTCACTGATCGTCATCTTTGGTGTGTGATATCCACAAATGTAATATTGTCATTTCAGAAAGACTGTTAGATGCACAAATTGTAAAGACTTCTGTGAAGTGCCCAAATCAGTTGACCATTAACCATAAAAAAGAACTATATAATAAGAACTTTCAAATTACAACTCAATTATTTTCTGCCCGAACTGCATTCATGCCTTCAGTGAAAACAAAACTCTGTAATCATAAAAACCAAACTTGACTCAGCATCTGTCGAGAAGAAAGGACTTTGAATACAACAATAAACTCTAGCTCTTGACATGACCAAACCAATATTACAGATACAGAATTAAACAGGCAATGATTTGTGTCACTGTGTAATACAAAGAGTGAATTTTACACCATAAAATGGACATGTATAGTAATAGGAGGTGTTATCCATTCTAGGATATCAACATAGTGGGCCTAACCGGTTATATCAGACATTTATTTGACAGGTTCTGATGCACTATGAAAATGAAAAAGTAACAGGTCTTGGACAAAATGTGTAAAACACTTCCACAAAAACTATGAGTTTCACAACCAGTTATAAAAGTAATGGATTTTGTCCACTGCAATGTCTTCCTGTCCATATATTTGATGTTTTGAATGCAAAGACATCAAATAGAGCAGAGGAGAAAAACATCGAAATTATTTTTCAGTGCAGGAATTTTGGATCACATGGCCTTGTAACTGGGGTGGTTCTGAGTAAGGAGTTGAGAATATCACTTCAAATAATGGAAATATGATGTAATTTATGTCAGAAGGCAAAAAAATGTCACTAATGTTGCCATGTTTGCAACACGATCAACATTAAACGAGGAACGCTGGTAGAGGGTGTCCCAGTCATCAACCATGCAAAATTTCAAAACATTTGGCTCTGTGGTTTCAGAGGAGAAGAGTTTTCAAAATTGACCAATCAGAATCAAAGAATGCTTCTGGCGGCCACGTTTTTCACCCAACAGGAATAAAATGAGTAACAGTTGTTGAGAACATCTCTTAGACCATGCCTGCCAAGTCTGGTTCACATTGGCTCAGTACTTTCAGTGAAGATAATGAAAATGTGATTTCCTATAGGGTTTCTATAGTAACTATAAGCCACAATTGCAGCCATAATTGCAACCCAATGAAGATTAAATGAGGATCAATGGTAGAGGGGGGGAGGGGGTTACAATCATCAGTCACATTAAGTTTTCAAACCATTTGGCCTTGTAGTTTCAAAGAAGATTTTCTTGAAAATGCACACATTTATGAATTCTGTTTCAACAAAAAAATCAGTGAAAGAAGGTTAAATATTTTGAAAATTACAATTTTTTCAGACAGTATTCTCTTTCAAAATAGTTTTGGATATGTAAAGGGTTACAGGAAACACATTTTACTCCAATTTTGTCAGACCTTAAAAGATATATATAATTAATGTCATCTAAGCTGACATGATGGGAAGAGAATATAAACAAAACTTCCATGCTTTCCAAACACCTGTCATCAATCAGTATTTTCTGATAAGTAACTTAAGAGATTACATAATTAGTTTACAGTTGCACTTGTTTACAGTACAAGTCAAAATAAGTTGTAGGTTAATCCTATAAACTATGTATCTTTCTCTTCCTACAATGATAAGACCAGAAGCTGACACCATTTTCTGGAAAGCTCTCACTGATAGATTTCCAGAAAATGTCAGATTCTGATCTTTTCGGTGCAGGAGCAGCAGTTTACTTAATTTATTGCAGTTATGCTACAGCTTATTTTGACCTGTACTGTATACACAATATTTTGGTTTTTTTTTCCCCAGTTCTTAGTGGAGGAAACTGGAACTAAACCTTACCAGATTTTCAAAAATTAAAAACAAGTATTTTGTTGACAGTACCAATCTTCGTGCAGACAGGAGAGGCATTGGGTTAAGCATTAGAATTTTGACTCTGGTGCCCACATATTTCCATCCTCTCATAGACCATTCCTGCAAAGTTTGGTTCACGCCGGCTCAGTAGTTCCAGAGAAGATTATGAAAATGTGATTCCCCATAGGGTTTCTAAAGTAACTATAAGCCGCAATTAAGGCCATGTTTACGACCCGATCAACATTAAATGAGGATCATTGGTAGAGGGGGTCCCAGTATTAAAAAATTTGGCCTGGCAGTTTCAGAGGAGAAGATTTTTGAAAGTCCACCAACCAGAATCAAAGAATGCCTCTGGCGGGCACATTTTTCAACCCACGGGAACAAAATGAGGATTGTTTGTAGAGAACCTCCCATAGACCATTACTGCCAGGTTTGGTTCATGTCAGCTCAGTAGTTCCAGAGAAGAAGATGAAAATTAAAATTTTTTAGTAAATTTTGTTTCTTAACTTACCTACCACAATTGTTTACAATTGGCTGTAACGTAAGTGCAAGCCCTACTTTGGAACTAACTCAAGCTTTTAAGAAACTTTTCCAAACAAGTTGGAAAAGTAATAGAGTGCAAAAGCACGAAAAAGATCGGAAAAGGGTCGAGCGAGACTGGCGCTCGAAATTACAGGTACTCTCTCTGCACACCTCTTGTGTTTACCGAGCACATGCGCAACAACCGTGACGTCAATTCCGTATTTCCGCTAATGAGAAGTTTGTGAATTAGCGGGGAGGCATTGACATCAAAGATATCCCCAAGGAGGGTAGGCCTCCGATAAACAATTGTGGTAGGTATGTTAAGAAACAAAATTTACTAAAAAATTTTAATTTCTTTTCAACCTACTCACAATTGTTTACAATTGGCTGAATAAACAATAGGAGGAGGTGAGTCACATAACCAATACCAACAAGAGCAGCAGAAAGAAAAGCAAGGAGGGCAGAGAACAATAGCGAAACCTGTAATGAAGATAGAGAGAAGGCACCTGAAAAGAACAAGGCTGAGCGAAGCACAAACCCGATAAAAACAAATTTAATGAGGGTGCACAACAGCCTGAGCAGCAACGAGAGGGCCCAAGGAATAAAGGTCCTCAGATTGCTGCTGTGGGTGGCAGAGATAAAAGGAGGAGAAGGTAGAAGCATTCCTCCAGTAAGCCGCATTCATAACATCCCGGAGCGAAACAGAATTGGCGAATGCCCAGGAAGTAGAAATGGCATGAACCTCATGAGCATTAAACCGGTTTGAAACAAGATTACAAGACAGATCCACCTGGAAATAGAATGGGAAGAGATAGACTGCCTCTTCCGACCCCTCCTGATGAACTGAGTGTAATTAATGTAAGTCTTGAACGCATGAACAGGACAAAGAAGGGGCTCCGGCCATCGACAGCAGGGAAAGCCCGAATGCAGATGGGAGGAGGTACCGAATCAGGAAGTTGATTCTTAGCCAGAAAAGAGCAATCAGTAGTGAAGGTGACACTGTTAGCCTCATTTCTGAAGAAAGCAGAATCAACAGATAGCGCATGAAGATCACTGACACGTCAAGCAGAAAGCAAACGCTAGAAGGAAAGCTGTCTTTTAGGTGAGAAAACGCATATCGATCTCAGATAAAGGCTCGAATGGCGTCCCCTCCAAACAGTGCTACACCCATGCCAAGTTCCACTTGCGTTTAAGATGCAGAACTCAAGGCCTCTTCAAAGATTAGATGTGAGTCTTCCATGGAAGACGTGTGTTGCCTGCACTATATTTTAATATTTCAGACAGAATTCTAAGTGGAAAAGGGGCATAACTTTGGAAAAAATACAGCGGATCAAAAAAATATCATTAAAATTCGCCTGACAGTGACTGAGATATATTCACTCAAAGGCATTTCAGACAGAATTCTAAGTCGAAAAGGGGCATAACTCTGGAAAAAATACAGCTGATCAAAAAATAAAATAGGAGGTGCACAATGCCATTATGTGATAAAGATTCTGTGAAAGTTCCATTAAAATCCATTCTTTGATTAAAGAGGAGTTGTGGATAAATGATGTACACCCCCACCCCTACATGTAATTGTAATTCCAAGTCGAAAAAGGGACATAACTCTGAGAAAAATGTGTAGATGATAACGGTTGTACGTGGATATCCTTTCTCCGTCCTGGTCCATGTGCATACCAAATATCATTAAAATCTGCCTGACAATGACTGAGATATATACACTCCAAGGCGTTTCAGACAGAATTCTAAGTTGAAAAGGGCAATAACTCGGGAAAAAATACAGCTGATCAAAAAATAAAATAGGAGGTGCACAATGCCATTATGTGATAAAGATTCTGTGAAAGTTCCATTAAAATCCATTCTTTGATTAAAGAGGAGTTGTGGCCAAAAATAAAATAGGAGGTGCACAATGCCATTATGTGATAAAGATTCTGTGAAAGTTCCATTGAAATCCATTCTTTGATTAAAGAGGAGTTGTGGATAAATGATGTACACCCCCACCCCTACATGTAATTGTAATTCCAAGTTGAAGTTTCCTCAAAACCCATTCATAGGTTAAAGAGGAGTGGCGGATAAGAGACACTCCAAGGCGTTTCAGACAGAATTCGAAGTGGAAAAGGGGCATAACTCTGGAAAAAATACAGCAGATCAAAAAATAAAATAGGAGGTGCACAATGCCATTATGTGATAAAGAATCACTGAAAGTTTCATCAAAATCCATTCATAGGTTAAAGAGGAGTGGCGGATAAGAGAAAGTGTGACGCGGACGACGCAAGACAACTCTGGAAAAAATACAGTGGATCAAAAAATAAAATAGGAGGTGCACAATGCCATTATGTGATAAAGAATCACTGAAAGTTTCATCAAAATCCATTCATAGGTTAAAGAAGAGTGGCGGATAAGAGAAAATGTGACGCGGACGACGACGCGGATGACGACGCAAGACGACAAAAGTAATCCCTATATGTCGCTCCCCACTTCGTGGGGCAGGCGACACAACAAACCAGCCAAACACGCAAAGTTCTGGACACTAATATTGCCATTCAAAATTTTTTCTCTTAATTTTTGCCTCAAAAAGACAGCATATAACTCCTCACTGGAATGAGGCCATTCCATTGAGGGGTCATAATCTGTACTTTCGAAGCAAATAATGAAAATTTGAGTTATTTAATAAATTTGCCATTATGTGATAAAGATTCTGTGAAAGTTCCATTAAAATCCATTCTTTGATTAAAGAGGAGTTGTGGATAAATAATGTACACCCCCACCCCTACATGTAATTGTAATTCCAAGTCGAAAAAGGGACGTAACTCTGAAAAAAATGTGTGGATGAAAACGGTTGTAAGTGGATATCCTTTCCCCGTCCTGGTTCCTGTGCATACCAAATATCATTAAAATCTGCCTGACAATGACTGAGATATATACACTCCAAGGCATTTCAGACAGAATTCTAAGTGGAAAAGGGGCATAACTCTGGAAAAAATACAGCGGATCAAAAAATAAAATAGGAGGTGCACAATGCCATTATGTGATAAAGAATCACTGAAAGTTTCATCAAAATCCATTCAAAGGTTAAAGAGGAGTGGCGGATAAGAGAAAGTGTGACGCGGACGACGCAAGATGACAACTCTGGAAAAAATACAGCAGATCAAAAAATAAAATAGGAGGTGCACAATGCCATTATGTGATAAAGAATCACTGAAAGTTTCATCAAAATCCATTCATAGGTTAAAGAGGAGTGGTGGATAAGAGAAAGTGTGACGCAGACGACGATGCGGACGACGCAAGACGACAAAAGTAATCCCTATATGTCGCTACCCACTTCGTGGGGCAGGCGACACAAAAAGTGCCGAATGGGTTTGGAGAGAGAAAAAGATTACGACCGATGCACCGCTTTCCCACATAAGAGAAAGTATCAGACAGCACAGACCGATAGCCCTTAATCGTAATAGGCTGGAGGCCCTTGGAGTCAAAAAGGTATACCAGAAAATCTGAATTTGACCGATTGACAGATCACGGTAATCCACCTTGTGATCTGTACACCAGCGGCAGAAAACCTTCCACTTCGCAGCATAAGTCATGCTAGTGTAATGTCACCGCGATGCAGAAATGCACTCCACTGTTCGTCTCAAAAAACCTCTACATTGGAGACAGGACCTGATAAAAGACAGGCGTGAAGGGACAATCTTGCCAGGTTGTTGTGATACTTCCTGGGATGACCCTGGGAAAGAAGATCACAACATAGAGGTAGACGAATCGGCCGATCTGCCAACACAGGCCGCAGCAGATTGATCCACATCCTCTGTGGAGACTGAGGTGCGATCAGAATGATCCTGCAACTGCAAGCATGAATCTTTGCCAATACTTGAGGAAGAATCGGTGCAGGAGGGAAGGCATAGCCGATCCAACCTGTCCAGTCCAGAGAGAGAGTGTCTACCGCAAATGCCAGAGGATTTGGACAAGGAGAGACAAAGGTCTATACCTGATGATTCCAGCGAGTGGCGAAAAGGTTGACCACAGGACATCCCCACCGCTCGCAAATCGCCTGAAACACCGAATGATGTAGCATCCATTCGGTTGGAAGGACACTGTCGTGTCGGGACAGGGAGTCTGCTAGGATGTTGAGACGCCCGGGAATGGACACCCGAGCGTTTACATCCCGCACCAACAGAAGATCCCGAGATAGCTGATACATGGGAATCGAATGTGTGCCTCCTTGATTCTGTATGTAAGACACTACTGTCGAATTGTCCGAAAGAAGTAGGACAATATGGTCCGACAGGTGAGGGATCCAAAGCCGAAAACTCAACAGAAGAGCAAGGAGCTCCTTCTGGTTCATATGAAGGCCCACCTGCTCGCTGTCCCACTCGCCATGAGTGGACAGACCGAGAGGATCCAATGTCGCACCCCAGGCCCGATCGCTGGCATCTGCGGTAAGGATGCGATCGGCCAAAGGAAGATCCAACGGAACACCCTGTGTCAGCCAGGGAACATCGGCCCAAGGGTGGAGGTGACAAAGCAGGGACCCAGCGACGCTAGTAGGCAAAGAAACTGCCGGACATCTGACTCCAGAACAGCATCATGGTTCCGTTGGGTGAAGACCCAAGGAGCCAGGTTCAAAGCGAACGGGAGAGCTCTGAATTGATAGACTCGATCCTGAAACAAGAACCAAAGGTATTTTTGTGACGCCAGATGAATGGGTACATGGAAGTAGGCATCCTTCCTGTCGATACTGGCAGAAGTCGACCTGATGAACTGAACGTCGAACAGACCGGAAAGTCTCCATACTGAAACGAGGTGCGATAATGGAAGGACAGTCGCAGACAGGATTGTATGACATCGAGGACCCAAGTGTCTGACGTTATCTCTGTCCAACGGTCATAAAACAGCGACAACCTTCCCCCGACTTGAGGCGAATCGAGGTGAGGACCTTCACCTGCGGCCTCGACGAGAAACCACCACCTCGGGAAGCGACAGAGTCCTGAGACTTTCCTGCATGAGGCTGCCAGTGAGCCTGGCCACGTCGGCGCTTCTTCTGAGCAAAAGGAGCAGATGGAGCTGAAGGTGTAGCCGATGTCGCCGACGAGGCAGATGCAGCAGGACGCTTGGCGGGCCTGGAACGACCACCACCCACAGCAGCAGGTTGGTCCAGCTGTCGTAGCAAAAGCTGGTCCTTCGAATGAAGAAGAACCTCGCCACAGACAACTTCCATGGAACCATGGAACAACTGAGGTCCAACCGAAGAGGCAGACCTGAGAACAGCACGCTGCGCAGAAGGAAGGGATGGAGAAGAATCCAACACCGCATCACGGTGTGCCAGCTCCAAATTAGCCATGTTACAGGCGTGAGCATGTGTCAAGTTCATAAGAGCCTGTGACAAAACACGAAAAGGTGCCCGAGCATCATTAAACTCCCCTGGTGGAAAATATTCAACCAGGGCAGCGACGACATGGTCCGTGAGAGATAACATACCCAGCATCTCTCGGGACAGGCCCACCATATACTCAAATACCGACATCGGGAGAACTGTCGACTTAGGCTTAGTTAACCCGATGGAAGAAGAATCCTCATCCACAGTAGTCATCCCTTGGAAGACTGGTGGACAGACGGAATCGTAAACACGAAACTGCGATGGAGGCAGAAAGGCATCAGCTCTAGAAAAGAAAGGACCCTTGAGGGCCTTAGAATGCATTTTGGCGTCCAAGTCCTGGAAGGACTCAACAACCTGAGCCGATTAGGGTTATGGTGCTCCACAGAGGACCGCGGCCGGACGGTCACAGATGGCTGGTCTGAAGGTTGAATGTCCAGCAATAAGCCAAAGACAAAATCCAAAGCCTGCCCAAAGACTGACGAGGGGGGCCCGTCACCTTCAAGAAAATCATCATCTTCTGTTGCAGAAGAGACGCAGCCCAACTCGGGCTGACCAGCAAA
Organism: Pictodentalium vernedei; assembly: GCA_031216915.1. NCBI lineage: Eukaryota > Metazoa > Mollusca > Scaphopoda > Dentaliida > Dentaliidae > Pictodentalium > Pictodentalium vernedei. Next base: position 467,258,963 of record CM062296.1, on the reverse strand, counting down.
AACCTCCTGTGAATACTGTGCAGTATCCAAAGGGCCAGGCGAGACATCTCGGCGACCGCCCAAAGGAGGTTGTGCCTCAGGAGGCACAAGGAAGCCAACTTGAGGGTTGCTAGAAAGCAACCGGGTGAGTGCCAAAACGGCCTGACGCAGGTCATCCTGAGAATCTGTCGCAGCAGCATCGCCCGATGGAGTGTCCTCCCAATGGACCCTTCTGGTAGAAGTACCCAAATCCTCAGAAGGGACTGACGATGAACGTCGATCGGCAGACAGAATAGGGAGACAGTGAGAAGACACCGGAGGATAGTCCACATTGTGATGCCCAGGGGCAATCACTGACCTCTGCGGAACAGAAGGCCCTGCCTGCAAATCCTCTAAAGAGACCGACGGTGTACGTCGATAGGTAGCTGGACCTGGGACACGATGAGAAGACACCGGAGGATTGTCCCAAGAATGACAGGAACCTGCCATTGGCCTCTGCATGGCAGAAGGCCCCAACTGCCCATCCTCTGAGACCGACGGCAAGCATCGATTGACAGCCAGACTCGGAACACAGTGAGGAATCATCGGAGGAAGGTTCCGAGAGTGACAGCTAACCAGGGCTGTCACTGACCTCTGCCGAACAGCAGGCCCTGGATGCCAATGTCCCAGCCTCATCCTGCTAGTCGGCACACTAGCAGGGGAAGGAGGAACAATAAACAATTCACTCGAGGGGCGAGGAATCGCTGCCAAAGTGACCGAATGGCTCAACCGACTAGGAGCAAACCTAGCCAGATGAGACGGAACAGACAGCAAACCCATACAGCTTCGCCGTGAAGCCAGGGGAGGCTGAGAGCTCATAGACACACCAGCAGATACAGTCTCGGACCCCCGAGACTGTATACCATCCCCAGAAGAGATGGAAGAGCCACCATCATACAGAATTGGAACTGTAGTAACAACTTCCTCAGCAACTGTCGACGGCGTAGGAGGCAAATTGGAGAGTGTCACCGAGCTGACCTCGGAGAAGCTCTCGACAAAAACAGATGCCTCGAGAGTGACATCAGAAGACAAAGAGACCATGTTCTCCACATCGGGTATCACCGCACTAGCACCGTCAACAGTTGCAGAGGAACTCGCCTCCTATAAAGACAGATCAGCATCACCACGTGCACTCACAGAAATGTCTGATAAGGCACGGCTACCCTTACCCCGAGAACGAGGGGTTCTAGTTCTAGACAGAACCACCTTGTTTACAGAAGCCCAGAATTTTGAGGACCAAACCCCACAAATACCACATGATTGGGCCTGAGTACAATTGTTGCAAGTGACACATGTGGAATGAGAGTCGTCCACATGTTTCACCTGCAAGCAAGAGGTACAAGGAATAGTCTTAGGCATAATATATGATAAATGAAATCAAGCTTCCCACTGACGGAAAACAGAACAATGGTTGTGTTCACACGTGGGGGAAAAACAAGACTATGTGTGAAAAAACAAGCAAAAATTATCAAAAATATCATCAAATAGAGAATAATTTACAAGCTTGAAAAGGATACAATCCACTTGCACATAATCAGATTAAGATAGCACATACAAATAAGTTGTTCACAAAGATAACAGCTAAATAATAGCACGAGTCACAAAATTTCCGACCAGTACAATGGCGGAAATAAAAGGAATCGACGTCACGGTTGTTGCGCATGCGCTCGGTAAACAAAAAAGGTGTGCAGAGAGTATACCTGTAATTTCGAATGCCGGTCTCGTTCGACTCTTTTTTGATCTTTCCGTGCTTTTGCACTCTATTACTTTTCCAACTTATTTGGAAAAGTTTCTTAAAAGCTTGAGTTAGTTCCGAAGTAGGGCTTGCACTTACGTTACAGCCAATTGTAGACAATTGTGAGTAGGTTGAAAAGAAATGTGATTTCCCATAGGATTTCTGTAGTAACTATAAGCTGCAACTGAAGCCATGTTTGCAACCCGACCTACATTAAATGAGGATCGTTGGTAGAGGGGGGCCCAGTTATCAACCATGCAAAGTTTCAAAACATTTGGCTCTGTGGTTTCAGAGGAGAAGATTTTTCAAAATCCACCAATCAGAATCAAAGAATGCCTCTGGCGGCCATGTTTTCAAACCCATGGGATCAAAATGAGGATCGTTTGTAGAGGACCTCCCATAGACTATCCCTGCCAGGTTTGGTTCATGTCAGCTGAGTAGTTCCAGAGAAGATGATGAAAATGTGATTTCTCATAGGGTTTCAATAGTAACTATAAGCTGCAATTGCGGCCATGTTTGTAACCCAATCAACATTAAATGAGGATCGTTGGTAGAGGGGGTCCCAGTCATCATTTATGTGAAGTTTTAAAACATTTGGCCTGGCAGTTTCAGAGGAGAAGATTTTTGAAAATCCACCAACCAGAATCAAAGAATGTCTCTGGAAGCCATGTTTTTCATCTGACGGGAACAAAATGAGGATCGTTTGTAGAGGACCTCCCATAGACCATTCCTGCCAAGTTTGGTTCACACTGGATCAACGGTTACAGAGAAGAAGATGAAAATGTAAAAAGGTTACGGACAATGCCGGACGATGACGGACACCAAGTGATGAGAAATGATGAGGACATGCTTCATATTATCTTTGAAATAAAATTATTTAGTCTACAAGAATTTTGCCTTGTTACAATTTATGGGAGAGTTCCAGCAGGCACTCTTCCATAAATCGTAACAAGGCAAAGGCCTGTGAACAAATTCTGATGACCGAAAATAATTTTGCACACTACCAGTTAAGGGCCTTGACAAGTGTTCTGAATTACCACCAGCCCACATCCTTTGTATGCCCAGTAGCTTGGTGATTTCTAGCCAAGACTTGACAAGAAACCACTACCCAGGTAATATATGTTTATTGTCAGCAGGAACTTCTCATGAATGCGTGTTTAGGACACCTGTTCTGAGGTTGTAAAAGAGAATAGATAAAGCTGAAATCAAGTAATATTTTAGTACTCCTGGAAAGTTGAAAAGATTTTGAAATTGAAATACTGACTTCACACACTGGAGACACGGCATCAAAATCATTAGGGGGTACCCCTCCTCTCATTTTGTAACAGCCTTACCCCATGAACTGCAAAAAAAACCACAATAATATTTCAGGAATAGTTGAAGTGATACACTTGCATATTTTTATGCAGATTGTTGGTTAATATTCAATGCTATGAGGTTAATGCTGTAAAAGGCCAGAAAACATAAAAATTAAATTTCCGTGTATAAAATTGAAATATAGAATCATTTTAGTACTAACGATCACAACTACAAAGTTGCTCAAATTTAGAAATCTGACCTAATATACCAGAGATAACACTATCATATTTGGCATCCTCTTAAATCAATTGTAATTAGCAGGGTTTCCACTAGGGTGAAATGCTGGGTTTGTTCAGCTCCTAGGGAAAAATCCCAAGTTCAGTCAGCACCCCTACCACTGCCATTATCGATGACATCAGTCAATGAACATACAATGTTGTTAACACCATCAAAGCCATTCACAAGGTGAAATTGACAATGTAATCAATATCAAATTAGTTACTGATAGGTGCAATCTGTCTTTTACCCATGCTTTCAGTATGTGACAAACTGCATGCACATATTTGTACATACTATGAGGGTAATATGTGGTTTGGGGAAAAATTGACAACAGGAATGGGACCTTAAAAGTAATCTCCTGCCCACCTAGCAGAAACTCAAAAATTATGCATTGCATTACTATTCAGATTGTTCACAAAAATTTAATGATGTGATAAAGGTGATCGTGGAGTCCCAAACTTCAAAATTACTTACTTTTTAAACACTCAACAAACATTCTGTTACATTATACATAAGCACACACCTCCCATTATGGTGCAAAAAATTATGTTGGCCATGCTTCGTTGAATGCCTTCTTGAGATTCGCTTTGTAATCTCAAAACAATCTAATTATTATAATTTTTGATGTGAAGTTGTTTATTTGCAGTCAATAGCATTTTACAGTAGAGCCCAAATATGGGCTTGTGGCACTTAACAATTTAAGCTTCAAATGCTTTTAGAGTAAATGAAGGAAATTGTATTGATTTGTAAAAAGTAAGGACCTACCAATTCCTAATTATTAAAAAGCAATGAACTTTGAATTCCTGATTAGTAAAAAGTAATGACCTACCGATTCCTATCTTTTCACCCTTAACATTGTCCTGAAGAATATGTGATGAATAGCAACTTCCAGTTGTGTTGTGGTAGCCAACAGAGTTATTCCAATGCCCAGGGTGAGCTTCATCACTGATATCTGGTCCTGCTATTCCAAGTGTAATCTCACTCTTTCTGCCTGTCAAAAAATGGAAAAAATAACAATATACATATTGGGACTTGAGGTCACTCTCCCTGCTTGAGCACATCATATAAACTCTGAATAAATTATGTCAAAGAGCTCATTCCATTGGTGAGTCATGAGCTCTATTTTGAAATCAGAGTCTCAAGTGAGCTTAAAACACTCATCTGGATCAAGTTGTCTACAAGGAATAAGAGTATTAGGGTTGAGAGATCAAAAAGACAGAGGCAAAAAGGAAGTGTCACATTTTACATGTGTGCATAGTGCAATGACTGTCACCAAAAATGCTCTAAAAAATGATGTCTGTTTTTCACCCCTGCTCCCCACAATCAGCACACATCTTATGTTAGGCTGTATATTACGTTATTATGTTTGAACAAATTCAGGTCCGCATAAGGAACCAAGATATGAACCCACAGACTTGATTTGAACAAATTTGAATCTGTAAGGATAATTGACACCATAAATATCAAAAGAGTCTGAGTGCTGTATCCGAAGAAGACGAATTTTAAATGATATTCTTCATTGCACTAAGTTAAAAAAATTTGGGCTCACCTGGGGAACACAAATATGAACCCACAGATTAGAGATGGGTGGTTTTCAAATTTCATGTTGGTTCTGGTTTCGGTTTCAGTCAAAGAGTCGGATTTTCAGTTTTAGTTTCAGTTTTCGTTTAGAAACATAACAATACATTGCATTTGCATTTTTGAAGATGTATTTGGTGCCAGTCAGTGTCACAGTGACTCCCTTTCCTGGACAAAGCACCCATGTAATATACCGGTAATCTGATTTCCTGAGCACAATGTATTTGCATAAATTATCTGAAGAGTTTCAAGCTTTGAAAAAAATTATTTTTGCTTTGAGTCTGTTGCAAAACTAGCCTCCCCCACCCCTCCCCCCAATACCTGTGTTTAGAGTAAACTGACACACCCTAAAAAATTATGCCGACCATAAAAATTTAATCAAGTAAAAGTTGCTCATATAGGTTGTAACCTTAAATTTCCATCCCACTTTAATTGTAATTTTGACGCTGGCTTTGGAGTTCAAGCTTTCGAAATTACTTGTAGAAATTAAAATTTTATAGTAAATTTCCTGTCTTATTATACCTGCCACAATTTTTTACTACAGGCTTGCACTACAGTGGAAGTCCCTAACTCGGAAAATATACTCTCTATTTTGATCTTTCCCAAGCGATTTGGAAGAAAAGTGGTGCAAAAGCACCAAGAAAAAATAAGCCAAAACTGGGTCGAGCGCTAATGGCACACACCCAGTAGGGGATGCTCGTCTCCTAGTACAGATCCACGGCTTCTGGTACCAGTGCGCAGACGTGTAACCAATGATTCATTCTTTTGAATCCGCCAACATTGGAGTTATGGGATCAGTGGGGAGGAAGGATTCTTACCCGAATAAGAAGACGGGAGGGCCTCCATGTAAACAATTGTGGTAGGTATAATAAGAAAAAAAATTTACTATAAAATTTAAATTTCTTATCAACCTACCTTACAACTGTTTACTACAGGCTGAATAGACATTTAGGAGGGGGGAATCACATAACCAACCCCTACACAACCCAACTGCACTGGAACCATGGACAGAAGAAGAGATCCCTAGGCCTATCAAACCATCACAAACATTTGTAAAAGACAACGAGAGATGAGGAATATGGCTCTGAGTGACGCACAGACAGAGAGGTAAAACAGAACAGGGCTGGAACTGACCTTGTAAGAAGCCTAATGGCTAGGGTAGACAACACTCTGAGCAGAAGAAAGAGGGCCCATAGCAAAAAGGTCTTCAGACTGCTCCTGCAACTGATGCAGATAAAAGGTGGAGAAAGTAGAAGCATTTCTCCAGTAGGCTGCCTGCATAATATCTGACAACTTGACGAAGTTAGTATATGCCCAGGAGGTAGACAAGGCACGCACCTCGTGGGTAGAAATACAACTGGTAATACAATCGTCAGGTTCTAGACAAGCATAGGCTGCGCGAATAGCAAGACAAATCCATCGAAAAATGGATTGAGGAGAGATCTTCTGTCAACCAGGTATAAGAGACAGAAAGAATCGTTTCCTGGCTTTCCTAATGAACTGCATCCAGTTGAGATAAATGCAAAGTGCACGAACCGGACAGGGCAAAGGGTGATTAACCTCAGAAGGAGAAGCCATGATACAGATAGGAGGTGGAGTTGTTTCTGGTATCTGATTCTTAGCCAGAAAGGAGCAATCAGCGGTAAAAGTAACACTGTTGGCGGAGGTCCTAAAAAAGGATGGATCAACCGAGAGGGCGTGAAGCTCACTAACCTGTCTGGCTGAGGCAAAAGCCGTCAGGAAAGCCATCTTGTATGTGAGAAAATGCATATCCACCTGGGCTGGCAGGAAAGCCATCTTGTATGTGAGAAAATGCATATCCACCTGGGATAAAGGTTTGAACGGCATCCCCCCACTCCCCTCCCCACAAGCAAAGCAGCAACCAAGAAAGATTCCTTCTTGGGGTAAGCTGCAAAATCCTAGGCCTTTTCCAAGAAAAGGTCTCCGAAAGCACGGACCTGTACCCTTTCATGGTAACAGGCTGGAGACCCTGAGAATCAAACAGATATACCAGAAACCCTGCAATCTGTTTTATCGAAGGATTGGCATAATCAACAGAGTGATCAGCACACCATCGACAGAAGTCCTTCCACTTAGCCGCAAAGGCTTAACCAGTGGAGTGCCGCCTTGAAGAAGAAATGCACTCCACTGCTCGTCTCGAAAAACCTCTACGGAGGAGACAGGACCTGACAAAAGATATGCGTGAAGGCACAATGAAGTCGGATCGACGTGAAACCTCCTCGGGTGACCTTGGCAAAGAAGGTCGTGACATAAAGGGAGACGTGCCGGAACCGCCGCCAACAGAGAGTGGAGCTGATTGATCCACACCCGCTGAGGCAACAGGGGAGCGATCAGAATGATTCAAGAACTGCAGGTTCGTATCTTGGCTAGAACCTGAGGCAGAATCAGAACCGACGGGAAGGCATAGCTGACTGGACTGTGTGCGATGGAAGGCTATCACATGCGACATCAGTCGGGTGAAGGCCCAAGAAGCCAAGTTGAGGCCAAAAGGCATGGCCTTGAACTGATAAACTCGCCCCAGAAAAGCGAACCTGAGATACTTTCACGATGAATCAGAACGTGAAAGTAAGCATCTTGCAAGACGATGCTGGAAGCAAATGGAGCGGCGAACCGACCTGAAAGTCTCCATGCTGAACTTGGTAGCAATGATAGACTAGTTCAGGATACTCAGATCGACAGCCAGTCAGAGTCAGCCGTCTTTCTTCGGCACCAAGAACAGGCGGGAATAAAATCCCACTGAATGAATGTTCTAGACGACCTCTATCGCCCCCCTGACAGGAGATTGTCTATCTCCGTGATCAAAAGTTCCCAATGTGAAACGTCCGAAGGAACTTGTGTTGGAAGAGACACTCTCGACAGAGTGGAGTGCCTCCGGAGGATATTTGCAGCCTGGACTGAACAACATCTAACACCCAAGGATCGGATGTGATTCTGGCCCAATGGTCTGCGAACTCTAACATCCTTCCTCCAACCTCAGACGAATCGAGGTGAGGACCTTCATTTCAAGCCCCGGCGAGGCCCGTGAGAGGAAAAACCACCTCCTCTACTAGATGAAGGATCCTGAGTCCTCCCGCTGGTCTGCCGATGCTTACCCTTACCACGTGAGTAAGAAGTAGAAGTGGCAGCAGGAGGATCAGCCCTTGGCTTCGAGGAGGAAGCAGAAGGGCATTTGTTAGGTTTAGAACAGCCCGACCTCCAACAGAAGGCTGATCAAGCTGGTGAAGCAGCAGCTGATCTTTGGAATGATGCAGGACGTCATCCCAGACCATCACCACAGAACCATGGAATAGTCACGGACCTGCCAAGGAAGGGGATCGAAGAGCAGCGCGCTGCCCCTCAGGAAAGGAAAGGCTTGTGTCCAACACAGCGTCCCGGAGAACTAATTCCAAGTTAGCCGTGTTACAGGCATGCATGTAAGATGCATGATGCATCTTGGAAATCACACGCAAAGGAGCATGTACATCATCAAACTTATCTGGAGGCAGATAAGCAGCCAAAGCAGAGACAATGTGATCTGAGAGAGAAAGCATGCCCAGCATCTCTCTCAATAAGCCCAACAGGGACTCCAGAGTCGCCATAGGAATAACGGCCGACTTGGGCTAAGGGAAGAGGAGTCCTGATCCAAGACCGTCAAAGTCTGGCATGCTGACGGATTGGCGGAATCGTAGGAACGATAATGCACTAGAGGCAAAACGGTATCTGCCCTGGTGAAGAACGAAGTCTTCATAGCCTTGGAACTCAGCTTAGAGTCCAAGCTTGAAACCTTTCAAGCACCTGTACCGTCTGGCATGGTCGAGGGTGACCAGAGGTGGGTTGCTCCACGGGATGTAAGCACGCGACTGATGGTCGCGCCCTGGCTGACACTGTCGGCTGGTCTGACGGTTTGAGATCCGGAAGGAACTCAAACACAGAGTCAAGAACTGCCTCCAAATCAGAAGATTGTTGGCTCTGACATCAGGTATGACTGACCCATCCTCTGAGTCGGAAGACACATAGACCATCACGGGCAAACCATCCCATGGTGTAGGCACACCAGGAGGATCAGAAAACGACCTGCTTCCATTCCCAGGAGGCGGCACCTCTGAATCCAGTGAAAAAGCTGCTGGGCTCAACGGCTGAGAGACCACAGCAGAGGGTTCGGCCGGCAGCCCCTTCCGACATCGCCGAGTTGAAGTCGGGGAAGGCTGAGACCGATATCCCACGTCCATATTACGAGACATCTCTGCAGACCCCTGCAGGGATAAGCCAAGGACGGCTGAAATGGTGACTGAAGATGTGGCAGACGGAACAGCAGTAGCAGCAGATACGTCATGAGCTGTTGAAACTGGTGGAAAGGAGGAGAGAGCAACTGAGCTCAGCTCCAAAGGAGGAGTCACAACCCTACTGACAGCCTCAGATGTCGACGTGAGAGGAACCACAGTCCCGGAACCAGGCATCGCTTCACCGGACAACTCAACAGCTCTCGCAGTATCCACAACAGGAAAAGACTGCACATCCCCCATGGAGGGGGTATAACTCTCACCAGATATGGTCGTGTCGAGAGGCCCCGAACGACAGTGTTCCTCTTTCTTGCGGATGCAGGAGGAACGGCCACGAGAATGCACCACACGGTTCACAGAAGCCCAAAAGGTGGATGACCAAGACCCATAGAGCCCACAAGGTCAATCTGAGGAATGCCCATTACAAGTGGAACAAGAAGCATGGGAATCGTCCACATGCTTGGGCAAAAGGCATTGCCCACAAGGAACAGCCCTGGGCATAACAGAGGTGAGAGCAGTAGAAGAAAAGGTAAACTCAACAGAGCTAGAAAGAAGTAGAACACCCCCAACTACGAGAGAAAGGTGGCAGAAATTAAAGGACTTGTGGGAACACAACTGAACCCAGACGCCCGACAGGGAGCCAAAAAACAGAAATTCTACCCTCAATGTAGAGAAGAAATCCTGCCCATACAGCCCCCAACTGACACCTAACACCAATAATAATAATATCCAAAAGGATAACATAAATTTATAAACCAAAAAATAATTCTGAACCGCACGGTACGTGAAATTTGCACGCGAACATGGAGAATATAAAAAATATAATTAGAATGTGGTTGAAATTAATAATGAGAATATACAAAGCACAGTTTTGTTATTATACGATCATCAGATCCACAATTCTAGTCACAGGTAACCATTATCAACGAGTTGAATTATCACTGTTTCTTGACACAAATGAATGCACATCTTCCCAAGATGGTGGAAGAAAAAAGAATGAGTCATTGGTTACATGTCTGTGCAATGGTACCAGAAGCCGTGGATCTGTACTAGGAGAAGTGCATCCCCTACTGGGTGTGCCCGGTAGCACTCGACACAGGTTTGGCTTATTTTTTCTTGGGTGCTTTCGCACCACTTTTCTTTCCCAAATCACTTGGGAAAGATCAAAATAGAGAGTATATTTTCCGAGTTAGGGACTTCCACTGTAGTGCAAGCCTGTAGTAAATAATTGTAAGGAAGGTTGATAAGAAATAAATATATTTGTCATCATAAATGTGGAACAAGTGGCAAGTTTCAGTTCTGCAAAGTAAATCGCATTTTATAAACAGATGAATGTTTAAACACGATGCATAAGAAGTAATTTTGTCGCCTATTTTTGTTGTAAATGCCACGCTTGAACGCAATACCAATTAGTGCAGCTGTTCTGAAAAAGGGGTATCACGACTCTGAAGTTTGAAAACAAGGTTAACTTTAGGTTGTGTCTCTCTTTATTCTTAGAAGTTAAGACCTGATTAGAGTTTTTCAACATTGAAGTTGAAAACCTCGACGACGGGTTTTCTGTAATTGATAACAGAACCGAAACAGAACCAAATTTTTGGTTAACCACCCATCTCTACCACAGATTTGATTTGAACAAGTATAAATATGAGTCCCGTAAGGATGCTATGTTTCAAAAAAGAAAACATTCTGGTTGTTGGTTCTTAATAAGAATATTTTTAAAGAATATTTATGTTTCACCAAGCTCATATTTGGGTTCTCATATGGAACCCAAATATGAGCCCATAGACCTGATCTAAACATAATCAAATATGAGAAGATTCTGACTGGTGGATCCGGAGAAGAAGATTTTTAAAGAATTTTTCACATTCTGCACTTAGTTAAAATTAAAGAAACCCAAATTTTAACCCAGGGACTTAATTTGAACAAACTTGAATTTGACCCTCATAAAGATGCTGCATATCAAAACATTCTGACTGGCGAATTAGAAGATGATAAATCTTATTTCTCAACATTTTACAAGATTTTTTTATTCAGTTAATAGGAGTTTACTCTATAACCTATAGGCTATTAACAGGTGATATTTCCACTGAAGATATGGTAAAATGATCAGTGTTTCAAAACTATATTTACTTTACTGGGTTGTTCAATTAATAGATATCTAACAAGAGCACCTCCTAGTGGGGCAACATACGCTCGTGGTGATCACCATGTGTGCAAAGTTTGAACAATATTGCATGTAAAATGTTGAAGGAATAGGCAACACAATACTGTAATGTTTTAAGTACTAAAAGGGGGCATAACTCGGGAAAAACAAAAGAGAGTTACTTGCTCTTGTCACATGCACAATGGCAATTGGTGTCAACATGTGTGCAAAGTTTGAACAATATAGCATATAAAATGTTGAAGGAGAAGGTGACACAAAACTGTAATGTTTTAAGTACTGAAAGGTGCATAACTCTGGAAAAACAAAATCAAGTTACCTGCTCTTGTCACATGCACAACGGCAACTGGTGATCACCATGTGTGCAAAGTTTGAACAATATTGCATGTAAAATGTTGAAGGAGTAGGCAACACAATACTGCAATGTTTTAAGAACTAAAAGGGGGCATAACTCTGGAAATACAAAACAGAGTTACCTGCTCTTGTCACATGCACAACAGCAATTACTGATCAACATGTGTGAAAAGTTTGAACAATGTAGCATGTAAAATGTTGAAGGAGAAGGCGACACAATAGTGTAATGTTTCAAATATTAAAAGGGGACATAACTCTGGAAATACAAAACAGAGTTACCTGCTCTTGTCACATGCACAATGGCAATTGGTGATCAACAGGTGTGCAAAGTTTGAACAATATAGCATGTAAAATGTTGAAGGAGAAGGCGACACAATACTGTAATGTTTTAAGTACTAAAAGGGGCATAACTCGGGAAAAACAAAATGGAGTTATCTGCCCTTGTCACATGCACAACGGCAATTGGTGATCACCATGTGTGCAAAGTTTGAACAATATAGCATGTAAAATGATGAAGGAGTAGGCGACACAAAACTGTAATGTTTTAAGTACTAAAAGGGGGCATAACTCTGGAAATACAAAAGAGAGTTACTTGCTCTTGTCACATGCACAACGGCAATTAGTGGTCAACATGTGTGCAAAGTTTGAACAATATAGCATGTAAAATGTTGAAGGATAAGGCGACACAATACTGTAATGTTTAAGAAGAAAAAGGGGCATAACTCTGGAAATACAAAATGGAGGTACCTGCTCTTGTCACATGCACAACAGCAATTGGTGATCACCATGTGTGCAAAATTTGAACAATATAGCATGTAAAGTGTTGATGGAGTTGGCGACACAATACGGTAATGTTTTAAGTACTAAAAGGGGGCATAACTCTGGAAATACAAAATGGAGTTACCTGCACTTGTCACATGCACAATGGCAATTACTGATCAACATGTGTGCAAAGTTTGAACAATGTAGCGTGCAAACTTTTGGAGAAGTAGACGAAAAAAATTGTTTACGGACGGATTGATGGACAGACAGACAGATGGACGGACAGACGGATGGATGGACTGACAGACTGACTGACAATGCCATAACATAATACCCCCGTTTTTTTCAAAACGGGCGTATAATAAAAAGGGCTCCACTGTACAGGGAAAATGAACATCACTTTGAATGAAGACAGCAATAAGGCATTAAAACTTGGAGAATGAAAGTGTCAATGACACCATAGTTCAACTTCACCAAGAAGGAACTGAATTGAATAACTAACTGTAGGATGTCTACAAAAGGAATTGTAGATAATTTAATTGCAAAATCTGAGATAGTCACTGGCACTCATGTTTTTTAATGCAATTAAAAAAAAACAAGATTGCTCCCATGTAGACACCACCCTAAAGCCACATAAGAGAGTTGAAAAAGATTAAGTGAGAGATGCACCCCATAGGGTGTGTGTGCAAAAGGAATTGTTGACAATTTATATGCCAAATCAAAGATGGATGCAGGTGGGCATGTTTTCACAAATTTTTTTTTTTTAAATCAACAGCTCCCATCTAAACATCACACTAAAGCTACAAATTAAATCTGAAAAAGACTGGGTGAGGGATACGGCCCTTTGGAGTGTGCTAATGGAATTACTGACAATTTATATGCCAAATCCAAGATGGCCACTGGCGACCATGTTTTTCAACTATAATCAGAAAAATTTTATGATAGCTCCCGGAAATCACACCAAAGCTATATGAAATCTGAAAAAGATCGGGTGAGGGATGTGGCTTGTAGGTTATGCTAATGGAAATGTTGACAATTTATATCCCAAACCCAAGATGGCCACTGGTGGCCACGTTTTTTAACGAAATTCAGAAAAATTCAATAGCTCCCACCTAGACATCACACCAAAGCTACCTATAAAATCTGAAAAAGATTGGGTGAGAGGTGCGGTCTGTAGGGTGTGCTAATAGAATTGGCAATTTATATGCCAAATCCAGGATGGACACTGGTAGCCATGTTTTTCAACAGAATTCGGGGGGGAAATTTGTTAGCTCCCATCTAGATATTACCCGAAAGACACATCTGAAATTTGAAACTGATCAGGTGAGAGATTCAGCCTGTTGGATGTGCTAAAGGAATTGTGGATAGACAGAGGACGTACACACATACAGATATAGATATGTGTGGATGTACGGATGGATGACATATCACAACCCATCCCAATAATAAATGAAAGTGTCAATGACACTGTAGCTTAACATGTCTGTGTGTTGTGTTTGATGAAAAGGATAACATTCAATGTTTATGAAAAGATTATGAAATAAGACAAGAATTGTGATAATTGGGAATATGTTAATTTCTGTTCCCTGTATGCTGTTTTCAATAAAAATAATATGAGGTGTAGACGGTACTAAAGAATTGAGGGGTGGGTTAATGTGGCCCTCACAGTTAATGTATGTGGCCCTAACAGTTAAAGTATGTCAACAAAAGTTACCAAGTTACAGTGAAATTATTCTAAAACGAGTCATCCTATCAAGTTACAATGAAATCCCTTCATAAATATGGCCTGCAGACTGTGCTAAAGGTTTTCGGGCTTCGGGCCTGTGTAGCCATTATGGTTGACCGATCACAACCAGAAGGGGATGTCCTCATCTAGACATTATACTTAGTCATCCTACCAAGTTACAATGAAATCCCTTCATAAATACGAAATGTAGTCTGTGCTAAATTTTTTCCGGTTTTTGGCTCGGGCAGCCATCATGGTTGAATGATCGCGACCAAAAGTGGACGTTCTCATCTGGGCATTATCTGGAGTCATCCTAGCAAGTTACAATGAAATCCCTTCATAAATATGACCTGTAGACTGTGCAAAGGTTTTCGGGCTTCAGGCCCCTGTAGCCATCACAGTTGACCAATCACGACCAAAAGGGGACATTATCATCTAGACATTATCTGGAGTCAATCTACCAAGTTACAATGAAATCCCTCCATAAATACGACCTATAGACTGTGCTAAAGGTTTTTGGGTTTTGGGCTTGGGCAGCCGTCACGGCTGAATGATCGCGACCAAAAGGGTATGTTCTCATCTAGACATTATCTGGAGTCATCCTACCAAGTTACAATGAAATCCCTTCATGGATATGACCTGTAGACTGTGCTAAAGGTTTTCGGGCTTCAGGCCCCTATAGCAGTCACAGTTGACCAATCGCGACAATTTGTGATTGTCTGCAGTTTAAATTTTTAAGACTTATTGTCTTGTGTTTTGCACTGCAGTAATTATGACAGAGCCTAAAAGCAATAAAGAAAAAACATTCAAATATGGCGGCCTGATCGGCTATCATACAGTTACTGAAAATGGTGCTGAATACGTGGATAAAGTTTGGTGTAAAGTATGCTCCAAACACAGTGCTAAGCTGCATGCTGGATTCCATGGAAAAGTACTTAAAGGTTTGGACTGCTATGTTATGGGAATGGCTTCAGTTAGGAATTGCAATGTTGATCGACATTTGAATTCCAAAATTCATGCCATTGCCATAAAATATGATAGAGAGACTCAATAAGACCTCGAATATGAAGTAGGGCCTACATGTACACAGTCGGATTCACTTCCAGCTACTGCAAGTTCGACAGGCTCTGCTGCAGACACTGCATGGTTCTGAAAATATTGAAAAATCAATTCTAGCTTCATCACAAGATGCTTATAGAAAGCTGGTCACAGATGCCTACATTTTACCCCGTGGACGGTCAACCGTTGAGCTGTTTCAACACTATTGTTCGTGTACAGAAGGCAACAGGAATTCATTTGATCAGGGGGTGTGACAGCCACAAATGTGCCACACTGTTTATAGATGCAATTGCCACAGCCATTAGAGAGAAAATAAAAAAATTAAAATTTTTTAGTAAATTTTGTTTCTTAACATACCTACCACAATTGTTTACAATTGGCTGTAACGTAAGTGCAAGCACTACTTCGGAACTAACTCAAGCTTTTAGAGAACTTTTCCAAACAAGTTGGAAAAGTAATAGAGTGCAAAAGCATGAAAAAGATCAAAAAAAGGGTCGAGCGAGACCAGCGCTCGAAATTACAGGTACTCTCTCTGCACACCTCTTGCGTTTACCGAGCACATGCGCAACAACCGTGACGTCAATTCCGTATTTCTGCCAACGAAAAGTTTGTGATTTAGCAGGGAGGCATCAAAATCAAAGATATCCCCAAGGAGAGTGGGCCTCCGGTAAACAATTGTGGTAGGTATGTTAAGAAACAAAATTTACTAAAAAATTTTAATTTCTTTTCAACCTACTCACAATTGTTTACAATTGGCTGAATAAACAATAGGAGGAGGTGAATCACATAACCAATACCAACAAGAGTAGCAGAAAGAAAAGCAAGGATGGCAGAAAACAATAACGAAACCTGTAATGAAGACAGAGAGAAGGCTCCTGAAAAGAACAAGGCTGAGCGAAGCACAACTTCGATAAAAACAATTTTAACGAGGGTGCACAACAGCCTGATCAGCAACGAGAGGGCCTAAAGAATAAAGGTCCTCAGATTGCTGCGGAAGGTGGTGGAGATAAAAGGAGGAGAAGGTAGAGGCATTCCTCCAGTAAGCCGCATTCATAACATCCTGGAGCGAAACAGAATTGGAGAACGCCCAGGATGTAGAAATGACACGAACCTCATGAGCATTAAACAGGTTCGAAACAAGATCCGACGCAGACAAGCGTGAATAAGCCAGCTTGATTGCAAGACAGATCCACCTGGAAATAAGCCAGCTTGATTGCAAGACAGATCCACCTGGAAATAGAATGGGAAGAGATAGACTGCCTCTTAGGAATGAGAGGCAGAAAGAATCTCTTCCGACCCCTCCGAATGAACTGAGTGCGAGTAATGTAAGTCTTGATCGCACGAACAGGACAAAGAAGAGGTCTCCGGCCATCAACAGCAGGGAGAGCCCGAATGCAGATGGGAGGAGGTATTGAATCAGGAAGTTGATTCTTAGCCAGAAAAGAGCAATCAGTAGTGAAGGTGACACTGTTAGCCTCATTTCTGAAAAAGGCAGGATCAACAGATAGCGCATGAAGTTCACTGACTCGTCGAGCAGAAGCAAATGATAGAAGAAAAGCCGTCTTATAGGTGAGAAAACACATATCGGTCTCAGATAAAGGCTCGAATGGCGCCCCCTCCAAACAATGCAACACCCATGCCAAGTTCCACTTAGGTGTAAGACGCAAAACTTGAGGCCTCTTCAAAGAAAAGTGCCGAATGAGTTTGGAGAGAAAAAGATTACGATCGATGCACCGCTTTCCCACATAAGAGAAAGTATCAGAAAGCATAGACCGATAGCTCTTAATCGTAATAGGCTGGAGGCCCTTGGAGTCAAAAAGATATACCAGAAAATCCGCAATTTGAGTGATTGACTGATCACGGTAATCCACACTGTGATCTGCACACCAGCGGCAGAAAACCTTCCACTTCACAGCACAAGAGGCCCCACGTGGCCTTAATCGCTCACCTGACAAAGTGACTCTAAGAAGTATTTTAGGTCACCTTCACCATGTCATGCCTCATCAACATTAACTGGTTGAGTGATAGATTTTGTTTGAAGTTCAACATTTGTTACCTAAAATTAGTTTTATTTAAAATCATTGGTGTGTGGCCAATCTCCAATGATTTTTAATAAAGCAAATTTATCTCTGCAGACAAACTGGTTTAGCATGAAGCACAAACAAGGAATGTGAAGAGATAGCCTTGGACATCTCTCCCCAACTGTGGATATCTTCCATGTGCTACATGTATATATTTGCATGCAAGAAAACAAAAATTTTCACAAATTTTCCAAAATATTAGTTTTTTATCATCATTGGAACAAGCTCAAACAGCTTATTCCAATAGGGGTATGGGAAGATCAGGTATATTTTTGAGACAGAAATGTGAATATATAAATAATGGTGTTTTTTTGTGAATGATGCTGGAGAATTTTGCGTAAAGATATGGTAAATGGTTTGTTCTAGATACAGAATGAAGCAAAAGTATTTAAATTTGATTAGGCAAGTTGATCCTATAATGCATTTAAAAATTGAAGTAACTGTTTTTTTGCTGACGAACTTTTAGATGTGTGTGTCTGTGTTTGTGTGTGTGTGTGTGTGTGTGTGTGTGGGGGGGGGGGGGGGGGGGGGGGGTAAGAGTGTTCTTGCAAACAAAATTCCTGAATAAATGGAAAATTTTATTTTTTGTGTGAAAGACATAGTGCGTGAATGTTGATTGGAACAAGCTTAGAGAGCTCATTTTAATGTGAAGTCATAAAGTTGTGTTTTACGTACGAAATTCTGGAATAACTAAAAAATTGCTTTTTTGACTCAAAAAGCATGGTGTGCGACCTCTCATTGGAATGAGCTCAAAAAGTTCATTCCAATGGGGTATTTACAAGCGATAAGTACATGTATGTTTAAGAGACAAAAATTAAAATTTGAATAGCGATTTTTGCGAAGAATGCTGACAAGTTTTGGCAGTTATGCTGGTAAAAAGGTAAGATATGCAAAGTGGTTGTTTTTTAGAGGCGACATTTAATTAAGGGGAATTAACCCTTGATTACTGAGGTAACTTCTAAAAGTACTGAAATTTCATGAAGCAATGTGAATAACAGACAACAGTTGCCTAAAAATTTCATGAATAACTAAAATTTTTATTCTTTTGTCTCGAAAACATGGCATATGACCTTTGTTGGAATGAGCTGAATGCGTGTGTTCCAATGAGGGGTCATAAAATTTGAACGGAGATTTGTGTGAATAATGCATTAGTACTGCTAGATTTGGGTAAACGGTTCACCCTGGATACCACCCCTTCTATAGTAGATCTTTTCTGCAAATTTTGTCTAAGATTCTATCAACTTTACAAATAAATACGTTCATGAATCACGGCATTGCAGCTTTGGCAGAAAGTAGAACACAGAGTCTAAAAATTACCACCAAAATACAGTAAAATATGGGATTTGTTTACCATTGAAACTTCCATTGACGAGAAGGCCAAATGCTTATCCTGTAGTGCTATGATATCCTGGGGTGAAAATTAAACATAATTTGATTTGCTTTTCCTTTCATTAGTATACTCAACCTGTGACATGTTATCTGTGCTGCTTTCTCTTGAGTAAAGAGTGAGATTCTGACGTCTGTTCCATAAACTTCCATTCAGGCATGAGGATTTCAAAAATCATGGGAAACGATTTGTCGTTACCGTGATTTTGGAGCCTCGGAAACGATCGGTAAAGATTTTTCGTTCCTATTTTTTATTTATCGGTAACGATTTTATCCTATCAGTACCAATGAACGATTTTGTTCAACCAACCATTTATACCGTCCTGATGCGTGTTTAAGCCCAGGGGTGCTTGCAGTGGATAAATTAAAAAGTTGAGGTGGGCTTAAAGATAAGTAACAATGCTTGCAGGTTATTTTGGGATGCGTCGGAACGGGAGACATTTAAATAAGTATCCAGTGGGTATGTTACGCCTCTGTGAAAGCCCCCCTCCAAATTATAGAATTTGCTTTACAAATTCACATCAGTATCTTATACATTCGTTTCGCATTCAGATTTCACGATTTGATCGTCATTTTATTAAATAAAAAATTAGAAAACCACATTGTTGTTTACATTTTGTACAGGTACTCTCGACCTGAAATGGGAAACTGACATAAGGGATACTGGACTTTTCGCCGAAAGTACATTTTGCCGGAAAAGACAGTTCGCCGGAACTTAAATTTTTTAAAAAAGACATTTCGCCGAAAGTTTTTTTCTCTCGATTAAAAAAGACAGTTCGCCTGAACATTAGGCCTAAATTTCTAAAAGTGACAATTCGCCATTTTTTTTTTTCTTCAATTTTTTTTCTCCAATAAAAAAGACAGTTTGCCGGAACATGAAATTTTAAAAATAGACACTTCGAAGCTATTATAGTTTGCCATTTAAACAAACTTACATATAATGATAAAATCCCCTCCCCCCCCCCCCCCAAAAAGCCCCCCCCCCCCCCTCCCCCCCACACACACACGCACAAAAACGTGGTTACATAGAAGTCAATAGGAAGCGTGAAAATTACCCGATATGTTCAGACAAAACATCCCTCCTCCACTCCCACAGCATTTGTCAATGCAGGCCTGTACCGCAAGGAGGGGCGGGGGAGGGGGGCATCCCCAAATGTATCGTTAGATAAGGCAAAGTGAATCAGTCTCATTCAGACGATCAACCTCCTGTGTAGTCCAAACTTGGACCCAAAGTCCATAATATAATTTTCTGGTTTGGTACGTCCACGGGAGAAAAAAGACCATTCGCCGGAAAATATCAAGATAGGTTCATGAGAAGAAGATTTACAAAGATTTTGGTGCCCCTTGGGGGCGTGGCACCACCCAGGAGGAGGGGCAACTTCATTTGAACAAATCTTAATAGGCATTAGGTAATAAACATTTAGCCAACATTTGAATAAAATTGGGCTAGTGGTTTAGGAGGAGAAGTCGATAATGTAAAGTTAACGCCGGACGGACGACGACGGACGCCGGACAGAAAGTGATTAGTAAAGCTCCCCTTGAGCTTCGCTCAGGTGAGCTAAAAATTCCTCATTTTGAACTAAGTTATAATTCGGGCTACCACAGTGAGCCCAAATATGAACCCAGGGACTTAGCTTGAACAAACTTGAATCTCACCCTCCTAAGCATGGTGCATACCCAATATCAGAAGATTCTGCCTGCTGGATCTTGAGAAGAAGATTTTCAAAGAAATTTGCCTGAAATGCACTAAGTTCAAATTTGGGCTCCTATACTGAGCCCAAATATAAACCCAGGGGGCCAATTTGAACAAACTTGAATCAGATCCACCCCACAATGTTGCATACCAAATATCAAAAGATTCTGCCTGCTGGATCTGGAGAAGAAGATTTTTTAAGAAATATGCCTGAAATGCACTAAGTTAAAATTTGGGCTCCTATACGGAGCCCAAATATAAACCCAGGGGGCCGATTTGAACAAACTTGAATCAGATCCACCCCACAATGTTGCTTACCAAATATGAAAAGATTCTGAAGCCGGATCTGGAGAAGAAGATTTTTTAAGAAATTTGCCTGAAATGCACTAAGTTCGAATTCGAGCTTCTATAGTGAGCCCAAATATGAAACTAGGAAGCCGATTTGAACAAACATGAATCAGATCCACCCCACAATGTTGCATACCAAATATCAAAAGATTCTGCCTGCTGGATCTGGAGAAGAAGATTTTTTAATAAATTTGCCCGAAATGCACTAAGTGCGAATTCGGGCTTCTATATTAAGCCCAAATATGAATCCAGGGGGCCGATTTGAACAAACTTGAATCAGATCCACCCGCAATGTTGCATACCAAATATCAAAAGATTCTGCCTGCTGGATCTGGAGAAGAAGATTTTTGAAGAAATTTGCCCGAAATGCACTAAGTTTGAATTCGAGCTTCTATAGTGAGCCCAAATATGAATCCAGGGTGCCGATTTGAACAAACTTGAATCAGATCCACCCCGCAATGTTGCATACCAAATATCAAAAGATTCTGCCTGCTGGATCTGGAGAAGATGGTTTTTTAAGAAATTTGCCTGAAATGCACTAAGTTCGAATTCGAGCTTCTATAGTAAGCCCAAATATGAATCTAGGGAGCCGATTTGAACAAATTTGCATCAGATCCATCCCACAATGTTGCATACCAAATATCAAAAGATTCTGCCTGCTGGATCTGGAGAAGAAAATTTTTCAAGAAATTTGCCTGAAATGCACTAAGTTCGAATTCAAGCTTCTATAGTGAGCCCAAATATGAATCTAGTAAGCCGATTTGAACAAACTTGAATCAGATCCATCCCACAATGTTGCATACCAAATATCAAAAGATTCTGCCTGCTGGATCTGGAGAAGAAGATTTTTTAATAATTTTGCTTGAAATGCACTAAGTTCAAATTCAAGCTTCTATAGTGAGCCCAAATATGAATCTAGGAAGCCGATTTGAACAAACTTGAATCAGATCCACCCCACAATGTTGCATACCAAATATCAAAAGATTCTGCCTGCTGGATCTGGAGAAGAAGATTTTTTAAGAAATTTGCCTAAATGCACTAAGTTCGAAATCGGGCTCCTATACTGAGCCCAAATATGAACCCAGGGGGCCGATTTGAACAAACTTGAATCAGATCCACCCTACAATGTTGCATACCAAATATCAAAAGATTCTGCCTGCTGGATCTGGAGAAGAAGATTTTTTTAAGAAATTTGCCTGAAATGCACTAAGTTCGAAATCGGGCTCCTATACTGAGCCCAAATATTAACCCAGGGAGCCGATTTGAACAAACTTGAATCAGATCCACCCCACAATGTTGCTTACCAAATATGAAAAGATTCTGCCTGCTGGATCTGGAGAAGAAGATTTTTTAAGAAATTTGCCTGAAATGCACTAAGTTCGAATTCGGGCTACTATAGTAAGCCCAAATATGAATCCAGGGGGCCGATTTGAACAAACTTGAATCAGATCTACCCCGCAACATTGCATACCAAATATCAAAAGATTCTGCCTGCTGGATCTGGAGAAGAAGATTTTTGAAGAAATTTGCCTGAAATGCACTAAGTTCGAATTCGAGCTCCTATAGTGAGCCCAAATATGAATCTAGGGAGCCGATTTGAACAAACTTGAATCAGATCCACCCTACAATTTTGCATGCCAAATATCAAAAGATTCTGCCTGCTGGATCTGGAGAAGAAGATTTTCAACGAAATTTGCCTGAAATGCAGTAAGTTCAAATTTAGGCTCCTATACTGAGCCCAAATATAAACCCAGGGGGCTGATTTGAACAAACTTGAATCAGATCCACCCCACAATGTTGCATACCAAATATCAAGAGATTCTGCCTGCTGGATCTGGAGAAGAAGATTTTTTAAGAAATTTGCCTGAAATGCACTAAGTTCGAAATCGGGCTCCTATACTGAGCCCAAATATGAACCCAGGGGGCCGATTTGAACAAACTTGAATCAGATCCACCCTACAATGTTGCATACCAAATATCAAAAGATTCTGCCTGCTGGATCTGGAGAAGAAGATTTTTTAATGTTTTTCCCATTGCCTACAGTGTTAAAAAGTGCTGACTCAGCACTTTTTCAAAGTCCCGAAACTGTACCCTATGATAAAACCGATGGCAATTTTTTTTTACCAATCCTTTCTGTTGGTCCTAAGAAAGCTGCACACCAAATAAAAATTCTCAATGCCGTGCAGTTTTGGAGATATGGGCGTTTTAAATTTTTTCTATTTTTAGCTCCTGCGGTTCCCACGGGGCTACGGGAAATTTTTTTTTGCATAAATCAAGTACTCATGACCCAATAAGCCCTCACATAAAATTTTGTTCAAATCAGCCTCTCGGTTTGGAAAATAGAAATTTTGGGCGGGGCAAAAAATTTTGCCCCTCCCATAACGACGCCAAGTATAGCCCCACAAACTTCTCTTGAACAAATCTGAGTCTACACCTCAAAAGGAAGCTGCACACCATATATCAAGTCTCTGCTACTGCTGGTTCATGAGAAGAAGATTTACAAAGATTTTGGTGCCCCTTGGGGGCGTGGCACCACCCAGGAGGAGGGGCAACTTCATTTGAACAAATCTGAATTGGCATTAGGTAATAAACATTTAGCCAACATTTGAATAAAATTGGGCTAGTGGTTTAGGAGGAGAAGTCGGTAATGTAAAGTTAACGCCGGACGGACGACGACGGACGATGGACGACGGACGCCGGACAGAAAGTGATTAGTAAAGCTCCCCTTGAGTTTCGCTCAGGTGAGCTAATAAGTTATGCCAGTGGAATGTCACCGCGATGCAGAAATGCACTCCACTGTTCGTCTCGAAAAACCTCTACGTCGGAGACTGGACCTGATAAAAGACAGGTGTGAAGGGACAGGCTCGCCAGGTTGTTGTGATACTTCCTGGGATGACCCTGGGAAAGAAGATCGCGATGTAGAGGTAGACAAATCGGCCGATCTGCCAACAGGGGCCGCAGCAGATTGATCCACACCCTCTGTGCAGACAGAGGTGTGATCAGAATAATCCTGAAACTGCAAGCACGAATCTTCGCTAATATTTGAGGAAGAAACGGTGCAGGAGGAAAGGCAAAGCCGATCCAACCTGTCCAGTCCAGAGTAAGAGCGTTGACTGCAAATGCCAGAGGATCTGGTCAAGGGGAGACAAAGGTCTCTACCTGACGATTCCAGCGAGTAGCGAAAAGGTCGACCTGAGGACGGCCCCACTGCTCGCAAATCGCCTGAAACACTGACCGATGTAGCATCCATTTGGTTGGAAGGACACTGTCGTGTCGGGACAGGGAGTCTGCTAGGATGTTGAGACGCCCGGGAATGTGTTGAATGGATATCCGAGCGTTCACATCCCGCGCCAACAGAAGAAGATCCCGAGACAGCCGATACATGGGAATCGAATGTGTGCCTCCTTGATTCCGTATGTAGGCCACTACTGTCGAATTGTCCGAAAGAAGTAGGACAAAATGGTCCGACAGATGAGGGATCCAAAGCCGAAAACTCAACAGAAGAGCAAGGAGCTCCTTCTGGTTGATATGAAGGCCCACCTGCTCGCTGTCCCACTCGCCATGAGTAGACAGACTGAGAGGATCCAAGGTCGCACCCCAGCCCTGATCACTGGCATCCGCAGTAAGGATGTGATCGGCCAAAGGAAGATCCAACGGAACACCCTGTGTCAGCCAGGGAATATCGGCCAAAGGGTGGAGGTGACAAAGCAGAGGCCGAGGAATAGTGAGTTCCAGGTCCAGCGGATCTACATTCGGATGCCAATGATCTAACAGGAAGTGTTGGAGAGGTCGGACAAACAAGCGACCGAGTGGAATGAGATCTGTCACCGAACCGCAAAGGCCCAGCATCCGAAGGAAAGTCCTGGCCGAGACCGAGGAAGATTGAAGCAGGTTCCGAGTCAAGGTGGAAAGAATCGTCGCCCGAGCATGGGGGACCGACACTACATTGTGAAGAGTGTCGAAATCCATCCACAAATGACGGAATCGAAGGAAGGAGATCCGACTTCTCGCGATTGACTCTGAAACCCAGCAGCGCTAGCAGGCAAAGAAACTGCCGGACATCTGATTCCAGAACAGCAGCATCCTGGTGCTGTTGGAGGATGTCATCCAGGTAGGCCCAAGGAGCCAGGTTCAAACCGAACGGGAGAGCTCTGAATTGATAAACTCGATACCGAAACGAGAACCGAAGGTATTTCTGTGACGCCAGATGAATGGGTACATGGAAGTAGGCATCCTTCAGGTTGATACTGGCAACAAAGTCGGCCTGATGAACTGAACGTCGAACCGACCAGAAAGTCTCCATACTGAAACGAGGAGCTATACTGTACTTGTTCAGGATACTCAGATCGATGACAGGACGAAATTGGCCGTTTTTCTTCGGCACCAAGAAAAGTCTCGAGTAAAACCCCGGTGAAAGGGTGTTCCTGACCACCACCTCGATCAACCCTTTGGAGAGGAGATTGTCGATCTCCTGCACCAGAAGGTCCCGACGTAGAGAATCGGAAGGGACCTGAGTCGGGAGGGGCACCCGAGATAAACTGGGGTGCCGATGGAAGGACAGTCGCAGACCGGATTGAATGACGTCGAGGACCCAAGGGTCCGACGTTATCTCTGTCCAACGGTCGTAAAACAGCAATAGCCTTCCCCCGACTGGAGGTGAATCGAGGTGAGAACCTTCACTTGCGGCCTCGACGAGGCCCCCGAGAGGAGAAACCACCTCGGGAAGTGACAGAGTCCTGAGACTTTCCTGCCTGAGGCTGCCAGCGAGCCTGGCCATGTCGGCGCTTCTTATGTGCAGAAGGAGCATACGGAGCCGACGGTGTAGCCGACGTCGCCGACGAGGCAGACGCAGCAGCATGCTTGGCGGGCCTGGAACAACCACCAACCGCAGCAGCAGGTTGGTCAAGCTGTCGCAGCAAAAACTGGTCCTTCGAATGACGAAGAACTTCGACATGAACAGCTTCCCCGGAACCATGAAACAACTGAGCTCCCACCAAAGAGGCAGACGTCAGAACAGTACGTTGCTCAGAAGGAAGGGATGGAGAAGAATCCAACACCGCATCCCGGCGTGCCAGCTCCAAATTAGTCGTGTTACAGGCATGAGTATGTGTCAAGTTCATAAGAGCCTGTGACAAAATGCGAAAAGGCGCCTGAGCGCCATCAAACTCCCCTGGTGGAAAATATTCAGCCTGAACAGCGACGACATTGTCTGCGAGAGATAACATGCCCAGCATCTCTCAGGTCAGGCCCACCATAGATTCAACTACCGACATCGGGAGAACTGCCGACTTAGGCTTAGTTAACCCGAGGGAAGAAGAATCCTCATCCACAGTAGTCATCCCTTGGAAGACTGTGGAGAGACGGAATCGTAAACATGAAACCGCGATGGAGGCAGAAAGGCATCAGCTCTAGAAAAAAAGGATTGAGGGCCTTAGCACGCATTTTAGCATCTAAGCCCTGGAAGGGCTCAACAACCTGAGCTGATTGCAGAGGACGCAAAGCCCCGGAGCTAGAAGGCTCAACAGGGTTACGGCGCTCCACAGTGGGACCGCGGCCAGACGGTCACAGATGGCTGGTCTGAAGGTTGAACATCCGGCAATAAGCCAAAGATGAAATCCAAAGCCTGCCCCAAGACTGAGGAGGGGGGCCCATCACCTTCCAAATAATCGTCGTCCTCCGTAGCAGAGGAGACGTAGTCCAACTTGGGCTGACCAGCAGAAACCTCCTGGGAAGACTGAGCAGTATCCAAGGGGCCAGGCGAGACATCTCGGCGACCGACCAAAGGAGGTTGTGCCTCAGGAGGCACAGGGAGGCCAACTTGAGGGTTGCCAGAAAGCAACCAGGTGAGCGCCAAAATGGCCTGACGCAGGTCACCCTGAGAATCCGCCACAGCAGCATCACCCGACGGAGTGTCCTCCCAATGGACCTTTCTGGAAGAAGAACCCAAATCCTCAAAAGAGACTGACGTCGAACGTCGATCGGCAGACAGAATAGGGATACGGTGAGAAGACACCGGAGGATAGTCCCCAACTGCCCATCCTCGGAGACCGACGGCAAGCATCAATCGACACCCAGACTCGGAACACAGTGAGGAATCACCGGAGGAAGGTTCTGAGAGTGACAGCTAAGAGGGGCTGTCACTGACCGCTGCCGAACAGCAGGCCAACGTCCCAACACCATCCTGCTAGGCAGCACACTAGCAGGGGAAGGAGGAACAATAAACGATTCACTCGAGGGACGAGGAATTTCTGCCGAAGCGACCGACCGGCTCAACCGACTAGGAGCAAACCTAGCCAGATGGGACGGAGCAGACAGCAAACCCGCACAGCCCCGCTGCGAGGCTTGGGGAGGCTGAAAGCACACAGACACACCAGCAGATACAGACTCGGTCCCCCGAGACTGTAGACCATCCCTAGAGGAGATGGAAGAGCCACCACCAGAGAGAATAGGATCTGTAGTAACAACTTCCTCAGCAACTGTCGACGGCGTAGGAGGCAGATCAGAGAGTCGGAGAGAGTCACCGAGCTGACTTCGGAGAAGCTCTCTACGAAAACAGACGCCTCAAGAGTGACATCAGAAGACAAAGAGACCACGGTCTCCACGTCAGGTATCACTGAACTAGCACCGTCAACAGTTGCAGAGGAACTCACCACAAGACAGATCAGAATCCTGTGTGACAGAGTCACCACGTGCACCAGCAGAAATGTCTGCTATGGCACGGCTACCCTTACCCCGAGAACAAGGGGTTCTAGCTCTGGACAGAACCACCTTGTTAACAGAAGCCCAGAATTTAGAGGACCAAACCCCACAAATACCACATGATTGGGCCTGAGTGCAATTGTTGCAAGTGACACACGTGGAATGAGAGTCGTCCACATGCTTCACTTGCAAGCAAGAGGTACAAGGAATAGTCTTTGGCATTATATGAATGAAAATGGAATCAAGCTTCCCGCCGATGGAAAACACAACAAAGGTCGTGTTCACACGTGGGGAAAAAACAAGATTAAGTGTGAAGAAACAAGCAATAAGGATCAAAAATAACATTAATCAAAAACAATTTTGGATAGCTTGATAAAAGGATACAATCCACTTGCACACAATGAAAAGCAGAGCACATATAATAAGTTGTTCACGAAGAATAACAGCAAAGTAGCACAAGTCACAAACATTTCCGACCATGTACAAATGGCGGAAATAAAAGGAATTGACGTCACGGTTGTTGCGCATGTGCTCGGTAAACGCAAGAGGTGTGCAGAGAGAGTACCTGTAATTTCGAGCACTGGTCTCGCTCGACACTTTTTTCGATCTTTTTCGTGCTTTTACACTCTATTACTTTTCCAACTTGTTTGGAAAAGTTCTCTAAAAGCTTGAGTTAGTTCCGAAGTAGGGCTTGCACTTACGTTACAGCCAGTTGTAAACAATTGTGAGTAGGTTGAAAAGAAACTTATGATCTCTGTTAATGCCTTCTCAATACTTAGCAATGGCTCCCAAGCCCGGAAGACGGGCAGTGAAAAAGAAATTGTAATGGCCCGTATTTTGAAGGATGGTGTTCCTGAATTATTTCATCATTGCTTTGCAAGATATTGAAGAATATGGTAAGGCAAACCTGACAATATCAAAGCTGCTCTTGATGATGCGTTTATAGCTAAACTAAATTTGCCTAGGGAGAAATATTACTCGCTGATGGTGGCGGCAACAGCGGATGGAGCCAGTGTGAATACGGGCATTTATAAGGGGGTACTCACTCAACTTCGGAATGACTCACGTACATGTATGGCTTGTGACAATTCACTGTGCTTCACATCGTGTTGAATTAGCTATAAAGGACAGTGTTTCAAAAGAGAAGCTTTTTAACAGAGTCACAGAGTTTGTAGAGGCACTGTATACATTTGGTAAACAAGAACGGGAAGTTTAAAGCACACTTCAAGAGTACTGCTCAACTCCTGGATTGTCAAGTTTACAACTTCCCCAAAACAAAAGGAACTAGGTTTATTTCCCACCAGTATTGTGGAATTGACCACTTACT
The DNA here is from genome assembly GCA_031216915.1 of Pictodentalium vernedei. Classification (NCBI taxonomy): domain Eukaryota; kingdom Metazoa; phylum Mollusca; class Scaphopoda; order Dentaliida; family Dentaliidae; genus Pictodentalium; species Pictodentalium vernedei. Next base: position 467,230,178 of record CM062296.1, on the reverse strand, counting down.
CAAAAACTGGATGCCCCTTCTGAATGCCATTGAAAATTCTATGGCCTGTGAGCGGCTCTCAAAAGTGAATGCAAAATTTCAGAGTTTTCAGGATAGGCTCAGGAATATAGAGTTCTTGACCACGTGTATTTTCTATCAGAAAATTGTTCAATGCCTTTCCTTCCTCTCTAAGCAGTTCGAAAAAGAAGCTATCTTAGTTTGTGATATTAAACCCATTCTTGAAAAGAGTTTTTCTGATCTACGAGAAATTGGAGAATCCCTTCTGTCTTGACAGAAATTCTTATGGATGCTGACATGACACTGAATTTGAGTCAGGAAACTGAAAGTGAAATAACCACTGTGCGCGGTCATGTTGAATCAGAAATTAAGGGAGTTTTAGAAGCTCAGATACCAAAGCATGGACATACGCCAAGAAAAGTTAAAAATCATGAATATGAAAAATTTATACCAATTTTAATATTTTTAATACTTACCAATGGCCCAGACTAGCTGGTGCAACCCAATTTATTACCAGGGCCAAACACAAATTTTGAATCCCCTAAACCCCCAAAATTTGCCAAAAGACTTAAAAACGAGAAGACCAGTATGGTCCTCCATACTTTTGCGCAATGTGCAACTTGTGGTCAAGGACAACAATAGGCTACCACCATCTTGTCATTCTATTGTTGTGCCTGTTAAATGTTAATAAGAACTGTAATAAAACTCAGCGGGGAGGAAGGAGTGTCTACTCCAGGGAGGGCCATCCCCGTCTGGGCCATTGGTAAGTATTAAAAATATTAAAATTGGTATAAATTTTTCATATTTTTCCACTATACCAATGGCCCAGACTAGCTAAGAATAGTAAACAAGCAGGCGGGCCTAGTACTTAACATTCATTGCTCCTATTTCAGAAAAACAATGAAAATATAGGTGTAACTCTATTTAAGGCCTAGCATAACCCATTATGCTAATTTGATAAAGGAAGCCAAAAAATAAAGAAGTCCAGAGAAATGAGACTCTTTATAAATCATTAAAAATGTCCGAGTATTGGATAGAAAAGTTTGTCTTGACACATGACATAGACAATAACACTTCACATCGAGCTACGATTTAAAAGCATATAATACATTTAAAATTGCTTCATATCAAGCAACACATTAAAACTACCATAGCACCGACCCCAGGATACTATCACTGAAGGAGGTATGTCCATGTTTTCCACTTTAAAGCCAGATGACTATTTGGAAATACCATCCCCCCCCCCTCCCCTTGTTTTGAAAGTAACTACATGTACACTTCAAAACGAAGAGGGAAGCAGACTGGAGACAGTGCTAGAGCAGACCAAATAGAAGGTTGAATGAAAATCCTAATTAGAATGGACGACCTTCTGAGCTACCGATAACAGTCCTAAAGATCTGAGATCATCCGAAATTTATTCTAAATCTCGAAGATAAAATTTGGTAAAAGTCATCTGTTGCGTCCAATAAGCTGCTTGCATCAAATCCTTCAAAGAAGTCCTACTAGCATAAGCCAAAGAAGAAGCTAAAGCTCTAACTTTGTGAGCTGAAATCTTATAAGCTATTCTCTGATTCACAGACAAAGCATTATAAGCTAAACGAATAGCTAACTAAATCCATCTAGATATTGAATGAACAGAACCATCATTTCTGTTAAGAAGAGAAAGAAATAACCTTTTCCTACCTCTTCTAATAATCTAGAACGCTCCTTATACATCTTAAGCGCTCTTACTGGACACAACAAAGGTCTCTGACCATCTGAAGACAGTAATGCTTTAATAAGAATAGGGCTAGGCCATTTGTACGGAACCTGATTCTTAGCTAAGAATCCCACTTTTGTAGTGTGAGTAATAGAATTACCAACACTACGATAATGAGAGTCTTCAACAGACAAAGCATGAAGCTCACTAACTCTTCTTGCCGACGCAAAACGCTAAAAGAAAAACCGTGTTATAAGTAAGAAATTTAAACTCAACAGTATTTAACGGTTCAAAAGGTGCTTCCTGAAGTTTCAGAAGAACCCAAACTAAATTCCACTGAGGGACTAGTCTCAAGGTACGAGGTCTATTCACAGAAAAATTCCTCATTAATTATTTATAGATACATCTGACCCAATGTTTAATTCCCTTGATGTGCATAGGTGTCAGAGAGCATAGACCTATAGCCCTTAATAGTGACTGGCTGTAGCTTAACTTCATTAAAAAGATAAATAAAAAAGTTAGTTAATTGAGGAATAGTTGGGTTAAAAAAATCAATCAATTGTGATTCACACCAACGAACAAAAACCTTCCACTTCGCTTCATAATTTAACGAAGATGAGGTCCTCCTACAGTTAGAAATTGCGTCCATTGCTCGTCTGGAAAACTGTTTATCGTGCAGGAAGCCGACGGAGTTTCCCCTGTGTCAGAAGATCCCGGAGAAGTGGTAACTTCCGTGGAAGGTCCCAAAGAAGTTCCCGGAGAAGAATTATCCACTGTCTGTGAGCCGACAGACTTGCAACCAGTAGAATCTTGTAAGAAGACTGTTTTATCTTTAACAAGATCTGTTGAATGAGGGGAGCTGGAGGGTAAGCATACCCTATTATCCCGTTCCATGAAATTGACAGTGCGTCTACTGCATAAGCTTGAGGGTCCGGGCATGGAGACACAAAAGTCTGTAACTGATTGTTCAGACTCGTGGCAAAAAGATCGATCATTGGATGTTCCCACTGGAAGCAAATCTGATTGAAGACAGATTTTTTCAACATCCATACTGAAGGTAGCAGGCGATCCTTTCTCGATAGAGAGTCTGCTATTACATTGAGACGACCTTGAATATGATGAATCGATATCAGAATCTGATTCTTTTGAGAGAAAAGAAGAATCTTTTCGGTGAGATTCAACAGCTGGATGGAATGAGTATCTCCCTAATTCCGAATATAGGCTACTACTGTTGAATTGTCCAACAGAATTTGAACATGTGAGTTTATTACTCGACTGAGCCAATGATTTAGAGCTAACCAAATTGCCCTCATTTCTTTGTAGTTTATATGGGACCCAAGAAACTGACTCTCCCATAAGCTGTGACACACTTGATCACCCGGAATCAGTTTAGCACCCCAACCCTCCAGACTGGCATCCGTCATGATTATGAATGACGGCTCCTGAATCTGAAGCGGTATTCCCTGGGAAAACCACTGGATATCTGCCCAAATTTGAAGATGTTTTACTGACTGTGTTAAAACAATTGGACTGTCCAACAACTGACGTTTTACGCTCCAATTTGAATTAGATAAATTTGAAGTGGACGAGTGCACAAACGACCTAGCGGAATTAACTAACAGCCGCATAAACTCTTGCAGAAATGACTTGTGCGTTTATGCAATATTTGAGTAAAGAGAAACTAATTTTGCTCTTGCTACCGGCAAACAGACCCGATTGTTGAAAGTATCGAAACTCATTCCAGACGAAGAAAACAACCTCGTCGGTATTAAATCTGACTTGTCAACAATGATTATATAAAACCTAGGCGTTGTAGCAGCGATAGCAGACTCTGAACGTCGCTTTGAAGAGCATGAAAATTTTCCTACCTTTGAAGAATGTCGTCCAAATATGCCGACGTCATTGAAGCCGAGTGAGCTCTAAATGGCTCATCACCACATTCACCACCCGAGTGAACGCCCACGGAACAGGGTTCAAGCCAAAACACATTGCTCTGAACTGGTATACTTCTCCTTGAACCGCGAAATGGAAGTCTATTCTTGCGGTGTAATCGTTCACTCGGATGATGCCTCTCACCGATCGAATTGACTTCATATAAAATTTGGAGCAATTATTAGCTTGTTATCCAACAGAGATCGACGACTGGCCTGTACGAGCCGTCTGACTTCGAGACAAGAAGAAAGATACCTGTAGAATCCCTTTGAATTTGGATTCTCTATGACCTCTACTGCCTCCTTGTAGGAGAAAGTCTACTGATGAAATCAAAGCCTCTCTCTTTGTATATTTTCTGAAAGGTTCACAAAACGCGGAATCTGCGTTAAAGGAGGTTTTCTCCGGAACAAAAGACGTAGATCATTTTTTACAACGTCTCGAACCCAAAAATCCTGAGTTATTTGCTCCAGTTGCTTGCGAGTATTGAAAGCCTTCCGCCAACCGGAGAACAGAGGTCGAAATCTTCATTTGTGGGACTTACGAGGCATATACGAGAAACCACTGAAGCTCTCGCACCCCTCTGTGATGTCGGTGCAGGGTTACGCGTTTCGTTATTTCCGACTGCGTCATCCCCCTTTTGAAATCGCTCCCCTGTTTCGAGCCACCATGACCACGATTAGCTTTAAAAGCAGCATGGGCTGAGCCTCTCTTGGAGAAAAATTTACCTCTCCGAGGAGTACCACTTGTGGAAGGTTGAGGTTGCGAAGCTGAGCGCAACAAAAGCTGACTTGTAGCTTTCTTAGAAGCATCTTCAAATACAGCTTTTAACTGATCATTAAATAATGAAGAGCCCGAAACGGGAGCGGCCCTTAGAGAGCTCTTAACACCGTCGTCAATAAATGACGTAGATTTAAGGGCAGCATCGTGCCTGACCAACTCTAAATTCACTACTGAAAGAGCAGAGTGGGATGATGTATACATGATGGCGCAAGAGAGCACTCTCAAAGGAGATAACAACTCCTGTAAGCTCTCAGATTCCAAATTGCCGGCCAATGCCCTGCAAATATGATCTGCATATGACAGCGTCCAAAATACTTCTGCTAGATTCAATGCAAGTGACTATAACAAAAGAACTAACGCTACACGATGATGGAAGAGACATACCTAAGTCCCTAGCTCCGTCATCCATTTGCAGAGGAGCTCTTGGAATCTTATTCTCGCCTACCGTATTTAAGAAGGTATTGCCTCTAAATGGTAGGTCAAGCTTCCTTTCCAAAAGGAAATTACTTTTTCTAGCCTGAGCCAGGTCAGCAATAGCTTCGTCACAACAATCAAACGCATCTAACGCTTGGACTGATTGAGACGGATACAGAAGGATACTTTCCTTCGACTTAACAACCTTCCTGTCCAAAGAAGACAGGCGCTTGGCTCTAGAAGGCGCAGAACTCGACCAGAAGGAATTAATTCAGGTGAAAAAACCTGCAGGAACCTCATAGTTTCCATATGTTGCTCAGCCAAAGATGTAGTGTCAGTCTCGTCTTCATCAAACTCCCTAACACTACCAGCTAGAGGTTCCTGGTCTGGTCTATTATCGGCATACTGATTATTAGAGGAAACCCTTCTTTCTGCCGATCCAGCACCGTCCGAATCATCCAAATTGGAGATCGATGATGGCCGCATATTATGCTGCTGGGAGTCTGCAATTAGCTGGGCAATTTGCTCCAGCAATTCCATATTCGAGGCTATGTTCACCCCCGGTCTATGCCTTTTGGCTCTGGAAGGTGATCTGACACAGAGCCCTGTGTCCGTCTTTTAGGAAAAGACGTTTGCCTCAAAATGCTGGCCTTAGAGAGAGCCAGATCCTGGCTCTGACTCTGTACCTCTGGATCTTGCTGACTAGCATGCGGTCTACTGTGCTGAGTCCTGGAAACGGACGAAGAAGAGGCTCTTATATCAAGATTACTGCCAGCCGCACTTGCAGAGAAAGGTACATCAGAAACAACTGGTTTCGAAGCATTTTCTATCGGACTACCAGCGGAACTGGCAATAAAAGTCGAATCTTTCTGTTTTGTCCCCAAAACAGAAGAATGCTTCGCTACTGATGCACCTTTCAATTTGACTGGCCTCTTCCCCTTACGTGCCATCGTCTGAACAGAGGACTGTCTTCCATCCTCCGTATCCTGGACTGCTATGGATTTTCCCGGTACGGAAACACTAATTAAAGGCTCCGTTACACCGGTCGAGCTAGTTGACCGTCTGCTTGCCCGAGGTACCGAGTATTCTGTGATACCTCGTAAGTCAACATGCTCTGTATCTGAAGACAACGGCAGCACAGAACTTGATGTTATACCATAACCAATACCATGTTCTTGCTCCTCTGAAATGGAAACTAAATTTGATTAGATACCTTAGGCGAAAGCACCGAAATCGGTGCTTTGCCAACACATACATAAGTTGAGAGGGAATTCCATCGCTTGGAATCCCAAGAACAGCAAGTTGCACAGGTACCATCTTTCGAGCAATGAGTGCAAGCCAAACATGATGAATGAGAATCAAGAGAGGACTTCTTCCTCTAACATTTCGAACTTCATAATACACATACGCCTAAGGCAAAAATTTTTAAACTGAATAGGAGCCGGTAACCAAGTCCAAAACAGGCACAACAAAGGCCCAGGTCAGACAACCGGTATCCCAAGAATACCCTTAACAATAGAGAAACTTCCCCAGAAGATTCCCCATAGAGAAGGGTAATGGCAAACAGACACATCCGACTATGTCAAAAATAACCGGTACGCGACAAAGGGGGTACGAATAATCCACATTCCGTAAATTATCTAAGATTTTTAAGAAGAATTTTAATTAATAACAAATTCGCAAACGGCAAATAGTTCTTAAAAATCTAATGAGAGGATTCAAGGGGAAAAAGGTGAACATTGAACACACACATAATGATAAACAAAAAATGAACAAATCAGGTGCATATCCCGAAAACGGGAAAAACAAGAAATATTATTTAATTTCAATAAAGTTATAGCCCTGAATGTTCAAAAACTCAATGTCCATATTCAGCTAGATTCTGCTGCAATTATTCCACCATTCCACTTCAAAATCGTGTCTGGCTACATTATACTTTAGGATTTTATAGCACAAAAGTCAGGATACGTGTTGATCTGACATGGGCCAAACAACAGAATGACAAGATGGCGGTAGCCTATTGTTGTCCTTGACAACAAGTTGCGCACTGTGCAAAAGTATGGAGGACCATACTGGTCTTCTCGTTTTTAAGTTTTTTGGCAAATTTTGGGGGTTTAGGGGATTCAAAATTTGTGTTTGGCCCTGGTAATAAAGTGGGTTGCACCAGCTAATCTGGGCCATTGGTATAGTGGAAAAATATACCACTTTGGAATATGATTCTTCCAATCTTAAAAAACTTGGTCACAAAAACAAAATTGTGAGCAGCTGCGACTCGTTAAAGTCTTGAGTCTTGGTGGAACTGGTAACATGTTTACGCAGCCGGTTCTCAAAGGAATTGGAGGAAGTTGAAACGTACATGCCTATGCGGTTACTGACAAACCCAGCAAATTGGGTAGCTACCACAAAGGAGGTGGAGACTTTGATATCACTGGAGGAAACTTTTAAAACAACCATAGGTGCATCAAGTGTTGAATTTGATCCAAGTCGTCTAAAAAATGAGTGGAAGGATTTAAAGTCAGTTGTAAGATCTAACTATAACGGGACAAAGGCTGTTGCTATGTGAGAAAAAATTTCATGTACCGAAGATCTGAATTTCCAAATGTTTGCCTCATTATTGAGATACTCTTGTGTGTAGGCATGAGCAACAGCACAGTGGAGAGAGCTTTTAGCATTTTGACAGGAATATTGTCTGATCATCGTCTTTCATTAAAGCATGCTACCATGGAAAACCTATTGTTGGTAAAAGGTAACAATAATTGTTGGATGGATAGAGAAAGAGAAGAACTTATTGAAAGTGTGGTAGAGATTTATCTTTCCAGCACCACCAAATGCAAAGTCATTCTTGAACCGCAAACCACAATAAATCCACTCCATTATGTACGAAAGCGCAAGTTTTTGGAATCCAGCAGTGACAGTGACTCAAAAGTTCCCAACTCAGATTCATCCGATTCCGAGAGTGATGCAAATCACAGTGACGGTACGAATGTTGATGAGGAGGGTGATGACATGTGCATTGAGTTTGACTGTGAACAGGCCATGGAAACAAATCCATCACAGTGACAGTACGAATACAGGGCTCAATGCTATAAATCTTTTATAATGGTATTTGACAGATTTGTGTTTTCTACTCTTGGACCAGAAGTTGGTTATAATTGACTGAAGTGAGTATTTAGCGTTTTCTACGATGCCTCACCTTCCATACCAACAGCCAGTCTACCACCTCTATTACATGTATATTTCAGTCATTTATGAACTAGAATAGAAAATACAATTCCAATCCAGGAAATACAAATGTAAAAGCTTTATTGTATTGGCTCCTGATGATGAGGGTGATGCCATGTGCATTGATTTTGACAATGAACACAACAAATCTGTCACTTTTTTCATTATATTGTCACCAATAAAAGAAAATATCTATAAAAAATTCAAAATATATGTTTTCATTTTCAAGAGAAAGATTGATAAATTTCTTTCCAAACAACCAACAACCCTGAAAACACACAAGGTGACTACAACGTTATTTTAATGTTGCCATAACATCACAAACGTCATAACGATGTTATTATAACGTTGTAGTTACGTTGTTTGTTTGTTGGGAAGACAGAGGCTCACTCTATCCTTAATTTACTTTTACATACGTTATATCTGACTTACACATTGACAACCATGAGTGGGAGAGTGGACTCTCCCTCAGACCCTGCCCCCCCACTCGTCAATGTTGATAAAGTGAGAGTGAGTTACATCCTCACACGCAGTCATGCTGTCAAGACTTTAAAAGGGTCATCACCAAAACCCCCATAGAACATGTCGTGGTTAGTTTATTTTATCTTACCAGATTCATGACAAATTGGGATTCTTGATGTTGGATAACGATTGAATGCACTTGAATCTAAGTTCCTCGAATGGCTGTCCAGCTTCACAATTACAACAGTCGGCAATTTGACGTAAATTATTTCCCACCACAGTGAGATGAATAGACTGATTGGTTGTAGTTAGGGAATTTGACTAATCAGATGGCAAGTTTTAAACAAGAGCCGATTTGCCGCCGAATAATTCACATTTGTATTATCTGTTTGGACAACAACGGGGCAGTGACCGGAACCATTTACTATTCACGTGCATTTCATTTTCAAAACAGTAAATAATTATCACAATGATATTTCAAATCTTACTTACAATGGAGTTGTTCGATACAGATACGGATTATTCTACATAATATATATCAACAGAAACTTCATTCAAGACATATTTAAGGCATGTCAATTACAAAATTGATAAAGGAGGTCATATACAGGAAATTTAACCACGCCACCACCAAATTTCGTGATAAGCATATTGTTAGGTCCTCTCGAGTTAGAAGCATTCATTATAAATTTATTAATATTATTATAGAGTATACAATATAGTCCCGCTACTTGCATTGGAAAAATAAATCCCAGTTGAACACTTACTTCCACCTTTCTCATGATGATGGCCATCGGCCTGGCTACAATCGAATGCAAATGACACAATGGCATGAAGCACAGAATGCTATTGACATTGCCAGAGAGCACAAGGTGACAAGAATATTGGCGCCCATAATCAAATCATATCACACAAACGATTTGCTCAAGCTAGTATATCCCACATGAGCGATTTTTTAGCTCACACAAATTTTTCAAACGACCAGGCCTGCATCTAGATATTATACAGAGGCATTGTACCAAGTTACAAAGAAATCCCTTCATAAATACAATTTGTAGACTGTGCTAAAGGTTTTCAGGTTTTGGGCTCGGGCAGCCATCACTGTTCACCGATCATGACCAAAATGGGACGTTCTCATCTAGACATGACCCCAAACCAGCATATGAAATTTCTTGATGATCAGACAAGAACTACGGGGTGTAGCCTGTGCTGAAGTAAAATGTGAACAGACTCACAGACTAACAGACTTCCACACGCGTGATGGCAATAGCTTCTCAAATGTGGACATGAACCATAACACTTAACAATGATTTTTAAAAGTTATATCTATAGTGTGGCACAGGGCCACACACTTGGGTTGAGGTGCTGAATGGGCTAAAAAAATTAAAATACTTACCAAGTGCTCTGATCTTTGCAAAAAAATATGGTCGCTCTGGTGTAAGAGGCTTCAGATACTGCAAAAAGTTACATGTTTCTGAATACTTCTTCAACTCCACATTACAAACTTGTCCAGGTACTGGAGGAGCAGAATCAAATAACACATCTCCTGCATGTCGGAACAGAGATGACATCGCAGCTTATTTACCCCTAAAATACAAAATTGTTTCCAGAATATAAAATTACCCCAAAACTTCTCACAAAATATTTTTTAATTCCAACCTTCAACCAAAGATTTCAGTTTCTTTCTCCCTTTCTAAACTAATATGTAAAATGTCGTGGTTATGAGCACATGAAGCTTACCTCTTTGAGAAAAAAAAAGAATTATCCAATTCCATTACCAAGTTCACACACCTCTAAATGAAGAAAAATCCCAAACTTTTCAGGACTTTAGTGGAGAACTTTCATGCAGTATCAGCAGAACCTTCAATGGCTATTGAACATGGCTCATTGTCTCAAGGATGAAATTTGTTTATTTATTTATTCATTTATTGGTGTTTAACTGAGGTTAATTTATTTATTCAATTATTGGTGTTTAGCTCACATACCCATGCACAAAGACTAATAGTGACCACAACATGGAGATAAAGTCAAGTTTAGTCAATCATTTATACCCATGTTACCCATATTTAGGGGACTTCCACTCCAAGCAATAGTGATTGGGTCCTATTTTACTAGTAAACCAGAGCCTGTTGAACACAATAAACAAGCAGTGGTTCAATTCCCAGGTTCCCACAAGGAACAAGGTTAATTAAAAGACTTTCAAGTACCTTTTCGAGCCATTTTAAAGGACCTTCCAGGTAATTTTTGAGACTTTTCCATGCAAGTTTCATACAGCTTCAAGTAAACTTAAAAATATTGACATCAGTTAAAAAAGGATTGTTTTTGATCATTAACTCCTTGCATACTGCTGGCAGATATTCCTGCCATGACACCAATACACTTGCCAACAGAAAGAGTGTAATTAGATTTCTGTTTAACAGAATGTATACCTGTAAATTGGACCAATGATATAACAAATCATAGCTGGGCTTCATTTGTTTGAATTTTTCATCAAATCCAGTCACGGCTGCTTCGAAGCAGCCATGACAGCATTTCATGAAAATTATTCAAGAAAATACCCAGCAGGTTAAGTGTTAATCAAAAATAGATATAGAAGTTTGCTTCAAACAAACATATTTTGCCATCATGTAAAATATCGATAGAACACTGAAGCAGATTTTATTGGGAAAAATTCTTAATTTTTAAAAGTGCTTCACTGCTTTAATAGGCACTTTCAATACTAATGCACAAATTTCAACAACTTTGAATTTTAAATTCAAGGACTTTTAAGATTATCAAGGACCACAATGAACCCTGTTGTAATCATCTCCAGTATTTGTAATTTGAAAACATTTGTAAACATTCCAATTAACATTTTACCCGACAAACATGTCACATCTGCCTGCATAATTTACAAATTAAACAGTTGAAAAAAAAATTTCAACCAAACCATATCATGTGCCCCCGCTCATTAGAATGAGGGGGTCCGATAAAATGGTTTTGCTGAAATGTTTTTGAAACTTTTAAAAAACAATAACTTAAATAACAAATGTTCATATCATACTGTGTTGGATTAAAGGTTAACAACTCTTATAAACGTATTTCAGACCAATGGTGTCTCACCTGACACAGACCATTAGGAAACTCTCTCAGGAAGCTTCCCAAGGACCAGTGTCAGATGCAGGTAATAATTCACAGGATAAACAAGAGCTACTGCTGAAGGCAATTATACCCCAACTGCAGTGCTGGACCGATGAAGCATAAATGAATTAAAAACGAAGTAAAGCCAAAAAAATAACAAAAAATTTACAAAGTAAGGACAATGACTCTGGTGAAAAATAAGCGGTCAACATTTTTTATAACATGTGCAGGAGCGGCTTGTCACAAGGATCCCTCATACCAAATTTCATTAAAATCCATCCACTCATTACTGAGATATCACTGCAGACAGATGGATGCATGGTTGGACAGACGGATCGACAGATGGACTGATGTAATCCAGAATATGCGCCATTCTCTTCGAGAGAATGGCGGTATAAAAATACAATTTCATAACAAATAATTACAAATATTGTCCTGAGTTTATAAAAACACAGCTTTACCAAAGCAAGGAAAGCAGATAACCAGATATATTTTTCAAGTTCATTATATAACTTGATTCAAAACAGACTTATGTTTAATGACTTTAAAAAGGATGAAATAACATTTGATATTTAAGCTACTTGTAAGCAGTTTAACCTAATACCAAACTAATCGACTAGATGAAAACATTTCTTTTTTCTTTTTTCATTTCAATAAAACTATATCAATCGTAGAGCTTGTTCTAATCAGGGGGTCACATGATATGGTTTTGTTGAAATTTATTGAAAGAATTCTCTTTTTCAACTGCTCAAATTGTAAATTAAATGGGCAGTTAAAGGATTAGAGTTTCTGTTTTAACCCTTTACCCAACGTAGTGGCCAAAACCGGTCAGCGCTATTCACAAAAATCACCCTTCAATTTTCATCATATTTTTTCATTTTTGTCAAAAAAACATAGCTTATAACGCCTCAATGGAATGAGCTCATTGAGTCATTCAAATGAGGTGTCATACGCTATGTTTTTGAGACAAAAAATGAAAAAAAAAATTATTCAATAATTTTATTTGCAAGTGTTGTCTGCCTTTCACGTTAGGTAAAGGGTTAAAAGGTGAGATGTTCTATAGTGTTAAGGACAGAATAGTGGACTGAGAATTTTTTTGACCAGATCACAAACCAATCACTATCTCAATCTATCTGGTCAAGATTATTGACTGCTTCTGTAATCACACTGTCGATTAAAATAAATTGAAATTGTCCCTCGAGTAAAGCAAGGCACATCTGCAATGCTGGTTGCACTCAAGGGTAAAATTATTCTGTCACTCAAACAATCCTTGTATATAGTACTTTGTTTTGAATACTATCAAATCGGGGCCAGTGCTGTTAAAAAAAAAATGCCATTCAAATTACCCCCAAAACATAGCTTACGAGCGCGCCTGGCATGATTAATCGAGAAGTTGACTAAATGTTGAAAATGCCCATAATCGACTACAATTTCAAAATCAATGATATGAGTTTTCATCACTCTTTCACTGATGAATTATTAGTAATTACTCTCCACCCCATCATGCTCATTCGAAGTGTTAGAAGCTGTAGAATATCAAAATACATTGTAACTGATATGGAAAAGTATAAAGATACAACACATGACACCAGGTCTGGCACTCTACAAAGTATGGGATGGGAGTATGGAATAATTGCCCTTCTCAGTTTGCAAAGGAGTGAAATTGCCTTCTTAAATCTCAATGCAGCTATTATTAGACTCTTGACCACCTCAGGACCAAACCTTAGCCTAGACTCACATTTGGGCCTGAGGTGATCAGGAGCCTGAAGTTTCCTCAGAGAGCAGTAGCTGACCAGCATACCAGCATGCATAAGGAATGTCCGACCTGAGAAAGTAATGACAAAAAGTATTGTTTTCTATATAAAAGTTGTTTCTAGGGGTCACAGAGTATGAGTAAAGCCAACTTTAATTCATTATTCTTCTTCTGACCGAAGTGGAAGGCACATCCATGGATCTGGGTATCATAAAATATTGATCTATTTGCCTTCCATACATGCTCTCTGAAGAATATCATTGTCAATGAATGAAAGTTTCAGTGCACCGAAGGCATACAGAGACGATGTTGGATTTTAAATCCCTTGTGACCCGAAATAACTTTATTTGCTTATGAAGCCACGATAGACAGAAGTGAGGGCCAAGAATCTTATTTGATTTGAGTGTGTGCACTGGTGGTAGGGTAGTGGGGTCAGACCCCTGGCAAGTGCATTATTTAATGAATCTGCATCGTCATGAAGAAACAGTATTGTATCATCGGCATATTGGTTAATCAGGTATTCAGAGCCTTGTATTTCTATGTCTTTGATATTGGGGGTGTTTTTAACTACAGACTCTAAAGAGCCTGTAATCGCTCACCTGGAACTACATATAAAAATGTGATTTCCCATAGGCTTTCAATAATAACTATGAGCTGCAATTGTGGCCATGTTTGCAGCATTACATCAACATTACATGAGGATCATTGGTAGGTGTCCCAGTCCTCAATCATGTGAAGTTTCAAAACATTTGACTTTGTAGTTCAGAGGGGAAGATTTTTGCAAAATCCATCAATCAGAATCAGAGAATATCTCTGGTGGCCATATTTTCCAACCGGCAGGAACAAAAGGAGAACTGTTTAGAGAAGGCCTCCTATAGACCATTCCTGCAAAGTTTTGTTCTTGTCGGCCCAATAGTTCCAGAGAAGAAGATGAGGATTTGTAGAGGACCTGCCATAGACTATCCCTACCAGATTTGGTTCACATCAGCTCAGTAGTTCCAGAGAAGAAGATGAAAATGTGATTTCCCATAGGGTTTCTGTAGTAACTAAAAGCCACAATTCTGGCCATGTTTGCAACCCAATCAACATTACATGAGTATTGTTGGTAGAAGGAGTCTCAAGTCATCAACCATGCAAAGTTTCAAAACATTTGGCCCTGTGGTTTCAGAGGAGAATATTTTTGAAAATCCACCAATCAGAATCAAAAAATGCTTCTGGCAGCCATGTTTTTTGATGCACAGTAACAAAAATGAGGAGCATTTGTAGAAGACCTTCCATAGACTATCCCTGCCAGGTTTGATTCATGTCGGCTCAGTAGTTTCAGAGAAGAAGATGAAAATGTGATTTCCCGTAGGAAATGAGGATAAGGATCGTTGATAGAGGGGGGGGGGGGGGGGGGGGGGGGGGGGTGGGGGGGGGGGTTTTCAGTCATCAACTATGCAAAAAAGTTACAAAACATTTGGCCCTGTGGTTTCAGAGAAGAAGATTTTTCAAAATCCACCACTCAGAATCAAAGAATGCCTCTGGCGGCCATGTTTTCAAACCCATGGGAACAAAAAATGAGGATTGTTTTTAGAGGACCTCCCATAGACTATCCCTGCCAGGTTTGGTTCATGTCGGCTCAGTGGTTCCAGAGAAGAAGATGAAAATGTGATTTCGCATAAGGTTTCTATAGTAACTGTAAGCCGCAATTGTGGCCATGTTTGTAACCCCATCAACATTAAATGAGGATCGTTGGTAGAGGGGTTCCCAGTCATCATTTATGCGAAGTTTCAAAACATCTGGCCTGGCGGTTTCAGAGGGGAGAAGATTTTTGAAAATCCAACCAGAATCAAAGAATACCTCTGGAAGCCATGTTTTTCATCAGATGGGAACAAAATGAGGTTCATTTGTAGAGGACCTCCCATAGACCATTCCTGCCAAGTTTGGTTCACAACAGATCAGTGGTTACAGAGAAGAAGGTGAAAATGTAAAAAGTTTACGGATGCCGGACGACAGCAGACACCAAGTGATGAGAAAAGCTCACATGGCCTTTTAGGCCAGGTGAGCTAATAAAAGACTTTGTATTCGATGGACATGCTTCATATTATTTTTGAAGTAAAATTATTTAGTCTACAAGAATTTTGCCTTGTTACAATTTATGGGAGAGTTCCAGCAGGCACTCTTCCATAAATTGTAACAAGGCAAAGGCCTGTGAACAAATTCTGATGACCGAAAATAATTTAGCACACTACCAGTTAAGGGCCTTGACAAGTGTCCTGAATTACCACCAGCCCACATCCTCTGTATGCCCAGTAGCTTGGTGATTTCTAGCCATGACTTGACAAGAAACCACTACCCAGGTAATATATGTTTCTTGTCAGCAGGAACTTCTCATGATTGCGTGTTTAGGACACCTGTTCTGAGGTCGTAAAAGAAAATAGATAAAGCTGAAATCAAGTAATATTTTAGTACTTCTGGAAAGTTGAAAAGATTTTGAAATTGAAAAATTGACTTCACACACTGGAGACACGAAATCAAAATCATTAGGGGGTACCCCTCCTTTCATTTTGTGACAGTCTTACCCCATGAACTGCAAAAAATACCACAATAATATTTTAGAAATAGTTGAAGTGATACACTTGCATATTTTTATGCAGTTTGTTGGTTAATATTCAATGCTATGAGGTTAATGCTGTAAAAGGCCAGAAAACATAAAAATTCATTTATTTGTAGAGGACCTCCGATAGACCATTCCTGCCGAGTTTGGTTTACACCGGCTCAGCGGTTACAGAGAAGAAGATGAGGATCATTGGATGAGGGTCACCCAGTCATCAATCATGTGAAGTTTCAAAACATTTGGCCTTGCAGTTTCAGAGGAGAAGATTTTTCAAAATCGACCAATCAGACCAATCCAGCATGTCGGCAGGCATATGGGCAGGTGTGTGGATGGGCATGTCGGCAGACAGGCAGGCAATCTTTCAGGCACAGGCAGGCAGGCAGCAGACGAATGAACGTACTGAAAAGACAAATGAATGGATGGATGGACAGACAGACTGCATTTCATAATATTCCAGCCATAATTGCTGGAAATCCATATCTACTTCTCTGAAACCATATGTGCTGGGTTAAGTTAGAAATCAACAGTATCATAGTAATACTGTTTACCAAATAGTGCCAACGCACATTTATGGATTCTGTTTCAATAAAAATCAGTAAAAGAAGGTTAAAGAACATTTTGAAAATTACAGTTTTTTAGACAGTACTCTCTTTCAAAGAGCTTTGGATAGGTAAAGGGTTACACAAAGAACAACATTTTATTCAAAGTATTATTTGTCATTATGTCTATCCTGAATGAATGATTAAATCAAAAGAATAATAATGCAGAGAATGCTCACCTGAATAAAATTACACTAAGTTTTCCAAACACCTCACATCAATCACAACTTGACAGTTTTTCTGATAACATATATATAGTAACAAAGTTATTTACAGTTACATCTTAACATTACTGTACACAATATTTTATCACTGTTCAGTTCTCAGTGGAGAAAACTGCTCCAGTAGGTGGGGAGTGTATTATCACTAAAACCATCCAGAGTGGAAATTCCACCCAAGTGATAACTGCAAATTTGTTGCAAAGCATAACAATCACAAGCAAAGTTCCAGCCAATGGACTTCCATGTTAAACCCGGAGGTCCATTGGCTGGCACATTGCTTGTGGTTTTTATGTCCAGATGTACAGAATCTGAAACTGATACTTTGGGTGATTATTCCACTACACAGGTGATTTAGTTAAAATCCACTCTCCACTTACTGTACTATTCAATCTACCCTGTGGCATAGGGTTTATATTTTCATAATAGCATATACATGTAACAGCAAGGTTTAAAAACATTTGGCCTAGCTTGTAGTTTCAGAAAATATTTTTCACAATTGACCAAAGAGAAAGAGAGAATGCCTCTGGTGGCCATGTTTTCCAACCGACAGGAACAAAAAGAGGATTATTTGTAGGGCACCTCACATAGACCATTCCTGTCAACTTTGGCTTAGTAATTTGAGAGGAGAAGATGAAAATATTTCCCATATGGTTTCTATAGTAACTATAAGCCGCAAGTTTGGCCATGTTTGCAACCCAATCACATTAAATGAGGATTGTTGGTTGAGGATGTCCCAGTCATCAACAATGCAAAGTTTCAGAACATTTAGCCCTGTGGTTTCAGAGGAGAATATTTTCCAAAAACCACCAATCAGAATCAAAAAATGCTTCTGGCAGCCATGTTTTTCGATGCATGGTAACAAAAATGAGAAGCATTTGTAGAAGACCTCCCATAGACTATCCCTGCCAGGTTTGGTTCACGTCGGCTCAGTAGTTCCAGAGAAGAAGATGAACATGTGATTTCCCATAGGGTTTCTATAGTAACTATAAGCTGCAATTACGGCCATGTTTACACCCTGATCAACAATAAATGAGGATCGTTGGTAGAGGGCGTCCCATTCATCATTTATGTGAAGTATCAAAACATTTGGCCTGGCTGTTTCAGAGGAGAAGATTTTTGAAAATCCACCAATCAGAATCAAAGAATGCCTCTGGTGGCCATGTTTTTCAACCCACAGGAACAAAATGAGGATAGTTTGTAGAGCACCTGCCATAGATCATTCCTGCCAAGTTTGGTTCACGTCGGCTCAGTAGTTCCAGAGAAGAAGATGAAAATGTGATTTCCCATAGGGTTTCTATAGTAACTATAAGCTGCAATTGAAGCCATGTTTGCAACCTAATCAACATTAAATGAGGATCGCTGGTAGAGGGGGTCCCAGTCATCAACCATGCAAAGTTTCAAAACATTTGGCCCTGTGGTTTCAGAGGAGAAGATTTTTGAAAATCCACCAATCAGAATCAAAGAATGCCTCTGGCGGCCATGTTTTCAAACCCATAGGAACAAAATGAGGATCGTTTGTAGAGGACCTCCCTTAGACAATCCCTGCTAGGTTTGGTTTCACGTCGCCTCAGTAGATCCAGAGAAGAAGATGAAAATGTGATTTCCCATAGGGTTTCTATAGTAACTGTAAACCGCAATGTGGCCATGTTTGTAACCCGATCAACATTAAATGAGGACGGTTGGTAGAGGGGGTCCCAGTCATTAGTTATATGAAGTTTCAAAACATTTGGCCTGGCGGTTTCAGAGGAGAAGATTTTTCAAAATCCACCAACCAGAATCAAAGAATACCTTTTGAAGCCATGTTTTTCATCCGACGGGAACAAAATGAGGATCATTTGTAGAGGACCTCCCATAGACCATTCCGGCTCAGTGGTTACAGAGAAGAAGATGAAAATTTTAATTTTATAGTAAATTTCCTTTCTTATTATACTTACCACAATTGTTTACATGGAGGCCCTCCCGTCTTCTTATTCGGGTAAGAATCCTTCCTCGATGGAAGCCAAGTGATGAGAAAAGCTCACCTAGCCTTTTAGGCCACGTGAGCTAACAAAAGAACTGAGGGCCTCTGCACATACAGTGCAGTTACTGTTGAGTGGACACTTTCCACAGGTGGGCAATATTTCCACAGATGCAATAATATTAGATTCCAAACACCAATTATAGGAAAAATCATCAATAATTTAATTAATGAAGCACCAGGTACAACCAGGTGCTTCATCAATTAAAATTTTGTTGATGATTTTCATTACCTGGTAAATGCAAGCGTGGACATCACTGCCCATGCGTGGATTATAACCAGCCCATGATAACTGTACTGTAGAATGAAAAGATACGGTGAGAGTGGATCTCCTTGCCTAACCCCTCTTTCTAGACTAAAATGTTTGGAACAATGTCCATTATTCAAGATACAGCTAAAAGTGTTTTTATAAACTGTATGAAACCATTGACGGATTGCCAGACCAAACCCAAAGAACCGCAATGTATTTTCTATGAAAGACCACTCCAAAGAGTCAAATGCTTTCTGAAAGTCTAAAAGGACTAAAATACATGAAATGCTCATATTTTCACATTTTTCTATTAGGTCCAGTATTACTGGTAATCTGGATGATTCACCCATGAATCTAACCTTCATAAAGCCCACTTGAGTATCAGAGATAGATTTTGGTAAAATATTTTTTATTTAATATGCTTTGCAATCACTGTTGAACCAATTTTGGTGTCTACATTAATTAATTGCTTGAGGGCTAGATTATTTTTTGTGGTCTGAATTTCTTCATCAAAGTTTGGTGTATTACAAATTGCTGGAGAGTGCCCATAGGCACATTTGTAATAAAACAAATTTATATAAACAAAATATTATTTGCGATTGACTGAATATGGAACATGGCTTTTGCTCTGGTACCCTTATTTTCTTGAAAACCCTGATAGTGGCTTCTAGCACTCAAACAGTTAACAAAATATGAACACCAGTTTTTATGTATAATTTGGATTTGTTTGGCTTCAGTAAACAGCAAATTACCCCGGCTCTTGGTGTAATGGAGAGTTCACCTGAGTCTTAACCATAATTTAGACAGTTAAGCAAAAATTTGCCCAGGTCTTTCAAAAAAAACTTGTCAAATTCTAATGTGAAACCATAAAAGCCGGGACTTTTATTTTTCATGTTTTTGAGGGCACACAACCCTTCTTGTTCACTTAATGGACCTTCTAGGTATCTAGCATCTGATTCCTCCAAAAATTGAGAAAGAGATTGCTTTTATCAAAAAATATTTCTTCAATGTCTTTTTAGGTATTGTGGAGAGCAGACTTGTAAAGACTTTCATAAAAGTTCTTTTCTTCTGAAATTATTTCTTTAAAATCTTCAGTTTCAACCCAATCTGATTTGATAAGCTTGGGATAATTTTTTCTGTATAATGTCTTTCTCAAGGTTACAAAAATATTTTGTTGGCTTTTCCCCTTCTACTTTCCATTTACATTTTGTTCAAAGAATAAGACCCTTTATTTTTCTTTCTCTGATTTCCTTTATTTCTGTATTCAGACTGTCCACTGTCACAGATAGGTCTCCACTGTCCAGTTTAATGTTCAATAAATTGCGTCTGTTTTTAATTTCAGCTTACCTTTTGCTTGTTTTCTTTTAAAAAGAGGTGTATTCGATTGTTTTTCCACATATCATAACCTTCACCGTTTCCTATTGAGATGCCCCTGACCTCCAAAGGAGGATATCTAGTGAAGTCGTCCATCCATCCGTCCATCTGTCTGCCTGTCCATTTTGCATTGTAATTTCAAAGTCCTTAGTCGGATTTGCATCTCCTTTGGTATACTGATAGACCCGCATGGGAGACCAGATATGCACAAGGAGCAGGTTCCGTCCAATAATTTTTTTTCAGAGTTATGCCTCTTTTTCGACTTAGACAATTTTTCTCAACCTCTGTATTGGATTCACTGCATGTTGGATTTGAAAACCACTTATTTGATCAAATCAAAATTTTTGAGGTTACTTGTGGATGACAAGACAATGTCTCTTCTCAATTTTGGTCCAGATAGCCAATTCAATATGACACCATCGGGGGCATTTTCTACGCTTCGCATTGCTCTTGTTAGTGTTATTTTTACAGATTTGACTTTATTTATATACATGCATTCCTGATCACTAAGGAGACTGTTATTAAACTTTCATGTACATTTAGTTGTAAACTATTGGGTTGTGATCAGACTGATACCTAAAGTGGATACGTTTTTCTAAAAAACATCTCCAAATCTGAAGACATGAATTAATTGTTTGGCATACTTTTAAAAACATCACTGTGATGTCTCAATGTGCCGATAACAATGATTAAATTAATGTGTACATGTATAACTTATAATCACATTCAGTAATCACTAATCAAGCACCGGTAGCATAAAATGTCTTCTAACAATATTGAATTCATAATTTATCTTGCCATAACAATATAACATTTCTGCCTGACGATCGAGCGTGTTTTCATATCTACGAATAAGTAAATATAAAGACAGTTAGAATGAGGGCTCTACTAGTAAGAATGATGGTCCAAATAAGCCAGAGTGAGGGTGCAAATTGGCTAGAGTATGGGTCAGCATGAGGGGCCGAAGCAACCAGAAAATAGTGTTCTGAAACAGCGGAGGTCCAAACCAACCAAGGTCTGATTCAGCCCATGGGTGTTTGACATATACCAAAGATCATTAAAATGGTGTATTTGAAGCTTTTTTGACAAATTATGTATTTTCCCATGAATAAGTATTAAAACAGGGTCAAGGTACACAGCTCGCTGGCTTGAAAAATATCTACCTGCCTTATACAAAATCACAGAAAAACCAAACGCATGAATTTGTAGTCAAGATATTGATGTCCTCTGACAGCTGAGACATTAAAACCCTCAAGAACCAAATACACCATTTTTCATGATCTTTGGCACGAATCCTAGTCAAAATGTGACCATACTAAAACATCCCAAAATGTTTTGGTCAAAACGTCCCCAAATAGTTGGTCAACAAATCCCCAAAAATTAGTCAAAACGTCCCCAAAAGTTGGTCAAAACATCCCCTTTGTTGTTTCTTGACTGGGTCCATTGAAATAGCGATGTTATTTTAAAACAAATTTATTGTTTTACAAAACATTAATTACAAATATCCCTGCTTTTGTCCGACTGATGTTTATGCGTGCCTCTCCGAATTTCGCGCATGCCTTAAGAATAGAAAACACTTATTAATACCAGTGCTGGGGAAATGGAAACTTGGACCCCAGGGTTAATTCTGTCACAGATCTTTCAAAAGTGTCGGGATACTGATGCAGATGCCAAAGGCAAGCACAAGCATTGATTGGGTTGGATGCGAGTCACGTTCTATGATAGAGGTGGGGTGCCACCACTCTCCTCCCCACCCCCCAAAAAATTAAATCAGTTATAAATGGAGACTTCTGGTACCAAAAAATCACGTTCTTTTTTGGCTGTGGTTTTTAGCAGCATGTCTCGATATCTCAAGTTCATCAGTGAGTATCCAGTGACCTAGAATTATAGCTTTTGACTGCACAATTCTTGAAGTGATAACTTTATTACGTCAAGTTGATTTAATAAAGTTATTACTTCAAGAATCACGCAGCCACAAATTACAACCATTGGTCAAGTGCAGAGCTTCATTCATGATACAGCCCCCTTCTTAACTGTTAGCACAGGGGTCGGAAACTTGGGTGGGGGGGGCTAGTCCAAAAATGGCCAGAAAGCCTGCATTTTAATTTTTGTTTGGTACGTCCTTTGAAAGACGTACCAAGCCCCAAAAATTAAAATACATTATTTTAGGTCATTTTTGGACTGGGGAGGGGGCAGGCCTAACACATTTGTAAATAAGGCCTATTAGCACCAAGATATGGACAGCATCGCTTGGTGTTTCTCAGAAATAATTGCAAAATAATTCTAGCATGGCCTACTATGGCTTTCACTACTACATATTAGCAGCACGACACAACTTGAAATTATATTGCAAGTATTTATTGAAAAGCGCCACCCGGTGCTGGATAATTTACTGTTTTTTTTCACCAGGACTGCGAATGCAGAAATGCTTAAAAGGGTACTCACAAGAATTTATGTTGGTCATAATTTAATGAAATAATTTCAACAAATTTTAAAGCACACACCTACAGTCAACACATTAATTTGACCATCCCGGTTTTTAACACTATCTTTGACTTGAACCAATGAAATAATTGTATAGGGATCAAAGAAGGCATAGAACAATAGACTACTATTATGACAATCACGTGGCACTACTATTATATGACAACCACACGGCTCATGGAATAGCCAATCGAAATCAACACGATGAAACATTCAATTAAATTATTGAGAAAAAGTTATGACAAATAAGTGTATCGTTAATTTTTTTCTGGTTTGTGGATTTTATGCAGAGTTATCTAGTAATACTATTATGAAAAGGTTAACTGATTTTTCCAGCTTGTATCAGGGCTGGGGCAAGTACCAGACTTCAGTACTCGAGTACGAATATGAGTACTCTGAAAATGTGTGAATAAAGTATGAGAACGAGTACAGTGGAATTCTGTAAATTGAATAGCCACTTTGCCAATGAAAATTATTCAATTAACAGGAGTATTCAAATAACAGGGATTGTGTCACTTTCCTGTTTTCTAGAGATAAACTTAGCATTTATTCTATTATATCTTGTTTGACAGAGCTCTATGAGCTCTGTCAAACTAGATATAATAGATTAAATGCCTGTATTGGATGTTCTGAGACCAAATAGCTCTATAAACAAAGGAAAACTGGGGAGAGTCAGGTCTCGTTACAGTTATTCAGGAGAAAATGTCAGCTTTTCAAGAAATGTTCAGCTTCTGATCAACACGGCCAAGGATATTTCGCATTTAAATTACCTCCCCTATTCACAATACTCACAATGTGTATGGTTTCTGGAAGCTCTGAATATGGCCCTTTCTAGAGACAACTGTACACAACAAAAATCTTACAATATCACTCAAATACACTCAGCCGAATGACACAGTTGATGGCAAAAAAAAATGGCTCAAAATGGTCAAAATTTTCTCATTTTGGGGATAAATCTCCAATTTTTGTGCATCGATAGTGATAAAACTGTGTTATAGGAATTCCTCATTCCTCCACTGAGGATTTTACAGCATAACATGATCATTCTGACAAATAAAAAACATATGGGTTTCTTATTCATTTTTTCAGAAGGCTTTCTCAAAGCAAATTTACACAAAAGTTGTCCCATTTGTAAACTGCAAATTGTCAGGTCCCAAACAGGTCTGGGTTTGTCATTTAACACTTCCATGTGACCTTGACCCCCAATTGAAATGCACTTGACAATACACAGTTTGAATCAAGACCATCAACAGATTATTTTGGCCATATCACCATTAAAGAGAATTATTTACTAAATCCACACCACCATAAACTAAAACTATAGCTCAAAATAGTCATTTGGCTGAGGATATCCAATAACCTCGGAAATGACCTTTTAATAGGAAACGAGACCTTAAGTGAAAAATAAAAAATTCTTCACACTCTCAGAAACAGTAAATGTGCATCTGTATTTAATTCTGAGAAAAATGATGTATGGCACATATGAAAAAATTGTTAACTTAGTGCCCTTAAGCCCCATGGATAGCGGGAGACCGAGCACTCTGACAGCCAGTTTCTTTACGTTTTTTTACGCAGTAATGTTCAGTGAGAGAAGGCCTGTTCTTCACATTTCTGACTCTGATAAAAGCTCTGTAGAGTAAATTTTGCTTTAGATGAAAGCATGTAACACCAGTGGTTCCCCTATTCTACCAAGGCAGTATGCATTAACCCGAGAGAAGGAAGTTAGATTTCAATTTAGATGGATGCACAGCTGTAACACCATGGGCAATAGCTATCATGGCAGCTGTGTTGGTATATTGGCCAATGATCAGACTAAACCAATGGTGATGGATGATTTATTTTTGATGTGCACAGTCACTTTCAGCACCAAAAGCTACATCAGGATCACACATTAACTGATAAAATTAAAAAAAACCCAGAAATTACATTCATTTGTAAACTGCATCCTCCCTCAAAATGCATATTTCAGTGCCCACCCACTCACTCTTTTCCACAGCATTCTCAATTCACTTTCCTCATTTGGCTAAGCATATTTCACTGATTCTATCAATTATAATATAATGTAATCATAAAAGAAAAAATCCTACAGATCTCTTGTAACCACATTTTCCTGCATGGTACACATTGTGTTTGCTAAGGGGTTAAAAATAGACCCATTTCAGTTCCTGACCTGATCCAAAAGACTGACATTTGAAGTATGTGCTATTTGAAAAGAGCTGTGTAAATGTAACGATTAAGAATATTCAGTCCCAAATTATCTCTACTAATCAGACTACACTCTGATAATTCCCTGGAAAGTTCTTAGAAAGAGTTCTCCATATGACTGTACCAGTAAACAGCATTTTCAAATAAAATTGTGTTGAAAAACCTACATAATTCTCTTGATAACACCATTACTGGACTTAAAATACCTCAAGAGGGAGAACTTTCCAGGAAATAATGTCTGTACAGGGTACCACTGAAAAAAGAAAAATATGCTTTAATATTTCTTTTACTTATCCTACAACATATTCCCACTAATACAGTTGGTTGCTATGGAGATTGGAGGCCAGGAATTGCAATGAAAGCAAACACTGTTTTCTACTTAAGGTCTCGTTACAATTATTCAGGAGAAAATGTCAGCTTTTCAAGAAATGTTCAGCTTCTGATCAACACGGCCGAGGATATTTCGCATTTAAATTACCTCCCCTATTCACAATACTCACAATGTGTATGGTTTCTGGAAGCTCTGAATATGGCCCTTTCTAGAGACAACTGTACACAACAAAAATCTTACAATATCACTCAAATACACTCAGCCGAATGACACAGTTGATGGCAAAAAAATGGCTCAAAATGGTCAAAATTTTCTCATTTTGGGGATAAATCTCCAATTTTTGTGCATCGATAGTGATAAAACTGTGTTATAGGAATTCCTCATTCCTCCACTGAGGATTTTACAGCATAACATGATCATTCTGACAAATAAAAAACATATGGGTTTCTTATTCATTTTTTCAGAAGGCTTTCTCAAAGCAAATTTACACAAAAGTTGTCCCATTTGTAAACTGCAAATTGTCAGGTCCCAAACAGGTCTGGGTTTGTCATTTAACACTTCCATGTGACCTTGACCCCCCAATTGAAATGCACTTGACAATACACAGTTTGAATCAAGACCATCAACAGATTATTTTGGCCATATCACCATTAAAGAGAATTATTTACTAAATCCACACCACCATAAACTAAAACTATAGCTCAAAATAGTCATTTGGCTGAGGATATCCAATAACCTCGGAAATGACCTTTTAATAGGAAACGAGACCTCAGAGTAATTTCTCGTCAGGTTACTCGATATTTTATTCAATTAACAGGAGTTTACTCTATAACCTATATTCAATTAACAGGTCAAATTTGTATTGGAGGTATGGTAAATGGTTTTGTGTTGGGAAATTGTATTCAATTAACAGGGTTATTCAGTTAAGAGATATCCAATTAAGTGGGCTCCACTGTACTGGGAAAAATGTGTGAGTACAAGTACTGAGTACTTTGAAAGTACTGAAGTACGAGTAGGAGTACATATCCTTAAATGTAAAATGAATAACACTTGATTTACCATATATCTTTTATTGCTATGAACACTTGGGTATAACTTTCCATAATACAGGCTCTTGGGACAATCAAGTAACCCCAATGATAAACTGTCTTTGCAGTTTAAAATATAGATTAACTCGTAGAACGTTAGAAATATTCTACAAATCTTTTATTTTGCTGCTTTTTGATTACGCAGATGTGATCTGGGATAATTGTTCCCTTGGAAAAGCGGAAGCACTAGAGAACCTCCAACTTGATGCTTTGCGTACAATTTGTGGGGCAATAAGAGGAACTAGCCGTAGACTCATGTATGAGGAGACTGGATATATACCCCTGCCTGATAGAAGAGCTAGGCACAAAATTATAACTTTATTCAAAATTTTGTCAGGTAATGTCCCAACGTATTTAACCCTTTTGACACCGCGTCAGGTTTCCGATTTCTCCAGGTACCCATTAAGATCATCTGATCTCTTGCGCAATTGGCATTGTCGTACTAAAACATTCACAGAGTCTTTTTTCCCATCAGTGGTAAATCTCTGGAACAGCCTGGATGAATCCACTCGAAATGCTGTTAGTGTTTACAATATCAAAATGCAATTAAGTGCTCGTGATATAGTCGTCCCGGAGTTTTACCACATTGGATCCAGAGAGTCTCAAATCCAGCACTGCAGACTGCGATTGCGATGCAGTGACCTTAATGCTGATAGGTTTGAAAGATTTATAAGTGATGATCCTAAATGTTCATGCGGTTATATATACGAGGATATCGAGCATTACCTTCTTCATTGTCCTCTTTATAATGCACATCGCTTTGCGATACTGAGGAACATCCTTGATGCCGGAGTAGACGTGGAACAATTGTTGTTTGGAAATTGCTCTAATACAGTGGAGTGGAATACTAGGATTTTCCAGAAAGTTCACGAATATCTCAAACATACCACTCGGTTAATTCACCCGACCTAATTACCATTTGCATAAATCCCCGATTACTGCAAACGGGCGTGCAATTACGCACCATGTACACAAACGCATACGAATAAGTGCTTAATATGTTATATAAATGTTATGTGTACATGCGAGACCTTGAATGCGTGAATATCTTTGTGCACACAGTTATGAATATATAAAGCAGGTGCACACCACGGGAACTTATAGTTGTTTCTGTGGTAAATAAGTCCTGGTCTACTGTTTGAAATATTATATACCAATATAAACAATGGTGTTAGACTGGACAGGAATGCACGTGCACATCTCCCCAAGCAATTATCCAACCTTGAATATTGAAATTAAAGAAATGCATGGAAATACGGCCCATTCTATCTCTCCATTCTTTTCTCTTTCTCTTGTTGCACCCGCACCTGCACAGAAACACAGTACAATGTAATTTCTGATATGTAGGGTGAGGTATTACATAGGCCTAGCCTGTTTACCAAACCCATTTCTGTTACAGAGAAATAAAATATTGTTTATAAAAAAAAAAAAAACATTGCTATGAAATACTTAATATGACCAGCACATTGTAGTATGTCAATATTTACATAGGTATAAAAAAATCATTTTTCCAAAATATTTCACAAGAAAAACAAGGGCAACACAAAGCTTGGGCTACTGCCCCTGACTTGTATTGAAGGCATTGTGGGACAGACAAATTTTCTAAACCTTACAAGCCATGTATGAATATTTAGATAAATTTTTCCCTGGATGAAATTTATTGCAAAAGGACTAAAAAATATCATTGGTTTATGTCACCGATATTGATTTATGCAGCCAACATGGACTGGAAAACCCCACTTGCAATGAGCAATGAATAAGAACTAATGTATGTGTTTTAGGACTAAACTGTAAATTACTGATGTAGATTTTATTGTTTGATATATGTATCATAAGTACAATGTAGCCAATAAAAGAGTAGTAGAATAATTATAACGAAATGTTATATTTCAGACAGATTAAAACAATTCGTCGTAAAAGTTGCAGGAGAACTGAATCACGGGAGGTTTGAGTGTTAATGCACTGAACCACCACCGAATTGTCACAATAAAAAAGAATGCGTCAATCACAGAACGGGGACCCAAACAAATGTAATGACAAAACTATGGGATACAGCTCAAGAACAGCAATGTTGTAATGTTTATCAGCCTCAGACCAAGCACCATAAAACCATTCAGTCACGAAAATACCACCAAAACCGAAGCTACCAGTAGCATCTGTGTGAAAGGTAAGTTGGTCATTATCAGCCCACTGTGGCGGCAAAAAGACAGATTTACCATTGAAACTATCAAGAAACAACAACCACAAGCGAAGAAACACGAACTCGATGACGAGGCCGGGATAAACCAATAGTAAGATTAATCATACGTCGTAAGAACACCCGACCTGGTACAACCACAGAACAGGCAAAATTAAGCAGGCCAATTATAGACTGCAGTTCTCGCAATGAAGCCCTTTTCCGACTGATCATAGCTGTAATTAATGATTGACATTTAAGCAACTTATCAGACGGCAAACGGGCAACCATTGCAACAGAATCTAACTCAATACCCAAAATGTTAAACAGGATACAGCTTCAAAGGTCTTCTCATGTGCGATAGGGACTCCTAGCTCATTGCACATCTTCAAAAACTGATGGAGATAAAATTGGAAGTTTGTAAAGCTTTTTGTGACAAAGAAAATGTCATCCAATACATGCAGTACCTGATGCACCGAGTACTTCCGTTCGGACACCCATTGCAAAGCGGAACTAAAACTCTCAAAAATTTTACAAGAGGCACAACCAATAGGAAGGCATTGATCAAAGTAATAGATCTTATTCCGGTTGAAACCACGGAGCGGTTGATCAGCAGTATGAATGGGTATTAAACGAAATGCCGACTCAACATCTGTCTTCACCATACAGCAACCCTTACCCAGTTGATAAACAACCCGAGTTGCATCATCAATAGATTGATAATGAACTACTGATTCTTCTTTGGGGATCCTATCATTAACCAATGCGCCATATGGAAAAGACAGGTGATGAATCATATGGTATTCTCCTGGAGCTTTTTTGGGAACAACACCGATCGGTGATATCATAACAGGACAAGAAGGAAGTTCAGAAAAGGGGCTCTCAAGTCTGCCCATTTTAATTTCCTTATCAATTTTCTTCTGAATGATGACCGGGAAGGTATGAGCAGAGTGGAGATTGTCAGGTTCCCCAGGAACAACAGGTGTCCCCACACCAATTCAAAAGCCATGCTGAAACTTGTCAATAAGAGTGGCACCAGCAGATGTATCAAAACCCTGTAACAGTTTACTTAGAACTTTTACTCGCACTGGCGTTACTATGGTATTGAAAATTCCCTGGTGAACTCCCACCTGGAAAGACCTGTTCAGTGGAGTGATTGGTATTTCTGCCCACACGAAAATTCTGCCTCGAATTACCCGGACCTTCTAAACACTTAGCAGCACAATGATCCTGTTGACGACGGTAACAGAGGTGCGAAAAACAACATTTGCCCTGGCAGGATCGACAAGAATGAAACTTATAACAAAATCCATTAGGAATATCTGAACGGCCTTGCTGTGGCTGCCTACCTTTGAAAGAGTTGACCCTGGGACGAATCTGGTTTTGACTTTGAGAACCGACTGAAGTCCTGGTAGAGGGCATGACTTTGAGATAAAACTCCCAATGGAGACTATCCCATTGGAGAGAAGGATCAGTTTGCCAAAGTGTTCGAAATTCCCGATCATAAGAAATTCAGTCATAGCAAATTAATGACATATGACGAATATTGGACTGATATTAAAGAAGAGCTTGAATATGATGTGGAAATTTCTCAACATAAACTGAACAAAAAATCTCAAAAGCACGAAACCATTGAGCCAAGTGTGTGAGAGATTTCAGAGGTTTGGGAACAAAAACCAAAGAAGGACCTTCCTCATCACCCTGCATTGCAATGGAATAAGTAGCTTCATGCTCTTGCTGTGGAAGAAGGGCTGCCAAATTAACATATTCATTAGCCCATGTTTGACTGAAGAAAATATATGATCATTACCTTGCCCGCTGGGCGGCTGAGTAACCATGGACTGATGAAATGGATTGAATGGCATCACATCCCCATTGGACAATGGATCAGCCCCCAGAATGATGGAATCCCGTACCGGGTCGAAGCGGGAAGAACCAACTGGCATCATACTGGCACTGGAAGCAGGAATGGTGGAAGACCTTGTAGCCTGTAATGCTGCAGTAACTGCATCAGAAACAGTCTGTATACCCTGTCCATGATCAACCTGTAACTGTTGCACAATGTGACGTAGTAAACGTACTGTTAATATCTCGGAATCAGGAGACACCTGTGATCCAGCCGAAGGTAAAAGGTTTGCAGTTGAATGAACGGTGGTATGTCCCAGATTTGATGTACTTGTAACAGGAATGTTAGTGGAGAAGCTATCTGAATTACTGTGCACAAAAATAGGGTTAGCCCCCTGGCGCACTGCCCTGAGAGCCACAATTGTATACAGATGTAACCACTGGTAGTGGAAAATGTGAATCAAAACTTGGTACAAACTCCTGCTGACGTAAAAACCCTGCAGAGTTATGTGCAACAGTAATATCTGTTGGACTGGGGGAACTAACCCTATCATCCCTACTATTTCCGGATCTTATCTGTGCAGAACGACGACCAGTCCCAGATTTATTCTTGCGTCCCTTAGCATTCTGGGGTTGTGGCCTAGGCCTATTGTCCGAAGAGCTGTGGAGGTGGATGCAATAGGAATGTCAATGATGTCCCCTGGAGCATGAACAGAAACCCTAGGCTGCCCAGGATTGTTATGAGTGGTGGTACTCGAAGCGTGAACAATTGGAATTCTGGACCTTTTGGCATTTGACGGCTGAAATAATTCTGAAAGACCATCAGTCAGATCATTACGCCGTTTGGGCATTCTGAAAAAAATAAACACAAAAAAATGAATAAAAAGTAGGATAAACACAAGCAAGCAGTCACAACATCGGGTAAGGCTCGCGGATCTTGATATAAAGCTCCCACAGGAAGAAGCATGAACGCAACATTACGTACCCAACAGAATATACATGTAACATACCAGAGAAATCTGGCCAAAGAACGACAAATGTTAGCCATTCAAGAAGATCTTACAGTAAGATCAACAATACGTAACTCATATAGGAGCTACAAATAAAAGTTTGTCGCCCCTGCAACTGACGACCGAGCTCAGGGAGCCATACCGCAAAAAGATATAAAATCAAAGGCAATTTGTGTCATAGAATCGTACAATGTGGAGTGTAAACATATATCTGTAAAGTTTCTTGTAGATGAAGGGAGGGACCAATTGATGCACAGAATGTACACAAAGCGGGCAGCACAACAGCTTGAACTAGAGGCAACGACAGAGTAACATAGAAGTGCGCCGCTAACCCCAGCAGGTGGAAGTTAGACGTAAGAGCCTAAAAAGGCAAAACAGTATCCAAGACAGGCAAGCCCCCCCCACCCCTCTAAAAATCAATCTATGTAAAGTATTTAATCATTTATCTTCAGCCAACAGGCCGTAACATGACTCATCATACATGTATGAAGTAAGTAAAGTTTTGTTTGACTAAACATCAATAATATGCATACAAGACATAATTCCATAAAATGTAATTATTTTACTGGAGGCCTACCTTATTGAAGAAAAACAAGATACAGACGCGTAAGCTGCGACAATATTTTTTAAGCCCAGCCTCAGTAAAGTGAACCCTGTCACACAAATGTTGTGTGGCAATAGAATGTAGCCGCATGTGTGTCCAGAACTTAATTTTGGGGGGATGAAGAAGGCAATACTTTCTTTAAATAATTATTTATTGTATTGACTCTGGTGTTATATTCAACAACTGATATTGTGGGACATTCTGCTAATGGATGAACGTATATGCGATGAAATAACTGGTACACAAAAACAAACTGGACATTTGATTGTTTCAGAATGTCGGTTGCGAGCTCATCAATATTACTTCTCAAGTGAAAGTGGGTCCTGTTCTGCTACATCATTACCCTTGATTTGTAATATTACAACATTGAGCCTAAATTCCTGCACTTAACGTACTGCATATCCACGGAAGGAGGTCATTGTAACACCAGGTTTTTCCACAGCACAGCAATTCACATTATAGCATTTAACCTCATTGAGGCGAAAATCATAGGTCAAGTTAGTGTGGTGATGCACTGTCTTGTTAAAAAAACATGCAAGTCGAGAAATCATGGAGTGTACCAGTATAGCAAACCACTCAGTCCGTTGACCACCAATCCCAATTTTGATTGGAAATTCACGACGTGACCCAGTCGTTTCGATGTAATTCACAGACTGACTGGTCACAAATACACAGCAAGAAATCAAGCACACATGTCCGGAGTGCTGTCACAATTAACTCGTGTAAACCAACCCAATCTGAGATAACAGTGAGGTCATTGAAATAACTAAAGGATGACAAAAAGACAGATCTGTGGATAATTAAACCTAAACTAACCATATAAATGTAATATGATTGCTGCCTAAAAAATACCAAAATTCTTCTAGAATTGTATTGGAAGTGGGAGTGGCCTGTTATTTTTTTTATTCTGTCAAAAATTTGTCATTTGTGAATTCAGAATAATTGTGGGATAATTATGGCTTGGTGGAAAGACATTGTAGTTTGTGTGAATATTAGTTACAGTGGAAGTCACCAAAGTGTTCAAAGTAACAATGGTTTACGGTAACAAAAACAGGTGACAAAGGCATGTGGACAAATTTTGGGGACCTACAAAAGAAAACTCTGAACAGACTCAAAGATAGTAAATTAATGGTAGAGCTAAACGAGCACCAAATCCTTAATAGAAAAACAAAAGTCACAGATAATTAAAATATACAATAGAATTAAAATGTATGAAGTCAGTGAGGATTAGCCACACAGGAAACCATACACCAAGCAAGGATTGAAACAAGCTTGCCTGGATAGGACCAGTGTACATTTTAAATAAATAAACATATGAATGATGATATAACAGTCCTTTAAGTGCATTTGAGTGTATGTCTGTGAGTGTGTTTTTTAGTTGTTGTTGGGGCTGGGTGGTTCTCCTACCATCACCCTGTCATCTGTTCCCCGAAGGCAGACCAGATGGCCAAGGCTCAGCACCCACTCTACCTTACAGGCTGATGGATAACTCCCAGCTTTCAATACCATATATTGGTGTAATTTTTCCTTTTTTATAACCGTTATGGATAATATGCTGGGGCTGCTCCCGAAAAGCAACTGTTTGGGTTCTTTTTTTTTTCTTTTTTCTAAAACAACCATTAAAGTGCGGTTTCAGTATTACCATAAATATGCCCACATTTCTAAGTAAAATACAGAGCATAATTCTGGTAGTTATGCACAATTACTAGTCACTTTCCAGTTCGAGGTTCTCGGGGGGTCTGACCCCAGTACCTTACTGCCAATGCACACACTCAAACCACAAAGATTATTGACCCTCACATCTGACCCTCGTGGATCCATAAGCAAGTAAAGTTATTCGGGTCACAAAGGATTTCAATCCCACATCGTCCTAGTGCGCTTTCGTCGCCCTGAAACTTTTCATTCCTTCATTCGATACATGTAATAAATTCCAGAAGTCTGCTCAAGTCCTGTTCATGCCCAACCGAGAGCAGATTATTGGTACCACTGACTTGGAATCCTAGATTTCGATCGAAAAATGGTATAAACGTTGCCAAATTATATATGAAGCTACGAAAAAATAAGTTGGAGACGTTTTGACCAACTTTTGGGGATGTTTTGACCAATAGACTATTTTACATAGTGCCGTCTTATATCCGGGACTCCATATGCCCCCACAAACCGGCTTTATTTATCAACAATGCACACATGTGTACTGAACTGCTGATCGGCATTGAAAGCTTTGTTTTTCATCTCTGTTTTATTAATTAAAATTCGACAATTGACCTAATCTGCGTTTGTTCTCATCCCCAAAGAGAATATTAAAGGTAGGGTGTTAAAAATTTGTGTATTTTGCGATGTTACAGACCATACATATCATTTTCATGGGACCATTTTACATAGCGCCACCGTACATCAGGGACTTGATATGCCTGTTGGGGGTGGCTCAGTTGGTAGAGATGCAGGCTGCAAGTCAAGAGGTCCTCGGTTCGAATCCCACCTGCGGCAACCGTGTTGTGTCCTTGGGCAAGACACTTCACCCCCATTGCCCACGTGGGGGCACGGTGACGTTGTGTACTAAGGCGTACTGCACGTCGATGGTGCACCTGTCTTCAACCAATGCTAACCCTGCTTGTGTGGAGTTGGTATGTTGGGGAGCTGACAGTTGCTTGCCATTGCTTGGTGGTTCTCTCCAGGTAATCCGGCTTCCTCCACCCGTAAAACTGTCATGGTCATGGTTAGCCATTGTGCAGAAATATGTGACCTTAAAAACATCAATAAATATGGCTGTCGAAACCACCATTCAGATTTACTGTACGTGGAGAGTGGACTGCAACCAAAACACCCATGGAGTGGAGTTATCACCCAAGTTATAACTTTCAAATTTTGTACATATCGACAAAAAACACAAGCAATGTTTCAGCTAATGGACCTCCAGGTTAAACACGGAGGTCCATTGGCTGAAACTTTGCTGGTGCAGGTTATGCTTTGCAACAAATTTGCAATTATTCCTCGGGTGGAATCTCCACTCTGTGGGTGATGTAGTGATAATACACTCTCCACGTACTGTATTACTAAAAATGGCACCCATGTCTGCTGTACAGTGCTGAACGCTGCATTGATATCGTTTGTTTCCACTTTATACATGTAAATGTTTTTTGCCATTCCTGTCGTTCTTTTGAAACAAAATTTGATTGTGTGCCTGCCTGCCATTCTTCGAACAAAACATTTTATCTTTAAAGTAGCCGAACATACATTGTAGTTGAGAGTTGTGATGAACGTCGGAATGAACATGAAGGATTGTAACATGAAAATGATAAGTATGGAATAAAACATCGCAAAATACACAAATTTTTAACACCCAACCTCTGTTCTCTTTGTGTATGAGAACAAACGCAGATTAGGTAAATTGTCGAATTTTAATTGATAAAAGGGAGATGAAAAACGAGGCTTTCAATGCCGATCAGCAGTTCTGTACATGCGTGTGCCATTTTGATAAATAAAGCCGGTTTGTGGGGGCAAATGAAGTCCCAGATGTAAGATGGTGCTGTGTAAAAATGGTCTATTATTGGGGACGTTTTGACCAACTTTTGGGGATGTTTTGACCAAAAGAATTAGGGGACATTTTGGTTTGGGGACGTATTGACCAGGACCATTTAGCACAGGTCGAACACCTGTGATTCACCCAGGCCAGGGGCCGAATCAGTCAGTAATGACAGTATGAATTCCACGAAGTGAAAATAGAGGGTAACCACCGACAGGTCTTAGGTAGGTCACGCCACTAACTATACTAGAGTACATGTAACTTTGAGTATCAATGATAATCTTCTAAAAGCTTTGCAGTGGATAAGTGGATTACTATATACGTTGCGCTAATAACTAATTTAGGTAAAGGTGTAGAATAGGGGACTTTTCATTTTTTTAAAAAAATAACGCTTTTTTCGCTATTTTTTCTCTGTTTTCTTAAAGTAAACTATATTGTGAACAAAATGACACAAAATCACATACTTTTATCGTTTTTTCAAGAAATATTAACGATTTTATTGTGACAGCGCCGTTGAACTCACTGCAATCGCTCCGTTCCATGGGATCGGGACATTTCGGCCTTGAGACGTTTCGGCCCTGGGACTTTTCGGCCTTGAGACATTTCGGCCTGGGACTTTTCGGCCTGAGACATTTCGCCTCGTAGAAAGAGGGTGGAGAGACAACATAAATAAAATAGATTCAGCCGAAGAATGCTCTGACAATGAAGTGAATGTGTGTACACTGATTTTCTGCCTGAATTTTATTTCACTAATTCGAAAGAAGATGGGTTTATACGACATATAGATAAAAATATCTCGTCAACACCTTGGCATTAAGAGGATATTTGAATAATTGATTTCTGTATACACCAATTCCAGACTCGTCCTCGGTATACACTTTTTTAGTGATAGCCTACTTGTGCAGCAAAATCGAGCATTCTTCGAAAGGAGTGGATTAATAAATAAAAAAAAGATAAAAACATGTAAATTCTGTCTCAATGAATAAACACAAAATTATTTGTGACAGATATATATAAAAAAAAATTAGGGTTAATCTTATCTAGCAATGCATTAAATTATATTAAATCTGATAGAATAGAAATAATTTTGCGTTGATTCATTGAAGCCTTTTCAATTAATATTTACGCGAAATTAGAGAGACAAATTTAGATAACAATTAATGTTACAGACTTATCTAGCAATATATTAAATTAAACAAAATCGGGTAAAAAATGTAATAATTTTTCGTTTAAATTCGTGGAAAATGCTGAATGGAGCCATTTCAATGAATAATTATGCAAAATTACTGGAGACAAATATAAATAACAATGGTACAGACTTATCTGGCAATTTATTAAATTAAAGAAAATCAGTAAAAAAATCTAATAATTGTACTAGTAGTTTATTTTAGTCACTGCCAAACAACGAGAAATTCATTTAAGAGAGTACCCGAGGGGGTGGAGGAGGGGGGGCATTCCTTCAGTCGTTTTTCAAGTTTGACATATGATGGTTTGCTGTTTTTCAACACAAACTGAGTTGCAAAAACCAAACTCAAGAATCATCTATATGGGTGACAGCTGACAGCTTGTCACTGTGTTTAATTATGTACTGAGCTGTGAAAAAAACCTCTAGATGTGTAATTGTTGAATTATATTTAAACATATTTATTGACTCATACGCAAATATTTATTTATTGGGGCTGAAATGACTTGGTAAAAGCTTAAAAAGTGAGACGTTTCGGCCTCCTAATGTGGGACTTTTTGGCCTTTTATAGGGCCGAAACATCCCGGCCGAAACGTCCCAGGCCGAAACGTCTCAAGGCTGAAATGTCACGAACCCCGTTCCATTATCGCTATCATAGGGGGAGAGTTTAGTAATTAAAATGTTGGCTGACAAACCCTGCCCCCTCACTAAACTGACCCTAGATCAAATTTTAGGGTCAGTCTAGTAGTAGTAAGGGCCAGGGTTAGCTTACCGATTAGCTCACCCTGGTAATAACTGAACTGACCTTAAATCGAGGAACACGCACACAAGCGAAGCGCACCTGCTAAAATGCACACAAGCAAAGCGCACCTGCTATCATATAGAATGATTTCTCCCATGTGACGTCACTCGTAACAAAGAATGAAAACAACAGATGCTGCGAAAATTTCAGCGGTTGAAACAAATGGCAACTGAGAAACTCGCAATTCAACGGGATTTAAAATCTATTCTCTGACATGTTAAAACATGATAGAGGTACCTAATTTTGTGTCATTTTGTTCAAAATATAGTTTACTTTAAGAAAACAGAGAAAAAATAGCGAGAAAAGCGTTATTTTAAAAAAAAAACGAAAAGTCCCCTATTCTACACCTTTACCCTAATTTATTAAAAGTAACACGAAATTAGGATATTGACTAACGTACAGTATCAACGGGCATCAGCTTAGATCTCTTCACATTTACTAAACTACATATAATTCCACTTCAATTCTTCAATTAACAGACACAGAGTTTCGTCTACAGCTCATCTCATTTGTGTTTTGCGTTGAAAAGAATTTTGGCATTGTTTTTTTTATTTACATTTTGACGGAACATGTCCAAACTGTTTCCACAACAAAACGGTGCTATAAATAATTGGAGCACGTTAATTTATTCCGTCCTACCAGGTTCAACAGGCAGAAAGTTGAGCTGTGCAATTTATTGCACTCGACGATCGAACACAAGGTTGATACTTGAAAAAATAACCGATTACAATACTGCACAGTGGAGATTTTTTTAAATTGACAAGTTTACTGAATATTTATCCGAATTAGCTATCCAGATACTGTGAACATTTTGTAGAAAGGGTTCAAACCAGTGGCGGAGCCAGAAGGGGCTCGGGTTGGCATCGTAGAATGAATACCATCGGCAGGGATGTGAGTTTCTACAAACTGGTCCCAACACTTCAGAAAGAGGCAGAGACAGTGGAATTGCGTGTCAGATTAGCAGATTTGGAAACTGACACGCGGACAAAATACACGAAGATGGCTCAAAAGATACAACAATATTGAGATAAATATATGGCAGATCCCCCAGAACTGTCAACAGCTGCATTTTTAAGGAAATGTTCATCTGTTTATGTAATGATGTAGACTTATTATACCTTTGTAAATAAATATTATATAAATATTATGTTTGATAAAAATTCATTATTATATTATCGTTAATAACTGAGAGATTTTTTTAAAAAATAAACAAAATTATTTTTGAAATCGCGCGTTGTTACTCATTTCTCAACACCCATCATGACCAATCCTCATTATTCCATCCGGGGGGAGGGGAGGGGGGCGAGTTGGCCCGGGGGCGAGTTGGCCCGGGGGCGAGTTGGCCCCTAGCAAGGCGGCGAGTTGGCCCGGGGGCGAGTGGTCCCGTTCCCCGGGTTGCCCACCCCCCCCCCCCCACCATTTCCTCCACACCCCTCAATACTTCTATTCAATCGTCTATGTAATTTCTCCCATGCTCCGAACACGTACCACCTGCTTCATTGATTATTCCGTACACCTGAACTAAGAATCTAGGGTGCCCGCAACTCTCCCCATTCCCGAGGAATAGATGGTGAATTCATATTCTGATATACAGCCAGCCCGCTGATCTTAAATGTTAAGATACCTATTTTCTCAGTCCGGGTTCGTGAGTTGCTGATATTTTGCATTTTTGTCCAGGGATAATATTTATTCATCATACGTGCGTGGATCCAATTTTATGGTATGGCAACTTCCTGCGCCTTTAAAATATCGGCAGTCATACATATCTAATAATTTCTACGCTACACCCCAGGCCCACCAGGGCTTAAAGCCCAGGTAAGTCTGGGGTGTGACGTAGAAATTCCGTTGATATTTTATGAACGCTTAAACAGGAATACATAAGGCGCGGCGTGCTGTTACAGAAAGCAATAAAGAAAAGGCCAACTTTATTTGTACCGTATGTCATTTTATTCATTAATGTTAAAGTTGGTTACATGTTACACCAGAAAAAAAACAGAAGGTGTCTCACTTTCTGAGATTCCTATTGGGAAATTTATTTGTAGAATATGTAAAGCACATAAGAATAACAGGGTTCGTCTTCATGCTTCTGATACGGCCATTTATAATTGGGCGATTTGAGTGGAGTAATGGTGGCCCTGCACGTGAAAATGTTATCAGGACTGATGCGTCATTTGGGTGTGGTCAGCTCGTGTGTTGATTGTCCACGTATTGTAAAGGTATCAGGACAACTCGGACCAAAGACAAGTCGGACCAACGTTGAAGGGGGGGGGGGGGGCATCACATTTGCCCACAGCTCTACCCCAAAACAACAAAACATGGCGTTAAATGTATATTTCAGGCGGCTAGAGAGAAAATTGAAGTCAAACAATGCCAAGTTTTATCATCATTGAATGAAAAATTTTGACACTATGACGTAAATGCCTATGGAGGGTCGAAAAACCTAAAAATTAAATTGCACTGCATAATGTTGAAATCTTTGGGCATTTTAGTTCTCCTGGTCCCAAACACGAAGTCTGGAAATTCGCTTTGCGATTTAAAAACAATTTAGTGTTCTGCTGGCTTTTATTCGGAATGTGATAAGTGAATAGATGGGAACTTCATTCTGATACAAACCAGTTCATTGAGAGTTGATTACCAATTAAACACCCATGTTGTCCAGGGTGATCATATTCGAGTAATGGACTGAGAAATTTTATGATTCTCAAGAAGGAATGTTTTCGGAGAGCAAAAGGCGAGGGGTTTTCGACTCCGATGGCTGTTTTTGGTGACATTTGTCATGTCCGACCGTGGGTGAGGAGAAAAGTAATGTTCATCAACAGTTCTTCTTGTTAGAGGAGTTGTTCGTCTTCTGAATGGTGGGTTGCCGAGAGTATTATGGTCCGTCCTCTCTTCCACCCGTTGTCTTCGTGACGGATGGCAGTAGCAAGCATGCTGGGATCATCTTGCCCTCTCTCATTTATTGACGGAAGTGGTTCTTGATTCAACAACTCTGTGCCAATTTGCCGTCAAGCATGTTTTCAGGAGAGTGTATTACAAAGATCTTAGGGTAGCAGGTTAGGCAAATGGATTCCTCTACAATGCCGATGGTATGTCTTTTGTGCTGGGGTGTTGCAGTCTCCAGATTGTAGAGACTGGTTTGAGGCATGAGTAGGAGGTGTGGGTTGAGTTGTCTCAATTTCCGTTCCACACTTCCCAGTCTATCATCTGACGCTCCTCACGCGTGTCTCCACTGGATGAAAGTGGATGGGCAGGGGAAGAGAGTTGAAAAGTGGTAACCGCTTTCTCCACATCTCACTCTTTCAAGCCGGACGCGAACTCGTTGGGCAAACCGGTTATTTATTTATTGGTGTTTAAAGTCACATATTTCTGCATAATGGCTAATCGTGTCCGCAAATGAATATAACGTCAAGTCCAGCCAATCGTTTATACCTATGTTGCCATTTTGGACGACTTCCACCCCAGGCATGGATGACCGAGCCCGATTTTATACCAGAAAAAAAGACTGTGTCCCACAGTAGACAAGCACTGCACCACGTCCCGTGGTTCCCGCGGGGAGGGCGAACCAGTGCCTGGGGAAGATATACGGCGAGTTTATGGAGAACTATTCTTTTGATAGAGGTCAGAGACCTTGAAAAGTGGATAGACCATAGAGAGAGCACAAGAGGGAGCGTAAAACAAACAAACAAAATCCTTCACTAGCTAAGTAATCAAGACGCTCAGAAGAAACATACATGTAATGTAATGGAGATAATATTGACGAGCATAATATTGACGAGGAATGATGTGGAATGAAAAGGTCACTCGAAAATGGTCTATACAAAACGCTTTCGCTCTCGTGCAATTATAGTGCATCTTATTTGCAATTGATGCAGCCCCTTGAGTTTGAAGTACACTTCCTGCGCCCCTAAAATATCAGCAGTCATACATATCTAATAATTTCTACGCTACACCCCAGGCCTACCAGGGCTTAAAGCCAGGTAAGTCTGGGTGTGACGTAGAAATCCCGTTGACATTTTATGAACGCTAAAACAGGAATACATGAGGCGCGGCGTTACAGAAAGCAATAAAGAAATGGCCAACTTTATTTGTACCGTATGCTATTTTATTCATTAATGTTAAAGTTGGTTACATGTTACACTAGAAAAAAACAGAAGGTGTCTCACTTTCTGAGTTTCCTATTGGGAAATTTACTTGTAGAATATGTAAAGTACATAAGAGTAACAGTGTTCGTCTTTCGTCTTCATGCTTCGGGTACGGACATTTATGATTGGGCGATTTGAGTGGGGTAATGGTGGCCCTGCACGTGAAAATGTTGTCAGGACTGATGCGTCATTTGGGTGTTGTCAGCTCGTGTGTTGATTGTCCTTGTATCGTAAAGGTATCAGGACCACTCGGTCCAAAGACAAGTCGGACCAAGACAAGTCGGACCACTTTTGAGACAACTCAGACCAAAAAAAGGCAACTCGGACCACTTTTCAGGACAACTCGAACCACGGACCAAAAAAAGACAAGTCGCCCCAGGGCAAAAGACAACTCGGACCAAAAAAGGACAAGTCGGACCACTCGGTAAAAGGCAGGGTGGGCTGTGTGATATAGATAACCAACATTATTCAAATCCTATCATATTTATTTATCACATTTGCTTGCAGTTATACATAATAAAAACAGAAAATATACAAATTAAAATTACAAAAGCATGACACATTTAACAAGTTTTACCGATACAGAACTTCAATAGATAAATTAAAAAGGCTTGGCACATCAAGTTTTACCGATACAGATCTTATACAAGTCAATAGATAAAATATACATCATAACAAGTGTTTCATTAAACAATCGTAAATTCGTAACTGCTAAAATCGACATGCGCTATGAACGAAAATTGCCATTCAACTTTTATTTTTGTTAATCTTTGCTTCCGAAACATAAAATAATCGTATGTTTTGGAAGCAAAAAAAAAGTTACAATGAAAATCTGAACGCTGGTTTTAACCGTTACATTAGATAACGTGTTAACACAAAACAATGACATATTTAAGAACCTGGTCCATAATAACTACCACACTTTTTCAGCAAATGGTGCGCACTAATTTATCCTCCAGAATATCTTTCCCAGACTGTCACAGTGAAGAGTTTTCCGTGGATGGAACGAGTCTTTTTCCTCGGATATCTTCTCTATTTTCCTTACGTTCTCAATTGTGACATGTTTGTTTTTATTGCCTCCTTTTAAAAACTCGTAGGTGTTTTTCAGTTGTTAAGATTAATCAGATACTGATTAATTTCAGAATTATTCGAAATCATCATCAAAGGACTTGGTATTTTTTTCACTCTCAAAATAAAATAATTGTAGTGGCCTCTTTACTTTTTGTCCGACCTCTCTTTACTCTGGTCCGACTTTTCTTTTACTTGGGCCGACTTGTCTTTTTTTTTTGGTCCGAGTTGTCTTTTGTTTTGGTCCGAGTTGTCTCAAAAGTGGTCCGACTTGTCTTGGTCCGACTTGTCTTTGGTTTGGATTGCCAGGTATTCATTGTAAATGGGCGCGTGGAAACAATAGTTCACAGCGTCACTCCTGCTTGGGT
The DNA here is from genome assembly GCA_031216915.1 of Pictodentalium vernedei. Lineage (NCBI taxonomy): Eukaryota > Metazoa > Mollusca > Scaphopoda > Dentaliida > Dentaliidae > Pictodentalium > Pictodentalium vernedei. Next base: position 467,186,910 of record CM062296.1, on the reverse strand, counting down.
AGGAAACGAGGTGTACGGAATAAACCCCTCCGTATGAGACAGGAGTCGATCTACTATTTATGAGGCACTTTATAGGCCTACTTTCTCTTTCAGAGTGGAGATATTTCGTTCGGCAGATGGAATAACTCTTAATAACCACTGGTTTGTCGCGTCAAGTGGGTCAGGACGGGAGCAGGAGAAGTCGGCCCATTGCGAACTCGGCCCCGGAGAAGTCGGCCCCTAGGAGAAGTCGGCCCAGACAGTTTCGGAGAAGTCGGCCCATGAGAGAAGTTGGCCCCACAAACTACAGGAGAAGTCGGCCCCTAGGAGAAGTCGGCCCAGACAATTTCGGAGAAGTCGGCCCATGAGAGAAGTCGGCCCCACAAACCACAGGAGAAGTCGGACCCTAGGAGAAGTCGGCCCAGACAATTTGAGAGAAGTCGGCCCACGAGAGAAGTCACCCCCATGAAGTACAAGAGAACTCTGCCCCTAGGAAGTCGACCCAGGCAATTTGGGAGAAGTCGGACCCACAAACTAAAGGTTAATATCCGATGGTTTAGGGCAAAAAGTCTGATCACAGGGACCCGGTATCAGTCATTTGATGAAATAAAATAGTGACATATATACTTCACAATTTGAGATGTATGAAAAAAAGCAGTCTTGTTTTTTTATCATTGAAAATACCAGTACTTAACATTAATTCCTAGAACGCCCACGGGGCTTTCTATGAACTGATGTTACGTAGTGGTATTATCAGTGATAAAAAGACGTTATTTTACTGCAAACAGAACTAATTTACAGCAATTACAATACACTGATCTATTTCCGTATTTCGCTGTAATGAAAGTTTCTCTTCTTGGACAAGCTGACACTGAATGGGGACAAGTGAAGCTTCCTTATGTAACAATGATGTAAGTTTGTAAAATGATAGATTGCCTTGATGGGCTCTGACATTCAGGCGGTGGTGCCAACCTTCGACATCATTGTTTGTACGAATGGCCTTCTTATAAACACACCAGTCGGACGAAGACCAGGGACTCTCAGAGAGCCATGTATTTTGGATGTATTCAGTTAGTGGTCTCAATTGGTCTGTAGTGCAACATTGTATTTGATGAAACGTAGGCTCTATATATTCATTTGGTATATATGGAAGGGCAAACAGTTTTTTTTATGTATTCATGAACTGGTCCACTAGAACGATAGGCCACCGCTAGGCCTAGGTCCTGGACTTTTCTCCAAAGTGCCTGACCCCAATGAAAGCTGCACCCGTGTATAATTACATCTGGGAATACTTCGTATGCCGCACGCCATATGCCCCGCTCAAAGTCTGTTGTGATCTTTTTAAACTGATTGTCAGGAATGAGTTCATTGATGCGTTCGTAAATGGCTTTGTAATCTTTGGTACGGCGGCGTGACATTAATGCAAAAGCAAGGGGTACTTGTTTGGCGTATTCGCTGTTTTCGTCGCCGACAAATGCATGCTAGCTAAAAAGCTGGTAAAATGGTGGGCGAACTACCTTGAAGGTAGCATCACAGTAGATTGATGTAGCATTACTCAAAAGTTGTAATTGATCTGGCGTCGAGAACAGAATATGCCGAGCTCCGTCTAAACTGATATCAGCTTGAATAAAATTGCTCGGTAACCAATCAATTGCTAAGTCAAATGCTATATCTTTCGGTTCAGTAGGACGGCCTTTTTGGCGTTGATAGTTGCTGCTACGGGCTAGATTCAACGGTTTTGGTCGACTAGTTGTTGGTTTCTCAAGTTGAATGTCTGTCGCAAACACATCCTCGACCAGAGAAGTTGCAGAACGAAATATATCACCCTTAGCAAGATGGTGAACTTTCTTGACAATTTTAATTTTTGAAGCCAACCCAGGTTGACCTGGATGGTTGTGACTTTGTGGCCCAGGTGTAAAGTTCTCCTTAAGTTCTTTCACAGTAGCTTTACATGTATTATTCTTATTTCTGACAGAGCAGCGCCATATTGGACGGCCTGATTTCTTAGTGTATGAGTAGCCGTGACTGTCTATTAAAAGTTTGCCTGACCGTTGTGAACCGTTGGAAATAATTTCATATGTTATTGTATCTGGCTGACTTAGCAATCCTTTTTATAAGGGTGGGGCCGACTTCTCTCATAGGCCGACTTCTCTTATGGGCCGACTTTGTTTTGGGCCGAGTTCTCCTATGGGTGACTTTGTTTGGGGCCGACTTCTCTCATGGGCCGACTTCTCTTGTGGGCCGACTTTGTTTTGGGCCGAGTTCTCCTATGGGCCGACTTCGTTTGGGGCCGACTTCTCTTATGGGCCGACTTCTCTTGTGGGCCGACTTTGTTTTGGGCCGAGTTCTCCTATGGGCCGACTTCGTTTGGGGCCGACTTCTCCTGCATTCGTCAGGACCAAGAGGCCTATCGATTATGAACAGTCATGTCTATTTAATGTCAGTGTCTGTGCTTTCGATTCACTGATATTGTTGGTAATTGTTTGGGAAATTATGGGTACACCCTCTCGCACCTGGACTAGAATTTATGATATTTTGTGAACAATGCGATAAGTGTGGGAAAATAATGTTCGCTTCGGCTAGAAGAGTTTTCAGTGACCGAAAATTGACAATGGATGGCCTATGGATTGCCAATGGATGAGCAGCCCAGATATATCACACGCAGGAGTTAAATGAATACTGGAGAATGGAAGGAGTCGATAGATAGTTCTAAGGTAAGTCTTAATTACCAAATACACTCTATGGCCATGCCAACTAAGTACGATGATCATCGGCAGTATGTCACAACAGCATAACAATGAAACGGTTCTTGTTTAACTCAGGGTCTAATCATTTTGCATTTTTTTGCAGAGTAATAAAGAAATATCTATAGAACGTGGTTAATCGCAGGCACAGATATCAGATAGTAAAACTGATATCTATGATCGCGGGTAAGTAAACATAAACACAGGTAATAATCTGGAGTCCAAGTCCTCAATTCAGTGTGTCTTTTCAGTCAGAGTCCTCGATTCATATCTGTTCAATCCGTTCAACCCTTACATCGTCTTATACAGTACTATATGTAGCGAAAGTCGCGAATATATCTTTAAGTTATGGGGCTATTCAGTAATACAGTGGAACCCTGTTAATTGAATAGCCACTTTGCCAGTGAGAATTATTCAACTAACAGGAGTATTCAGTTGACATGGATTTGGCCACTTTCCTGTATTTTAGAGATAAATTGAGCATTTATTCTATTATATCTTGTTTGACACAGCTCATGAAGCTCTGTCAAAGAAGATATAATAGAATAAATGCTTATATTAGATGCACTTATGTGAAATAAGTCTCTAAACATCGTGTATTTGGTGATTGTCAGTATAATTTCTCGACACATTACAGGTTGTTTTTTATTCAATTAACAGGAGTTTGCTCTACAACCCATATTCAATTAATAGGTCTAATTAGTACTGAAAGTATGGTAAATGGTTTGGTGTTTGGAAATTATATTCAATTAAAAGGGTTATTCAATTAAGAGATATATAATTAAGTGGACTCGACTGTAATTTAATCCTACATCCCTATAGGGCTGTAGGATTAAATTATCACTGATCTCCCTGTTCAGTTGGTGTTTATTATGTTATCTTCTAGCGGGCTGTCAACTTTGTTTTCTCGCAAACATTTATGCACATCGGGTTGAAATGCTTAATGACACAACATTCTGCAGAAATCATCCTTGAGGTTAAAAATGAAAGAGTGGCAACATGACCGACTGACTGACTGACAGGCGTAATCTATTCTGTGTTTCATATGTGACAGGTGCCAGGTTTGGGTTGACGGACACAAGACGTGTGCGAGTGACGTCATGACAGGCATCAAATAAATATTATTTGCGAGCTTATGGAATAATTCTCCACAAAGGAGCACATGAACATGCAATGACCCCAAAACATCAAAGTAACAGAAAATACAAACGAATAAAGTTATAAGACAAAAACATGTTCATTTGTGGATTTTGACTTAATGCAAACATTTTAGCACACCGGATTGAAGGTTCAAACAATAATGTTCAGTTTTTTATGAGTTATGTTATCGTGTCCGGGTTCCAATCACTGATTAGTTTCGTAACGCGGTTTATACCTATGGACTTGCAGTTATTGTTTGTCCACAAACCTCATTGCTTTTTGGCACTTTCTTTGACCAGTAATATATCCACGAAATCGCCATTAATTTTGTAGTCAAATGGGTGACAAATTTTGAAAAGTGTGTTGTGGCATTTTATGAGATCTTTTGATTTTTGTTCATGTCGAAAATGTCCGTTCATTGAAAGTAATCCCACTGGTCCAAAACGTTTGTGTTCTATAATTTTTCTTTCTTTAACATTTGCACTCACAGAACTCTGTAAATAATGGGAAGCGAGTTGCAGAAGGCAGTACATTGTCTAAAGTATTCGCAAGGGCCTTCTCACTGCCGCTGCCTGTTGATGTTTCATTGGGAATTCGCGTATCAAATAGGCCCTTGTCGAACCCAAGAGATGAAATCTTGTTGCATGCTCGGAAACAGCAGCTTTGACAGTGCGCGGTAGTCTTGAAACGTTACATGTTCTTGCAAAAACACTGGTCTTCAAAACAGAGGATGCTGATCATCATTCTCTTTTTGAATAACTCTACGATTTCTGCACACAAATGCAGTAACGGAGAATGACTGGATATTCTGTTAATACCAAGCTAAAATTCAGATTGTTACTGTTCGCAAAAACGTACTTAGGGTGAAAAACTTGCGAGGCCGTGTACAAAATAATGGTTGGTGAAATGTCATGTGAAGGGTGAATGTCTCTAAGAACTTTCTCTGTTCCAAGTATAAAGTCAGCATCTATACCATCTCTGTCTATATCGTGACTGCATCACAAGTATAAAGCGGATCGTTAATTATTATGTTGATGTTGACCACCCCATAGGACTCATACACCAGGATTTCGCTTCAGGTTCTAATTATACCAGTAAAGCAGAACTTTCTTATCGTAGCAAACAAGTGCTGCTCCACCTCCAGAAGCTCCCACGGGGAACTTGAATTAAAAGAAACTTCATCAATCATTATGTTCACAGAGGAGTCCTCAAATAAAAAATATCTAAAACTGTGAATTATCACACAAGAAATACATTTAAACATTTTAAAGTAATTGAGAAACAGTCACAAATATAATACGCGGAGTCGGAATGACTTACTGTGACCGTTAACCCCCTTTTATCTTTTGTATTCAGACACGATTTAGGGTACTTACCTTGCACCGATTCTTACTAAATTTGGCACACTGTTCGACTTCGATTTCTTCTGAAAAATGATTACGAATATTTCCGTATGTTTGTCCACGATGTAGGTGATGCGCATTCTACGTGTTTTCTTTATATTTTCATACCAGCTTCTATATGAAGCCCAGGGCTTAGGAGAGGAAATTCGGCCCCCAGGGTTAATTCTGTGGCCCCTTTCGAAAATGGCGGGAAACTGATGCAGATGCCGAAGGCATCGGGCGCGATTGCCGAAGGCACGAGCGACGTAGAAGTGGAGTGGGAAGGTTTCTCCCCCCCCCCCCCCAAGAAAATGTTGAAATCAGTTATTAAATGGATACTTCTGGCGGCTTTTGGGATGAAAGATCACGTTATTTCTTGGCCACCAAAATGACGTTTTTTAGCGGAATGATTCAAATTTGCAAGTTCATCAGAGAGTATCCAGAGACCTAGATTTATAGCTTTTGACTACACAATTCAAAAAGTTATAACACCAAGCCTGGTGCATATGTATACAAATAACAGCACTCCCATTCCCTCTTTACATGAGTGGCAACTAGTATTCCAAATGAAACGGGTAATTTATCTTGGTTTCGGGGGAGGTGGGGGGGGGGGGGGGGGCAGGCTTGGCACAGGAGTCAAAAAACTTTAGGGGACCCAGGCCTACTCCAAGAATCCTGGCCCTGGGACAAGAGCAGCCCCCCCCCCCCCCCCCCAATAATATTAAAAATTCAGGGCCCCGCGTTTACTACACCGGGTCCCTATCCTGATTAAGTCATCCAAGTTCAAATTTGGAAATATGATCTCCAACAAAAAACATCTAAAAATGTAGGGCCGTCATAGGATATTCCTAACCGATATGTCCAAACTCTGGAGTGTAACGTCATAGTGGGCCATAGGATAAAAATTGAAATGTGTCGGATTTTTTTTTAATTTTACTATGTTCTTGAGGTCCAAAAATTAGGATATAGCTCTTTTTTATATTTTCTATTTTTCACGTTTTTGCGTCATTGCAAATTTAGGGGTTATTGTGCACATTTCTCACTGACAACACTGATTTTCAATAAAGACCAGCTCCGTATAAATAATACACAAAGCTATGAAATTTCACAAGAATTTACTTTCATAATGGCTCTATTAAAAGCACGTGTTGCAATTTCAAATTTAAACCTTTATCCAAAATAACCTCAGTTTGACGGGGTTTTTTTTTCTTGAACGACCAATATCTGTCAGCTTCGTGAACACTCACTCCAAAAATTTGAGAAATGTATTCTCCGATGAAAACCATATCTAAAATACAATTAGTTTGTAGCCGACGAAAAAGTCGTCTGGAGTCGCCATCGGTAGGACGTCAACATCGGAAAAATTAAAGTTTGTCAAATTTACACGAAAATCTAGTACGTTGCAGAGCTCGAAAAATAATTTTGTGGCACACCTACCTCACGAACGGCAAAGGGTACTTATATAAAAAGTAAACAAATAGTGCAAAGGAGAGTTTGGACTGATGTTTAGACCCATTTGCATGCTTATTAACGCAAATGACTGAACGCTATTACGTCAAATGTGACGGACTGCAAAAAAACGTAAGAATTAATTTTCAACTCTTGAACAGTTTAACCATGTGACCGTTTAGCATCCATGATCCCAAACAGAAAGTTACCAAAAATTTGGAAAACCGACGTGAGATACTGGAGATATGGTACAAATAACGTTGGGGTGAGGTGGGGTGGGGGCAGCCATCCCATTTGCCCACAGCAAATGTCTGAGGCTTGATTTGAAGAAACTTGTAACTCATTATGACATACGTGTGATGTGCATAATATAGGAGCATTTAAGCCAGTGGTTCATGAGAAGAAACCGTTTAATGTTTTTCACATTACCGAGTGTTCAAATGATGGGGTGGGGGGTCCTAAATGGTGTCCCATATGGCAATTGATGGCATTATTTACAAGCCCAATTGATTCTATACCAAATAACAGATACATGTATTTCTCACATGTAGTTTAGGATATTATGGGAATTTGGAATCCCTTTCTTTATCAACTGTGGTGTTCACACATGAACATGCATGAATCAAGTACATGTCATCCTAAATACTGCAAACTTCTTTGGCTCACACCGATTCTGAAACTCAGGGCATGTCACCCAATAATACAGTCGACCAAATTTGGTTAAAAACAAGAGGCCCCAAGGAGCCTTAATCGCTCACCGGCCAAAGTGGTTCAAAGAAGTATTTGGGGTCACATTCAGTTAGACATGGTTCATCAACACCACAAAGGAATGGAGTCATGAGAGACAAATTTTATGGAACTAGGGACATGGCTTGAACAAACTTGAATCTTACCCCCCTCAGGATGCTGCATACCAAATATCAAAAACATTCATCTGCTGGATCTGAAGAAGAAGATTTTAAAAGAAAATTCCTCATTTTGAACTAAGTTATCATTCAGGCTCCCACAGTGAGCCCAAATATGAAGCCAGGGACTTGGCTTGAACAGACTTGAATCTCACCACCTAGGGATGCTGCATGCCAAATATCAAAACATTCCGACTGCTAAATCTGAAAAAGAAGATTTTCAAAGAAAAGATTTTTAAAGAAAAATTCCTCATATTGACTAAGTTATAATTCGGGCTTCCACAGGGAGCCCAAGTATGGACCCAGGGACTTGGCTTTAACAAATCTGAATCTCACCCCCCTAAGGATGCTACACAGCACATATCAAAACATTCCGACTGCTGGATCTGAAGAAGAAGATTTTTTAAGAAAATTCCTCATTTCGAACTAAGTTACAATTCAAGCTCCCACAGTGAGCCCAAATATGGACCTAGGGACATGGCTTGAACAAACTTGAATGTCACCCCCCTAAGGATGCTGTATACCAAATATTAAAACATTCTGACTGCTAGATCTGAAGAAGAGGATTTTTAAAGGAAATTCCTCCTTTTGAACTAAGTTATCATTCGGGCTCCCAAAGTGAGCCCAAATATGGACCTAGGGACATGGCTTGAACAAACTTGAATCTCACCCTCCTAAGGATGTTGCATACCAAATATCAAAACATTCTGACTGCCAGATCTGAAGAAGAAGATTTTTAAAGAAAATTCCTCATTTTGAACTAAGTTATCATTCAGGCTCCCATAGTGGGCCCAAATATGGACCTAGGGACATGGCTCGAACAAACTTGAATCTCACCCCCCTAAGGATGCTGCATACCAAATATCAAAACATTCCGACTTCTGGATCTGAAGAAGAAGATTTTTAAAGAAAATTCCTCATTTTGAACTAAGTTATAATTCAGGCTACCACAGTGTATGAACCCAGGGACTTGGCTTGAACAAACTTGAATCTCACCCCCCTAAGCATGCTGCACACCCAATATCAAAAGATTCTGCCTGCTGGATCTGGAGAAGAAGATTTTTAAAGAAATTGGCCTGAAATGCTCTAAGTTCGAATTCAAGCTTCTATAGTGAGCCCAAATATGAATCCAGGGGGCCGATTTGAACAAACTTGAATCAGATCCACCCCACAATGTTGCATACCAAATATCAAAAGATTCTGCCTGTTGAATCTGGAGAAGAAGATTTTTTAAGAAATTTGCCTGAAATGCACTAAGTTCAAATTTGGGCTTCTATACTGAGCCCAAATGTGAATCCAGGGGGGCTGATTTGAACAAACTTGAATCAGATCCACCCCACAATGTTGCATACCAAATATCAAAAGATTCTGCCTGCTGGATCTTCAAAAGAAGATTTTTAAAGAAATTTGCCTGAAATGCACTAAGTTTGAATTTGGGCTCCTATACTGAGCCCAAATATGAACCCAGGGAGCCGATTTGTACAAACCTGAATCAGATCCACCCCACAATGTTGCATACCAAATATCAAAAGATTGTGCCTGCTAGATCTGGAGAAGAAGATCTTTTAAGAAATTTGCCTGAAATGCACAAAGTTCAAATGCAGGCTTCTATAGTGAGCCCAAATATGAATCCAGAGGGCCGATTTGAACAAACTTGAATCTGCCCAAGACCCCCCCCCCCCCCCCCCCCCCCACCTCCCCTTGAGATGATGTATACCAAATAGGAAAGAATTCTGCCTGGTGGATCTGAAGAAGATTGTTTTGAATTTTGGAAAGAAATTCATGGGTGCTATCTGAGTTATGCCCCTTGTAGTGCCCCCTGTGGGTGCAGCAAGTTTATTTGTGCAAGTTTGAATTGACATATGATGGGGAACATGCACACCAAATTTGGTTCAATTTGATCCAGTAGTTTGTGAGGAGTAGTCGATAATGTAAAGTTCATGACAGACGGCAAGTGATAAGTTGAGCTCCCTTCGGTGAGCTAATAACTAGTCAGTTTTAAAATCTGGGCAGACCTATAAAGTTTATCCCTGACCTCACAGGACAGCCCACATATTGCCAGAGAACCTTGCTTCTACCCCATTAAAGGCAGTTGCATTCCAAATATCAAATCAAGCAGCCAGGTGTTCACGAGAAGTATTTTTCCCATTACTAACAGTGTTAAAATGAGTGTCATCCCACAGTTCCCCATGAGGAATGCAATGACATTTTTATAGCCCACTTGATTTATTTATTGGTGTTTAACTGGGAGACTGCTGAATTAATTTTAGTCATCAAAATTTGCTTACTTGTCTTTGCCTTGTTACAATTTATGTGAATCCACACAGACTTAATAATTTCACTTCCAAGTTAATATGAAGCACATCCACAGAATATGAAGCCCCTAATTTTCAGCACCGCCAATTCCGAATAAAGCCCAAATATGGGCTTGCGGCACTCTTCCAGTTAAGGTCACATATTTCTACACAATGGCTAATCGGGACAGCAGTATGGAGATAAAGTCAAGTTTAGTCAATCGTTTATACCATGTTGCCTATGTTAGAGGATTTCCATCCCAAGCATTGGTGACTGGGTTCTATTTTGCCAGTAACTTGATTCTACTACCCCTAAGGAATACTCCTACCTAATAAATATCTATCCCCTGCAGTTCAGGCAATACAGGCATTTGTCTTCTTTTTTTTAAAAAAACAAAAACTCTTTTTTTTCCTTTTTGCATGATCAACAGGGTTCTTGCACTTGCCAGGGAACAAAGGTTCCATTTTCCATACATGTCAGTCCATTTTCCATACCCTTTCAAGTACCTCAAATTGACAAAAATCTTGACTATGGCTGACTATGGGAAGATTTTTACAAAAACAGTCAGTAACAAAGGGTAACATTTTTTTACCTGCGTCGCCAGATGGTGAAGCAGGTCTACTAACCGCTTGACTCCATCCGTCAGTCCGTCCGTCAGTCCAAAACACTTTTTCCGTCAAAGTTTTCTTGGCTTCTATGAAAGGGAATGATTTTATATTTGGTCTGCTGCTTCATAATGATGAGTTGTATCGTGTAAGCAATTTGCAGATCTGCCGTACAGCCACTTCCTGTTTGCTGATACTTTGAAATTTTACTGTACCCACTGAACATTGAAATTTTCCGTCGAGGGTTTCTCGGCTTCTATGCAAGGGATTGATTTTATATTTGGTCTGCTGCTTCATAATGATGAGTTGTATCGTGTAAGCAATTTTCAGATCTGCCGTGCAGCCACTTCCTGTTTGCCGATACTTTGAAATCTTACTGTACCCACTGAACATTGAAATTTTCCGTCAAGGTTTTCTCAGCTTCTATGCAAGAGATTGATTTTATATTTGGTCTGCTGCTTCATAATGATGAGTTGTATCATGTAAGCACTTTTCAGATCTGCCGTGCAGCCACTTCCTGTTTGCCGATACTTTGAAGTTTTACTGTACCCACTGAACATTGAAATTTTTCGTTAAACTTTTCTCGGCTTCTATGCAAGGGATTGATTTTATATTTCATCTGGAGCCTGATAATGATCAGTTGTATCGTGTATGCAATTTTCAGATCTGCCGTGCAGCCACTTCCTGTTTGCTGATTCAATTGCATGCAGCGATGCAGGTCCAGACCCGGTATTGGTCTTGTTGTTTTTAGAAACACGGCAAGAGTGTTACTTCTTCATAATCATGTGCTTCAGCAAAGCTGCATGTTCAAGTGGACAAAGACCATAAAATTACTAGGAATTTTAAAGGTGTACTTTTTTTATTTCAACTGACGTAAACCTCTGCACACTGATGTAAAAATACCAAAATTTCAAGAAGCAAATCTTTTGCAAAATGCAACTAAGAATTTAACCAATTCAATTTTGTTTGACAGAGCTATGTCAAATACGAATGAATTGGTCAAATTCCTAATAGAATTATGGCAAAAATTTGCAGATTGAAATTTTGATATTTTGGAATCACAGTGGTCAAGATTATTTCTCAAAACATTAATTTCCACACAATTTTCAATACCCCCAAGGCCTGACAGAAGTTTTTTCAGTACTTTTCAAGACCCTTTCCAGACCAATACAAATTTTCATACTTTTTCAAGAATTTCAAAACTCTGTAAGAACCCTGAATCAAGAACGGCTGTCCAGTAAAAATGCATACCACATTTGCATCAGTTGGGCGGATCACTTCTGAAAACTGAAATTTGGGAAGAGGGTTGAAATAGACCTCGGCTTTCCTGGGGCAAGCCCAAATAATTCCCAGTAAACTATCATTGAACCAACTTGAATCTGCATACCAAATATCACAGCAGTGCGCTAGGTGATTTATGACTAAAAGATTATTAACTTGAACAAAACTGGGAAATACAAGTAAAGCTATTGAGCATACATAGTTCTAAAGACTTATGGCCTAGCAGGTATTACTAGCCAATGACATCTGCCTTGACCAGATACAACTTCTCAAATTTAAAGACTCTTTCTGCTGATTGTTATTTGGAATGCGAGTACATAGTGAGAGTACCTCCTCTATGGGCAAGTATGACTTCAAGCCCCAAGGCATAAAAGAATTTTATGCCATTGGGGCATTTACCACACCAAATGGGTGGGAGCAATTTCATTTAAACAAACATAAAAGGGTTTCCCCCTTCCTATCCCAAGAAAATATGTAACAAATTTGTTTGGCATTGGTCTTATGGTTCGGAAGAAAAATGAAATACAATGCTAATGGCAGGTACCAAGTAATGGCACTAGCCCATGTTGACTTTTGGTGAGGCGAGCTAAAATGTTCAAATCTCACAGGTTATCCCTTTACCGAATGAATTTGCCGAATCCGGCCATGTAATATACAAATTTAGCAGCAGAAAAAAAATTTTCAACAAAATCATATCATGTGACCCATCATTGGAACGAGCTCATCGAGCTGGTTCCATTGAGCCATCACATGATATAGTTTGTTAATATTTTGGTGAAAAATTTGAAAAAAATAATTGAAATCATAAATTTTGATATTATCTGTGCTGGGTAAAGGGTTAAGAAAATTCCATGAGAATTTATAGCAATAAAATTAGTATTTTAGTTCTCAAAAAACATCATCCCCAATATTAGGAGTGATATGGCAGTTTATTTCTGAGAAGCCCGCTGGTAAAATAACTGCAGCAGCAATTATGGTTGTAGGGAAATGACTAAAAAAAAACAAGAATGAAAAATATCTTATCACGTCTTTTTATATAAGAATTACTTTATAAATAACATTTAAACATGGTGATCATTCAACTAACCATTGCCCACAATGGAAACACACAGAAATTCATTTCCTCTCTCTCAATGCATGCCAGGGACTAGAAGCAAAAATATAAGAATTCAGACCTACAAAGTGTTTACCGATATCTTCACGATAGTAATAGACCTCTGAAAATGTAAGATATGCGTCACCACAAAACTGGTTGAGTAAATTATTATTTACACCGTGTTTCAACAGGTTGTACAGGACTGTACTGCCCTTCTGAGATCCATATTTCCTGAGGCTTAAAGCCAAAGGAAATACGAATCTCAGAAGGGTTGTACATTCCCTTACACCCTGCTGAAACACCATGTGACAAATTTATTACCCTACTCCTTCAGTGTGTCAAGTTTTGTTTTATTTTATAATCCCCAAACAGTATTCCAGTGACAAAAACCTCGATAAAAGTAATAATTAGAGAAACTTAAAGAAACATATCTTTCTTTATTATTGAACAAGAATGATTTTGAGTTATTTCCCTTCGATTGAATTCAAACATTTGGAAGACTTCAATTCAAGGATATTGGGAAATGCCGCATCGTTATTATTGTGGTGTTTTATTCGATACAGTGTTGTATGTCTTGGAGAATAGGGTACACTATATTCAAACTTGTACAAGTGCTTTAATAAGTTTCTCTGAAGAGACAAATCATATAATGAGATAGGTTGCATGTTTTCCAAAACCACAACAGATCTGTGGTGTAGAAACACCACAACAGAATCCCTCTTCTCGAGAGTAAAATCAGACATTGGGGGAATGAACAAGTTTTCGGAATATTCTCATGAAACAATATTGTTCTCATTTTGTTTGTGAGTCTGAATGTTTATTATTACTAACGAAAATGCTTGAGGCGGTGGGTGAAAGTGAAATCGGCAAAGTGTACCACAGAATGTCAGTACACCCCTTTAGCTGTTACATGATATTCTCATACACACCGTTGAACTTCGTACACCCAGATGGGAGGTAAATGTACCATGCTTGATGCATTGGTTACTGACCAATCAGGAAGCTTGTATAAATTTAAAAGGATAATAATACATTTCATCTATCTTTTTTTGTTTGCATAATTCAATCTAATTTGTAGTAATTAGCCTCAAACAAAACTCTCACTCCCATTTATTTATTTAGAGGTAAGATGAAATATGATATCGCCATTTTGATGTATTTTTTTATTCGAAACAGTCGAATGTCAGTTGTAGCATCCAATGCTACTTTGAAGGAACAACCAGGTAGTGGTATAGCCACTTGAGGTGCCTGGAACCGCAAAATCATCCTCCCCACACCCACCCCTATACCATCTTCTGCATGGAGTAGCAACTAATGTAATTACAGAAAACATTCAACATTTAATGTAAAGTTGTGTTTGACTCAGCCCCAAAATGTTCCTAGATAGGGCCATTTAGTACATATTTTTCAAAACCCTTTTCAGGGGGGCTCCCAGACAGTGTTGTGTATTGTGGGGGTGGAGATGGTAAGGGGGGGGGGGGTGTAGTGGAACTCCATCCTCTATTTTTTGTATCATTAATATACATGCCAACACTTGACTGGTACCTTCAGATACATTAATCACATTCTCTTTTCACTTGGGGTCTTTTTGTGCCGATTATATCATGTCAGGCATGTTCTATATCAGCTTAGTGGTAACAGCGAACTGTGAACAACTTTGCCTGTGGTGCATTCATCAATTAATATTTGCTGCTGAATATCAATTTTTAAAAAAATGTCCAACTGTGAGAGTGGATGCCCCCTCCCAACCCTATTCACTGTGATTGGGTCTCAACTTCTGAAAGGGAGTACCCCAACCCATACAACTTTTCAGTTGGGAAAACATCACTGCTCCATCTTCTCAGGTCTTTGAGCTTCATGATATGGAGAATATCATGTTGGCACCTCTACCCACTTAGCCAAAATAAGATGATTGCAACATGGGCACTAAACAAATATTGTGTGTTCTTGAGTTGCAATCCTGATGCCCATTGTTAACTGGTAGAGTGCTAAATTGTTTTTGGATGTCAAAATTTGTTCGCATGTCTTTGCCTTGTTACAATTTATGGAATAGTGTACACTCCCATAAATACAAGCCAAAGACATTCAGCTGAAATAAATTCACTTCAAAGTGAACTACATCCACAGAATACGAAACCTTTAAGTTGTGGTACCTGCACTTAATAATGGAGCCTAAATATGGGCTTCCAGCACTTAACCAGTTAACAAGACTGATATTGCTATAATTTCTACATTCAAGGCTTTCATTCCAACATCATAGAAACATACTGAACAAGACTAACAGTGACTGCCCGGCCACAGATTCCCCCGAACTAAGACGTTGATCTGTGACCTTGACCTCCATCGAACAAACATAAATTTTGTGAGCGACACATCGCCCCCATAAGCAACATGTATGCCAAGTTTCAACAAAGCACCTCAGAGTTATGGAGCAGACAAGAAAATCTTCCTGATGGACAGATGGACAGGCAGACAGAAAAAAATGACAAACACTATATGCCCCCAAAATTTTTTGGGGGGGCATAAAAATATGTCGGGAGTTTTCCTGGAGAGTCTGGAAAATAGAATAGACTTCAAACCACAAGCTTAAAAATTTGACCCCAGAATTTTCACATATCAAGCAACAAGTGTCATTTGCAGTGGTTTCTAGTCAAGTCTTGGCACCTAATACAGGCAGCCAAGATCAGAATAGAAAGAATGACAGTTTGAATTTTGGTGAACCTTACCTCAATTCCAGTACATCAATGGTGATCAGATCTTAGATTCTAAGGCATGTGTTTGAATTTTTAAGATGTAACACATTCCTGAAAAATATGATGTGCTGAACACATACTTGAGTATTTAAATCATGTATCTGAATGAAAAAAAAAATCAGTGCAAGATTTAATTATCATAGCCACTGAGCAGAAAATATAGAAACTGACTGATGACTTTAACCATTTACAATGCACAGCCTGTTTCTGTCCTGCACTGTGAATATTTTCAAACACAGTGGAGTCCACTTAATAATATATTTCTAAATTAACCCTTAGGTCTGGAGATTAATTTTATGTTAATAACTACTGCATGTACATGTACACAGCTGCAGTTGACTTAACAGTGTTTCTACATTATTGTTGGCTGCCTGTACAGGCAGCCAACAATGATGTAAAAACACTGTCAAGATAAATTCAGCTCACTGGTCGCGTTCTCAAGGAAAAATCCACTTACCACAATAATTTCAGAGCAATATATAAAAGGGGCTTTTGTGGCTGTGTGGGGACTTGAGGGTTAAATAACCTTGTTAACTGAATATAATTTCCAAACCCCAAACCATTTTCCAAACCTTCAGTGCAAATTTAACCTGTTAATTGCTATAAGATTATAGAGTAAACTCCTGCTAATTGAATACAAAATCTTGAGATATGTCAAAATATAATTCTGACAACCACCAGTCTTTCAATTTTGTAAAATGTAGTTGTGCCAAGTGTGGCGCTGACCATTTCTAATTCGCAAGTGCCATTTTCCGACTTACGAAACGCTCAGCTATTGTGAAAAAGTTACGGAAATGGCGATGTTTTAATAGAATACAGCATGTGTAAGATAGTGACCGTCTATCATACACACGCTGTATTCTATTAAAAAATATCCCCGTTTTCATAGTGACATTAAGTCGCGTTTATTGGGTCATAACAATGAAAGTGTCATTGACACTGTAGCTTAACTTGTGTGTTGTATTTGATGAAAAGGATAATGTTCAATGTTTATGAAAGGATTATGAAATAAGACAAGAATTGTGATACTTGGGAATATGTTCATTTCTGTTCCATGTATGCTATGTTTTTGATAAAAATAATATGAGGTGTACACTGTACTAAAGAGCTGAGGGGTGAGTTAATATGACCTCACAGTTAATGTATGTGGCCCTCACAGTTAACGTATATCATTGAAAGTTATGAAGTTACAGTGAAATTATTCCAAAACGAGTCATCCTATCAAGTTACATTGAAATCCCTTCATAAATATGGCCTGCAGACGGTGCTAAAGGTTTTCAGGTTTCGGGCCCCTGTAGCCGTCAGTTTCCCAATTGCATCCAAAGGGGACGTTCTCATCTAGACATTATATGAAGTCAAACCTACCAAGTTACAATGAAATCCCTTCATAAATATGACCTGTAGACTGAAGGCGTCACAGTTGACCAATCACGACCAAAAGGGGATGTCATCATCTAGGCATTATATGGAGTCAAACTAACAGGTTACAATGAAATCCTTCCATAAATATGACCTATAGACTATGCTAAAGGTTTCGGGGTTTTGGGCTCGGGCAGCCATCAAGGCTGAATGATCGCGACCAAAAGGGGATGTTCTCATCTAGACATTCTTTGGAGTCATCCTACCAAGGTACAATGAAATCCCTTCATAAATATCACCTGTAGACTGTGCAAAAGGTTTTCAGGCTTCAGGCCACTGTAGCCATCACAGTTGCCTAATGGTGTCCAAAAGGGGCTGTTTTCATCTAGACATTATATGAAGTCAACCTACCAAGTTACAATGAAATCCCTTCATAAATGTGAACTGAGACTGTGCTAAAGGTTTTTGGGCTTTGGGATCGGGCAGCCATCATGGTTGAATGATCGCAACCAGAAGGGGACATTCTCATTTGGGCATCTGGAGTGATCCTACAAAGTTACAATGAAATCCCTTCATAAATATGACCTGTAGACCATGCTCAAGATTTTTGGGCTTCGGGCACCTGTAGCCATCACAGTTGACCAATCACGACCAAAAGGGGATGTCATCATCTAGGCATTATATGGAGTCAACCTAACAAGTTACAATGAAATCCTTCCATAAATACAACCTATAGACTATGCTAAAGGTTTTTGGGCTCAGGCAGCCATCAAGGCTGAATGATCGCAACCAAAAGGGGACATTCTCATCCAGACATTATTTGGAGTCATCCTACCAAGCTACAATGAAATCCCTTCATAATTATGACCTGTAGACTGTTCTAAAGGTTTTCGGGCCCCTGTAGCTGTCACAATTGCCCAATCGTGTCCAAAAGGGGACGTTCTCGTCTAGACATCATATGAAGTCAAACCTACCAAGTTACAATGAAATCCCTTAATAAATATGACCTGTAGACTGTGCTAAAGGCATTCGGGCTTCGGGCTCGGGCAGCCATAATGGTTGAATGATCGCAACCAAAAGGGGACATTCTCATCTGGGCATCATCTGGAGTGATCCTATGAAGTTACAATGAAATCCCTTCATAAATATGACCTGTGGACTGTGTTCAAGATTTTCGAGCTTCGGGCACCTGTAGCCATCACAGTTCACCAATAACGACCAAAAGGGGATGCCATCATCTAGGCATTATATGGAGTCAACCCAACAAGTTACAATGAAATCCTTCCATAAATACGACCTATAGACTATGCTAAAGGTCTTTGGGCTCGGGCAGATGATCGTGACCAAAAGGGAATGTTCTCATCTGGACATTATTTGGAGTCATCCTACCAAGCTACAATGAAATCCCTTCATAATTATGACCTGTAGACTGTTCTACAGGTTTTCGGGCTTCGGGCCCCTGTAACCGTCAAAGTTGCCCAATCGTGTCCAAAAGAGGACGTTCTCATCTAGACATTATATGAAGTCAACCTACCAAGTTAACATGAAATCCCTTCATAAATGTGAACTGAAGACTGTGCTATAGGTTTTTGGGCTTTGGGCTCGGGCAGCCATCATGGTTGAATGATCCCAACCAAAAGGGGACATTCTCATTTGGGCATCATCTGGAGTGATCCTACGAAGTTACAATGAAATCCCTTCATAAATATGACCTGTAGAGTGTGCTCAAGATTTTTGGGCTTCGGGCACCTGTAGCCATCACAGTTGACCAATCACGACCAAGAGGGGATGTCATCATCTAGGCATTATATGGAGTCAACCTAACTGGTTACAATGAAATCCTTCCATAATATGACCTTTTGCCTATGCTAAAGGTTTTGGGGCTCGGGCACCCATCAAGGCTGAATGATCGCGATCAAAATGGGACGTTCTCATCTAGACATTATTTGGAGTCATCCTACCAAGTTACAATGAAATCCCTTCAAGTTCATAAATATGACCTGTAGACTGTGCTAAAGGTTTTCGGGCTTCGGGCTTCGGGCCCCTGTAGCTGTTACAGTTGCCCAATCACGTTCAAAAGGGGACTTTCTCATCTAGACATTATATGAAGTCAACCCACCAAGTTACAATGAAATTCCTCAATATATATGACCTGTAGACTGTGCTAAAGGTTTTCGGGTTTTGGGCTCGGGCTGTCGTCACGGTTGGCAGATCACCCCCAAATGGGAAAATTCTCATCTAGACATCATAAGGAGTCATCCTACCAAGTTACAATGAAATCCCTCCATATTAAACATGACCTTCAGACTGTGCTAAAAGTTTTGGGGTTTTGGGCTTGGGCAGCCATCACGGTTGACAGATCATGCCCTTCATAAATACAACCTGTAGACTATGCTAGTGGTTTTCAGGTTTTGGGCTCGGGCAGCCATACCGGTTGACCGATTGCGACCAAAAGGAGACGTTCTCATCTAGACATGACCCCAAACCTGCATATGAAATTTCGTGACGATCAGACAGGAACTGCGGGGGTGTAGCCCATGTTAAAGGAAAATGTGAACAGACTCACAGACACAGACTCACTCACAGACTAACAGACTTCCGCACACATGATGGCAATAGCTTATCTTGACTTTGTCAAGTTAAGCTAATAAAACAAGAGGCCCCAGGGGGCCTTAGGGCGCTCACCTCACTTGGTAGTCTAAATATCAAACCAGGGACTTGACTTGAATAAGCTGCATACGTCCCTCCTAAGAAAAGCATATACCAACTGGATGAAGCGATTGTGCCCACATAATACACAGGATTTTTCTTCTATTTTCAGTTCATGCACTTTTACATCCCAAAACTGAGATAAACGCATAAAAAACAGATTTTTTTTATTTTTGTTCGGAAATTTTTGAAGTCCCAAACAAAATATTTTCAGACTAAAATTTTTTTTTTCTTCTTAAAATTGACCAAAAGGCATAAAAAACCAAAAAACTAATTTCTGGATTTTGGTCAAAAATTTTCTAAGTCCCACCTGGACCCCAAATTTTCAGTGTGGAAAAAAAATAATTTTTTGTCTTAAAATTTACCAAAATGCATAAAAACAAAAAACTCATTTCCGGATTTTGGTCCAAAATTTCTAAGTCTGGACCGGTACCCCAAATTTTCAGCTTAAATATGAACCCAGGGATTTGGCTTGAACAAACTTGAATCTCACCTCCCTAAGCATGCTGCATACCAAATATCAAAAGATTCCTATTGGTAGGTCTGAAGAAGAAGATTTTTAAAGAATATTCCTCATAATGCACTAATTTAAACATTTGGGCTCCCAAGAGAGCCCAAATATGGACCCAGGAAATTGATTTCAATAAACATGTGAAACAATCTTCCAAAGATGTTATATTTGAAATTTGAAAGCTTTTGGAGCAGTGGTTTGGGAGAAAAGTAGTGTTAAATGTTTTTCCCATTACCTACAGTGTTAAAAAATGCTGACTCAGCACTTTTTCAAAAGTCCCCCAAAAGTACCCCATAATAAAACCGATAGCAATTCTTTTTACCATTCCATTCTGTTGGTCCTAAGGAAGCTTCACACCAAATAAGAATTCTCAGTGCCGCGTAGTTTTGGAGATATGGGCATTTTAAAGTAAGTACTTATGACCCAATAAGCCCTCATATCAAATTTGGTTCAAATCTGCCTCTCAGTTTGGAAAATAGAAATTATGGGCTTGACGAAAATTCTTGCCTCTCCCAGAACAAAGGCAAATATTGCCTGTCAAACTTCTCTTGAACAAACTTGAGTCTACACCTCAAATGGAAGCTGCATACCAAATATCAAGTCTCTGCTATGGCTGGTTCATGAGATTTTTTAAAATTTTTTGCATTTTGGCCCCACCCCCCCTCCTCAATATGAGCAGAAACCCAATTTGAAGAAAAACCCAAATGCCCCTATATAACCGCTACTCATGTGAATTTGCAATGAACTGCAGCCAGTGGCTTGGGAGAAAATGACCCAATCACCACCTTCATGATGGACGACAAACGATGGACAAAAAGTGATCAGAAAAGCTCACCCATGTTCATTATTTCGAATATTTTTTTTCAAAAAATAAATCCACAAACTAGAGTGAAATGCACGCTCAGAATCGAAAGTAGAATACACAGTTTGAATATGGAAAAACCGGAACCGGGAATAATAACTAGAATAGTATGGAATTGTGATGGGTACGTCTACAGTTTTTCTGATGAACCAATTTCATCACATTTAAATTGGGATTCTCTGTGGCATCGACTGTTGATGTGTCAGCTTGTTTGAAGTTGCAACATAGTTTCCGGACTTCTTTTGAAAGTGAAACCTACACCGGGACTGTACCATGTAGTTGTATATTACTGCATAAGGGCATGCGTACGTGTTATCGATGCCTGATGAGCATTAACCCCACTTGTGTTAAGGTAATTCAAACATTCAAACAGATGATCATATGCCGCGCTGCTTTTTGCCAAGGTGCAGCATTTGTGGCACAGAGCTTTTCAATGAAAGTGTCAATGACACTGTAGCTCAACTTGACAGACTTGAACTTGGTAAGTTATAAATGAAATGGCAAAATTGAAGATCATTGGTACCAATGTCATTTTTTTTGCCAGTGGCAACATTTTTTGACAGAAACCAAAGAAAATCGATAGCTCCCATCTAGAGGCCTCCCCAAATAAGCATGCCAGGTTTCAAAGCAATCCGATCATAAATGTGCCCTGTAGGGTGTATAAAAGGGAAATATTGTGGTCTGACTAGACTAAATTCTAAGAACGTTGGCCGTGGCAACATTTTTTGACGGAAATGGAAGAAAATCGATAGCTCCCATCTAGAGGTCACCGTAAATAAGCATACCAGGTTTCAAAGCAATCTAATCATAAATGTGCCCTGTAGGGTGAGCCAAAGGGAAATATTGTGATCTGACTAAACTAAGTTCTAAGAATGTTGGCTGCGGCAACATTTTTTGATGGAAATTGAAGAAAATCGATAGCTCCCATCTAGAGGTCACCCCAAACAAGCATGAAAGGTTTCAAAGCAATCCGATCATAAATGTGCCCTGTAGGGTGTGCCAGAGGGAAATACTGAGTCTTCTGACTAAACTAAGTTCTAAGAACGTTGGCCGCGGCAACATTTTTTGACAGAAATTGCAGAAAATCGATAGTTCCCATCTAGAGGTCTCCCCAAACAAGCATACCAGGTTTCAAAGCAATCTGATCATAAATGGGCCCTGTAGGGTGTGCCAAAGGAAAATATTGAGGTCTGACTAAACTAAGTTCTACGAACGTTGGCCGTGGCAACATTTTTTGCCGGAAATTGAAGAAAATCGATAGCTCCCATCTAGAGGTCACCCTAAATAAGCATACCAGGTTTCAAAGCAATCAAATGATAAATGTGCCCTGTAGGGTGTGCCAAAGGGAAATATTGTGGTTTGACTAAACTAAGTTCTAAGAACGTTGGCCGCTGCAACATTTTTTGACGGAAATTGAAGAAAATCGATAGCTCCCATCTAGAGGTCACCCCAAACAAGCATGCCACATTTCAAAGCAATCCGATCATAAATGTACCCTGTAGGGTGTGCCAAAGGGAAATATTGAGTCTTCTGACTAAACTAAGTTCTAAGAACGTTGGCCGCGGCAACATTTTTTGACAGAAATTGAAGAAAATCGATAGCACCCATCTAGAGGTCTCCCCAAACAAGCATACCAGGTTTCAAAGCAATCAGATCATAAATGTGCCCTGTAGGGTGTGCCAAAGGGAAATATTGAGGTCTGACTAAACTAAGTTCTACGAACATTGGCCGTGGCAACATTTTTTGCCGGAAATTGAAGAAAATCGATAGCTCCCATCTAGAGGTCACCCTAAATGAGCATACCAGGTTTCAAAGCAATCAAATCATAAATGTGCCCTGTAGGGTGTGCCAAAGGGAAATATTGTGGTTTGACTAAACTAAGTTCTAAGAACATTGGCCGCGGCAACATTTTTTGACGGAAATTGAAGAAAATCGATAGCTCCCATCTAGAGGTCACCCCAAACAAGCATGCCAAGTTTCAAAGTAATCTGATCATAAATGCGACCTGTGAGGTGTGCCAAAGGAAATTGTGGACGTACGTACTAACGTACTAACATACTAACGTACGTACGTACGTACGCCGACGGACGAGAAGTGATGGCAATAGCTCAGCTTGACTTTGTCAAGTTGAGCTAAAAATGCATCCGCAATGGCGTGCAATGACACACCTCAACATCAAAAGACTGCAACCACTGAATTTCCAATGTTTATAGACCTATTTTGCAGTGTTCAGGCTGCTGGGTGACAATTTAGCCAAATGCACTAAAAATTTTGATTTGGCACTAAACATTGCCGATTGGCTAAAAATTTGGCACTAAACTTTTTTCTTTTTTGCTCTTATACAGAAAATTCACAGCAGCAATTTATTATTTATTTATTGCTGTTTAAGGCCACATATGTCTCCACAATGGCCAATCGTGACCACTACATTGAGATAAAGACAAGTTTAGTCAATTGTTTATACCCATGTTGCCCATTTTATAGGACCTCCAACCCAAGCATTGGTGACTGGGTACTATTTTACCAGTAAAATGGAGCTTGTTTACCACATTAAACAGGCAGTTTCACTTTCTGGAGTTCCTACAGGAATGACAGTATGACAAGAGGCCCCATGAGGCCTGAGGCATGCACCTGACAATAGTTGTTTAAAGAAGGACTTAATATCTACAGCTGGTTAACACTACTGAGGAATGAAGTTATTTCATTATTTATAACTTTGTTGTCCATGCCAAATTGGGTTTTTCAGTACTGGGATGCTACCACAGAAACAATGCCCCGATTTATTTATATATTGGTGTTTTAAGGTCACATATTTCTGCACAATGGCTAATCATGACCACGACCATTTTATGGGTGGAGGAAGCCAGAGTACCCGGAGAGAACCACCGAGCAACGGCGAGCAGCTGTCAGCTCCCCAACTTACTAACTCCACACAAGCAGGGTTAGCATTGGTTGAAGACAGGTGCACCATCGACGTGCAGTACGCCTTAGTACACAGCATCACCGTGCCCCCACGTGGGCAATGGGAATGCCCCGATTCCCAGTAATGCAAAACTTGAGAGTTCAAATATCAACCTAGGAACTTAACTTGAACAAACTTGAGTCTGAGCCCTTCCCTTCCACCACCAGGATGCTGTATACCAAATGTGAAAGCATTCTGACTGGGGGATCTGAAGGAGAGGATTTTTAAAGAAATTTCCTCATACTGCACTAAGTTGAAATTCGGGCTACCATAGAAGGCCGAAATATTAACCCAGGGACCCGATTCGAACAAACTTGAATCTCACCCCCCCAGAGATGTTGTATACCAAATACAAAAGCATTCTGACTGGTGGACCTAGAGAAGGTGATTTTTAAAGAAATTCACTCATATTACACTAAGTTAAAATTCAGGCTCCCATATAAAGCCCAAATATTAACTCAGGGACTTGATTTGAACAAACTTGAATCTGATCCCCCTAGAGATATTGTATACCAAATATGAAAGCATTCTGACAGGTGGATCTGAAGAAGATTTTTAAAGATCATTCACCATATTTCCCGAAGCAGGGCTCGCCTTGAGTAAAATGGTCGGGGCCTAAAAAAAGTGCCCCACATATTGAGGTCGGGGCCTTTTCGGGGCTGATTTTCCATTTTGTCCGTTATTGTTAGAGCTTTTTTGTGGAAAATGTCGGGGCTTGAAAAAAAGCCCCCAGCAAGTGCTCCTCGGGGCTGATCTCGGGGCCTGGGCTGATCAGCCCCGACTCAAGGCAAGCCCTGCGAAGTTAAAAATTTGGGCTCCTGTATTGAGCCCAAATATGAACCAAATGGCTTCATTTTAACTAACTTGTATCTGACTCCCCCCCCCCCCCCCCCCCCCCACCACCCCAATGGTAATTTTGTTTTACCATTTCCATTCTACTGGTCCTAAGGATGCTTCATACCAAATAACAGTTCTCCATTCTGTGTGGTTTTTGGAAATATGGGCATTTGAAAATATTTCTATTTTCTGCTCGTGAGGTTTCCACGGGGACACGGGAAAATTTTGTTATTGCATGAATCAAGTACTTATGACTCAATAATACCACAAATTTGGTTCAAATCGGCCCATCGGTTCAGCAAATAGAAATTTTGGGTGGGGCCAAAAATCTTGCCCCTCCCATTGCAATCTCAAATATTGATCCACAAACTTTGTTTGAATAAACTTGATTCAACACCTCAAAAGGAAGCTCCATACTAAATATCAAGTCACTGTACGTACTGGTTCATGAGAAGATTTTTTAAGAATTTTGGTGAATTTTCCCCCACCCCCCTCCTTTTGAGGCTGGACAGTTGATTTGAAAAAAAAAACAAAATGTGATGTCAGAACAAGCGATCACCTCAAATATAACTAAAATTGGTTCAGTGGTTTAGGAGGGGCAGGTGTAAACACCATGTTCACAGATGACGGACAGCATCTGATGCTGGATGGTGAGCGATCACTATAGATCATGATCATCCTGACTTTTAGTCAGGTGAGCTAAAAACTGTTGATGAAAAAACAAAATAATTATTTTATTACTTGTCATAAAATGAAATCAGCAGCCCGCAATTTAGGTGGAATCAATCATAGATTTTCACGAAGTACCCTTAAGCTCTGTTGCGGTGTCAAGAATGTAAGGCTGGTTCACATGACTAACAGAAAGAGGATAAGGTGACAGACCAGTATTCAGACAAACACTTTACATGGTCATTTCTTCAAGACAAAAACAGCATTGGTATGGATAAATTCTTCATACCACTGATCTGCTACGTCCAGTACAGGCATGTCAATCGGTTCCTGTACTGGTATCAGTACCATCAGTACTTGGCCATTTTAGAGGTGCCAGTACCAGGAATCAAGTACCAGCAGTATTCGGTACTATATCAGGGTAATCACCAAATATATGTAATATGGTATAAAATGCTATCTGAAACTCAATTTCCTGTATATACTCGAGTCTAGTCATTTTATCATATATAAGCGTATGAGGACTCTGCCTCATGGGATTAGTGTATCAAGTTCAACACACAATGCAAGTCATAGTGGCTTGTCAACTCTCTTTTTGATCTGCTAAATTTGTAACGATGCATGATTGAAGTAAAAACATTATGTTTTTCGAAATTAAAATGTACATCCTGACAAAGATGACCTTGTAGCATTGCATGTGCCGGAATCAATGCCTTTGAAGTTTATTTATTGGGTTTAATGACACTTTCTATAACCAGGGTCACCTCGTGTTGGAGCCTCAGAAATTTGATTCACAGTCACTACAGGTGTGAAGTCATAATGAGAATAGCTAAGAGCCTGAGATACTTGGTGCATTTCCATTGAACTTGTGCACATAGTGATATTCTGATTAATTCTGCAAGCTTAAAATGGCAAGTTGTTCAAGGTCGTTTCATTCAAGAAACAATACCTTTGAAAGGTTTAGATCTCCTGAAAAGCTGTACCACCTTGAAGAAATTTACTGTTAATTACAGTAAAGTTGTTAAAGAGCAGACTAAGGCAAAAACTGAAGCAATGAGAACAAATGAAGCATGTTTCTCCATTACATTAGTTGAATTGACAAGTTCTCGAAATCATCAATATTTCAATGTAAATCTGCATGCGCCACATGAAGTTATTAATTTTGGACTTTCACATGCCTCGAGGAGCATTAAGGCCACAGATAGTCATGAAGAAATTCAACCAAATCGGCCTAAATTTCAATTGTGCGAATAATGATAATGGAGGTACTACTGAAGTAGTGTGTGCAACAACAGATGGGGCATCCGCCACAATGAAATTCGGGTGTGATATTTGTGAGCAACACACAGCCTGTTACACACATGCAATCCACTTTGCAGTTCAGAGTATTTTCTACAAGGGGCTGTTGGTAACCATTGATAATCAGGAGGTAGATTAATCTAGCAAGGATTCGATTGACAGTGAACTGTGCAATGAAGTCAATGACGAACGTTTTGACAGTGATGTGAATGAGTCTTATGAATCAGACATTCGAGAAATATCTGACTCTGTTTTGGCTATTGTAAACTAGAGGTGTGACTGTCCCAGATGAGCCTGTCCTTCCCCCCCCCCCCCCCACCCACGCCATAATTATTCTATAAGATGAAAAGAGGCACAACTCTGGTTAAAAAAGTGCGATCAAAATTTTAATCACTGGTGCACAGGTTCCCATGGTAGTGAACATCCATACCAAGTTTCAAAGGAATTGACCCATAAACATTTGAGAAAATCTATGGACAAAATTCAGGCATTCTAAGACAAAAAAGGGCATAACTCTGGCACAAAAGTCAGATCGAAACTATAATCATAGGTGCATAGGTTCCCATGGTACTACTGAACATCCATACCAAGTTTCCAAGGAATCTCCGGACAAAATTCAAGTATTTTAAGATGAAATGGGGCATAACTCTGGGAAAAAAAAGTCCGATCAAAATTACAATCGCAGGTGCACTGGTTCCTGTGGTTGTGAGCATCCATACCAAGTTTCAAAAGAATCAACCCATAAACATCTGAGAAAAACTCTGGACAAAATTATAGGCCTGCTTTTTCAAGTCAGAAGGGGGCATAATTCTGGCAAAAATAATCCAACTGAAACTATAATCACAGGTGCACAGGTACCCATGGTGGTCAGCCTTCATATCAAGTTTTGTGCAGATTGGTGCATAAACGTCTGAAAAAATCCCCGGACAAAATTATGTCTATGGATGGATGGACAGACAGCGCCCCAACTCGTTGCGGGATGTATAATAAAGTCAGGAAATTGGTGATTCAGATATGCTGGAGCTTGCTGGTTAATTAATGATCAGCACCAATGCTATGTTCGTGCAAAAAAATTGGAGATGGTCAAACATTTCTTAAAATTCAAGTCTTCTATTGAGAAAGTTCCAATTGACTTCCCACAAGTTAAGATAGACATCAGTGACAATGAATTCACTGTTTTGTGAGACTTAGCTGACGCTCTTGAACCTGCGAAGTTAGCTTTCTAGTGTTTATATAGCCAGTCGATGAATTTGATCAAAGCTCATGCAGTGTTCAATTTTCTCCTAAAATAATTATCCCGAAGGTCTGGAATACTTGACAAATCAATGTATGAGGCAATTCTCAATGGTTTTTCTGAGCAATGGCCAAATCATGTTTTAGATCTCTGAAGATATCCACATAAATCTTGATTGTTTTCTCCTAGCTCAAAGATGCAGTACTCATTTGATGTTTTCAAAATGGCCTCAAAAAGTCAACGAGGAACCCGGACACAAAACTCATACAACTTCACCCTATTGATTGTCCAGTGGAAGATCATAGTAATAGTTCCTCAAGTGCTAGTGATACTGACAATATGAAAACTTTTGAGAATGACCCAATGCTAAAGCAATTACAGAAAGAACTCAATTATGTATCAGAATCTGCTGCTTGTCATGATTTCAAAATGTGGCAAGGAACTAAGGTTCGCCCTTCAAGTCTGGAACTGTTGTATAGAGATTTATCCACCATACAATCAACAAGCTGTCAAGCAGAATACACTTTCTCTGCATGCACATTGTTCTGTACTAAAATATGTGTATGTATGAGCAATGAATTGTTGGATGCCCTCACGTTTATCTGCGCTTACTATCTATTAGACACAAGTAAATCTTGAACTTGCAGAGTGACACGACTTATATGCATTAACATTTGGCGATATTTTCTTTTGACCTCATATGTCATGTTCCGAATTGAACTGAACTCTTTGAATGTTTAAGCTTGACTCAGCATTTTTCTATTTTATGTTTTCCGTATTAACTATGACAATAAGCTTTGTTGTTACATTTACTGACTTTATTCAATACCTAATTATAGTTCAACTGATTTGTTACTGGTACCGAGAATGGGGTACCACCATCAATACCGTACCGATACTGACTTTGGTGGTACCGTCGGAACTTTGACATGCCTGATCCAGTATGTCAAAATTAATTAAGTGATTAATCTATTGTTGTCTTAAGTGCAATAATGTGTGACATATTCAGTTTTAGATATTATTTAAGTCACTGGCATAGGTAAAAAGTGGACAGACACTCTCAGTTCTCCATTGCCACGTCACCCACATACTGGTACCAAAGATTTTGTAAAAAAAAAAAAAAATATTGAATGACTATCTGTTCACACTAAAAAGTAAATGCCAAATGTCATAATATCAAGAGCCTTTGTATTCTGGACACCGATTAAAAAAAATTCTCTGATGGTTAGACATCTCTTAAACTCTTCAAATTGGTGTAAGGCCATGGAATTTGGGGATGCAAACATCATCTTATCAGAGCTACTTGTGTTAAACAATTTATTCTAAATTGTATTAAAAGTATGGTAAATGGTTTGGTGTTATATGCAGTTAACAGAATTATTTAAGAAAAAAAAGAAATATCCCATTAAGTGGGGTCTCATGTATTGTAAATTTGCCAATTATAACCTCTGTCCATTTCCAGGTGACATCACTGCTTTTGAACAAACTTTCACGAGTCCCTAAAAAAACCTTTTGAAAGCATTTATTCAAAGCAGATTTATTTCTTGTCATGTCTTGACTTCTTATAGGCAAAGGCACAGAAAACACATGACTAGGAAACTAGTTTGTGCTTGAACAGTGTCATGTAAATTATTAGAAACAATATGGGTCTCCAAGGGTTAAATTCACTTGAAAAAATCTTATGTCATGCATGAAAACATAAACCCCAAAAATAACATGATAAAAATTATATATATGAATGTTGCTGCACTTTACATGCTAAACCAGTGTTCACTTTGTATTCAAGCTTCAGTAAAAGGACTTGAAAAACATAAGGCTAATAATTGAAATACTTCATCAAAACAAATGGAAATGCAAGTAAAAATATTCACACTCAACACAGTATATTTCTGTTCAACCCATTAACCTTTTATCTAACACACACGATATTAAATTTTTTAATTTTTTTAAATTTTTCCAAAAAAGTCATTAAAAGTTAAAACCATACCATGTTATGCCTCATTGGAATGGGCTTGATGGGCTCATTCCAGTGAGGGGTCACATAAGGGTTTGTTGAAATTTTGTTTGTTTATCTCCTCAATTTTTAAGTAACATGGGCAGATGTGTCCAATTTGTTAGATAAAGGGTTAACCCTCTGCACACTGACATCAAACTATCCAAATTTCAAGCTGTAAATATTTCCAATACTGCAACTAGGAACTGAACCAACACAATTTTGTTTGAAAGAGTTGACTGAGCTTTGTCACAAAAGATTGAATTGGTTAAATTTTTCCCATAATGCAACTAGAAATTTAATCTATTCAATCTCATTTGATTGGGCTCACTGAGCTATGTCAAACAAGAATGAATTCAATCAATTCCGAGTTGCATTATGAAAAAAAAAATCTACTTTAAATTTTGGTATTTTGATATCAGTGCACATTTATTTATTTACTGGTGTTTAAGATCACTTTCAGCATCTTAGGCTATCTCATGATCGCAACATGGGGATGAAGTCAAGCTTAGCTGATCGTTTAATACTATGCTGCCCACTTCTGAGGACTTCCATCCCAGGCATTTGTTCCAGGTCCTAAGTACTGTTTTACCAGCAAAGCTACACTTGTTTACTGTAGTAAACAAGCACTGTTCCACTTGGCAGGCTCATTGGAAAGCTGAACAAATATTTTTTTACTTTTTATTAGATTTTTTGTTTCTAGTTTATTGCGGCTGGAGGTTACTTTCAGTATCTGTGGCTACATCACAACTGCAACACAGCTACAAAGTCAAGTTTATCGAACTGTTAATACTATTAATAGAGGATTCACATCACAGGCAAGTTCCTTTTCCTATTATGCCAGTGACATGGAACCTTTCTACCACAGTAAACAAGCACTGGTCCACTTTATGAGTTTCCTTTGGAGACTTTGTATTACATATCCACCACAATACTAATATTTATCCCACACCCAAGAAAACACAGAAATCCAAAACAATTATTCATTTAAAAAAAAAAAATTATTGATATTTTTTATGGATAATCAAGAAAGGATGGCTGGGATTCAGTGCTTCATTTCTGTCAAAACAAGGCGAGCAAAAAACAAGGCAAGCAAAAAGTAGTGCACAAACATTTTTTAAGTGCTTTGTTAGAGAAACCAATATTGTCATCACAGATGAGCTCAGCCCGGTATTAGTTTAAATTAAGACAAACACCTTAGTGCACTTTGTACAAGACAAGAATATCACTAGGTCTGTCTGTTTTTTTGGAATTTAATGACACTTTCAACAGCTAGGGTCATATTATGTCAGCCAGTTTTCAAATGGCGAAAGTTGGAGGGTCCAGAGAGAACCAGTAAACAGAGACAAGCAACTGTCAAGACCCTTCAACTTACTAACCAGGCACAAGCAGAGTTAGTGTTGGTTGGGTGGCAAATGCACCATCGATGTGCAGTATGCCTTAGTACACAATGCCACCATGCTCCCACATGGGCAGTCGGGATTAAGGGTCTTGCTCAAGGACACGACACAGATGGTATGGGGGTAGGATTAAACCGCTGACCTTTTGGTTTAAAGTCCATTGCCCTAACCACCACCACTTCACAGTGCTCTCTACACAAAGCAAGTAACTATATACAATGAAACCCTATTAGTATTATTATTTATTGGTGTTTAATGTCACATACTTATGCACAATGGCTACTCATGACCATGTGAAACCCTGTTAAATGAATAGCCATTTTGCCAGAGGAAAAAATTCAAATATTGAGACACGTTTTGTAATTTCCCTATATTCTCAGATATTCTGGTGATAAACATTTGTTGTATTATAACTTGTTTGACAGAGCACATTGAGCTCTGTCAAACAAGATATAACAGATTAAATGCCTATATTGAATGTACCAAGGTCAAATAGTCTGGTAATTGTGGGAAATTCAGTATTTGTGTAAGTAATTCTTTGATAGATTACAAGATTTTTTATTTCATTAACCCTTTACCAAAGGAGACGATATTCAAATTTATGATTTTAAATATAATTTTTCCAAAATTTTCAAAATATTTTAAAACTAGAGATGGTCTGTCACCCGGTATACCCCCACTGTGGCATACTGCTTAGTGTGGGTGACTGAAAAGGGGCATTCAATTTTTCTAAGTAAAAAAAAAATCCTATATGGCCACCAGTCGGCCATCTTGAAACTGAGCGGGAAAGAAATTATGTCACGCACTTCCCCTCATCATGTTGATCATTTTTGTGAAGTTTCATGAAAATGCGGCTAAAACTGTGGAAGTAGTTCACTCCACAAGTTTACATGTGCAACAGACCGACGAAGTTGACTCCTATATACCACCTAAACTTCGTTTTGTGGGGGTATAAAAACCATATCATGTGACCCCTCACTGGAATGAGCTCAATGAGCTCGTTCCAAAGAGGGGTCACATAATATAGTTTTGTTGTAATTTTCTGAAAATTGATATTTTTTCAACTGCTGAATTTGCATATTATGTGGGCAGATGCAGCCAATTCGTTAGGTAAAGGGTTAACATGAGTTTGCTCTATAACCTATATGCAATTTACAAGTTAAATTTGTTCTGAAAGTATGGTAAATAGTTTGGTGTTTAGAAGGGTATGTAATTAACCAGATTATTCATTCAAGAAATATTAAATTGAGTCAGCTCCCCATGTACATACTGAAGATGAATTTTTCCACTGGGAGTAATGTAATAACATATAACATTACTTTGAAAATCATTTACTCTTTTTTCAATATTTGGTTTGTTTATAAACTTTATCAAACATCATAGTTTCTAGTTATTTGTTAGTGTTTAAGGGACTTTCAGCATATATGGCAACATCATGACCACAACACAAGAATAAAGTCAAGTTCAGAGCATCACTGATACCTACGTGTTCCACTTTAAAGGATTTCCACCCCAGGTGTTGGTTAAAGGTCCTATTTTACCCATAACACAGAACAATGTAAACAAGGACTGCTTCACTTCACAGAATTCTCACAAACTCACAATGGATATCAAATAATGAAAAAGTTTTTTTTCTTTCTTTTCTTCTTTCTTTCAATGAATCGACCTGTATTTTAGTGCTATGACGTACATATTGAATTTTATGTTTGTTTTCTTTTGCGAGACTGAATGCTACATGTGATGTTCTTGAGATTAAAGGTCACCTATATGCCTTAACATGACCACAACACAAGTATTTGGTTAGGTTCAGCAAACTGTTTTAATTATATTGTGTTGGATGATCAATGGATGGTTACAAGACCCTATTACAGTAGGATCCTGATAACTGAATAGCCACTTTGCCAGTGAAAAATCTTCAACGTACAGGATTAGTAAATTAACAGGAGTTTTTTTTTATATTCTTTGTGACAAACTGAACATTTATTCTATTATATCTTGTTTGACAGCTCCATGAGCTCTGTCAAACAAGATACAATAGATTAACCCTTTACCCAATACAAAATGCAGACAACACTTGCAAACAAAATTCTTGAATAAGTACTATTTTTTTATTTTTTGCATCAAAAACATACCTTATGACACCTCATTGGGATGCGTGCAATGAGCTCATTCCAATGAGTGGTCATAAGCTATGTTCTTGAGACAAAAAAATTAAAACTAAATGGTAATTTTTGTGAATAGCGTTGGCTGGTTTTGGCTGTTATGTTGGGTAAAGGGTTAAATGCCTATATTGGATGTACTGAGGCCACAGTTGGTGTATAAACATTGGGAATCCAGTGGTCATTTGAGTATTTCTTTGATATGTTACAAGATTTTTTATTCAATTAACATGAGTATACTTTATAACCTATTTGCAATTAACAGGCCAAATAGCATAGAAGGCATGGTAAATGGTTTTGTGTTATATTCAATTAACATGATTATTCAATTAGGTGGTCTTTGCAATTAAGTGAGCTCCACTGTATACCAATAAAACAGAACTCCTTTACCATGGCTATCAGCTTATTACTGCCAGGTAACTGAATTTATCAAGGTACTCCAGCTTTCTATGCATACATTTCTCACCAGCTTCAAATCACTAAAACCCATCTAAACCATCAGCAATTAAGTAGTCTTAATATGAATCGTAAATGTAGGTTAGATTCTGAGAAGGGCAGGAAGTGGGTAATTAATCACTCTATCTGGCACATACAACAGCAGCACCCATCCATGTCATCAGACCTTGCACTGAAGCATTTTGATTGGCACTAAAATATAAAGTTGGTTAAAAATTGGGCACCACTCAAATCTAAGTCACCATGAACACTGAGAGCAACTGGGTATTCCATTCTGTTACCAGAATGCTTAAACTAAGAGGCAAAAATTTAGTATGAGTGCCACTGGGTGTTCCACTGGGTGTTCTACCCCATTCTCTTGATACTGAAGGTTTGTTGCTTCTTGTATTTTCACCAATGTAATCTGTTAAACTGTTATCAAACCTGAATAGCAGACGACACTTGCAAATATTCCTTGAATTACTAATTTTGGCCACAAAAAACATAGCTTATCAGCCCTCACTGGAATGACCCCAATGAGCTTGTTCCAATGAAGGGCCATAAGCTATGTTATTTGTGGAAAAAAATAATTAAATATGAATGGTGATTTTTGTGGATAGAGCTTGCTGGTTTTTGCCATTTTATTGGACAAAGAGTTAACTGGAAGGGTGCTAAATTATTTTTGGTCATCAAAATTTGTTCACATGTCTTTGCCTTGTTAACCCTTTACTCAATGCAGAAGAAATCAAAATTCAATTTTTTTAAGTATTATTTTTTCAAATTGTTCAAAAATTTAAAAAAAATAAATATACCCCCCCCCCCCCTCCCCGCGGAATGATCTCATTGAGCTTGTTCCAATGAGGGGATAACATGATATGGTTTTGTTGAAATGTTTAAAAAAAATTTGTTCAACTGCTGAATTTGTATATTACTCAAGTCGATGTGGCCTTTAGCAAATGGCAAATCCATTCAGATTAAACAATTTCACTTCAGATAAAATGAAACACATCCCCGATAAAGAAACTTTTAAGTTGCGGAACCTACACTCCAGAATGGAGCACAAATATGGGCTTCCAGCACTCAACCAGTTAACTGTGCATGTGTGAAGTACTATAACTACAATACAAATTGAGCAAATAATAATATTGATCATGATTGTTCATGGATAACATGAAAGTGTCTGAAATTCTTCCAAG
Organism: Pictodentalium vernedei; assembly: GCA_031216915.1. NCBI lineage: Eukaryota > Metazoa > Mollusca > Scaphopoda > Dentaliida > Dentaliidae > Pictodentalium > Pictodentalium vernedei. The sequence continues at coordinate 467,151,656 of CM062296.1, read as the reverse complement.
CCTACCTAGTGTCATTTTTGAGAAAAAAACAGCTTTGGGCATGAAGGAAACTGATAATAAGTGGAAAAACAACCTAGCAGTGCTATGTAACTATCTTAATTTTCATCACATGAAATGTTTAGGCCTCACAAAGTAGATCTTCTGTTTCTCCGGCCATTTTCGGCAAAATTACATGTGGGTGGCCAACTTTTTATTTTATTTTTTATTTTTGTAATTGTTTCTTTGGCATCAACAGTTCATGTTGTTTTGTTTTTTTATATTTTAGGCCTCATAATCTACAGAATAGCATGGGTGGTGGTGTATTTAGTCCCTCAAGTGCAAGAAGGCTTTGCAATGCTAAAGCATTGCAAAGCCTTCTTGCACTCAAAGGTCAAATTTATCAATTTTATTAACTTGGGTAAATTATCCGACATAAACCATTTAATTTTTATTTTTTAAAGTTTGCATTGGTTATAAAAAAGAGAGCATGTGGCAGCCAAAGAACCATGCCGGAGGGCCTGAGAAAGATATTTTTAACTTTTTTAAGCCTTTTCTGAGATGACTAACAGATGACACTTGCACAAAAATATACTGGAATAACTAAACATTTTCATCTTTTACCTAAAAAAAATCGTGCGCAATGACCTCATTCTAATAAGGGATCATATGCTATCTTCGGAGAGCGTAATTGAAAAAATATTAAAATTTGAAGGGTAATTTTTGTGAATGGCGCTGGTGGGATGGGATATGGTTATTACACTAGGTGAAGGGTCAACTGGGCTTGGTCAAAAAGTGTAGGTGCGATGAAAAGTTTCTCATACTTTTAACGTGTGGTTCCTATTCAGCTAGAAGAAAGTGATATTTTATTACAATTTATTGGCAAGTGCTTCTAGGCACTCTCCAATAAATAGTAACAAACTAATTCTCAGTAAAAAAAAATTGACTACCAAAACTAACCACTCTACCATTTAACTGTGTGCAAACAAGGCCTGAGTGTTAGTCATAGGGCTGTCATGATTGGTTCATTAGTCAAATAACCATCCACTTACTTGGTAGTTGATGGTGAATATGTTAGTTGATCATTATTCATTTATTTATTGGTGTGCAAGGTCACTTTCAGTATCTATGGCTACACTACATCATGATAGTAATACAGGCATGAATCATTTATACTTATGCCACTCACCTTAGAGGATTCAACCCCAGTCATTGAAGAAGAACTTGTAAAGCAGAACATGTTAAATAAGCATTAATCCACTTCCCAGGGTTCTAATGAGGTCGTCAATTTCTTGTCATTCATTTTTAAAGTGTTATTTGTTTATTTATTTATTTATTGGTGTTTAGGGTCACATATTTCTGCACAATGGCTAATCGAGACTGCACCATGGAGATAAAGTCAAGTTCAGTCAATCGTTTATACCCATGTTGTCCATTTTAGAGGACTTCCACCACAAGCATTGGTGACTGGGTCCTACTTTTTTAATGTGTTACAAGGTGTTTAATTTGCACTGTATAATGCAGAAAGTAAATAATGAAAAACAGTAGTGTGCAATGTTAACCCTTTACCTAACATGAAAAACAGATGACACTTGCAAACAAAATTATTGAATAACTATTTTTTTTTACTTTTTTCATCAAAACATAGCTTATTGCCCCTCACTGGAATGAGCTCATTCCAATGAAGGGTCATAAGCTAAATGTTTGAGACAAAAAATGAAAAAAATAATGAAAATTGAATGACAATTTCTGTGAATAGTGCTGGCTGGTTTTGACCATTATGTTGGGTAAAGGGTTAAATGTTGCTTTGTAGTTCTTGATAACCGAGGACTTGTAATAGTATTAACGTCATAAATAAACAATGTTACATGTGTAACAAGAGGCCCCAAGGGGGCTGAGGGCGCTCACCTGACATGGTAGCCTAAATATCAACCCAGAGAATTGATTTCAACAAGTTGCATCTGCTCCTCCTGAGAAAAGCTTATACCAAATATCCAAAGATTCTGACCAGTGGATCTAAAAAAAAAAGATTTTTAAAGAATATTCCTCATATTAAACTAAGTTATAATTCAGACTCCCACAGGGAGCCCATAAATGAACTCAGGGACTTGGCTTTAACAAACTTGAATCTCACCCCCTAAGGATGCTGCGTACCAAATATCAAAACATTCCGACTGCCGGATCTGAAGAAGATTTTTAAAGAAAATTCCTCATTTTGAACTAAGTTATAATTCAGGCTACCACAGTGAGCCCAAATATGAACCCAGGGACTTGGCTTGAACAAACTTGAATCTCACCCCCCTAAGAATGGTGCAAACCCAATATCAAAAGATTCTGCCTGCTGGATCTTGAGAAGAAGATTTTCAAAGAAATTTGCCTGAAATGCACTAAGTTCAAATTTGGGCTCCTATACTGAGCCCAAATATAAACCCAGGGGGCCGATTTGAACAAACTTGAATCAGATCCACCCCACAATGTCGCATACCAAATATCAAAAGATTCTGACTGCTGGATCTGGAGAAGAAGATTTTTAAAGAAATTTGCCTGAAATGCACTAAGTTCGAATTCAGGCTTCTATAGTGAGCCCAAATATGAATCCAGGGGGCCAATATGAACAAACTTGACTCAGATCCACTCCACAATGTGGCATACCAAATATCAAAAGATTCTTCCTGCTGAATCTGGAGAAGAAGATTTTTTAAGAAATTTGCCTGAAATGCACTAAGTTCGAATTCGGGCTTCTATAGTGAGCCCAAATATGAATCCAGGGGGCCGATTTGAACAAACTTGAATCAGATCCATCCCACAATGTTGCATACCAAATATGAAAAGATTCTGCCTGCTGGATCTGGAGAAGAAGATTTTTGAAGAAATTTGCCTGAAATGCACTAAGTTCGAATTCGAGCATCTATAGTGAGCCCAAATATGAATCTAGGGAGCCGATTTGAACAAACTTGAATCAGATCCACCCCACAATGTTGCATACCAAATATCTAAAGATTCTGCCTGCTGGATCTGGAGAAGAAGATTTTTTAAGAAATTTGCCTAAAATGCACTAAGTTCGAAATCAGGCGCCTATACTGAGCCCAAATATGAACCCAGGGGTCCAATTTGAACAAACTTGAATCAGATCCACCCTACAATGTTGCATACCAAATATCAAAAGATTCTGCCTGCTGGATCTGGAGAAGAAGATTTTTTAATGTTTTTCCCCATTGCCTACAGTGTTAAAAAGTGCTGACTCAGCACTTTTTCAAAGTCCTGAAAAAAGTACCTTGTGATCAAACCGATAGGGATTTTTTTTAACCATTCTATTCTACTGGATAAAAGTAAGCTTTATACAAAATAAGAATTCTCTGTGCTGTGTAGTTTTGGAGATATGGCAGTTTTAAGGTTTTTCCTATTTTTAGCTCCAGAGGTTCCCACGGGGCAAAGAGAAAACAATTTTTTGCATCAATCAACTACTTATGACCCATTATCATCTCATATCAAATTTGGTTCAAATCGACCTCACGGTTCAGAAAATAGAAATTTTAGGCGTGGCCAAAATTTTTGCCCCTCCCATAACAAAGGCAAATAATGCCCGACAAACTTCTCTTGAACAAATTTGATTCTACACCTCAAAAGGACTCTGTATACCACATATCAAGTCTCTGCTACTGGTGGTTCATTAGAAGATTTTCAAAAAATTTGGCCATTTTTTCCCCCACACCTCTGCTCAATATGAGCGAAAACCTAATTTGGATAAAAATCAAAATGCCCTTATATAACCACTACTTACATGAAATTTAATTAAAATGTGGCCAGTGGTTTAGGAGAAAGAGGCTCAAACACCACCTTCACGCAGGACGACGGACGACAGACGACGGACGAAGAGTGATAAGAAAAGCTCACCCTGACTTTCAGTCAGGTGAGCTAAAAATGATAGTTTCAGAAATTATAAGAGTAAATGGAATATCTTCAATTGTGTACACTCAAACTACACCTATCGAAAGTGAGAACGTTGTCTCTTGGAGATGTAACTTACAAGAAGCGATCAGTTATAAGTTGTCCCCAACGTGAGATGGTTTATGTCTAAAATTTCAGGACATTTCTAGAAAGATCTCACATTGATTAACAATCAACAATCTATTGGAGATATTTTAGTGTTTCCATTTTACTTCAACAGAGAAGTGTACATATTCAAAGTCAGTTTTAACTTTGTAAGCATGATTAGATATTGTTTGTTAATTTTATGTGATTGTTTATTAATCAATTAAACTTTGATTAATGGCAGTGATAAGATAATTATAAATGTTGATAGTCATGACAGACCCAGTTTGGTTGAGGGTATCCACCAAAGAAAGTAAGGTGACGTGTCTTACTAGAAGACACAATGCAAGTGAAATCAGGTGAGATCTGAAGTCACAACCTCCTGATCAGAAGTCTGACTTCCCAACAAATGAGCCACTGCCCCCTCATTGAAATTTAGGGATAAAAAATAGTATAAAGTGCTTGGCTTAACATAAGCCATGACATGTGTACACATATGTCATCACATGTTTACATGCAAGCCTAGAAATAAGAAAGCTGTCATTTGAGGAATGAGGTCCTCAAAGGGTGAATGTGCTGATACTACCCCATACAATAGGCTAGACTCCCCCCAATTTTTTCGCTTGGCACCTCTTTCTGTTTAGGCCTGAGACCTTGATTCAGATTGAGGTTCACAGAGGGTACATTTAGTCATGCTATCCTGCCGTGCAGGGCACATCACAAAATTCACCCTCTGGGGACCTCATTCTGCAGATGACAGTCTACTTATTTCCAAGCTTGTTTACATTTAAGTCCTAACAATATATAAAAATAACAAAATATAACAATTAGTATCCAGTACTAACATAGCAATTCAATATATTTCCATAGTCTCACATATGCATGTATATACAGATAATACTCAACCCATAGCAAACTGTAGGCATGCTTTTTTGACAATCACTGGGTAATCTATAGACTGATGTGGGGGTACTGCAGATCTCTTGATTTACTACTCATCCACTCAATTGGTGGACAAATACTTGTACCATTATTTGCTCAAGACAACAGAAATTTAAGGACCCAGCGAGCTAACCTGTAGGTCACAAACCACTAATAATGTACCGAGTTGTACTTAACCCTTAACCTGTTCAGTATTTTATTGATATGTTTCATCAAATCTAGTCATGGCTGCTATAAAGCAGCCATGATTAGATTTGATAAAAATTAATATAAATGTAACATAAGTAATCATTGGTGAAAAAATCCATTCAAAAATCCGATTAAATGTGCCCAACTTATACTTATTTCGGTGACAAGAGAAACCCTGTGCTGGGCAGGAATATCCACCAGCAGCATGCAAAGAATTAACCCTCTGCCCACGGTCAAAATACCAAAATTTCAAGCTGAGAATTTTACTCATAATGAAACTAGGAATTTAACCAATTTAATCTTGTTCGAAAAAGCTCATTGAACCTTGTCAAACAAGAGTGAATTAGTTCAATTCCTAGTTGCATAATGGGAAAAATCTGCCTCTCAAAATTTTGACATCAGTGTCCAGAGAGGGTGCGGTGGCTCAGTTGGTAGAGATGCATGCTGCAAGCCGAGAGGTCCTCGGTTCCAATCCCACCTGCAGCAACCGAGTTGTGTCCTTGGGCAAGACACTTCACCCCCATTGCCCACGTGGGGGCACGGTGATGCTGTGTACTAAGGCATACTGCACGTCGATGGTGCACCTGTCTTCAACCAATGCTAACCCTGCTTGTGTGGAGTTGGTATGTTGGAGAGCTGACAGTTGCTCGCCGTTGCTTGGTAGTTCTCTCCGGGTACCCCGGCTTCCTCCACCCATAAAACTGTCACGGTCATGGTTAGCCATTGTGAAGAAATATGTGACCTTAAAAACACCAATAAATAAATCAGTGTGCAGAAGGTTAAATGGTGGAGTACTAGAAGCCCAATTTGATGGCATCTGAGAAGTGTTTGTACCACTCTCTAGAGGCTTCATATTCTATGGGTACAGGCCTGGTAATAAAGGGCATATATTGTAACTTGTTGGCAGGTTATGTTGGGCAGCATGATGGTAAGCCATAGGAAAAGGGTGTTGTGATGCTTGTCTGCCTTCTCTGGTTTTATAACACTAGTCATGTTAGTTTACATCTTAACAGGATTTCCACCTAAATTAATATCAACAACTAACGTGTGATCTCGCCAAAATGAGAATGCACGTTAGTTGTTGCTATTTATTTTCATGGAAATTCTTTCAAGATGGAAACACTCATGCCATTCTAATCATATGTGGATTAAATACTCAACCTTTCAGGACAGAAAGTTGTGAATGACTGTCAGGTCTTTCTAGTAAAATATGCGACATTAGTAATTGAATACAACTTATGTTGCATTACTTTGTTGAAACCTGTAGTTCGTTCGCATATTTTACAATTGATGAAAGTTACGTAACCTAGACGTAACCTGAACGATCGTTGGCGAGTTATTTCCAAGCCTGTGGGTATGATTCCCATTCAGTTATAATCCCAGGACATTTTGCTCATATGAACTTGTCATGCTACTATCACCGGGCAAAAGCCTGTGACATTTTATTTTTCTGAAAAGCTCTTGGAAATTTCCGAACATTTTCTCCTGCATGTGAATCTAGATACGTTAATTAGGTATTCACATTAGTTTATCCACCATGCAGATACAACAGATTAAGTAATTACCACATTCAACCTAATCTTTATTTTCTTACAATAACAATCAGTTATTAGTCATTTCAATTTTCTTCCAGTTTGTTCTAAAACATGTTTGACTTTGTTGTATATTTTAATAGTTGTCAATAGTAACCACAATTACATAAACCAAGTTATTAATGTAAAACAGATAATTTTGGAAATACCAATTTGTACAGAGAATCTCGCGCTTCGTACAGAATTATCCTACTTGTAGCGAGTTGACTGGAATCCAGTGTTGTGAGAATAAATTGTTTTGGTTGTAACAAAAGACTTAGTCATAGGTTATAACACCCAATAGGAATGACCTCATTGCAGTCAGACCAATGAGGGGACATAAGCTATGTGTTGGAGGCAAGAAATTAAAATGTTTTATTCAAGAATTTTCTTTTCAAGCATTGTTTTAATTTGTGTCAGGTAAAGAGTTATCCTGCTGGGCAAAAATTATAACCTGTATCAAACATCCAAGAAAGACTGTACTTCCACTTCCCAGGACCATTGTCAAAAAAGAGTCTCAGTATGCAAAGGGTTTATAACAATTCACAAAATATTTTAAATAAAGAATTTTTCTAATGAACTTTTACATCAGCAACAACTGACCAAAAAGACTAGCACTCAGTGTATACATTTCACACATATTTTAAACAAATTTTCACAATGCCATGCTAAGAAATACTTCGCAAAACTATTTATGGCAGTAGTTATTCAACTGCCTCGGCGGTCAAATGTACTCAAGATATCTATGATGCGATAGAAATCATTTCTAGTTTTACAATGATTTCACATGCTATGAATGTTTTAATTAAAGAGATACGCAACAAAAAAGAAAGATATTCAAATATATTTGTTCTATTAAAACTTAAAAGCGAGGGTCACAAAATATGACTTTAAATAAAAAATTTTCTTGAAATAATTTATCAACATCACCAGTACAGTGAAACCCTGTTAAAGGAAAAGCCACATTGCCGGTGAAAATTATGCAATTAACAGGAGTATTCAAATAACAGGGATTTTGTCACTTTCCTGTGTTATATAGAGAAACTGAAGATTTATTCTATTTTATCTTGTTTGAGCTCTGTCAAACAATACATAATAGAATAATTGACTGTACTATTTATTTATTTATTGGTGTTTAAGGTCACAAACTTATGCAAAATGGCTAATTGTGACCGTCACAGTTTTACGGGGGGAGGAAGCCACTCTGGCCACCTGGAGAGAACCACCGAGCATCAACAAGCAACTGTCAGCTCCTCAACATTCTAACTCTGTTCAAGCTCTGCTCAAGCAGGGTCACAGTGGTTGAAAACATGTGCACCATCGACGTGCAGTACGTCTTAGTACACTGCGTCATCGTGCCCCCATGCAGGCAACCAGGATAAAGTGCCTTGCCCAATGACACAATGTGGGTCATCCCGAACGGGGATCGAACTCAGGACCTCTAGCATAGAAATCCAACAGTCAACAACGAGCCACCGCGCTCCCCAATGACTGTACTGGATGCACTTAGGCCAAAAAGGCAAACAAAAAAAGGAGAATTTGGTGATTGTCAGGGTAATTTCTCGGCACATTACAAGATTTTCTAATCAATTAATATGCGTTTACTCTGTAACCTGTATGCAATTAACAGGTCATGGAACATGGTTTTGTGTTGGGAAGTTAATTTAACAGGGTTATTCAGTTAAGGGGTATCCAATTAAGTGAGCACCACTGTACCACAGTACTGTGGTTGCAAAAGTGATATTTTTCCCAATCAGTTTGTGATGTCTTCTGGGCACACTTACAAAATAGTGTGTCAAGAATTCACAAATAAAATATTGTGAAATCCAGACTGAATGACAAAACACAAATGAAAATAGCATCTGAGATTCAATGATCTTGCATTCTTTATTGACAAGAGAGATTCTACAATTTTCTGGGAGAAAAACGACAGTGAATTTCAACCGAATCACAGCCTGGGGCCAATACTATAAAACTTTTTTAGCCAATCCATTATACATACGCTTCCTACTGCAGATGATTTCTGACCCAGGTATTGGCTAATAGGTGCTTTTTAACTGTTGAGCAGAAATTGTGCACCACAGTAAAAAAAAGCACTACTCCACTTCCTGTCTTGTGGTTCCTACAGGGATCAGCAGTAATTTTCAGTCCTCTGTTGTGATCAAAGTACTGTATATTCCGATTTCAAATTACCTTTCAAACTCAATATATAGCTTTGGGTTCATTAATACCCTCACTTATACTTTATTTGGTAGAGGGACATGTATTTAACTCCTTAATGCTGCTAGGAGATATTCCTGCCAGGACAGCAAATCTCTTGTGAATAGAACAAGTATACTTTGGACACTTTTCACACAATGTCCACTGTAAATTGAATTAACATTGTCATCAGTGATTTCTTCAGTTAAATTTTGATGTATTTTCCATTAAATATAGTGATGGCTGCTTTACATTAAGCAACCATGACTAGATTTGTTAAAAATAGTTTTCAAAAACAATAAGCATGTTAACAGTTAATACACCAATTTGTCCATTTCATTTTGTAATCAATAATAAATCTAAATTCATGAGGAGAAAATTTGTTTAAAAATCTTCACAACCTGAAAATTGGGAAAACTGTACATGTCCATTTGGCAGAGATTATGAGTAAAGTGATTCATCAAAATCGGTTCATCGGTCCACAAGAAATTGCACACACAAAAATTTCATATGAAAATCAAAAATAATAAATCTAAAAATAGGCATTAATTTAATTCAATTCAAAACTGTTGCAAACTTGAAAATTTAGGAGTATGTTTCTGTATGCTTGCCAAGCCAGCCTGAATACTAACACCCTGTCATTTGTAAAATGAGGTCTCCAGAGGGTGAATTTGCTAATGCTATCCCATATAATGGGCCAATTTATCCTTACCTACGTACATCTTTCTGTTTTGGCTTTTGACCTTGATTCAGACCGAGGTTCACAGACGGTAAATTTTGTGATGCTACCCTGCAGTGCAGGGTAGCATCACCAATTCACCCTCTGGGGACATCATTTTGCAGATAACAGTCTGCTTATTTTCAGGCTTGTTGCTAAGGATCATGTATGAAAGATTTCAACGGTGCATCAAGCTTGAAGCAAAGTACACAAGAACAAAATGGGATGGATGGGATAAATAAAGATATTTATTCATTTATTAGCATTTAAGGTCACTTTAAGCATCACTGCCTATATCATAACAAACACAGGTTTGAAGTCAAGCTTAGCCAATCATTTATACATAAGCTGTCCACTTAAGAAGACTTCCACCCAAGGCAATGGTTCAGTCTTATTTTACCACTGTAACAGAACTTGTTTACCACAGTAAATCAGGATGAGATAATTCAGTTATATTTATTTATTTATTGGTGTTTAAGGTCACAATCAGTAACTATGGCTATAGCAAGACCACAACACAGATATGAAGTCAAGTTTAGCCAATGGTTTAAACCTGTGCTTCCAACTTCAGAGGACACCCACACCTGGCATTGGTTACCGAGTCCTTTATTTTACCATTGAAACAAAATTTGTTTATCACAGTAAGCAAGAACTGATCCACTTCCTGGGGTTCCAACAGGGGAGATAATTCAGTTATCATCACCAATACACAAGTGTAAAATAAAGTTTAGCCAATCATTTATACATAAGTTATCCTCTTTAGAGGACATCTACCTAAGGCGTTGACTACCAAGTCTAATGTTACCAGCAAATCAAAATTTGTTTATTACAGTAAATGAGCATTGCCTCACTTCACAGGATTTCCACAGGGATCTGTATTCACAGAAACTCGGCTCAAGCCAAGAGGTAAAACAAAATTTCTGACAAAAAGTTTTATTGATTCTGTCACTGTTGTTCAAGCTGAGGTCGCGATCCCTGGAGCTGAGGGGAAAAATTGGGAAAAACAGTGAAAAGGAGTGCCAGATGTGTAACGTGGGCGTGGTGGAGACCCTGGAACACTTTCTTATAGAATGCCCAAAATACCAGTCTAAAAGAACAAGATTCATGGGGAGTATAATGGAGAAGTGGGATGGGAGAATGAAGGACATGTGGTTAGGGGGCGACTCAAAGGAGAGGGTTAATATACTAATTGGAGAGATTGGGAAGAATGGGGCAAGGGATGTCATCAAGCAGTTCGTCTCTGAGTGTTGGGAGGAGAGAAGAAGCGCGGGAATAGGGAGGCAATTGGTAGAACATGGGTAACCAATGCCTTCTCATACGAGAACCGCAACAAATCAGCGGCCGGCCGAAGGGTTATTATTATTATCTGTGCAGAACTGAGCAGAAAATGTTATCAAATATAGAAATTTCAAGCTGAAATGCTTCTTAACTGGTTGAGTGCTAGAAGCTACAATCAGGACTCTACTGAAAAGCGGCTTTACACTGTTTGCACTAATTTGTTGTTGGCTCAGCAGCAGAAGAAAAATATTAATATAAAATTGTTTTGTTGCAATTTATTGCAGTGCCAGTTAGCACTCTCTAATAAATTGCAACAAAACAATTATTCATGAGCAGTATCATGCTAAACTAAGGCTCCCTTTGTTGGTAGTGTGATATATTTGAAAAAAAAAATACTTGTGTTACAAATGACAATTGAAGTGTCATTTAGCACTCTACCAGTTAAATTTAGGTATTTTTACATTAGTGTGCAGAAGGTTTACCAAAATATCAAGCACTGCTTTACCTTACCAAATAAAGGAGGGGAGCTTTTTCTGAAGACATGCTGCATGATTAAGCAATCTATTATTTATTTATTTATTGGTGTGTAAGGTAACTTATTTCTACACAATGGCTAACTGTGACAGCAACATGGAGATAAAATCAAGTTTAGTCAATTGTTTGTTCCCAGGTTGCTATTTTAGAGGACTTCTATCCCAAACATTGGTGATTTGGTCCTATTTTACCAGTAAAACAGATTTTATAAACTCATTGCTTGCACTTGGGACTTCCAAGAGGGTGCAAGTGCAAGCAATGAGTTTATAAATCTGGACATATGCAAATGTGTCAATATACAGACATTATCATAATACATCATCTGCAAATGTGAACAAATTTGAAACACCTTGGCAAGAGCATTCCACCTTCAGCTGCCTCAATTGTGGTGGAAGATGGCTGAAGTAGAAAAATAGACAAATCATGACCGGAACATTGCATGCATACCAAGAAGAGAAACAAACAAGTATTTGTATATTTAGTGAAATCTGCTTATTATCTGTAGCACAGCTAGCATGACATCACACATGAAATGAAACCATCAGCCATATTCACTGATCCCATAACTGGATTGCTGGAAGTCAGCAAGAAACATCGCAACTCCATCAGACCTTTTCAAGATAAGTCCATCAATATGCTAACTCCATCAGACCTTTTCAAGATAAGTCCATCAATATGCTAACTCCTATCCATAGCATTTAACTTCTTCTTATTCTGTGGGTGTGCTTCATATTAACATTGAAGTAAAATTATGTGGCCTGTACAAATTTGCCTTGTTACTTTTTATTGGAGAGTGCCTACAGGCACTCTCCCATAAATTGTGACAAGCTAAAAACATGTAAACAAATTTTGCTAAGAAAAACAAAATTAGCACTATACCAGATAACTGGTTGAGGGCTAGATCACTTTTGGTAGTCTGCATTTGTAATTCAAAGTTGTTTTATTACAAATTATTGGAGAGTGCCCAATAAGTTGTAATAAAACATATTTATATGAACAAATTATTATTTGCGTTTGACTGAATATAAAACATGGAATTTCTTGGCTTTTCACTCTGGTATCTTCATTTTTTTATAGCCCTGATAGTGGCTTCTAGCACTCAGTTAATGATGTGAAAGCTGTTTCTTTGTGACTGTAGTCACAATGGAACAGCTTTCACACTGTCAAACATTAAATGAAAGCCTAGCACAAAAACTAATAACACAGTATCAACTTTTCAATCTTGAGACTTGTTTTTTTTTATAAATATTTACTTAAATATGTTGTGAATATTCAATTTGTATTGCCATGAGAAATGTGCACACAACCAACTTATTAATTTTTCAGACGTCAAAAGTACATTCTTCAAAAAGTGATCAGCGATAGCATAGCAGCGAAAAAACTGAACACCTTCGAGAATTTTGTTGTTGTTAAGCATTGTTTATTTACAACCACATTCCACATCCCAACCCCAGCCTAAGATGGTATCAGGTGAGACACTTTTCTGTATGCGATCAATTAGCATTCAAGCAATCCAGTTGTATAGAGATTAGTGGCCATATTGAATGCATGATATATTTATAGGCAACCCCTCCTTCACACACAAACACTTTTCAACATTTTATCTTGTCCTCATCAAAACCTGAGAATCAAGAAAAGGGCATTTCTGTGGATCAATTTTTCAAATTTTCCTCAATTGGAATAAACTATGCAGCTTCAACCACCACAGCTTAATCCCTTGAACCCCAGAGGCCATTTTTCTGGCCCAGTAACATGATACTTCATAATTTCATTACGTAGGTTGACTTTCGGGTGAAGGTGTGGTGTAGACCAATCAATATTTTCAATGTGCAGCCCCTAGGCTACACGTTGAAAATATTAATTGGTCTATCCCCAAATAAAGATTATGAACTCTTCCTGTTGCTGCCACTGAACTGATATGGAAGATACCACAAGGGTTCAAAGGGTTAAAAATGCCGCTCAGGATCACAGATCCAATGTCGAGTTGTGACCTTGACCTTTGACCTGGCGAGTCCAAGGTCAATAGGGTTCTTCCTCGCACCAAGGCCAACACACCTATGAAGTTTCATGACTCTAGGTTGAACCACTATCAAGTTCTCATCCGGAAACCAATTGTTGCGATATACTATGTTAAAGGTCACTGTGACCTTGACCTTTGACCTAGTGAGTCCAAGATCAATAGGGTTCTTCCTCGCACCAAAGCCAACATACCTATGAAGTTTCATGACTCTAGGTTGAACCACTATCAAGTTATCATCCGGAAACCAATTGTTGCGATATACTGTGTTCAAGGTCACTGTGACCTTGACCTTTGACCTGGTGAGTCCAAGATCAATAGGGTTCTTCCTCGCACCAAGGCCAACACACCTATAAAGTTTCATGACTCTAGGTTGAACCACTATCAAGTTATCATCCGGAAACCAATTGTTGCGATATACTATGTTCAAGGTCACTGTGACCTTGACCTTTGACCTGGTGAGTCCAAGATCAATAGGGTTCTTCCTCGCACCAAGGCCAACACACCTATGAAGTTTCATGACTCTAGGTTGAACCACTATCAAGTTATCATCCGGAAACCAATTGTTGCGATATACTATGTTAAAGGTCACTGTGACCTTGACCTTTGACGTAGCGAGTCCAAAATCAATAGGGTTCTTCCCCTCACCAAGGCCAATCTACCTATGAAGTTTCATGAATGTGAGTTGAACAATTATCAAGTTATCATCCGGAAACCAATTGTTTAAGATTTACTATGTTCAAGGTCACTGTGACCTTGACCTTCGACGCAGCATGTCCAAAATCAATAGGGTTCTTCCTCCCACCAAGACCAACCTACGTATGAAGTTTAATGAATGTGAGTTGAACCACTATCAAGTTATCATCCGGAAACCAATTGTTTACGCCCGCCTACCCGCCCGCCCGCCCGCCCGCCATTCACCAAACTATAAGTCGAGTTTGACTTCGTCACAACTCGACTAAAAATGTCCAAATCTGGCCTACACTCCACAGGAATATCATCATTCAAATCTTGTTATTTTTAGACAAATTATCTTCCAAATTGTTTTTCAAAATATATTTGATGGCACAAAAATTTCTTTACGATACAATTTTGGAAGTACGCCTACATTAGTTTAGGTGAAGGATTTAAAAAGAGTGAAAAGGATTCTTGTTGGCATTGTGTGGAAATAAAAAAGTTGTCTTTGTGAAAACTTATTTTGAAAGACCTAAATGTGAAAGGTATTATGTACAATTGTTACTAATATTTTTATGAAAAACAATCAACAGTAAATTAAACTTTAAAACTTAAAACATTGCAAAACCCCTATGCTCTATTATGAATATGTTCCTCTTCCATGAAAATTTAAGTTAAACGATAAACTTTGCCAAAATGTATTGTCCCATTAACAGTATATATTGACTAAAGTTGCCAAAACAAATAGAAGTGATGATGGCTATTTTAAAACATGCAGGTGGTATGAACTCGCATTGTTGTATATAATTTGTTGCTCATACTAGATCCATGTGCTCAGAATAACTTTCGACCCAACTGGCGTGATTCAATTTATTTTTAACTTTTTACCAAATAAAATGAGTTTATTGAAACACACTTATACTGACATCTCAGGATTATCTCTCTATGGTTGGAGGTGAGAAAAATGCAGTTTGATATTTAACCAAATGTACCTTGTTTGACAGAGCTCATGGAGAGCTCTGTCAAAGAAGATATAGTTGGTTAAATTCATGGTTAAACAAGAGAAAAACAGAGTAATAGGAAAAAATTATGATGCACTACTAGAGTGCAAGGGCTTAAAACCAACAAACAAGTATTTAAATCTCCATATACCCTTGATGTTACCAAAGATAACTTAAATTCATCGTCTTTTTCAATCAGATGTAGGTACATAAGCAAGTACTGATTTCTAATAATTATTTAAATTTCTATTCAAAACAAGGCAAAAGAACTCTAATTCCAAGTTAGTCAGGGTCTGAGTAAGATACAGTTCCGAGTCAGCCAGGATCTGAGTCAGCCGCAGATTCGACTGAGTCAGCTGCATACCTGCATGACAGGCTGCTTATTACTTGCAGACGTGACTGGGCACCAAAAAGACTATTGCAACTTCGATGACCCATGTAGCTGAATACTATCACCTCAACAAGCAGTATTAAAAAGTTTTTTAAAAAGTCTTCCAGACTACAGTCAAATTACACTAGCAGTGTATTCTAGGACAGCCTTGATTGCCTGTACTGGCAGTCCAGACTTGTCAAAGATGTTCGTATCAATACCAAAAAGTCTGTTGTTAAACTGTCAATGTCATTTAGCAGTTAACTGATTGGAAAAAGTCATCATCCAAGTTTTCTGAAGTGCAGAAAGCCCCAATAGAGGTTTACACTTTTTACACATGCTTTCCTCCCCACAATTCTATAGAATATCACCTGTTGAAAAAGAAATGCGAGCATATTCATTCTCCAATGCTACTTTCATTTCATTTCTCTGATGCGGTATTGATTTTGCAATATTTTATGTGGAAAAATATCTGCACACTTGAGTATGTCATAACTAGATTACGATCTGTTCACAAAAAAGATTCTTTTGTATTTACAGTACATGTACTATATTATCAAAAATGTAAATAAGGATGTGCTCATAAACTTTGTTCAATTAACAGTTTTCTGGCATGCATTTGATTCCCTGTACTGGTCAAGTCACACTGTTCCAAAACATTTAACAATCATATGTGGTGGGGACTATTTTTTATTTATTTATTGGTTGTTAAGGTAACTTTTAGCATCTCTGGCTAGATCATGACCCCAACAAATGTATAAAGATGAGTTTATCCAATCAATAATACCTACAATACCCACTTTTAAAGGACTTCCACTCCAGGTGTTGCCGACTCGTAGCAATTCTTTTATAATGGTGTACTTGAATATTCCAGGTGTTCAGGGTATCTTTTGTTTTCAAGATTTTGATTCGCGGTTTTCTCCTCCTCCAGGAACATTGATTAGCAATTGGTATAAATTGATTCGTAATTTTAGACCAAGGTTAGTTAATTTGAAGTTTACTGTTATCCAACCCATTTCATTTTATTTTTGTCTGAAATGCCATGCTGTGCATATTTCTTCATCACAGGCACCTAAATTCAATTTCCCTAAAAGTAACAGTTTGCTGTAGCAAATTTCACAGGCTTAACATTGACTAGGGCATTATAATGCAGTTCAACATGCATTCTTTTTTATGGGTTCACATCACTGACACTAATAAGACAGTAAGTTTCTTTACCTTGATTTACTTATTCGCTCGAATCAATTAATGTTACTTGTGACTGAAACTTCGATGTTTCATTTCAGAGCACAGTTTGCACCGTACATGTATGTAGTTGCAGTATTTATGTTGGATTTTCCTGAATGTGCTCAAGTTCAGGAAAATCCAACATAAATACAAGTGCACATGTGTACGGCACAAATTGTTTCTAGAGGGGTTAAAAAAACCAATGATATAAAGAATGATTGAGTCAGTAACTGGACATGGTAACCTAGAAAGTGCAACGTGCCTTCCTGGGATAACTCAATCAGTTGTCCCTTGCGTTGGGGTTTTGTAATAGCAATCTAAGCGATTAAAGAGAATGTCTGACAGTCATACTGGCAAAAATCTTAGAAAGACTTTGTATCGCAGAGTACGAAACATTTTGATATTGGTTCGCGAGCTATTGCTTCGTAAACATCGATGCTAAGGCGAACAACAGATACCCTAGTGTTGCATTCAGTGTTCATGCTATTAGGTACCAATTTGGCCAAGTGCACTAAATATTTTTTGATTTGGCACTAAAACATCTCAGATTGGCTAAAAATTTGTCCCTGAACATTTTTTGCTCTATTACAGAAAAGTTACTGCAAAAGAATTATTTTATTTCTTCATTGTCAGCTGGCAATTAAGGTGGAGACAATTACAAATTGTCATGAAGTATACTAAAGCCCTGTTATTGTTTCAATAAAGTAAGGCTGGTAGGTTCACACGACTGAGAGATAGAGGCCGAGGTGGCAGACAAGTATTTAGACAAACACTTTAAATGGTCACTTCTCAAGTCATGTCAATTGTCACTGATTAGTAATAATTATAACTAAACCTTCTGCTTGACCAATACGTCACACCACTGAGATACTAAGATGGATGTGTCAATAATAATTAAGCTGTTATTGTCTTAGTGCAACAACGGGTGCCAGACTCAGTTTGAGACATTATTTGAGTCACTGGCACAGATGACAAGATACTGCCAGTTTCCCACCCGATGAACAACTTCACATCTCATCTCAACAAGGCTGGAGACTCGCACATTGGACTCTGAGGTGACACTGACAAATGGTGCTCTCATTTGAAAGCTAAAATACACTGATATAACTGAAGGTTTCCCAAGCTACCACTTGGACTATCCAAGTGTGCAAGGGCAAATTTCACTTAGCAGTAGATTTTGATAGAACACATCAACTGCCGTTCCTAGAGAGGTGTGGCACCTTTCGTGGGGAGATTTCCACTTGCACTGGTCACCATCCAGGTGATATGAAAAATTTGCTGGATGTGTCTGGGGAACAGCCAAGAGACTGTGACAGAGGATGAGAAGAAGAGGAAGAGAAAGAGAAAGGAACCCTCCATCAGATGACATGATACCCTCCAGATGACAGAGTTCATGGAGAGTAAGAAGAGGGAGAAGGAGGCAAGTGAGACCACTGAAAGTACTACAGCTGGTATCCCTGATCAACACATGTCCAGCCTGACAACTCCACTGCCCCCCTCCACCCCCCCCCCCCCCAGAAGGAGGGGCCAGAGGATGTCGGGATATGGGATATCTGGTGATAGATCTTCAGCTCATTACAAGCTTCATTCGGAGGGGAGATGGAGGAGGGAGATCTGCCTTTGGAGCAGGATGTAGAATCCGAAAATGCACCATCCACCCCTCCAACTCAACTTCTTCAGCTTTCCCGAATAGGAGATAGTCACCATGGAATCTGTGGAGGATCTCATAGGGAAACAGATCCTGGATGAGAAATTGCAACAATACCTTCAGAGAAGCTATCAAACTGCAGCGGAGGAAAGAATTTTAAAACAGTGGAATGGTTAAGAGAAGACAGGAAATCATGGGAAGCACAACAGGCAAGATTCGAAGTAAACCACAGTAATAAGTTACTTTCTTCTACACAGGTCGCTGAAGCCATCTGTTCTCATCAATTTGGCACAAAAACTTTTGTTTTGACACTAAAATATTCATGTTGGCAAAAAATTGGCATCAGACAATTCAGGGCCAGTGTGAAAACTGGCTGCACTAAATATCATTCTGAGAGACCACACAACTTCTTCACGTCCAAAGTAAAAACTCTCACTTAGGTCAGCTTGGCTCCTCTGACATAACCCTGACATAACCCTGCATGCTCTAGTGGGAACGGATTGACACAGCACTGTGTCTTAAACTGATGCCACTCACTTAAGTCCCAGTTTTGCCTTATCTATAAGTTAAAAATGCCATGCAGTTCCTTTTCCAGTTACTCTGGTTTTCTACACTCTCATTTCTCACAGGCCTCAAATCCGTAAAACTCAACTAATCCCTCAGCAAGTAGTCTCAAAAAGAATCGTAAATGCACACTAGATTTAGGAAGAGTGTGGAGTGACTTGAAACCAAAGTAATCAATTACTTTCTTCAACATGGGCTGCAAAAGCACCCATCCATCTCATCATATTTATTTATTCATTGCCGTTTAAGGTCACATACTTCTACACAATGGCTAATCGTGACTGCAACATGGAGGTAAAGTCAAGTCTAGCCAATCGTTTATAGCATGTTGCCCATTTTAGAGGACTTTCACCCCAGTCATTGGTGAACAAGTCCTATTTTACCAGGAAAACAGAGCTTGTTTACCACAACAAACAAGCACTGCTTCACTTCCCGGGATTCCCACAGGGTATCCATCTCATCAGTTTGGCACCGAAACATTTTGTTTGGCACTAAAATATTTATGCTGACAACAAATTTGACACTAGATAATTGTGGGCCAGCATGAACACTGGTTGCACTAAATACTAAATATTATTGTGGAATCCAACACCCACACCATTTCTTTGCTGCCAAAAAAGGACATGTTCTGATCAGAGTTCTGTGGCAGTTCATTTCTGTTCAGACTAATCAGGATAGGGGAATCAAATACATCACAAAAGAGTATCTATAACGACTTGTAACAAAAAATTATAATGTATGCCACACTAAACTATGTAAACCAATGCAGTTGGCATCATATCTAAATAAAAACGTGTCTTTCAAATGTAATTCAATAAACAGTACCATATTGACCAGGGTATAAGCACAAAATCGAAAATAAGCCAATCTGCCAACAGTTCAGATTAGGGCTGTCACGATTAATCGATTGTCGATCGGTCACAGCAAAATCGATTAGTATTTTTCATTGTCGAATAATCGGTAAATTATATCCCGTTTTAGACGTTTAATAATTAAAAGAAAATATGTTGAAAAAACTATTGTTTCTAAAGGTTAAGAGTTAAGAACATCGATGTTAAGCCCCAAGAAGCTATTGGAAGGATTTGTCTTTCAGGTAATTCATCAAAGCTTTGATGTTCTGAACTTTTGAACCGTCAGTGTAATAATCAAGACCGGTCGGCAGTTGCGAAGTTCGCAACTGCCGACCGGTCTTGATTA
This sequence comes from Pictodentalium vernedei, assembly GCA_031216915.1. Taxonomy (NCBI): domain Eukaryota; kingdom Metazoa; phylum Mollusca; class Scaphopoda; order Dentaliida; family Dentaliidae; genus Pictodentalium; species Pictodentalium vernedei. The sequence goes on along the minus strand of CM062296.1, from coordinate 467,131,518 downwards.
TTACACTGATGGTTCAAAAGTTCAGAACATCAAAGCTTTGAATGTAACTAAAAGATGATCATCTTCGTTGTTTACTTGAGGTAGGTCAACTGACTTCAACTTCATTTTTATCGACTTCAAAGAGAAGGAGATGGGGGTCATCTAGGTACGATCAATCGATTATCATCGATTATTTGCGACGATTAATCGATTCCTAAATTAAAAAATCGTGACAGCTCTAGTTCAGATTTCAGTTTTAGAGTTCCCTCCTTGTAAATAAGCCCAGTCTTTATAATGACATCGATGAAAGCTACGCTGGTACATGTCTGTTTTTACAATGAAAAAGAACCCCTTACCCAATGCACATGACATAAAATTTTGTTATTTTAATTATTTCTTTTTCAAATATTTCCAAAATTTTTTAATAAAACCATATCACGTGACCCCTCATTGGAATGAGCTCACTGAGCCCGTTCCAATGAGGGGTCACATAATATGGTTTTGTTGAAATTGTTTTTAACTCTTCAATTTATAAATTACATGGGTGCATGCAGATGATTCATTGTGTAAAGGGTTAATTCATCTTTGTTATGGGATTGACAGAGTCAACTAACTTTGCATCAACTTTGCATAAAATTCTCCTGTAGGCTTGACCTCTTGGAAATAAGCCCACCCATATACTTTTGCCCTCTTTAACTTTATGCACCCCCAGGCTTATTCCCGGGTCAGTACAGTACGCACAAACATGTCTGTCAAGTGTAATTTAATAAACAGTTAGCACTATAACAGTTAATTTGAAAATTATTATTTTGTAATGAAATGTCAAGATGAACAACTGTCTGCTGTGTCTATTGTTCTCGTCAAGTTAAATGTAAACAATCCAATTTTTTTTTAAAAAGTATAAAAACTATATTGGGAAAGGCATTTAAGCCTTTGCACACTTGTGTCAAAAAATTCAACCTGAAAATATTCCAATTAACCATCTAGGAATGAAACCAATTGAATATTGCTTGACATCGCTCAACAAACTCTATCAAGCAAAACTGAATTGGTTAAATACCCAGTTATTTATTTAATGGTTTTTAAGGTCACATATTTCTGCACAATGGCTAATAATGACCACAACATGGAGATAAAGTCAAGTTTAATCAATTGTTTATGCCCATGTTGCCCATTTTAGAGAACTTCCACCCCAAGAATTGGTGACTTGGTTCTCTTTTACCAGTAAAACAGAGCTTGTTTACCACAGTAAACATGGGGAAAATCCATAGTTGCATTATGTGAAAAATTTGCTGCCTGAAATTTTAGTATTTTGACATCAGTGTGCGGAGGGTTAATGCTTGTGGATACTCCCCTATTTGCATGGTCACGTATTCATTTAACCCTTTACCTTACACAAATCCAAGAGAACACTTGCAAAAAAATTTCTTCTGTTGCCTCCAAAACATAGTTTATGGTACAGCTAACAAAAAAGTGGGCCAATAGGAAACACTATCCCCTTAATTACACCATATAATTGCCTTATTAATGCCAGATTGCTATTGTAATCTCACATTAATATGGCAATAATCAGGTGTTATGAATATAAATCTCTTGCTTTTTATATGCTTTTACCTCCTTGTCAGAAAAATAATTTCCAGGAATGTTTGTTTTGCCATAAATTATTTCAAATGTTTGAAAATATCTCCATGCTTCAAAGTATATTGAGCACTCATTTACTTCTTGCTTTGCAAGCGTTTAGCAAAGCTTTTTTTCTTATTACAGCCATATTCTGGTATCATTATGCACAATGAGCTCATTCCAGTGAGGGGTAATAAGCTATGATCTGAAGGTAAAAAATGTAACAATTATAAAATGTGAATGGAAGTTTTTGTACATTGCACAGGGTAGTGACACTCATTATGCCAGGTAAAGGATTAATAAGAGAATGCTAGTTTGTTTGTTCATTGGGGGTTTAACAATACTTTCAACAGCATCACATCACACAGTTTATGGGAGGAAGGGGTAGGATAGGAATCTGGAGTGCATGGAGAGAAACACCAAGTACTCTATAAACTGCATCCCAAAGATAAAGCTGGAGACTGAAGTCTGGGTTCCTTTACTTTTTCATTTTGGGGGAAAGGAAATCCCTGGTATTCCAAAATAAATTCTAATAAATTTTGTTTAATTCACTTAACTGAAATTAACAAAAACAGATTTGCTGCAGGCAAGGACTGACAAGGCTAATCAAGGCCACTTCTCGACATTTTTCAAGGCCCTGCAATAGCCAAATTCAAGGATTTTTAAGGTGCCATCTTCACTAGTCCCAAGACGGAGACTACAGACAGAAACCCCTATTCCCACTTTCCTTCAAGAGAAGTCGGAGAAGAGGGTAATGAACAGAAGTCAGTCCTAGTAAGCACTCAGTCTTCACGAAGTATGCAATATAAAGCTTTGCAAATTCTAGGCTTTTCAAGGCCTCCTGGCTCATTTTCCAGGATTTCAAGACCATTTTCTAAGTGCCATTTCTTGAATCACACTTCGTCAAAATCAAGGCCATTACTTGAAACTAAGACGCAACAGTGTCCCTGAAAAAATTACATGATTTTCCAGGACTATAAAATGCTAATTCAATTTTTTAACAGTTTTGATACCATGGCTGATTTGATAAGTTCAATATACATCTGTTTATTTTGGAACAACTATCAGTGACACAATGATATTATGAGACAAAATACTGAAAACAACTTGGAGTCACTATCTCTGATACCATGATGTCAAGTGACACACACCATCTCCAATAGCATGATATCAAGTGACACACTGCTGTATAGAGACCGTGTGCTGATAGACACAACACTCTCCTTTGGATCTTCCTCCAGCATGGAGGGATCCAAGCTGCATGGGTGTGTGTTAGGGCTATGAGGTGTGCAGATAACAACGACTCTATCCTCCTCCTCCTTCTGTTTCTCCCCTTAGGATTGCAGTAAAGAGGCATCTCATTGCCAGGTGGAGGGACTCTTCTTTCTCTTTTATGAAGGCAATTTGTTAAACCATCCAGCATAGGTTCTGGTGATACTTAATGTGGTGTTCTTCCTTGCAAAATACTATTCTGCCTCAAAGATGATGATTAGATCTTTAGGGAAAATCCACTTTTTTTCTCTTGCTTATCCACACAGTACATCTCTCTGCAATTAGTGACCTTAACCCTTAAAGGCCTATTTCTGACTTTTACAACCTCAGAACAGGTGCCCTTAACCCTTTACCCAATGTAACGGCCAAACTGGCCAGCACTATTCTAAAAAATCACCAATTAATTTTCATTATTTTTTGTCTAAAAAACCTAGGTTATGACCCATCATTGGAACAAGCTCGTTGAGCTCGTTTCAATGAGGGGTCATGACCTATGTGTTTGAGACAAAAAATGAAAACAATTAGTTATTCAAAAATTTTTTTTACAAGTGTCGTTTGCTTTTCATGTCAGGTAAAGGGTTAACATGTCATCACTTGGAGGTCCTGTTGACAAAAGACAAATTAGGTAGGCAGCGAAGACTTGACTAGAAATCCCTGCTAAGCCACTGGACATATAAAGGCTGTGGGAATTCAGGACACTTGTCCAGGCCCTTAAGGGTTAAGATGCGAATCAAAAATTGATAGAATACGGCCCTGTAAATCTCAAATTTTGGGTTGAACCAAATCAGGCAGAGAATTTCAAATTGCATTAAATCTTACAGCTCTTCAAATTGTAAATATTGCACCTTTTTACAAAAGTAAATATTGCCAATCTCTTCTCAAGTATTGCATCCAAACAGTGACTTATGTGTTTGGGTAAGAGAACCAAAAATTTTTCGAAGTTTTTCGAAGCAGAACCTCCTTGAACTCTTCTTCTATCATCAAGTCTCAGGTCACTTCATTGGATTTTCAGAACATCTTTTCGATTTCAAAATTTCTGAATCACTGCAACACGAACTGAATTCAATCGAATCATTGAGACAATTGTGAATCAAACTGAATTTCGGGTCTTCACAGGATCCTTGAATGAAATAAAATCCAAATGCAAAGCGACAAATGTATTGATTTAACACTTGATGGCAGGTTGTCATAAGTGTCAAAGCTACACATACTTTCACCTTTGTTAATTTGGAATAGGCAATATCAGCTTGATATATTTATTATTTATTTATTGGGGTTTAAGGTCACATACTTATGCACAATGGCTAATCATGACCGTGACAGTTTTACGAGTGGAGGAAGCTGGAGTACCCGGAGAGAACCACTGAGCAACTGTCAGCTCCTCAACATTCTAACTCGGTTCAAGCTCCGCTGAAGCAGGGTAACAGCGGTTGAAGATATGTGCACCATCGATGTGCAGGACGCTTTAGTACACTGCGTCATCGTGCCCCCATGTAGGCAATCTGGATAAAGTGCCTTGCCCAAGAACACAATGTGGGTCGTCCCGGATGGGGATCGAACTCGGGACCTCTAGCATAGAAGTCCAACAGTCTACCACTGAGTCACCGCGCCCCCATCAGCTTGATATTATATGAAATATACGGGTAGTTTTAAATAGAGAATTTATTGGTTTTAACCACAGAACAGAACAATTTGTCTTTTCAAAATTACATATAGAATAAACAGGTACTAGGTCCGGTAATCAGATTTCAACCATGAGTAGGATAAGGGCTTTAACCACTTGGCTTGATGAGTGGTAAAACTCTTATTCTACAAGTGGTTTAAATCTGAATACCAGCCCTAGTACCTATTTGTTTTATTTATGCCATGGCCTTAATAAATATTCAACTTGTCACCTAAAATGGAGATATTTTCTATCGCAAACACACAGGTTTGTTTTTTTTTACATCTGCGCCGGTGGGTAGTACTACCAGCTGCATGTGAATGCTTGATTGACAGCTAGACACATTGTCAAAGTTGGTTGAATTTACCTTGCTTTTTCAAGTATTTTATAATTAATAAGTCATTGCATGTAGTAGGTAGTACAAAAAAATGTTGTATGTTTGAATAAAGCATTGCAAAGTATGAATGTATCAAAGTTAACAAATTGTGTCATTTCAAAGGTCAAGTTGGATGAACTTCCTACTACAGGTGTAAATTTTTTTAACCGCATCGGCAGTGGGGTTAAAAGCTAAAATTTAACATACAGGCTTTTCGCATGTAGTAACATAGGCAAGCATGGTATAATGATGTTTAACTCCTTTCATGCTGCTCGTGGATATTCTCTTGCTACCAAAATATATAAAATTTTGGTACATTTAATCAAATTTTCCTGTAAATTGAATAGATTTTTGCTTCACAGCAGCCATGACTAGATTTTATAAAAAATATCTTGAAAATACTCAGGGGGTTAAGATTTAAGACCCATGAGAACCCTGAATGAAGGAACCCCCACCCTGCCTGGTATGTGCAACTGTGTGAGTTACTTGGCAGTTTATGAAGTTCTATATGTCCCAAATTTCTAAATATTTCTTGATTTGAATATATCTGAAAGCCATTTATCAACATTGACCCTTTTAGTGAAAAGTATTCTTGGCATTGTGTGGAAATAAAAAGTTCTCTTTACCTAATATTTCTTAAATAAATAAAAAAAATTCATTTTTGGCCTCCATACATAGCTTTCGAGTTCTCAATTCACCAGTCTAATTCTGCTCAGAATTTGATGCTGTTATGGGCTGTTTGCTTACCAACTTCTCATGAAAATTTGCATGCAGAATACCATTGATGTTATGTGATGTCTTTTTACTCACAAGGATATACATTTATTCTTTCTTGTTCCAGTTATATATATTCCAAGCAATAAGTATTTAATTCACCTTGAAAACACTAATATATTAACACAATTAGTGGAAAATGGAGTAATCATATAACTATGCCTGTGGTGAGTCTTCAAAGATTTGGTCAAATCACGTCTCGAATGAACATTTCAAGCACTGATTTAAAGAAAATGAATGTTTATGTTTTTTTTAGATTCAATCATCTGAAATATCTGAGTTGGTCAGAAAAGTGAACCACCATATGCTTGCTTTTCTAACCAACTGAAATATACCAGACGAGTGAGTCTGAACATTGGTGATGGGCTATTTGAGGGCTAGACTGGTTCCAGGCCACAAATGCAAACAAAAATTAGACTGGTGACCTGAGAGAATGATATAGCTTATGACCCTTTATTTCAAATGAGCTCAATAAGCTTGTTTTAAAGAGGAGTCAAAAGCTAAAATTTGAAGGCAAAAGGTTTTTTTTTAAATATTTAAATTTGAAATTTGACTTTTGTGAACGGGACAGGCAGGGTTGAGCTCTCTAGCCACCAGTCTAATTCTGTAAGAAATTTGATTCAGCTGGCCTGGAACCAGTCTAGACCTCAAATAGGTCACCACCTATGTTTATATTCACTTGTTTAGAATATTTTAATTGGTTTGAAAAGTGAGTCTACGGTTCACTTTCCAACCAACTAATATAATCTGAACAACTGAATTCGAAAACTTTCATCAAGATACATTTTCTGTGAATCATTGCTATAAATGTAGCTCGATCTACGGTTTGCTTTTTCGATCCAATTATATATTTCCGATGATTGAATCTGAAATATTTCTTCAAGATTCACTTTCTGTCAATTAAAGATAGAAATGTTGTTCAATCGCAACCTTATTTGATCAAACTTTTGATAACATTAGAATCAGAAATGCAGACTCACCAATTTATTTATTGGGGTTTAATGACACTTTCAACAGCTAGGGTCACTTTGTGTCGGACAGTTTTGCGGGTGGAAAAAGCCAGAGTACGCTGAGAGAACCAACGAGCAATGGCAAGCAACAGTCAGGCTCCCCAACATCTGAACTCCACACAAGCAGGGTTAGCATTGGTTGAAGACAGGTGCACCATCGACATGCAGTATGCCTTAGTACACATTGCCACCGTGCCCACCACATGGGCAATGGGGGAAAAGTGTCTTGACAAGGACACAACGTGATTGCTACAGGTGGGATTCAAACCAAGGACATCCCAGCTTGCAGCCTGTACCTCTACCGATTGAGCCACCACACCCCCCTGCAGACTCACTAAAGCCGTAGTGTTAGGATTACACCAGGTAGTTCCACAAATAATGTTAATATCTTATGTTTTCAAGGGGAATGAAATACTAATTGATTGGAATATATATAACAGGGGCAGAAAGAATACCTGTATATCCTTGTAAGTGAAGGCATATCAACGGCTGTCTGCATGCAAATTTCCACAAATAGTGGGGCAACAAACAGCCCATAATAACATTGAATTCTAAACAGAATTAGACTGGTGGCCTGATAGGTATGGGGCAGATATCGCTATTAAATAAGAGGTTAATTATTTAGCATGATACTCAAATAAAAGAATCTATGCTTTAGTTGCTGATGGTGCTATCATAGTAACATTAGCTAGTTCATTAGCTTTCACAGCCATAAATTTTATCACAGGTCCCCTCTCACTGTTACTGTAAATAGGAAGAAGTAAATGATTGGTACCAAGCTTCTCTAAACTTTCTTTGTTTAGAGGGATCTCTAAATTTGTGGGTATGACATTAGGTATTTGCAAGGAGACATTTGATGTATCTGAACTACCACCCGGTGTGACTGTTATGGATTCTACACTTTGAGTATTAGATGATTGTTGGGAAACTTTTGGTTCTTTATTCTGATCTTCAACTGTGTTGCTTTCTGGTGATTTTATAAGGGAGTTGAAGAACTGATCAACTGATGTAGAGTCATTTTCAGAATCTATATCAAGATGGAAGCAGCTGCAGCAAGTATTCTGTTTACAACACACTGGCACAGGGGGACTTGCTGCTGATGAGGCATCATGTGTAGATAGAGTGGATATTGATTCTTCTGTACTTCTTATTTCACTGGTGACAGTTGTAATTAATGATTGATCTGGTGATTCAATATTGTTAGAGGTTATTTGTGAATGAATACTGTTTGAATGAGTAGTAAACTGTGGAGACACTTCAATTTGGGATGAATTTTGTTGAAAAGATTGATTACTTTCATTATTGCTAACTGGAGAAATCAGTAGCAATGGCTGTTGATTATGCTTTGCTGTCTGCAGGAACGTAGTATTGGGTGCAGTTTGTAATGTCAACTGTAACTGTCCATCTTTTGTAACACACAGATTGTTTGGTGTCAGTGATTGTGAAGGCAATAATAACTGAACTTGATTTTGCAAGTTTTGCTGGCTTGTTTCAGACAGAACTGCAGTTGTGGATTCCGTACTTGGTTCAGTGACAGATTTTGGAGATGTAACACAAAATGCAGTTGGTGGTATATTATTTTGATTCTGGGAAACCACACTACTAAAAGTGCTACCACTGATTGGCAAAGACTGAAAGTTCACTGTTGGTTGTTGCACTGTTAATGGAAGTTGTTGTGGTACTGAACTGTTGCTATGCGTTATAAGTTCTTGTATCTGACTTTCGGAAAACCCTGCAAAAAAAATCAGAAAATTTTGAATTACAAATTTGTTTTGCTTTACCAAACACTACAACCAGATGGCTGCTGAAACTATTTATCAGTGCTCCATTTTTTACAAGACAAGGTGAGTAAAAAATAGCACACCAAAAATTTATTATCCCTTTTCCCAACATAGTGGCACAAACTGGCCAGCACTATTTACAGAAATCACTGTTCAATTTTCATTATTTCTTTCATTTTTTGTCTAAAAAACATAGCTTATGACCCCTCATTGGAACAAGCTCATTGCCGCAAAAAATGAAAATGAAAGTGTCAATGACACTGTAGCTCAACTTGTCAAGACATGTACATGTATAGTATGTGACACAGCAATGACAAACATCTAGGTAATGACCTGATAACAAAGGTACATATAAAGTATTGTAACGGCCTGTACATAAATACTGACCGTAGCCTGTAACAAATGTATAAGTAAAGTATTGTAAAGGTGGGTGACAGTCAGATGCTAAACTAGAAAAGAAATCTTTGAGTCCCAGAGTGGGTTTCTCATAGCAGAGTGATAACAAAGGCACCCCAAAACACACTCATTCCTGTCCCAAGGTGAAAACAAAGGTACCCAAGAAGTTTTGTGAAGATCAGTTCATAAATACGAGCTATATAGAAGTTGTGACAAAAAACTGATTGGACCTAATTTCGGTACAAAATGGCCACTGGCAGCCATCTTGAATTTTGGACCACACTCAGAAACACTTGTTCTCGTCCCAAGGTGATAACAAAGGTACCCAAGAAGTTTCGTGAAGATCGGTTGACATGAGCCGTATTGACATGTGCACTTACAGTGTATAAGTAGCACTAAATAAATCAAAATGCTCAGTAGGTAGAGGTGCAGCCTGCAAACCGAGAGGTCCTCGCTTCGAATCCCACCTGAGGCAATCGCGTTGTGTCCTTGGGCAAGACACTTCATCTCCATTGCCCGTGTGGGGGCACGATGACGCCGTGTACTAAGGCGTACTGCAAGTCGATGGTATGCATGTCTTCAACCAATCTAACCCTGCCTGTGCAGTGCGGAGTTACGATGTTGGGGAGCTGGCAGCTGCTCATCGTTGCTCGGTGGTTCTCTCCGGGTACTCCGGCTGCCTCCACCGGTAAAACTGTCACGGTCATGATTAGCCATTGTGCATAACTATGTGACCTTAAACCTCAATAAATAAATAAATAAATCAAAATTAATCTAATTTGCATAATTTCTGCATGAGAAAAAAAACCATACTATATGTGATGTATTCCATTTTACTAAACATTCATACAAAAATTTATTCAAATCACAACTTTCAAACAGAAGTTCTGTACAAAAGACTGATTGCACTAATTTTGGTACAAAATGGCTGCTGGTGGCCATCTTGAATTTTGGACCACACCCCAAAACACTCGTTCTCATCCCACGGTGATAGCAAAGGTACCCAAGAAGTTTCATAAAGATCGGTTCATAAATGCGGCCTCTAGCCTGAGCCGTATAGAAGTTGTGTACAAAAAACTGATTAGACCTATTTTCGGTACAAAATGGCCACTGGCAGCCATCTTGAATTTTGGACCGCACTCAGAAACACTCGCTCTCGTCCCACGGTGATAACAAAGGTACCCAAGAAGTTTCATAAAGATCGGTTCATAAATGCGGCCTCTAGCCTGAGCCGTATAGAAGTTGTGTACAAAAAACTGATTAGACCTAATTTCGGTACAAAATGGCCACTGGCAGCCATCTTGAATTTTGGACCGCACTCAGAAACACTCGTTCTCGTCCCAAGGTGATAACAGAGGTACCCAAGAAGTTTCGTGAAGATCGGTTGATAAATACAGCCTCTAGCCCAAGCCGTATTGACATGTGTACTTACTGTGTGTAAGTAGCACTGAAAAAATCAAAGTTCATCTAATTTGCACAATTTCTGCACGAGAAAAAAACCTGTATTATATGTGATGCATCTCATGTTACTAAACATTCATACAAAAAATTATTCAAATCAGAGCTTTCATGTGGAAGTTCTGCGCAAAAATCTGATTGCCCCTAATTTTGCACAAAATGGCTGCCAGCGGCCATCTTGAATTTCAGACCGGACCCAAAAACACTCATTCTCATCCCACGGTGATAACAAAGGTACCCAAGAAGTTTCGTAAAGATCGGTTCATAAATGCGGCCTCTAGCCCGAGCCGTATTGGCATTTGCACTGAGAGTGCTGAAAGTAACACTGAAGAAATCAAAGTTAGTCTAATTTGCATAATTTAAGCACGAGAAAAAAACCTGTATGATATGTAATGTATCTCATGGTACTAAACATTCATACAAAAAATTTTTCAAATCAGAGCTTTCATATGGAAGTTCTGTACAAAAAACAGATTTCTGCATTGTCAGTACAAAATGGTGGCTGGCAGCCATCTTGAATTTCGGACCGCACCCAAAACCACTTGTTCTCGTCCCACAGTCATAACAAAGGTACCCAAGAAGTTTCGTAAAGATCGGTTCATAAATACGGCCTCTAGCCCGAGCCGTATCCAATTGCTGACGTACGGACAGACGGACGACGGGCCATGACAAAAGCTCAAATTTGGCTTCTCCAAAGTTGAACTAAAAAATGAATAATTCAAGAAATTTGTTTGCAAGACTCAGGGACGGATCCAGGAATTTTTTGGGAACACCAAATTTTTAATTGAGAATGTCCCCAAATAAATTGAGATGTCTTAATACAGATGATAAGACCACTGCATGTGTCTCTAAGTGCTTTTTAACAACTGCATGTGTATAGATTTCTACTAAATATTGGAAATAATTTCTTCAAACTGGTAGATTTCAAAGCTGAATGAATTTTACTGCAGGAATTTGGGGACATTTGGGCTCCAAGAGTTTGGGTGCCCATACCTTAACAGGTATCAAATTGGCTCTGGATCTGTGCCTGTTGCAAGTGTTGACTGCAGTGTTGGTAAAGGATTCAGATGTGCCATTAAGTAGTGATGAGCCAATAAAATAAATGACCCTTCATCCGAATGCTGATGCTTTGGATATGAAATTGGATGATTATCGATGCCGATGGTCAGTGTTTTATGTTTAATTGATGGTAATTGCCAGGCAATGCACCATGTAAATCCCCAATCCTGACAACGGTTTTAGTGGTGTTTGTTATCAATGTTGAGGGCTTTAATTAACGATTTAATTATTGATGAGGAGCCCATTTATTTTACTAATGGGTGCTGCCATCTTGCATACATAATATTTGATAAAACGGAATCACGGCAGAATAAAATGAAATGAAACAAACATAAACCTGAACACTACAGTTTTATCTTTAATGAAAGCCATTGCTGAAATACATCAAAGGAAATATACACAATGTCACAAACAAGTTCCTGCAATTTCTTGCTGTTATTTTCGGATTTCTTTGATATCAAGTCGACACTCATCACTTGAGTGAATACGGTTGTCTCTCAATTTCAGGGGCAGTGGGATCAAAGTGAAACTGAAAATTTTGAGTCTTTGAATAATAATACTTAGATGTGAGTCTTCCATGGAAGACGTGTGTCGCCTGGCATTTCAGACAGAATTCTAAGTGGAAAAGGGGCATAACTCTGGAAAAAATACAGCGGATCAAAAAATAAAATAGGAGGTGCTCAATGCCATTATGTGATAAAGAATCACTGAAAGTTTCATCAAAATCCATTCATAGGTTAAAGAGGAGTGGCGGATAAGAGAAAGTGTGACGCGGACGACAAAAGTAATCCCTATATGTCGCTCCCCACTTCGTGGGGCGGCGACACAATAACATGATTATCCCCGAGTATTCAACATCGCTAGTCACACATTCACTCTACACAGTGAAATTTGACGAGATTAAACAGAACTACGAATCACTCAAGAGTCATTTCAATAAAAACATCGGCAGGGGCTGATCCCACACCCCTGACTACCAATTGTCAACTGATGGGTGCTTATCGACTGATGGCCGATTGTATACTGCTCAATCGCCTCTTCACTACCATTAAGCTAACTAAAATTGTCATTGCATTTACTGAAGGGATGTGTTTTTGGAAAGTATATATTATTTTCTTCATACATTGGTCTTTTGGGCCCAGCTACTAAACACAGGAATCTCAATTAATGGAAGATCTGTGAAGATGCAACTGCATGAATTTAATTTTATACCACCTATGTCTAGCAGGATTTCTACCAGACATTGTTCTAGGTCCTCGCCACTAAACTGAAATAAAGTTTTTTGGAAGTTTGTCCTGACAGGAGTCTATCTCGGGTCTTTGGCACCCAATCGCCTAGCTATCAATGTGCTGCCACCATACCAACTGAGCTACACTGGGTTGCCGTTACCTCAGTTGGTATGGTGGTAGGGCATTATGGCTAGGTGCCGAAGACCCAAGAATAACACGCATCAGGGCCAACTTCAGAAAAATGATAAATTCTAAGTAATTTGTATATTTTTTATACTTACCAATGGCTCAGACTTGCTAGCTGGTGCAAACTCGATATTATCAAGGGCCAAACATAAATTTTGAACACACTCCCCCCCACCCCCCAAATTTGCATACAAAACCGAAAATTAAAAGTCCTATCTGGCCCTCCATACTTTTACTCTCTGCGCATGCGTAGTGATCAGGAAGAGACCGGAATTGGCGCCAACATCATTCTTTGTAGATGAGCGTACTAATAATAACTTTTTGGGGAGGTGTGAGTGCCCACTCATGGGAGGGCCATCCCCGTCTGGGCCATTGGTAAGTATAAAAAATATACAAATTACTTATAGTACCTGAAGACTACCTGAAGACATATCTGTGTCACTTGCGGCCTTGCAAGCTCACTAAATGGAGCCTTACAACATAAATCCAGTGTCTCGCGAAGATGATAACCTTCCGTCAACTGGTAAGCAATAGAGGTCTTATTCATCACTTGTACGACTAACAAAGCTTACAGAAGGAGAAACTATGTCCTCCCCGCAAAGAACCTTGTCCCGTCGTCTTGGGGGTGTCTGACCTATAGTCTGGATCAAACCTGCGCCCCTTTTCCGAGTCGCAATACTGACGACCTCCGGAGTAAGTATAAGAGGGTTTACTGTACCCTCTCAAGGAGTTCCCTTAGCTGATTAAGTGGAACAACCTCGCTTACCCTGGTCTGCTGAAGCATGTTGAGGTGCAGACTTCAGTAGCTGTGTATTGGAAGCTTTCTTGTAGCCCGTTCATAGACTAAGGAACGCTTGTCGTCAAATATAGTATATCCGGAGACCAAAGTGACTTGGAGAGAGATTTTCACATTGTCATCTATAAGTGATGACGACACAACGGCAGCATCAAGTCTGATCAACTCCCAATTTGCCACAGTCAGGGCAGAGTTGTACGTAGCATACATGACTGCCCTGGAAAGAACTCTAAGCGAGGAACAAACGTCCTCAAATTCCTTCCCATTAAGACGTTGGGCCATAGCTCTGGTGAGGTGGTCTGCGTAGGCCATCACATCCAGATTCGCTCTATTGGATGAAATAGCCCATTCCATCACTTCCGAGCATATATTGAATGATGCAGGTAAGGACATATTTTCATCCCAGGCCTGCTAATCTGAATGCAGAGGAGCTCTCTAAACATCTTCTCCAACCATTTTAAATGAACATAGTTCAAGGAACGGTATATTATTGAAGATGTCAATAAGAAACCACCTTCCTCTTAGCACTAGAGAGGTGAATATGGCATCGATAACATAGCCGAAGGCCTCAGACACCAGTCGAGACTGTTTCGGGAAGGAAAGAACATCCTCTTTCCTCCACACAAAATCTGCTTCTCTACAGTAGTCACAGCCTGCTGATCAAGTGGAACAAAGTCAGTATAGTATTGATAAAAAAAAATTCATCGCTACCATATGCTGTTCCGAAGGGAAGGGTAATCCTCTTCCTTGCCCCTTTCACCATCCGACTGATTCAGCTGTGACATTCGGTCATTTGCATCTGCGTGTACAGATGACTGGACAGACCCAGCACTGTCCGACAGCTCACCACCAGCGTTTGAGGGAGACTGCCTTGCACTTGCTGGGATGCAACGATCAGCAATCTGCGACAGCAAGTCTGTTACCGAGGCTTGAGGAGTAGCTGTTTTCTGGGTTTTTTTTGGCTTGCTACTCCTGGGACTAAGATCCGGAGACAGATCTCTTCTCCGAATGTCCCGATGAACAAAGCCTCGGATCGCTAGCTACCGGATGGTCCGACTTCACGGGGCGAAAACTGGTTCCGTTCCTGGCTGCAGTCTAGACGGAGCATCCCGAGCAGCGGGCGATAGTATGCTCTGACTCCTGCAAGTTTCTCAAAACAACATTTGGCCCCAAATGTTGTTGGGTTAGAGAGGGACCTCTCTCGCTTGTGGTCTTATCAGACCTCTCCGAGCCTTCTGAAAGAAAACTTGGTTCCAGCTTGTGCAAGTTTCTCATAACAGCCTCTGGACCCAGAAGTTGTTGGGTTAGAGAGGGGTCTCTCCTGCTCGCGGCCTTGTCGGACCTCACTGAGCCTCCCAACAGGAAACTTGCTGACTTCCTCCCTATTTCCATCGTTGCTGGGTGAGCTTTTGACTTTAAGGAGCTCGCTCTACCCAAATCTACACATTCTTCGGCCGCAATGGACATGCCCAGTGTCACGGCTCCCACGGACGGAGTAACAGCTTCACTGGTCAAGCTAGCTGCTTGCAAGGGATTAAGAACATTAACTAGATGCCTTATCCCTTGCTTAATATTCATGAGCACCTTGCAGCTACCTCTATTTGCTCAACAGAGCACGATGACTGTAGCATACTTCGGATGGGTGTCACAATACCATCACCATCTTCATGTTCCTCTGAAATAGAAACTGAAAAACTTGAATTATATTATGGTGAGAATTCCGGCATAGGAACCTCACCGCCAACAAAGCATCGCGACACCCGTCTCCAATGTCTGTCAGGCCAATGTACATAGTAGGACAAGAATCTGCAGGAGTGCATCGACTACAGGCAAGGCAACTAGCATGTAAATCTGAGGAAGATTTCCTTGTCTTGCATTTAGAGCAGAAAGCTTTCATAAATACAATCAAAAGACAAAGTTGATAGCACTCCTACAACTCCACAACAAAATATATGATAAAGATACATGAATAATCGCAAGCAAACTTAAATTCAAAAAATTATAAACAAATTTTCGATAAAAATGTTGAAAAAATATCTAAGTTCAAAGGGAACATAATGAGCCCAAGGGTAGCCCGATAGAGCCTAAGTGTGGACAAAATCCAAATATTCAAATATTATGAGCTATACTACCGGAATGATAATCATTGTATCCTAAAATAATTCTACAGTAACATAATATGAAATACTACACATATTTGAGGACGTAGCCATTGTAAACAACGTCAAGGAAAAACCGGAAACAAGACATCAGGCACAAAAAGGCCCAAAGTCAGTAACAGATTTTAATGCTACCAGATGTAAAGCTAGATCTTCATACGAAGAAAAAACGATACATCAGATAGAAGATGCAAGACTAAAACGACCTAACATCCCTAGGGTGAGGACATAACCATGGGGATAAACAGAATAAATATTCTGTAATACATGTTGAACTCCCAGGAAATTTATTAAAAAAATTTCAATAAAAAGTTAAAAAATTTATAGTAATTTATATATTTTTTATACTTACCAATGACCCAGACTTAGCTGCTGGTGCTAACTCCAACAAAACCAGGGCCAAACACAAATTTTGCCCCCCAATCCCCAAAATTTGCATCCAAAACAAAAAGAAATCATGTCCTAAAGGACCTCCATACTACGCCTCTACTGCGCATGCGCAGTGACGCAGTCGTCCCGAAATTGGCGCCAATTATCATTCTTACTGGCAGTGCCTGGTCAGCGCTATGTACTCAGCGGGGAGGCAAGAGTTCCCAACTCCAGGGAGGGCCATCCCCGTCTGGGTCATTGGTAAGTATAAAAAATATATAAATTACTATAAATTTTTTAACATTTTTATACTGTACCAATGACCCAGACTTAGCTGAATAGTAAACAGGCTGGAGGGCCTAGGACATAGAGGAAAATCCAATAAGCTCAACTATATAGTAAAGAGGTAACCCCTTAAGGAGAAAAGGAGTATTAGGCTTTACATGTATCTTTCTTATTTAATATTAAATTAGAAAGATACACTACCCTTAATAATTGAGCACAATAACATTCATGTTCTCTATTAACATCCAGTATAACCCTTATACTAATTATTTTTAAAGCAAGCCAATAAATAAAGTAGTCCAGAGAATTGAGACTCTTTATAATCATTTAAAAGTGTCCGAGTATTGTATATTAAAGCCCGTTTGACACTTGACATATACAAATGCTTCACACCGAGCTACACTTTAAAAATAAGACATGAATGAATTTAAACATTAATATTACACTTTAAAACCATCCCGGAAGCGACTCAGAAATACTGACTTGGAGGAGGCATTCCCTTGCTTTTCACTATAAAGCAGGTGACCTAAGGGAACACCCGCCCCCCCCCCCCCCCCCCCTTCCCCTTGCCCTGGGTCAAATAGCCCAGAGCGAAGAGGGCAGCCGGATGGAGTCACTGCCGGAACAGAAAGCCTGCATAACTATAGTTGCAACTGTTTAGTGGACGACATTCTGAGCAACAGATAACGGACCTAAACAATGCAGGTCTCCAGAAATGGACTCAATATTTCTGAGATAAAAATTCGTAAATGTGGATGGCTGAGACCAATAAGCAGCCTTCATTAAATCTGTAATAGCAACACTATTAGCATAAGCCCAGGAAGTAGAAAGAGCTCTTACTTCATGAGCATAAATCTTAAGCACAGACTGCTGAGAAGAAGATAAATCTTCATAAGCAGTACGGATAGTTAACTGAATCCATCTAGCAATAGAATGGACTGAAATGTCCTTTCTATTAGGCATCAAAGACAGAAAGAAACGTTTCCGTCCCTTTCTGATAAACTGAGATCTCTGTTTATAGATACGTAGTGCTCTAACAGGACAGAGTAAAGGCCTACGCCCGTCTGAAGACGGAAGAGCCTTAATAACAATAGGTTCCGGATATTTATTAGGAGCCTGATTCTTAGCTAAAAAACCCACATTAGTAGTGAAGGTGATAGTGTTCCCAACACTACGATAATGAGAATCATCCACCGATAGTGCATGAAGCTCACTGACTCTTCTGGCAGAAGAGAAAGCTAAGAGAAAAGCTGTCTTATAAGATAAGAATTTGAAATCTACTGTCCCAAGAGGTTCAAATGGCTTTTCCTTCAATTTACGGAGAACCCAAGCTAAATTCCACTTAGGAATTAATCTAAGAGTTCTGGGTCTATTTATCGAAAAGTTTCTAACCAACTTCGATAAAGAGACATTAGATCCAATTTGTAAACTATCATGATGTGCATAGGTATCAGATAACATAGATCTATAACCCTTTATAGTAACAGGCTGCAGTTTGATTTCGTCAAACAAGTATACTAGAAAGTTTGCAATGTCTGGTATAGAGGGATCAAATATATCTACAGAATGATCCCTACACCAACGACGAAAAACCTTCCACTTAGCCGCATAGTTTAGCGAAGAGGAGGTCCTCCTACAGTTAGAAATCATGTCCACTGCTCGTCCTGTAAAGTGCTTGCCATGCAAGAAGGATCGCACAACGGAAAAACGTGAAGGTTGAAACCTTGCGGGTTGTGATGGAGTTGGCGCGATTTCCCCTGCGAAAGAAGATCCTCTCGTGGAGAAAGCTTCCGCGGTAGGTCCCACAACAGACACCGGAGTAGATTTATCCACGGTCTCTGTGGCGACAGAGATGCTACCAACAGAATCTTGCATTGAGATTGTTTTATCTTTAGCAATACTTGTTGAATTAACGGCGCTGGAGGATACGCATATCCTATCATTCCGTCCCAAGGGATCGACAGAGCGTCTACTGCAAATGCTCTTGGATCCGGACACGGAGACACATACGTCTGCAACTGATTGTTGAGATGTGTCGCAAATAAGTCTATCATTGGCCGTTCCCATTGGTAGCAAATCTGATTGAATACTTGTTTGTTGAGAGTCCACTCCGACGTCAACAAGCGACCCTTTCGTGAAAGGGAGTCTGCTAGCACATTCAGACGACCCGGTATGTGACGGACCGAAAGAAGAACGTGATGTTCTAACACAAACAGAAGGATTCTTTCTGTTAGATTGAACAACGGAACTGAATGAGTGCCTCCCTGATTCCGTATATACGCCACTACTGTCGTATTGTCGGATAGGATTTGGACATGAGCATCGTGAATAATGTCCATCCAGTGACGTAACGCAAGCCAAATTGACATCATTTCCTTGATGTTTATGTGCTTGCACAGGAATTGCGGATCCCAAAGACCCTGGCATCTCGAATCCGTTGGGATTAATGATGCACCCCAACCTGTTTGACTGGCATCCGTCATAACGGTAAAACTCGGATCCGGCAACTGCAGCGGAACTCCTTGAGTTAACCACTGAATGTTTGCCCAAGTCTGAATCTCTTGTTTCACTTGATCTGACAAGAGAACGTCTACATCGAGCGAATGAATTTTCACACTCCAATTCTGAGTCAGGAAAATTTGAAGAGGACGTGTGCGTAGCCGCCCCATCGGAATGAGATCCGCGGCGGCTCCGCACAGACCTATCAGTCTCATAAATTCTCTCGCCGTGACTTTGTCTGCGTGCAGACAATAGCGAGCGTAACAACTGACTAATTTCGCTCTGGTTAACGGCAGACGAACGAGATTGTTGTGCGTCTCGAAGCTCATTCCCAGATGAGTGAATGACTTGGACGGCACCAGATCCGACTTCTCCTCGTTTACTATAAAACCGAGAATCCCAGAGATTCCTGGTTTTCTACGACCTCTACCGCGTTCTTCATTAAAAGAGACTGCACCTCTGATAACAGAGCGTCTCTTTTCTGTGGATTTGACGGAAGATGAGTCCACTTTGGACTTCGAGTTAATGGAGGCTTTCGTTTGAAGGATATCTTTAGACCTTCCGAAGTCACTCCTCTCACCCAAGGGTCGTCCGTAATCGACGCCCTCTTGTGAAAAACTCGACAACCTTCCGCCAACCGGAACGCGATAGAGGTTTAAGCCATCACCTCCTGGACCTGCGAGGCCTGCGGTAGGAGAAACCACGTCTTCCACGACCCGCACCTCGCCTCGTCGACCTCGGGGCATCCGACCGATTGTCCCGGCCTGAAGGACGTCCCGAACGAGAGTCGCTATCCTGACGGTCTCTCGAATAAGACCAAGAGGACGCACCGGAACCTCTATAGGAACCTCTCTTGGGCGCATTATACCCAGAAGTGCCTGTCTTATTCGTGTCTGCTGTATCCGACTTTTTAGGAGCCGATCTGAACAACAGAGAATCATTAGCTTTCTTTTTAATTTTATCATAAATAGCGGAAAGCTTGCCGTCAAAGAGAAGTTCTCCTGAGACCGAAGCGACTCTAAGAGAGTTCTTCACCTTAGAATCCACTAGTGTGGATGTAGCTAGGGCTGCGTCACGTCTAACCAACTCCAGATTTGCCACTGAAAGGGCGGAATAAGCTACTGCCCTTGAAAGAAGTCTTAAAGAGGATTGTATATCCTGAAACTCTTCCCCTTGAAGGCGCAGTGATAACGCCTTAGTAAGGTGATCTGCGTAAGATAAGGCATCTAAATTGGCTCTGTTAGACGCAATAGCTGTTTCCAACACCGCGGTTGGAATAGAAGCTGACGATGGTAATGATAGCTCTAAGTCTTCCGCCTCGTCGTCCATACGCAGAGGAACTCTCGGTATACCCTGTCCTGCCGTATCGAATTTATTCCTTGCATTAATGAAAGGCAGGTTGAGAGTATTAGCGGACAAGAAACCTGCTTTCCCCGTCCTGGAAGCAAGTTTAAATATAGCGTCGTTCAATAATTCAAATGTTCTAGCAACATTATTGGACTGCGACGGAAACTCGGGAGCGATGTCCCTGAACCGCTCAAAAAAATTCAGAGTCCAATGACGCTATAATTCTCTTGTCCGGAAGCGCAGCAGTCTGGCCCGACGGAACAACTTGAGGGAGAAAGTGCCAGATGAAGTCCACGGCAGCTTTATGTTGTTCCGAAAGGGATAGCTCCAAGTCATCCGTATCCCTTTCACCATCCGGTCGGACCTCACGATGTTGCCGGTCGTCCGCCCCCGATGCTTCGGCGGAGCGTACCGACCCAGCGCCGTCGGATAATTCTCGATCCGACACCGTTTCTGTCGGCTGCTGGGATGCTGCGATAAGCTGTGCTATCTGCACAAGAATGTCCGGCGTCGAGACCTGCGGAGGCGCAGTCTTTCGCTGCTTCGCCGAGGGCAGCTCTGCATCAGATGGCTCCCGCATACTTTTCCTATGCGAACGTCCGGAGTCCATCGGTCTCGAATCCCTGGCTGCCGGATGGTGTGACCTGGTCGCCGAAGAATCCTTCATCGGCGAAGCTGGTAATATATCGGCGGTCACGCAGCCAAGGTGCGGTCGTGTGCGCTGACGAGAAGAGGAAGCCTTAACAGTCTCTGCGGACTGTTTATACAACGGAGCGTCCCGAGCGACGGACGTATGCTCCGCTAAAGACACATTTTGTACCACAACATCTGGTCCCAGATGTTGTTGTACGAGAGAGGGACCTCTCTCGCTCGCGGCCCGGCTGGACCTGGACGAGCTAGGAACCGGACTAAAAGGCTTCCTCCGTTCTCGCTTACTATCCGCCGTCACTGGGTGTGCATCTATTATGTTTATAGTGCTCGCATCACCCAAAATTTCCTCTTGGACCGCATCGGACGAACCCGGCTGCCGAACCATTCGGTGAATGGACGCTACACCGGGCGAGCTAGCGGACGACATTTGTCTAATCTCCATGAGCACTTTTGCCGCTAGCTCTGAATTCATTTGTGACGACGGACGCACACTTGAAGAAGATAACATGGAAACATCACCCTGTTCTGGTTCCTCTGAAATAGAAACTGAGAGAGTAGAGTGACCTTGTGGAGAAAGAGCCGGCATCGCTCTTTCTCCAGAAACAACATATCGTGACACACGTTTCCAATGTTTCTCATCCCAATGTTGACATATAGGACAGGGATTAATGCGAGAACACTGACTACAATTAATACAATGATCATGAAAGTCAGAGGAAGATTTCTTCCTATTACAATTTGAACAACGTCCCTTCATTGTGAAAGAACAACAATAAGTCCTAGTTACTCGCAAAAACCCCTGACACAAAGATACATAATAACATGATCCATTAATAAATGAAAAAACAATTGCAAAACAAAATAATTTTGAAAAAATATTTTTTCAGAGAAGCCCAAGTTGCTGAAAAGTAACGTTGAGCCCCGATGGATCCGATGGCAAAGTGTGGTCAAAAATTTTAAATTGATATAAAATAATTAATGAGACACTTTCGGATAATATAAATGTATCTTATAATGAGATAAACTACCACAAAGGCAAACAGCCCCCCTCAAAAAAGGCTGTTGCCAATGAAAACAAACAGTGTAAACACACTAGAAAACATGACTCCAGGCACTGAAAAAACTGGCCCGGAATCAGTCATCAATTACACTCTATCTGATGCAAAACAGAGACTCCCAGGGGAGAATCTGTAGAACATCAGATGGAAGATGCAGAACACAAACGTTATACACCCATGGGTGAAAACGTAACTATGGGGAAAATAACAGAAAACATTCTGTAAACAAGCAACTCTCCCAGGAAATTTTAGAAATGAAATTTCTCAAAAATATGCCAAAAGCATGGGAGAATTGCCAGGGGGGACTTTAGAAGGCTAGGGGAGAGGAAACACTGAATAAGCAGTGCAACAATTAGCAAGAATGACAACAAGAGGCCCATGCCTCGAAAATAGGCAACTTAACATAATTTCATCAAAAAATTTTAAGTACAGCCCTGATTATTTTTTGCCACTTCTTTTTCCACTCCTCCTTCTATCCTCCTTAGAATCACATTTTCTCCAAAAATTACGTGTCTGGCATCCTTTAAACTGAGATTTACAAGCACAAAGATCAGTGAGATGTTGACTGATGAAGGGCCAAACAGAGAATGATAATTGGCGCCAATTTTGGGACGACTGCGTCACTGCGCATGCGCAGTAGAGGCGTAGTATGGAGGTCCTTTAGGACATGATTTCTTTTTGTTTTGGATGCAAATTTTGGGGATTGGGGGGCAAAATTTGTGTTTGGCCCTGGTTTTGTTGGAGTTAGCACCAGCAGCTAAGTCTGGGTCATTGGTACAGTATAAAAATATAGCCAAAAAGCTTAGGAGTTTAACAGGAAGGGTTCATGGAAGGATTGGGAAGGAATACTGAACAAACAGTGGAATAATCATTAGCAAGAATGATGACGTCAGGTGTATGTCCCAAAAATGGGAAACATGAAATAATTTTTGTAATTATTATAAAGTAACAGCCCTGAACGTCTGAAACCACCGTAGTTCACTTCCATCATCCATTAACTCCTTGGATCCACCAATTCTTGCATTGATTTGTGTCTAGCATCCTCAAAAAAGGAGATTTTAAAGCACAGATGTCAGCTCATTGTTACTGACTTTAGGGTCAAACAAAGAATAATGTTGGCCCCAATTCCGTTTTTTTTCCTGACAACTGCGCATGCGCAGAGAGTAAAAGTATGGAGGGCCAGATAGGACTTTTAATTTTCAGTTTTGTATGCAAATTTTGGGGTTTGGGGGGGGGGGGGGTTGGGCCATTGGTTGTCGTATAAAAATATTTCAGAGTTTTGAGTACAGTGGCTAGGACCTAGGATAATACCTGGTAGAATTTTTATTTTCTTCATAATTGTAATATTAAGAGGTTTAACTCCTAACCCCCTGAGTAATTTCAATATATTTTTCATCAAATCTAGTCATGGCTGCTGTGAAGCAGCCAGGATTAGATTTGATGAAAAATTCTTCTAAACTCAACATTTAATCATTGGTGAAAAAATCAATTCAATTTGCAGGAGGAAAGTGTGATTAAATGTGCCCAAATTATACATATTTCAATGGAAAGAGAAATCCTGTCCTGGGCAGGAATATCCACCAGCAACATGCAAGGAGTTAATGATTAGCTTGCTTCTCTGTCAGTTGCTATTATAGCATGATGTACAGTATTGAAAATACCTTTTATAATAATTGGAACCAAAAAAATAGGTCAATCCACAGACCAGTATCCATTTTGTGCTCAGCAGACACAGCCAGGAGGTTTAAATAAATGACTGAAACAAAATGTTGCATCCAATTCAAGGCTTTCATACCACTGTGTTTATTTTACTTGCAGTATCTATAATAGTATGTCTCACATAGATCCAACTGTTCTTAGTGCTCATAAAATACACATCATATAGGTAACAATTTCTATGTCACACATCCTCAGGCCTACTTGAGCTAAGAGCCCATATAGGCCCGAGGTGTGGCATAGAAATTGTCTTAGATATATTCTACTTTTGCTATTTTAACCTTCTCTACTCAGATATCAAAATAACAAAATTTTAAGCCACAGATTTTTCCAATGATGCAACCTGAAACATGACCAATTAAATCTTGTTTGACAGAGCTCAAGGAGTCATATGCTTATAGATTTACCAATGAAGAAAAAATGAGAGAAAATTTTCTTGTTAAAATCTACAATTATTTTGATGGGTACTGTTGATAAGGTAGGGGGAAGGTGGTGTATAAGTCAAAATATATTTTAGAATATAATATAAGTTTTATCAACAAGAGCACCACATTGCGGGGCAATATACACCCGTCAAAATTGGAACGTTAAAAAATTTATAGTAATTTATATATTTTTTATACTTACCAATGACCCAGACTTAGCTGGTGCTAACTCCACAAAAACCAGGGCCAAACACAAATTTTGCCCCCCAATCCCCAAAATTTGCATCCAAAACAAAAAGAAATCATGTCCTAAAGGACCTCCATAGTACGACTCTACTGCGCATGCGCAGTGACGCAGTCGTCCCGAAATTGGCGCCAAATATCATTCTTACTGGCAGTGCCTGGTCAGCGCTATGTACTCAGCGGGGAGGCAAGAGTTCCCAACTCAGGGAGGGCCATCCCCGTCTGGGTCATTGGTAAGTATAAAAAATATATAAATTACTATAAATTTTTTAACATTTTTATACTGTACCAATGACCCAGACTTAGCTGAATAGTAAACAGGCTGGAGGGCCTAGGACATAGAGGAAAATCCAATAAGCTCAATTATAAAATAAAGAGGTAACCCCTTAAGGAGAAAAGGAGTGTTAGGCTTTACATGTATCTTTCTTATTTAATATTTAAATTAGAAAGATACACTACCCTTAATAATTGAGCACAATAACATTCATGTTCTCTATTAACATCCAGTATAACCCTTATACTAATTATTTTTAAAGCAAGCCAATAAATAAAGTAGTCCAGAGAATTGAGACTCTTTATAATCATTTAAAAGTGTCCGAGTATTGTATATTAAAGCCCGTTTGACACTTGACATATACAAATGCTTCACACCGAGCTACACTTTAAAAATAAGACATGAATGAAATTAAACATTAATATTACACTTTAAAACCATCCCGGAAGCGACTCAGAAATACTGTCTTGGAGGAGGCATTCCCTTGCTTTTCACTATAAAGCAGGTGACCTAAGGGAACACCCGCCCCCCCACCCCCTTCCCCTTGCCCTGGGTCAAATAGCCCAGAGCGAAGAGGGCAGTCGGACGGAGTCACTGCCGGAACAGAAAGCCTGCATAACTATAGTTGCAACTGTTTAGTGGACGACATTCTGAGCAACAGATAACGGACCTAAACAATGCAGGTCTCCAGAAATGGACTCAATATTTCTGAGATAAAAATTAGTAAATGTGGATGGCTGAGACCAATAAGCAGCCTTCATTAAATCTGTAATAGCAACACTATTAGCATAAGCCCAGGAAGTAGAAAGAGCTCTTACTTCATGAGCAGAAATCTTAAGCACAGACTGCTGAGAAGAAGATAAATCTTCATACGCAGTACGGATAGTTAACTGAATCCATCTAGCAATAGAATGGACTGAAAAGTCCTTTCTATTAGGCATCAAAGACAGAAAGAAACGTTTCCGTCCCTTTCTGATGAACTGAGATCTCTGTTTATAGATACGTAGTGCTCTAACAGGACAGAGTAAAGGCCTACGCCCGTCTGAAGACGGAAGAGCCTTAATAACAATAGGTTCCGGATATTTATTAGGAGCCTGATTCTTAGCTAAAAAACCGACATTAGTAGTGAAGGTGATAGTGTTCCCAACACTACGATAATGAGAATCATCCACCGATAGTGCATGAAGCTCACTGACTCTTCTGGCAGAAGAGAAAGCTAAGAGAAAAGCTGTCTTATAAGATAAGAATTTGAAATCTACTGTCCCAAGAGGTTCAAATGGCTTTTCCTTCAATTTAAGGAGAACCCAAGCTAAATTCCACTTAGGAATTAATCTAAGAGTTCTGGGTCTATTTATCGAAAAGTTTCTAACCAATTTCGATAAAGAGACATTAGATCCAATTTGTAAACTATCATGATGTGCATAGGTATCAGATAACATAGATCTATAACCCTTTATAGTAACAGGTTGCAGTTTGATTTCGTCAAACAAGTATACTAGAAAGTTAGCAATGTCTGGTATAGAGGGATCAAATATATCAACAGAATGATCCCTACACCAACGACGGAAAACCTTCCACTTAGCCGCATAGTTTAGCGAAGAGGAGGTCCTCCTACAGTTAGAAATCGCGTCCACTGCTCGTCCTGTAAAGTGCTTGTCATGCAAGAAGGACCGCACAACGGAAAAACGTGAAGGTTGAGACCTTGCGGGTTGTGATGTAGTTGGCGCGATTTCCCCTGCCAAAGAAGATCCTCTCGTGGAGGGAGCTTCCGCGGTAGGTCCCACAACAGACACCTGAGTAGATTTATCCACGGTCTCTGTGGCGACAGAGATGCTACCAACAGAATCTTGCATTGAGATTGTTTTATCTTTAGCAATACTTGTTGAATTAACGGCGCTGGAGGATACGCATATCCTATCATTCCGTCCCAAGGGATCGACAGAGCATCTACTGCAAATGCTCTTGGATCCGGACACGGGGACACATACGTTTGCAACTGATTGTTGAGATGTGTCGCAAATAAGTCTATCATTGGCCGTTCCCATTGGTAGCAAATCTGATTGAATACTTGTTTGTTGAGAGTCCACTCCGACGGCAACAAGCGACCCTTTCGTGAAAGGGAGTCTGCTAGCACATTCAGACGACCCGGTATGTGACGGACCGAAAGAAGAACGTGATGTTCCAACGCAAACAGAAGGATTCTTTCCGTTAGATTGAACAACGGAACTGAATGAGTGCCTCCCTGATTCCGTATATACGCCACTACTGTCGTATTGTCGGATAGGATTTGGACATGAGCATCGTGAATAATGTCCATCCAGTGACGTAACGCAAGCCAAATTGACATCATTTCCTTGATGTTTATGTGCTTGCACAGGAATTGCAGATCCCAAAGACCCTGGCATCTCGAATCCGTTGGGATTAATGATGCACCCCAACCTGTTTGACTGGCATCCGTCATAATGGTAAAACTCGGATCCGGCAACTGCAGCGGAACTCCTTGAGTTAACCACTGAATGTTTGCCCAAGTCTGAATCTCTTGTTTCACTTGATCTGACAAGAGAACGTTCTACATCGAGCGAATGAATTTTCACACTCCAATTCTGAGTCAGGAAAATTTGAAGAGGCCGTGTGCGTAGCCGTCCCATCGGAATGAGATCCGCGGCGGCTCCGCACAGACCTATCAGTCTCATAAATTCTCTCGCCGTGACTTTGTCTGTATTCAGACAATAGCGAGCGTAACAACTGACTAATTTCGCTCTGGTTAACGGCAGACGAACGAGATTGTTGTGCGTCTCGAAGCTCATTCCCAGATGAGTGAATGACTTGGACGGCACCAGATCCGACTTCTCCTCGTTTACTATGAAACCGAGACGTCGGAGCAATAGAAGAAGATTCTGAACATCGTTCTGAAGCGTTAACTCGTTGCCGTACCTCTGAAGAATGTCGTCCAGGTAGGCCGACGTTACCGCAGACGAATGAGCTCGGAAGTAGATCATTACTGAGTTCATTACCCGAGTGAAAGCCCAGGGTGCTAGATTCAATCCGAAGCACATGGCCCGGAACTGATACACCACTCCTAGGACTGCGAAGCGTAGATACTTTCGGAATGTCGGATGTACCATGACGTGAAAGTACGCATCTTTGAGATCTATGCTCGTTGCATAATCGTTCACCCGAATACTCGCTCTGACCGATCGAATCGTCTCCATATAAAACTTCGGAGCGACGATCAGCTTGTTTATCCAGCTCAAATCTATGACTGGACGGAACGAGCCGTCTGGTTTCGGAACCAGAAACAGATGGCTGTAGAATCCCAGCGATTCCTGGTTTTCTACGACCTCTACCGCGTTCTTCATTAAAAGAGACTGCACCTCTGATAGCAGAGCGTCTCTTTTCTGAGGGTTTGACGGAAGATGAGTCCACTTTGGACTTCGAGTTAATGGAGGCTTTCGTTTGAAGGATATCTTTAGACCTTCCGAAGTCACTCCTCTCACCCACGGGTCGTCCGTAATCGACGCCCACTCTTGAGAAAAACTCGACAACCTTCCGCCAACCGGAACGCGATAGAGGTTTAAGCCATCACCTCCTGGATCTGCGAGGCCTGCGGTAGGAGAAACCACGTCTTCCACGACCCGCACCTCGCCTCGTCGACCTCGGGGCGTCCGACCGATTGTCCCGGCCTGAAGGACGTCCCGAACGAGAGTCACTATCCTGACGGTCTCTCGAATAAGAGCTAGAGGACGCACCGGAACCTCTATAGGAACCTCTCTTGGGCGGATAAGACCCAGAAGTGCCCGCCTTATTCGTGTCTGCTGTATCCGACCTTTTAGGAGCGGATCTAAACAACAGAGAATCACTAGCTTTCTTTTTAATATTATCATAAATAGCGGAAAGCTTGCCGTCAAAGAGAAGATCTCCTGAGACCGAAGCGACTCTAAGAGAGTTCTTCACCTTAGAATCCACTAGTGTGGATGTAGACAGGGCTGCGTCACGTCTAACCAACTCCAGATTTGCCACTGAAAGGGCGGAGTTACACGTGGAATAAGCTACTGCCCTTGAAAGAAGTCTTAAGGAGGATTGTATATCCTGAAACTCTTCCCCTTGAAGACGCAGTGATAACGCCTTAGTAAGGTGATCTGCGTAAGATAAGGCATCTAAATTGGCTCTGTTAGACGCAATAGCTGTTTCCAACACTGCGGTTGGAATAGAAGCTGACGACGGTAATGATAGCTCTAAGTCTTCCGCCTCGTCGTCCATACGCAGAGGAACTCTCGGTATACCCTGACCTGCCATGTCGAATTTATTCCTTGCATTAATGAAAGGCAGGTTGAGAGTATTTGCGGACAAGAAGCCTGCTTTCCCCGTCCTGGAAGCAAGTTTAAAAATAGCGTCGTTCAATAATTCAAATGTTCTTGCAACATTATTGGACTGCGACGGAAACTCGGGAGCGATGTCCCTGAACCGCTCGAAAAAATCAGAGTCCAATGACGCTATAATTCTCCTGTCCGGAAGCGCAGCAGTCTGGCCCGACGGAACAACTTGAGGAAGAAAGTGCCGGATGAAGTCCACGGCAGCTTTGTGTTGTTCCGAAAGGGATAGCTCCAATTCATCCGTATCCCTTTCACCATCCGGTCGGACCTCCCGATGTTCCCGGTCGTCCGCCCCCGATGCTTCGGCGGAGCGTACCGACCCAGCGCCGTCGGATAATTCTCGATCCGACACCGTTTCTGTCGGCTGCTGGGATGCTGCGATAAGCTGTGCTATCTGCACTAGAATGTCCGACGTCGAGACCTGCGGAGGAGCGGTCTTTCGCTGCTTCGCCGAGGGCAGCTCCGCATCAGATGGCTCCCGCATACTTTTCCTATGCGAACGTCCGGAGTCCATCGGTCTCGAATCCCTGGCTGCCGGATGGTGTGACCTGGTCGCCGAAGAATCCTTCATCGGCGAAGCTGGCAAAATATCGGAGGTCACGCAGCCAAGGTGCGGTCGTGTGCGCCGACGAGAAGAGGAAGCCTTAACAGTCTCTGCGGACTGCTTATACAACGGAGCGTCCCGAGCGACGGACGTATGCTCCGCTACAGACACATTTTGTACCACAACATCTGGTCCCAGATGTTGTTGTACGAGAGAGGGGCCTCTCTCGCTCGCGGCCCGGCTGGACCTGGACGAGCTAGGAACCGGACTAAAAGGCTTCCTCCGTTCTCGTTCACTATCCGCCGTCACTGGCTGTGCATCTATTATTTTTATAGTGCTCGCATCACCCAAAATTTCCTCTTGGACCGCATCGGACGAACCCGGCTGCCGAACCATTCGGTGAATGGACGCTACACCGGGCGAGCTAGCGGACGACATTTGTCTAATCTCCATGAGCACTTTTGCCGCTAGCTCTGTATTTATTTGTGACGACGGACGCACACTTGAAGAAGATAACATGGAAACATCACCCTGTTCTGGTTCCTCTGAAATAGAAACTGAGAGAGTAGAGTGACCTTGTGGAGAAAGAGCCGGCATCGGTCTTTCTCCAGAAACAACATATCGTGACACACGTTTCCAATGTTTCTCATCCCAATGTTCACATACAGGACAGGGATTAATGCGAGAACACTGACTACAATTAATGCAATAATCATGAAAGTCAGAGGAAGATTTCTTCCTATTACAATTTGAACAAAGTCCCTTCATTGTGAAAGAACAACAATAAGTCCTAGTTACTCGCAAAAACCCCTGACACAAAGATACATAATAACATGATCCATTAATAAATGAAAAAAACAATTGCAAAACAAAATAATTTTGAAAAAATATTTTTTCAGAGAAGCCCAAGTTGCTGAAAAGTAACGTTGAGCCCCGATGGATCCGATGGCAAAGTGTGGTCAAAAATTTTAAAATTATATAAAATAATTAATGAGACACTTTCGGATAATATAAATGTATCTTATAATGAGATAAACTACCACAAAGGCAAACAGCCCCCCCTCAAAAAAGGCTGTTGCCAATGAAAACAAACAGTGTAAACACAGTAGAAAACATGACTCCAGGCACTGAAAAAACTGGCCCGGAATCAGTCATCAATTACACTCTATCTGATGCAAAACAGAGACTCCCAGGGGAGAATCTGCAGAACATCAGATGGAAGATGCAGAACACAAACGTTATACACCCATGGGTGAAAACGTAACTATGGGGAAAATAACAGAAAACATTCTGTAACCAAGCAACTCTCCCAGGTAATTTTTAGAAATGAAACTTCTCAAAAATATGCCAAAAGCATGGGAGAATTGCAAGGGGGGACTTTAGAAGGTTAGGGGAGAGGAAACACTGAATAAGCAGTGCAACAATTAGCAAGAATGACAATAAGAGGCGTTTGCCTCGAAAATAGGCAACTTAACATAATTTCAACAAAAAATTTTAAGTACAGCCCTGATTATTTTTTGCCACTTCTTTTTTCCTCTCCTCCTTCTATCCTCCTTAGAATCACATTTTCTCCAAGAATTACGTGTCTGGCATCCTTTAAACTGAGATTTACAAGCACAAAGATCAGTGAGATGTTGACTGATGAAGGGCCAAACAGAGAATGATATTTGGCGCCAATTTCGGGACGACTGCGTCACTGCGCATGCGCAGTAGAGTCGTACTATGGAGGTCCTTTAGGACATGATTTCTTTTTGTTTTGGATGCAAATTTTGGGGATTGGGGGGCAAAATTTGTGTTTGGCCCTGGTTTTTGTGGAGTTAGCACCAGCTAAGTCTGGGTCATTGGTACAGTATAAAAATATGCACAAGTTTCTCTGGGGTAAAGTTTGAAATTTTTGTTGACTTGACTATGTCTGTCCCCCCCTCCAATCATTGCCCTGTCTGGGGTAAAGGGTAATTCACCTGTTTTTGCATTTTCATATTAAGCGATCTGAGGTCTTCACAAAATAAAAAATATGGTAGCATCCATTTTATTCATAAGATAACTTCTAAAGGGCTGCAAGGCTGCCGCAGAAGATTCTCTTTGCTGTCTACAATGATAGCGTCCATTCATTCACAGGGTAACTTCATTGATAACGATTGACAATAGGTGGTGCCAAGGAAAAGGACATTTTGAGGATCATAACAGCTATAAATGGCGAGGATTCTCGTTGTTTAAAAAAAAAATGGTGTTATTTGCTCCTGTCACATGCACAACGACAATGGGTGCAAAGTTTGAACAATAAAGCAAGTAAAATGTTGGAGTAGGCGACAAAATAGTGTAATGTTTCAAGTACTAAAAGGGGGCATAACTCTGGAAATATAAAACAGAGTTACCTGCTCTTGTCACACGTACAACGGCAATTGGTGATCAACATGTGTACAAAGTTTGAACAATATAGCATGTAAAATATTGAAGGATTAGGCGACACAATACTGTAATGTTTTAAGTACTAAAAGGGGGCATAACTCTGGAAATACAAAACAGAGTTATCTGCTCTTGTCACATGCACAATGACAATTGGTGATCAACATGTGTGCAAAGTTTGAACAATATAGCATGTAAAATGTTGAAGGAGTAGGCGACACAATACTGTAATGTTTTAAGTACTAAAAGGGGGCATAACTCTGGAAATACAAAACAAGAGTTATCTGCTCTTGTTATATGCACAATGGCAATTGGTGATCAACATGTGTGCAAAGTTTGAACAATATAACATGTAAAATGTTGAAGGAGTAGGCAATACAATACTGTAATGTTTTAAGTACTAAAAGGGGGGCATAACTCTGGAAATACAAAATGGTGTTACCTGCTCTTGTCACATGCACAACAGCAATTGGTGATCAACATGTGTGCAAAGTTTGAACAATATGTAAAATGTTGAAGGAGTAGGCGACACAATGCTGTAAAGTTTTTAGTACTAAAAAGGGGCATAACTCTGGAAATACAAAACAGAGTTACATGCACTTGTCACATGCACAACAGCAATTACTGATCAACATGTGTGCAAAGTTTGAACAATGTAGCATGTAAACCTTTGGAGGAGTAGGCGGCACAAAAATTGTTGTTGACAGGCATATAAAAAGGGCAAAACTCCTTCAGAAAACGATGAAACTCAGTGAATATCCAGTGAGTTCGAAATCTTCCAACAACGTATGAAGGTACCAAGTTTTATCAAAATCTGATATTAAATTTGTCAGATTCACATTCATTATGGGAGAAACACCAAATTTTCAACAATTCGATGAAACTGGCTGAATATCCAATGAGCACAAAATCTTCCCATAATGTATACATTTATCAAGATTTATCAAAATCTGATTCTGTTTATGTTATCGTGTTCACAAAATTTGTGGATGAAAGCATCGATAGGCACATGGACGTAACTCATCTTTATATACCCCACCAAACTTTGCTGGTCTGGGGGATAATAAGAGTCGTAAATAATGATTTGGAAGCAAAAAATTAAAGGATAAATTTTAAATGGCAATTTCCTTACTCAAGAAGTGTAATTAGTCTGACAGGTATTAATTATTTGAATTCTGATTTCTAAACAAAACATTTTGGAGGACTTTCTTCAAAGTGTTGCCTGTTAATTCTTGAAAGGTCTAATTCTGACATTTGCAATTTTTTTGAGGTCTTATTAAATTCTTTATTTATTGGTTACATATTTCTGCACAATGGCTACTCGTGACCGCAACACATATAAAAAGTCATGCCTAGCCAATCGAGAGCAGTTTCACCCCAAGCATTGGTTACCAGGTCCCATTCTACCATTAAAACTGATCTTGTTTACCACAGTAAATAAGCACTGCCTCACCTTCCAGTGTTCTCACAGGAACTTTTTGGTCGTCAAATATAAGCCAAACAGTTAAGGCACAAAGAAATTCAGTTAGCAAGAGTAATCAAATGACACAAATCTGGTCATTTTTTTGTGCTCTTGTGATAAATGAACATTTATTCTATTATATCCAGACATGTTAACCTCCCAAAAAAATGTTCAGTGAAATTGAGGTTGATTTTCAGGGATATGGCATGGATTTCAGGGAAAAGTTTGTGCGACAGAAAATGCTGAATGCAACAAATCAACTACCACAATCACTCTCAATGAGAGGACTTCTCTCCACAGGAGATACTACAAAACTATCAATGCAGCTCACAAATGTTGTATTACCAAATAAAAATAGAGTATAAATTTTCACGGCGAAGATACACTACTACTCATCTCAGCAGGTTTCTATATCCTGTCTAATGGCTTATTCAAACTCTATTCTATTCACAAACATTGGAATCACAACAGTAATCAAGTTTCTCCCAATTCCCCCCCCCACCCCCCAAAAGACTATAATTTTTCAGTTTTATGTACAACATGTGTAGATGTCAAACTTCCAATAAACCATTTGTTCTACTGCACTTCTCCTACAGTCAATTCATGACTGTAACAGTAATCTGAAGACAAATAATTTTTAAAAAATAATGATGCATAATTAGGCTTAAAAACATTAAAAATCTGTTTCTCAGGCCTTCCCTCATGGTCCTTTTGGCAGCCGCATGTTCTCTTTTTACAACAAATGTAAATTTAAACTAGAGGTGATACCCTCCGCACCTGAAATGTATAAGTTAGATTATCTCCCCTTGGAAATGTCAGAACGGAATTATATTGCTTCATGCACATCTTCATATGGAGTTCTTCCATTGTGTAAAGTTTCATGAAAATTCTTCAAACGGTTTAGGAGAAGTTGCGCTCATAAGGATGGACAGATGGACGGAAGGACAGGCAGACGGACGGACAGGGTGATTCCTATGTACCTCCCAAACTTTGTTTGCGGGGAGGGGGGGGGGGGGTGGGGGGTATAAAAAATAATAAATAAATCGTTTATATCTAATATTTTACCCAAGTCAATAAAATTGTCCCTTGAGTGCAACAGGGCTTTGCAATGCTTTAGCATTGCAAAGCCTTGTTGCACTCAAGGAAGTAATACACCACCACCAGGCATGTCAAAGTACCGCCTGTATCAACATAACTGGTACTGGGATGGGACAGAGCCTGTCCCACCAAAACCAGTACCGGTACCGGGACAAATAAACAATTGGACGGCATATCGCAATCAGATGGGAGAAATTCACATTCAAACCACCCAGTCCCAAAGATCGCAAGACAAATGTGGCAAATAAGTTAAAAGTATGTCATGCAAGTGTACCATACACGTTTAACAGCCTGTTTACCCTCATTCAGTTTGGAATTTCCCCATAAAATAATTTTGTCCCTGTACCGACAGGACAAAAACTTCAGTACTGGTACCGGTTGGAGCATGAGGGAACCGGCGGTTCCAGTACTGGTATAGGTACCAGTTGACATGCCTGACCACCACCCATGCTATTCTGTAGATTATGAGGCCTAAAACATAAAACAAACCAAGAACATGAACTTTTTTAATGGCAAAGATATAATTACAAAAATAAAAATTAAAATAAAAAATGCCTGCCCGCATGCAATTTTTATAAAAAAAATGGCCTGAGAAACAGAAGATCTACTTTGTGAGGCATTAATTCCTGTAAATGTTCAGAAATTAAGTTGTTCACCTTCAAAAAATTTCCAGCAGTTCTCCTACAATGACTTTGTGGCTTATGAACAGCAGACATGAGTTGAAAGAAATAAAAATAAAAGAAAATTCTCAGGTGTAAAAAAAAGATTACTGAACAGAGTACCTCATGAGGAATGTAGTGTTGAAACGATTAGCCGACTAATCGATGTCGACGTGATTATTAAATTAGTCGATCCCTAAATCTGCTAGTCGATTAGTCGGAACATCTGCCCCAACCATACACCATCCCCTTAAATTCACCCAACATTGTTGCAAATGTCACAAGTAAACTCCCGAAATGAAAAAACAAACCACGGAAATAACGCGTTTGATGTTTCCGACTGCATGAATAACAACCGTAGTTGGCCAACTGACCAGAGATTGAATAAGACCAGGGGTGCGTGAAGTAAACAGGGAAAAATATATGGGTGAGCTTATTCTCGAGGGAGTAGCCTGCAGGAAAATTAGGACCCAAAGTTGACATGAAATTAGGCCACCTACGGACATCAATTTGTTCTCCAGGTACTGGAAAGTTCGAAATGTTTTACAGAAACATCAAAGAGAAATTATGGAAGAACACATACCAGTTCGTATTTGGAACAATTTGTTATCACTAAAGAACCAATTACAAAATCCATGTGCTTTTTATTTTCATTTTGTAAATACATGCGGACAAATTCCTGGAAATCTGCGAGTTTCCGGGAAATTGAAAGTGAAACTAGCTTTTCCTTGAACTGCAACTGAGTTAAGAGGAAACCCAATCAGGTCAGGTGATGATTTTCAAAGCAGACATTATGGAAATTAGTAAGCGTGTTCGATGTATGCATAATTATGGACAGATAAGAGGTTAAGTCATAATACGAGAAGTTGTGTGGGAGTGTTCAGTGTACAATTGTTGACAGGCTGATGACTGCTGTGGGCGTTAACTGTGCTTAATTTTCGACAGGGGATGTACATCACAAATGCGTAAAGAGCACTTCCTTTTGTTAAAATTCAATGGGATGGAACGAATAATATAAAAAAACCTGAATAATGATTTATTTTATTAAAATATCAGCGACTATATTGAGAAAAAAAGATTTTAAACAGAAGCTACCAACATTAATTCTCTCTCGAAACTGAAAGAGGTTTTGAGGACTTTGAAAGCTTCACTTGCCATTGTTTCATTGCAAGTATTACTGTTAGTTTTAACCAGGGAAGAACGGCAGTACACGTGTTTGATAACAATAACATGGGGGCTTCGACTAGTTGATTAGTAATCGATTACTGCTGGCAACTAGTCGATTCCTGAAAATCACTAATCGTTTCAACACTAGAGGAATGTAAAAGAGACACAAAAGGAGCTACTGTCACAATGTCATTAAACATTGCCTTAAATTTCGCCAAGATGAAAATCATATGTTGTTATGCGGTAATGATTGACTGCTCTTGTGTCAACTGTATGATTGATGAATACTGGTTGTGTTCTCGTTGCATCTAAAAACCAGGCTAATTATGTTATCCAGTCTGAGTTATGCAAGAGAGTTCATAAAAGCACGTTTTACGAGAAACTTGGAAATTATCTGGCCAACATTCTATAAAATTATGTGAACCACTTGATTCTGTGCACATTCCAGTTGGCAGGCACGGAACAAGGTAACTATCATTTATTGTTATTTGGATTCCAATAGACCACGGGTGGACACCACTGTATAGTGTTATTAAGAATGCTTACTTACTTATCCTTTCAAACTATTCCAGTGGAGAATGCTTATTGGAGAGTTTAACAGTATGCTTCCGACACCTGTTGACGAACCGGGGGACATTGTGAATTGGTTCATAGTGCTTTTGGTTCATCTGCAAATGTGGGGCGCTTGCTGATGCCCCGAATCATTTAGAGTCTGGAGAACAGAAAAGGGGCAGTGTTAGTCCGGGGAACTTATAATTTAATGTTAGCCTCCAAATACACTTCAGTTATTCTTTCGGAGAATGTTTATAACAGAATTTGTCGATAGGCTTCCGGCACGTGTCGACATGTTGACATGCATCCCCCGGAACCTGTTGAGTCCTGATTTAAGGAGAGATTGCCACGAGAGTTATAAATAATCGGTGATTGGTTAACTTGTTCATTATTCTGTAAATAATAAATACCTGCAACATTTGCAAGTGAAATAAAACATCATATAAACCTTCCATAAGTGTTGATATATTTTCAGCTCTGCTAGTCCCACCAAAGTGCTAGTAATTCAAATAACAGAACTAATCCAAGGGGTCGTGCCCAATCCTCTCCAAACCCATTTTTGAGGACCCGAAATTATGGATTGATGCCTGGGGTATTCCTGTTTGGGGTAATCATTAAGTCTATCCCAAGTGTAGATTTGGGTCTGGTGTTGGGGACCAATTAAGATTTTGGGTTGCGATCCCAAAGCTGACCTCAAGTCGGGACCGTACAAACTATAAGTTTGTGGGGTCAAGGCTCGGGTGTTACACTACTATGTACATCATATCCATTTTAATATCATTTTGCAAAAAATAATAATAAATAAAATAACAAGAGGCCCCAAGGGGCCTGAGGGCGCTCACCTGACATGGTAGTCTAAATATCAAACCAGGGACTTGAATAAGCTGCATACGCCCCTCCTAAGAAAAGCATATACCAACTAGATGAAGCGATTGTGCCCACACAATACACAGGATTTTCCTTCTACTTTCAGTTCCTGCACTTTTACGTCCCAAAATTGAGATAAACACATAAAAAACAGATTTTTGTCCCAAACAAAATATTTTCAGCCTAAATTTTGTTTTTCTTCTTAAAACGCATAAAAAACAAAAAAAACTAATTTCTGGATTTTGGTCCAAAATTTTCTAAGTCCCACCCGGACCCCAAATTTTCAGTGTAAAATAAAAAAAAATTTTTTTGTCTTAAAATTGACCGAAACGCATAAAAAACAAAAAAAATTTTTTTCGGATTTTGGTCCAAAATTTCTAAGTCCGGAACGGGGCCCCAAATTTTCAGCCTAAATATGAACCCAGGGACTTGGCTTAAACAAACTTGAATCTCACCCCCCCCCCCCCCCCCACCCCCTAAGGATGCTGCATACCAAATATCAAAAGATTCTTATTGGTAGATCTGAAGAAGAAGATTTTTAAAGAATATTCCTCATACTGCACTAATTTAAACATTTGGGCTCCCATAGAGAGCCCAAATATGAACCTAGGGAACTGATTTCAATAAACATGTGAAACAATCTTCCAAAGATGTTATATGTGAAATTTGAAAGCTTTTAGAACAGTGGTTTGGGAGAAAAGTAGTCTTACATGTTTTTTCCATTACACACAGTGTTAAAAAATGCTGACTCAGTACTTTTTCAAAGTCCCCAAAAAGTACCCTATGATAAAACCGATAGCAATTTTTTTTACCATTCCATTCTGTTGGTCCTAAGAAAGCTTCACACCAAATAAGAATTCTCAGTGCTGTATAGTTTTGGAGATATGGGCATTTTAATTCTTTTCTATTTTTAGCTCCTGCGGTTTCCATGGGCGAAGGGAAAAAAAATTTTGGCATAAATTAAGTACTTATGACCCAATAAGCCCTCATATCAAATTTGGTTCAAATCTGCCTCTCGGTTTGGAAAATAGAAATTTTGGGATTGGCAAAAATTCTTGCCCCTCCCATAACGAAGGCAAATAATGCCTGACAAACTTCTCTTGGACAAACTTGATTCTAAACCTCAAAAGGACTCTGTATACCACATATCAAGTCTATGCTACTGGTGGTTCATTAAAAGAAGATTTTCAAAAAATTTGGCCATTTTTTCCCCACACCTCTGCTCAATTTGAGCCGAAACCTAATTTGGATAAAAATCAAAATGCCCCTATATAACCACTACTTACATGAAATTTAATTAAAATGTGGACAGTGGTTTAGGAGAAAGGCTCAAACACCACCTTCACGGAGAACGATGGACGATGGTCGAAGAGTGATAAGAAAAGCTCACCCTGACTTTCAGTCAGGTGAGCTAATAAAAAGACTTCCAAAAGAAGCCTTCAACTTAGAATTAAACCAGAGTTGTCATCAGTTCAACTTCCCAAACACTGGCTTGTTTGATTCAAAGATTTACATGAAAGAAAGAGGTGATTCCCAGACAGATATTTTTATTATTAGAAATAAATCAAGGGAACTTCACCAGTATCTCCCAGAATTCAAAGTTAAAAATGGCGGCACCAATCATCTGAATTGTGATTTACATTCTCTTTTCAAAGTTCAAACACAGTGTTGCAATTTGTAAAGCAAAACTTTGGCATTCTTATTCAAATGCAGGAAAAATATAAATGAACACTATTAAAGAGGAATTTTGTGTTGAAAAAAACTTTTTTTACAAACCAAACATCTGAAGGGGTTGGTGATCGGGTGTTTGAAACTCGGTCACCACAATGAAATCAACTGATCAAGACAATTTTTGTACACTTTAAAAAGGTTCAAACATCTTTTTTTTTTCCTTTAATAATGAATTTTATGATCATTTAATGATTTTCGAACAGAGTTATTCTAAGACTATAAATCTTTTAAAATTGATCGCAAATCAACCCTCGAATCATTTCAAAGCTGCTAAATGTTTTGACTGATATTTTCCTGGATTTTCTGCCCAAGGAGATCTTTTTTCCGGGATGCCGTGAACAACGTTGAATTCTCAGGAATTTCCCAGGCATTCCAGGAGGGTTGACATGTCTGATTGTATCTATCTGATTCTGCACAGCACATGAAGCTCTGTCAAACAAGATATAATAGAAACAAGAGCACCACTGGGCATTGCATCATACGCCCGTGAACTGTTCAAATTGTACCATTTTAACACATTTGCAATTTTTTTAGAGTGCGAGAAATTTATACTGGCATATATATATATATGTTACGGTCAGACTTTGAAATCAGTGATTTTGTGAAATGACTAAATTTTTCAGTCATTTGAGAAAAAGACTAACAAGTTTGAAGCCAATCAAAAAACAAATACTAAATTTATCAAGTCCAACAGGGGCCATAATTCAGGCAAAAATTGTTCAGACCGACCCCATATTCAAACTTGACCTGTATTTTGTTGCGATTAAACCACATACCAAATTTGGAGCCGATCGGAAAACAAATACTAAAGTTATCATCCGGAAACCAAATATTTGACGAATTCTAAGTCCAACAGGGGCCATAATTCAGGCGAAAAATGTTCGGACCGACCCCATATTTGAACTTGATCTGTATTTTGTTGTGATTAAACCACATACCAAATTTGGAGCCGATCGGAAAACAAATACTAAAGTTATCATCCGGAAACCAAATATTTGACGAATTCCAAGTCCAACTGGGGCCATAATTCAGGCGAAAAATGTTCGGACCGACCCCATATTCGAACTTGACCTGTATTTTGTTGTGATTAAACCACATACCACATTTGGAGCTGATCGGAAAACAAATACTAAAGTTATCATCCGGAAACCAAATATTTGATGAATTCTAAGTCCAACTGGAGCCATAATTCAGGCGAAAAATGTTCGGACCAACCCCATATTCGAACTTGACCTGTATTTTGTTGTGATTAAACCACATACCACATTTGGAGCCGATCGGAAAACAAATACTA
Source organism: Pictodentalium vernedei (assembly GCA_031216915.1). NCBI lineage: Eukaryota > Metazoa > Mollusca > Scaphopoda > Dentaliida > Dentaliidae > Pictodentalium > Pictodentalium vernedei. The sequence goes on along the minus strand of CM062296.1, from coordinate 467,090,740 downwards.
AAGTTATTGTTCGGAAACCAAACGGACGGACGGACAACACCATACTATAATACGTCCCGTTTTTCAAACGGGCATATAAAAATGGCTAAATTGGATGTGGTAAGACCAAACAGGTCTATCAATATGAGTTATTCTGTGGTAGTCAGAGTAATTCATTGAAAAAAACCCCAGAAAATATGATTAAATTAACAAAAGTTTACCCCATAATCTAAAAGCAATAAACAGGTCAAATCTAAACTAAAGATATGGTAAATGGCTTGGTGCTTTAAAGTCATATGCAATTAACAGGGTTATTCAATTAAAAAAATAGTCTGTGAAGTGAGCTCCACTGTACTAAACCACAGCTCTGATAGGTTATGTTCTGGGATAAAAAAAAGGTAAGTAAACTCTCCAGGCCTGGGAACAATAAACTGCCCCTTTTTGTAATTTCCTGACTGGAATAAAGATGGACTGTCATCAAATTTACATTGTGGTTGTGGATTCAGGCTTTTTGGCTAAAATCTTGGTTGCATTTGATAATAAGCATATAGCAACCAGTTGTACATAACCTCTCAATACCAAGACACCGCCACAGAGAAACAATGGCTAAACTAAAAATAGTCCAGCTCACTAAAACAGTCCATTGGTCAAACCTATCCACAATAGCTGAGGTGTATATTTCAATTTTGTCAGCAGACTGGAGAATGCTCTGCGTTACCTCCATTTACAACACTATTTCTTGAAAAGTTCTCTTCAAAAACGTTACAAAAGCTAATACCAGGTAACCATCCCTATCTCAACCCATCCCAGGCCACCACACACTAACCCAACCCAACCCACCTACCTCTCCGAAATAAAAAAAAAGAATCAACTCTCAATATATTTTTAATCTTTTAAACCCATATGGTTAGATCCAAAATTGCCAATATTAATATTTTATTTCTTTGAACATTTTACCAAAACATTGTAGAAAATATTAATATTGGGGTATTACCTTTCCCCCCCAAATCCACAAAATTAATAACTGCCTCCCATTGGAGTCCCAGTATATTTGTTCAACTCCCTGACAGGTTACACCATTTAAAAGCAATTTTATTTATTGAAACGTCCCCCCATCCAACCCCCCAACCCCCCCCCCCCCCACCAGAAAAAAAAAATAAAAAATTGGCTTTTATACCCTTACGGTAATAATAACTCTGTGAATTTCTGGACAAATCAGTCTATGGTTCATTCAGATCCAATTATTTTTGGGGCCAATCCATATCATTCTTCCCATTCACTGCATATTAAATGTAAAATAGTGAAAACAAATATTTGTAGGATTTGTTCCTTCATTTTGCTTTCCATGCAAATTAATCTGTATTACAAGTTGTAACCATTTAGAGACTGGAAAAAGATCTGTCATGTGCTAATTCTTTGCTCATTCTTTAACAAACATGTTACCTCATTGCACATTGATCTATTTTTAATTCTGGCAATTGTCTGTTGTTCGTGGAAAATATTTGCAAAAAGTTAAAAAATTTATAGTAATTTATATATTTTTTATACTTACCAATGACCCAGACATAGCTGGTGCTAACTCTTAAAATATAGGGCCAAACACAAATTTTGCCCCCCAATCCCCAAAATTTGCATCTAAAACTAAAGAAAACATGTCCTGAAAGGCCCTCCACACTTCGCCCCTACTGCGCATGCGCAGTGTCAAGGACGTTCCGAAATTGGCGCCATTTATCATTCTAATAACCAGTGCCTGGTAAGCGCTATGTACTCAGCGGGGAGGCAAGAGTTCCCAACTCCTGGGAGGGCCATCCCCGTCTGGGTCATTGGTAAGTATAAAAAATATATAAATTACTATAAATTTTTTAACATTTTTATACTGTACCAATGACCCAGACATAGCTGAATAGTAAAAAGGCTGGAGGGCCAAGGACATAGAGCAAAATGGAATACGCTCAATAAAATAAAATAGAGTCATCCCCTGTAGGGAAAAGAAGTAATAGGCCTTACATGTATCTTTCTTATTTATGATAAATTAGAAAGATACAACACCTTCCAAAAATTGAGCTTCATACATCCATGTACTCTATTAATATCCAATAATCCTTATACTAATAATTTTTAAAGTAAGCCAATAATAAAAGTAAGTCTAGAGAATAGAGACTCTTATACTCCTAAAAGTGTGTGAGAATTGCATAATCATGTCCGTTGACATATGCAATATTCAAAAGCTATACTTTAAAAACTAAGACTTGAATGAATTTTATAAACTTAAACTTCTCACTAAACAACCATCCCAATAACAGCTCAGAATTACTAACTCCGGAGGAGGTATCCCCTTGTTTTCATAGTAAAAAACAGGTGACCCAAGGGAACACCCTCCCCCCCCCCTTTTTCTTGCCCTGGGTCAAATAGCCCAGAGCGAAGAGGGCAGCCGAACGGAGACACTGCCGAAACAGACAGCCTACCTAGCTATAGTAGCAACTGTTAAGTGAATGACATTCTGAGCAGTAGAGAATAGACCTAACAATAGAGGCCTCCAGAAATGGACTCGATATTTCTGAGATAAAATTCATGAATGGATGGCTGAGCGCAATGAGCAGCCTTCAAAAATCTATAATAGCAACACTATTAATGTAAGCCCAAGAAGTAGAAGAACTCTTACTTCATGAGCCGAAATCTTAAGCACAACTGCTAAGCCAATGATATACCATAAGCAGTACGCTAGTTAATAGAATCCATTAACAATAAAATGGAGCGTAACGTCCTTCTACTAGACATCAAAGACAGAAGAAGCTTACGCCCTTGTAATAAACAGATATCTGTTTATAAATACATAAACTGTACCCGGAAAGAGTAAAGGCCTATGCCCATACGAAGACGGAAGGACCTTAAAATAATAGGTTCCGGATAATAGGAGCCTAACTCTTATGCAACAATCCAACCTAAATAGTAACGGAAGTATTGATTCCGAAACTATGAAAGTGAAAATCATCCATCGATAGTGCATGAAACTCACTGACTGTACAGTAAAAGAGAAACCAACAGAATTACTGTCTAAAAGGTCAGAATTTGAAAACTACTGTTTCCAGAGGCTCAAATGATTACTTAGCTAAATAAGAACCGAAGTTAAAATCCGTATAGGAATTTAATCTAAAGATTCTAAGTCTATTTATCAAAAAGTTACTAACTGACTTAGATAAAGAGACAAAAGACTCAAATGTAAACTATCGTAGAGTGCATAGGTATGAGGTAACATAAACCTATAACCTAAATAACAACAGGCTGCAGTAGATCTTGTGAAACAAGTATACTAAAAAATAGCAATGAGTAGTATGGAGGGATCAACCATATGAACATAATGATCCCTACACCACGACGGAAGAGCCTCCACTTTAGTCGCATAGAATAGCGAAGAGGAGGATCTCCTATAGTAAGAAATCGCGTCCAAAGCTCGTCCAGTACAGTGCTTACAATGCAATACGGGCCACACAACGGAATACATGAAGGTTGCGACCTTGCTGGTTGTGATAAAGATGACACGATTTACCCAGTGAAAAAAGATCCTCACATAGAGGAAGATTTCACGTTAAGATCCACAGTAGACAAGAGAGTAAATTACTCATGATCTCTGTGAAGATAGAGATGCTATCAACAGAAATGTATAGTGGTTGTTTATCTTAGCAATACCTGCTAAAACAACAGCGCCGGAGGATACGCGTATCCTATCATTCCGTCCTATAGATCAATAGAGCGTTAACAGTATTAGCTCAGAGATCTGGACAAGCCAACACATACGTCTGCAATAGATTAGCAAGCTGTGTCATAAATAAAACATCATTGGGCGCTCCCATAGATAGCAAATCTGATTAAATACTTGTTTGTTGAGAGTCCATTCTGACAGCAACAAGCGACCCGTAAGAGAACGGGAGTGCGATAAAACAATCAGACGACCCAGAATATGACGGACCAAAACTGAACTTGGTGTAGTATAACCAACAGACGGATTCTTTCCATTAAATAGAATAACGGAAACGAAAGAGTGCCTCCCTGGTTCCGGAGATACGCCACTACTGTCGAATTAAAGGACAGGAATTTGGGCATGCGTTTCTGAATAATGTTCATGCAATGACATAAAGCAAGCCTAAAAAAACATTATTCCGCGGAAGTTAAACTGATAGTTAAAAGACTGCGGAACCCAAAGACCCTGGCACTTCGAATCCGTAGGGATCAGTATATATCCCAATCTGTTTGACTGGCAACCGTCATAACAGCCACACTCGGGTCCGGCAACTGCGGCGGCACTCTCTGAGTCAACCACCGAATGTTTGCCCCAGTCTGAATCTCTTGTAACACTAGATAGACAAGAGAATGTATAAATCAAGCAATTCATGGATTGCCGGAAAGTTGCCGTCGAAGAGAAGCTCCTCCGAGAACGAAGCGACTCTGAGAGAGTTCTTAACCTACTATCCACGCGTGGATGTAGCTAGGGCTGCATCACGTCTAACCAACTCCAATCAGCCACTGAAGGGCGGAGTTATACGTGAACAAACTACTGCCCTCAAAAGAAATTACATTGAGAATAATATCCCGTAAATCTTTTCTTGAAGACGTAATGATAACGCCTCAGTAAGGCGGATTACGTATAATAAAGCGTCTAAGTTAAGTCTACTATACATAATGTCGTTCCCAACATTGAAATTGGAAAAGACATAAACGGCGAAAAGAATATATGCAGTCTTTAATCACACCGTCTAGACGCATATGAACTCTCGGTATGCCCTGCTCTGCCAAAATAAACTATATGTAAAAAAGATAAAATGGCAGAAATGAGCCACGCGGACAAGAAACTAAACTATCATGCTTAGTAGCAGGCTTGTATATATATATATAAATATATAGCGTCGAAAAATAAAACACATGTTGTAATGACAATATTGGACTGCGTCGGTAAGTCAGGGACAAAGTCCCTGTACCGATCGAAAAATCCGAGTCCAATGACGCTATAAGTCTCTTATCCAAGATCGCAGCAATGAAGTCCGAAAAATAATCACTGGAAGAAATGCCAGAAGATATGAAAGGCATCTTCCGATACTACTAAAGGGAAAACTCGAAATCTTTCGAATCCCTTTCGCCATCCTGTCGGACCCTATAAAGCGTTCGGTCGTCCGTAGCTTGATGCAACCGCGGACCGCACCGACCCAGCGCCGTCGGATAATTCCTGATTCGACCAAGAAACCGTCAATTGCTGGGATGCTGCAAAAGAACTGTGCTAACTCGGATAGCACGTCCGTCGCTGAGGCCTGAGGAGCAGCGGTCTTACGATGCATTGCCGCAGGAAGCTCCGAGATCGTTACCCCGTGCATACTTCCAATATGTGAGCGAACGGAGTGTATAGGCGTCGTGTCCCTTGGCTACCGGATGGCGCGACCTATTCGCTGTGGAATCACTGAATGCCGAAACTGATCGGATACTCGAGGTCACGTAGCCAATGTGCGGTCGTGTGCCCTGCTGTGAGGATGAGGAAGCATTAAAGACAGTCTCTCGGACTGTCAATATAACGGAGCGTCCCGAGCAACGGACATATGCTCCGAATGTAAAATATCTGAACCACAACATGCGGTCCCCTATGTTGTTGGCTTCCTCCGATCTGTCCTCAATCTGCCGTCACTGGGTGAGTACTAAAGTAATTAAAGTGCTCGCATCACCCAAATCTCCTTCCTAGACCGCAACGGACGAACCCGGCAGCCGAACCATTCGATGAATGTACGCTACACCGGGTGAGCTAGCGAATGTCACTCCGTAAGCGATAGACATATTCCATGAGCACTTATTGCCGCTAACTCTTCATTAACTATGACGACAGAGGCACACTTTTGAAAGACATCTCCATAACTCTTCGAACAAGAAACCAGAAATGCTTGGATAGCAAGCATAAAATAATAATATATATAGCGTCGTTCAATAATTCGAAAGTTTGTGTGACATTATTGGACTATGTCGGAACTGAGGGACGATGTCCCTGAACCGAACCAAAAATTTCTAAGTCCACCGACGCTATCAGTTTCTTATCCGGCATCGCAGCATATGTTGTTCCGAAAGGGAAAGCTTGAAATCCACCGAATCCCTTTCGGTATCCCATCGGACCGGATGAAACTTTCGGACGTCCGTACCCGCTTCCGCGGAGCGTCCCGACCCAGCATCGTCGGATAAAATATATGTGACAGATTCAGTTGATGCTGGGATGCTGCGATAAACTGTGCTATTAAGGAAAGCACGTCCGTCCCCGAGGCCTGTGCAGTAGCGGACTTACGATGCATTGCCGCTGGAAGCTCCGTGTACGTTGACTCCCGCACACTTCCTATGCGAACGTCCGGAGTCTGCAGGCCTCGAGTCCCCGGCTACCGACCCAGCGCTGTCGGATAAATCTCGATCCGACACCGTTTCTGTCGGCTGCTGGGATGCTGCGATAAGCTGTGCTATGTGCACAAGAATGTCCGGCGTCGAGACCTGCGGAGGCGCAGTCTATCGCTGCTTCGCCGAGGGCAGCTCCGCATCAGATGGCTCCCGCATACTTTTCCTATGCGAACGTCCGGAGTCCATCGGTCTCGAATCCCTGGCTGCCGGATGGTGTGACCTGGTCGCCGAAGAATCCTTGATCGGCGAAGCTGGTAATATATCGGCGGTCACGCAGCCAAGGTGCGGTCGTGTGCGCTGACGAGAAGAGGAAGCCTTAGCAGTCTCAGCGGACTGCCTATACAACGGAGCGTCCCAAGCGACGGACGTATGCTCCGCTAACTACACATTTGAACCACAACATCTGGGGCCAGATGTTGTTGAACGAGAGAGGGGCCTCTCTCGCTTGCCGTCCGGATGGACCGGAACGAGCTATGAACCGGACTAAAAGGCTTCCTCCGTTCTCCCTCCGATCCGCCGTCACTGGGTGTGCATTAAGTTAATTTTATAGTGCTCGCATCACCCCAAAATTCCTTCTAGACCGCAACGGACGAACCCGGCTGCCGAACCATTCGGTGAATGGACGCTACACCGGGCGAGCTAGCGGACGTCAAAGGCCGTCGAACCTACTAGGGTCCTCTTAGGCAATTGGCGTATTACATGAGCACTTTTCCGCTAGCCCTTCATTAATTGTGACGACGGAGGCACACTGTTGGAAGACATCACAGATACATCACCCTAATCTTGATCGTCTGAAATAGAAATTGATAAAGTAGAGTGACCCTGCGGGGAAAGGACCGGAGTGTCCAAATCCCCAACAACATACCGTGACATACGCTTCCCATATTGTCATCGAAATCATACGATACAGAACAGGAGTTAATGCGAGTACACTGACCACATATAGAATGATAATAAGGTCAGAGGAAGACTTCCTCTTAAAGCAATTGATCAATATCCTTTCAATGTGAAAAGAAAACAAGTCCTGGTACTCGCACTAACCCCTGGCATCAAAATACATAATAATAATATGATCCATTAATATAGAAAAAATAATTGAAATCAAAATATTTTGAAAAAATATTTTTTCAGAACAGCCCAAGTTTCTGAAAAGTAACGTTGAGCCCCAATGGATCCCAAGCCTAAGTGTGGACAAAAATTTTAAAAATATTTTAAACAATTTATTCAACACTTACGAACAATAATAATGTATCTAGTTATGATTAAAATAACATAAAGATATTATTATTTAGAAATCCCCCCCTCACACAGAGGGCTGTTGTAAATGTAAACAATGAGTGTAAAAACACTAAAATAAGACTCCAGGCACCCAGGCCCGAAATCAGTTACCAAAAATACACCATCTGATGCAAAACAGAGACTTCCAGGGAAGAAACTGCAGAACATCAGATGGTAGATGCAGAACACAACGCCTAACCACCCGTAGGTGAAGACGTAAACATGGGGAAAGAACAGAATTCATTCTGTTATACAGCTAAAACTCCCAAGAAATTTTAGTAATAATAATTACAGAAACTATGCCAAAAGCATGGGAGAATAGCAAGGGGGAACTTAAAGGACAGGGAGAGAGGAAAAACACTTGAAAAAACAGTGTAACTAAATAATCAGAATGACAACAAAATGGCTGCTGCCTTGAAAATAGGTAACTTAACATAATTTCATTAAAAAATTTTAAGTTACAGCCCTGATAATATTCTGTCACACATTCTTTTCCTCTCCTCCTTTTCTATCCTCCTTAGAATCACCATTTCACTAATATTTATGTGTCTGGCATCATTTAAACTGAGATTTAAAAGCACAAAGATCAGTCAGATGTTAACTGATGAAGGGCCAAACTTAGAATGATAAATGGCGCCAATTTCGGAACGTCCTTGACACTGCGCATGCGCAGTAGGGGCGAAGTGTGGAGGGCCTTTCAGGACATGTTTTCTTTAGTTTTAGATGCAAATTTTGGGGATTGGGGGGCAAAATTTGTGTTTGGCCCTATATTTTAAGAGTTAGCACCAGCTATGTCTGGGTCATTGGTACAGTATAAAAATATCAATTCCAAATAATGATTAAGACCCCACAAACTATAAATTTTATGTTGGAAAAATTAGGAGGGGGAGGGGGGGGGGGGGCACTTGAACATGAACACAGTTTCAACTAATGGACCACTATGATAAAGGAAACTATACTGGAAAATAATGGCATGAAAAAAACTGTAGAAAAATTTCCCACCTCGATCACAAATCAAATTTGAGCTAGGAGAAGAAAAGGAAAAAAAAATATAAAAATGTGAGAAAGTTGATGAAGATTGCTGGAACACAAAATAAAATAACCTTTTTTAAGTCAGTTACAAACTTACTTTAGGCATACAAAATTCAGTACAACTATTGTTCATTGTTTTGTCACAACAGCCAATTATATGGTTCACAGAAGCAAGGTTTACTGGATTCATTACTGTCAAAACACTCTAAATCAAACGACCAACATTTCTTTACATGCAGGCATATCCATCACGGGTTTGAGCTGTTAAACCAAAACATTCATTCCACATAATTAGGGGATCACAGGGAATCACAAATCTATCAAGTTTCACCATGAAGTCCCGTTCTGGTGAGTCTTGAAAAAAAAAACCCCACAATTTTGTGTTTACTTTTTGAAGATTTCTGCATTTCACTTAATATATTTGAGGTCAAAATAAAACATTTTAATTGTAGTTACAGGATTTTATTGTACAACATGCACACAGTAGTTACTCTTTTCAAATATCAGAATTATCTTCAAGCAAATGTAAGGCAATTTGTTTGAAATACTTTTCTAGATCTTCTTAGTTCCAAATTTTTTTAGTACAGTAGACTGTAAACTTGGTACTCGAGTTTGCAAAACCTAACATGCGGTCTCAAAATTGTGAGAATTTCTGCCCCAATCATGAGGCTGGGAGATTGCATCAAAAATTGGGAGCCTCCTACCAAAATTGTGAAACTTAACAACACTGACCCATTTCATTGGATTATTTGTCTGTATATTTTATAACATTTGTGAGTTTTTCTTCAAATCTTACAACTGGGATGTCATCATCTAGGCATTATATGGAGTCAACCTAACAAGTTACAATGAAATCCTTCCATAAATACGACCTATAGACTATGCTAAAGGTTTTTGGTCTCGGGCAGCCATCACAGTTGAATGATCGCGACCAAAAGGGGACGTTCTCATCTAGAGATTATTTGGAGTCATCCTACCAAGCTACAATGAAATCCCTTCATAATTATGACCTGTAGACTGTTCTAAAGGTTTTCGGGCTTTGGGCCCCTGTAGCCGCCACAGTTGTCCAATCATGTCCAAAAGGGGACGTTCTCATCTAGACAGTATATGAAGTAAACCTACCAGGTTACAATGAAATCCCTTCATAAATATGACCTGTAGACTGTGCTACAGGTTTTCAGGCTTTGGGCTCGGGCAGCCATCATAGTTGAATGATCGCAACCAAAAGGGGACATTCTCATCTGGGCATCATCTGAAGTGATCCTGCGAAGTTACAATGAAATCCCTTCATAAATATGACCTGTAAACTTTGCTCAAGGTTTTCGGGCTCCGGGCACCTGTAGCCGTCACAGTTGACCAATCATGACCAAAAGGGGATGTCATCATCTAGGCATTATATGGAGTCAACCTAACAAGTTACAATGAAATCCTTTCATAAATATGACCTTTTGACTATGCTAAAGGTATTTGGGGTCGGGCAGCCATCAAGGCTGAATGATTGCGATCAAAATGGGACGTTCTCATCTAGACATTATTTGGAGTCATCCTACCAAGTTACAATGAAATCCCTTCATAAATATGACCTGTAGACTGTGCTAAAGGTTTTCAGGCTTCAGGCCCCTGGAGCCGTCACAGTTGCCCAATCATGTCCAAAAGGGGACTTTCTCATCTAGGCATTATATGAAGTCAACCTACCGAGTTACAATGAAATCCCTCCATAAATATGACCTGTAGACTGTGCTAAAGGTTTTCAGGTTTTGGGCTTGGGCAGTCGTCACGGTTGACAGATCACGCCCAAATGGGGAAATTCTCATCTAGACATCATACAGAGTCATCCTACAAAGTTACAATGAAATCCCTCCGTATTAAACATGACCTGCAGACTGTGCTAAAAGATTTTGGGTTTCGGACTTGGGCAGCCATCACGGTTGACAGATCATGCCCAAAAGAGGATGGTCTCATCTAGGCATTATACAGAGGCATCCTACCAAGTTACAATGAAATCCCTTCATAAATACGACCTGTAGACTGTGCTAATGGTTTTCGGGTTTTGGGCTAGGGCAGCCATACCGGTTAACTGATCACGACCAAAAGGAGACGTTTTCATCTAGACATGACCCCAAACCTGCATATGAAATTTTCGTGACAATCAGACAAGAACTGTGGGGTGTAACCTGTGCTAAAGGAAAATGTGAACAGACTAACAGACACACAGACTCACAGACTTCCGCATGCGTGATGGCAATAGCTTATCATGACTTTGTCAAGTCAAGCTAAAAAATGAAAATGCGGTTCTGTACAGCCAGCTGTGGTTGTGCTTTTCAGTAGTTTTAAACTACCAATACTGACCTGCCTTTGCAGTAAACCTCCCATCTCTAGACTGGGAATTTTAGTCTGAGAAATTCCATATATCTCCATTTTTCTATTCCAAATATGAATCATGGCGTAGAAGAAAATTAAAAAAATGAATGACATAACATTTGAATAGAAGTTGGTGTATTATTACCTGATAAATCTCCTGGCAGTTGGGCAACATTTATGGCACCAACATTATTTGATTGCACAGTAAGTAATGAACTGATATTTTCAGAACAAGCTGGTATAATAGTCTGTTGGGGAACCTACAAGAGAAATGATTGTTTTAATCTAAATCATGAGGAAAATATAAATCTGTTAGGCCAAATAAAAAAAATACTTTGTTTCTCAGGGATCACCTCGTCCCCCCAAAACATGCGCCTTTAACATATTTATTGCCTCCCATAAATAAATATATAAAATCTGAAACGTGCACAATCTTGGGTCGATGACTTCATGTGAATTTAAAAATACAATGGAGAAAAACTGTATTTACTCGTTGTTTTAAGAAGGCTAAAATAATTAATTTTTTGAGTGTCCCCAAATTATTCGATTGTCTCAATCGAGATAATTTAGTTTCTATTTGGGTGGTGTTGTGTGTCATTGGGGTAATTTGATTTTGCTACATGTTGGTGAATAAATAAGAAATAAAGAAGGAATAAAGAAGTGGTCATTCTTACTTGTTGTTTTCCTTTCTTACTCCCCATGAATTCAGAGTCAGTCAAATAGTTCATAAAGTCGGAACAGCTGTATGGTTGTCATTCTTGTCAAAAATCATAACCACCAGACATGAGTAACAGAACCACACCACTGATATTCCAGGTACACATCCAAACTAACCCAAGATAAGAAGAGAAATGAACAAGATATGCACAGATCTGTAATTCCCAGTTCAAGAGAGCTTGTACTTGGAACAACACAAGAACAGGTGGAAACTCAACTTCTGTCAGAAAATGTCGTCCAGTTCAAATGAGTTTTTATCACAAGATTTTTTATTTTAAAACAATGCTTAATGTGAAGAAAGTATACTTCCCTTGCAGTTTTTTTTCTTCTCATGTTGTGCAGCCAATAAAAATACTTCTTATCAATAGATCAAAGTGAATTGTTTGTTTCTTTTTTTTTTAATATTCGGTTTGTATAAAAGGTCCATTCAGTGGTTGCAAATCAAACCTTTCATTCATTTCATTTCACCAACAGTCACTTTCAAAATGGATAAAACGCATTGTTTACTTCAGTACAGCTGAAGAGGCAAGGAGAAAAACCCTCATGTTCTTTGTGGTTTCTTTTAGAAATTTTACTTTGTTCAATCAGCCTGAAAACTGGTGCTTATATAGCCATAGATGCTGATAGTGACCTTAAATACAAATATATAACTTGTTCCAGGGGACGTTTTCAAGTGTGAACCCCAAACATGCTGTAATTAACTTTGGAACAGAGCATTATCACCTGCTAATTGTTTGTATGGAAATGTATCGGGGGATATTTGAGGTGTCCTCAAATATTGTGTTCAGTAATAGATATCTAATAATAATAAAAAGTTAAAAAATTTATAGTAATTTATATATTTTTTATACTTACCAATGACCCAGACTTAGCGGTGCAAACTCATTAAATTCAGGGCCAAACACAAATTTTGCCCCCCTAATCTCCAAAATTTGCATCAAAAACCAAAAATTAGATGTCCTAGTAGGTCCTCCATACTTTTACTGTACTGTGCATGCGCAGTGTCAAGGAGGTCCCGAAATTCCCGCCAAAATGTCATTCTTACGACCAGTCACTGGTAAGTGTTATGTATGCAGCGGGCAGGCAAGAGTTCCCAACTCCTCATTACGTGTACGCTCCATTTAAAACCCCCTTTCATCACACCCGGTGAACACATTGTCTTCACGGGTCCACAACCCCCTTTGCGAGGTTAATTAAAGATGACGGGGAAATCCAGACATCAAAGGCGGTTCGTTTCTTGATGAAACCGAATTACTGATATCCAGTCGCATATGAAAAACATTCTGTGTTTATGCAATTAATACATAGATTCGTTTTCAAACATAATAAAAATGAATGTAGACTAATTCATTATTTGTCCCCCAACAGGAATCAACTATTTATTTAAACAAAAATGCAGCATAAATGATGGATAACAAGTTTGTTGTGAATGCGAATTAATTTCAAGCACATTGATAACAAGAACGCCCTCATCTTAGCATTACGTGTACATTGCATACAAAACCACACTTGTAAATTACCCCGTCGTTTGTGTAGAAACGACCGGGAAAATGAAAAGCTGTTTTAGTGGGGTCATGTGAGAAGGATTACATAACCAATTAATGTTTGGCGAGAAAAATCTTTCAGAGACTGTCCCTGATTAGCAATTATATTGTTCAGTCAGAAAATTTCTAAACCCTACATTTAATAAAATATTCAGATACAAATGCTATATCTTTCATTTCCAGAACTCTGTACTGCGGTTTAATATAGGAATTGAAAAAATCCGTTCGTTAATTCGTGAGACTTTCGATTTGTTTTCATATTAAAATAAAATTTTCGCTGATATATGATTTGGATTCCCTGGAATAGAACGAGTATTTCAGTGAATAAAATGTGTTCTTGGTGTACGGTGTTTTTGAAACAACAATGTGACAGTCTTGGCGAAACATCCTGGCGTTTCGCTGCAGCAATAGCTTTTCCGATATGGGATTATGGATTCTATACTGTGCCGAGTGTCCGAACATTTCAAAGTTAAACCCGGTGATTTAATTTTTATTATAGCATAAGCATTTTACCGAAATAGTTTAGATGAACTAAAATGAGAATGTATTATTCCTTAAAAAAATTAATCGTCCAATATGCGGGAAAAAGGATGAAAACCGCTAGCAAGCTTTCTGTTTTTACCCAACATCAACAGCCAAATTCGGCCAGCACTATACACAAAAATCTCCATTCAAATTTTATGATGTTTTAAATTTTTGTTAAAAAAACATAGCTTATGACCTCTCATTGGAACGATCTCTATGATCGCGGTAAGGGAATGTCAATCAAGGTTTATGTTGTTTTGACCTGCGATGGTGCACTGAAAGGGAAAACAACTCCCATTCCGATGAGGCAAGCACTTCGAAGGGGTTTCCCCGTCATGTCCTTCCATCACATCCTGGACTGCATTGACAGTAAAACTTGTTTACTAACAGAAAATTATCAGCAAAATTTACCGAAAAATGTTTTCGTTTTAAAAGATACCGCCCTTGAAAAAAAATATTTTGGCAGGACACGCAACATGATCAGTGACATGAAAAAAAATGAAGAAAAAAATAAAAACACCGGTCAAACTTATCTCCCCTGGTCGAAACAGTTCTTTGTACTTTGTTTTCAAAAAAAGAAGTGAAATTCTAAAAAAGGACCTTGATTAAATTTTAAAGAGACTTGTGAGTATAACCATTTAAATCACGTCTCCCAACCACAAAAAATTGTTTAAAAAAACCCAGTTAAATTATTCTCGTGTATTTCAACAAACACATGTTGAATGGATCACTACCTCGCTCAAGAGGTGTGCTGTCTGAAATATTTGGGGGGGGGGGGGGGGGGGGGGGGGTCATTGCATTTCCACAGAATTTCTTAGACAATAATGTACACTGTGGTAATATTTAATAGTGCTTCTTTCCCCGTGGCAACGGGAAGTGAAGCAGTGCTTATTTACTATGGTAAGAAAGTTCCACTTTACTGATGAAATAGGACCCAGTCACCAGTGCCTGGGATGGATGTCCACTAAAATGGGCACCAAAGGGGTAAACGATTGGCTAAAATTGACTTTAGACATATGTTGTGGTCACAATTTATTTATTTATTGGTGTTTAATGTCACTTTTCTGTAACTATGGCCAATTGCGACCGATGGGCACAATTAGCCATAGCTGATGAAAAGTGACCTTAAACACCAATAAATAGATAAATAAATAGCTAATGCTCCTTGCAAGGTGTCTAGTTTGTTCACACAATTTATTTCGTGTGTGTAGATAAGTGCAGGGTGGATTACAACTAAATCACACAGAGTGAATTATCCACTCAACTTCAACTTACAGGTGCCGATAAACAGCAGACAAGCAAGCAAACTGTCTCTTGATGGATGTGTAGATAAATCTGGTGGCCCTTAAAAAATCAGTTTGTGTAAAAAAATATGAGTTCTGTAAAACATTCACTTGACAAGTGATTTGGTAGTAGTCCACCTGTCACGTACTGTGTATTTTTACCCATTAGTAGCCGAGTGCTAACTCCATGGAATACTAGCAGAGATTTTCTATTCAAAAGTGCAAACAAAACCTGATCGATATTACAGTGCTTTGAAAGAGTGCTTGTGTATATATATTTTTTAAAAGATAATATATTCTGTCATTCATGTGTGCAAATGTCTATAGATACTTGTAAATAATTAAAGTCAGATATCATTAATCACAAAACCCGATCGATATTATAGTGCTTCGAAAGAGTGCTTGCGTATATATTTTTTAAAAATATAATATATTCTGTTATTCGTGTGTGCAAATGTTTGCAGATAAAGCATTAAAGTCAGATATCATTAATAAAAAAAATTGCTTAATAAAGTATTGTTTGTTGAAATCATTTGTCCCAAAAATCAGTCAACACAGATGACTGTCCATAAGATCATCATTGACAACTGCACTTGTTATTGTTGAAGTAATTACCATGGATACTAAAAAGTTCCCCTCAAAGCCAATTAGCTTATCCTATTTTTAGACACCCTGTTATGCAATCGACCAGTGGAGAGGAGAGAATATTTTAAATGGTCTGTAAACGTAATGTGGGAGGGCCATCCCCGTCTGGGTCATTGGTAAGTATAAAAGATATATAAATTACTATAAATTTTTTAACATTTTTATACTGTACCAATGACCCAGACTTAGCTGAATAGTAAACAGGCTGGAGCAGACATGTTAACCTTCCAAAATTTTTTTCAGGGAGATTGAAGAAAATTTTCAGGGAGATGACATGATTTTCAGGGAGATTTTTTTTTGCGCGTAGAAGCCACGTGTGGATCAATTTTAAATACAAATTAATACCAAATACCCCCCCACCACCCCCACACACACAGACATAACAGGAAACAGTCCAACAACAATACATCAAAGGAACATACGCAACGTTCTACTAACCGGTGGTGAGTGACCCAGACCTGTTAACCTCTCGAGGTGACTGTCAGTGAAATTTTGATGAGCTCCCAGTGAGACTCGGATGCTTGTCAGTGAGATTTTTGCACGTGGGCAGCACATCAATAATTTCCATGTTACCACCCCGCCCCCCCCCCCCCCCCCCCCCCCAACACACACATACATTAAACATTCCACCATAATGTGTTTTATTTGAACAATTTGTCCTTTCAAAAGCCAAAACATAGAAATATAGAGAAAACAGAAATCAAAAATATGGATGTGGTCATGTGCCAATATCTGAGTTGTTCCAATGCCATCCATATTTCAATGGTTTTATGTACAAAATGTTTGGAGATATTTTCGACCTTTTCAGCACTATATCAGTTTTGACGCTGTGTTGAAAGTTTTGGATCTATTTGGGAAATTATGGGTACTTGCGGCGACATGCGGTAACCTGCGGCGATCTGTGGTGTTTAGGCACACCCCGAGCCCGGTTGTTGTGGTAATTCGATCTGCCAAAGCCCAGCGCCCCACCTAACCACACCGGGTACTCACTGGAAGTAGTTGGTCATTTACGAAGGGGATTTGGAATGGGGTGATCATTTTTCAGTGAAACGTGAACATTATGCCACAGCCAGCCCAGGACGAAACATCTCCGGGATATTTCATTTATTTTGTTGTCCATTTATCACAACGAATCAAAAAACGTCCAAGTGCCGTAAATTAGCAACTTTTTAGAGATTTTTTTCACCAAAAACATAATTTTTTTCACAGCCTGCTTTAGAAAATTGCGAATCGGAAATTTTTCCCAATATATTGAAAATTACGGCAACTCATATGTTTGAGCCGTTTGTCTGCAAAATTGGCTATAATTATCTGAAGTGAAAGTGAAATCCAAAATGCACAATAATAAATTTGTGCGTATTTTTGCATATGTTCGATTGGACAAAATTTATGCGTATGGAACTTATTTTTCGATTTGACTGCTACCTGTATACAAGCAAAGGTGTGCCTTTAATATATAATCAATTTCAGCAATTATCCTGCATCTCAAATTCATTTAATTCCACCTGTCAAACGTGTTGCAAATAATCACAACACGGCCATTGACAGAAATGAGACTGGTCACCAGTTCTTACGTAAGTGGTGACGTTTCACACAAACTTAATGACCTTGCCATTGAGAGTAGAGCACATGCTTTTGTATTTGTAAACAAAAGCTGGTGGATTCAGTTTTTGTCTGGTATGTCGACTTTCTGGGAGATTTTGGCCCAAATTGACTCCCGGACGGGAGGGCGGGAAGGGATAGCTAATTCCGGGAGAATCCCGGGCATTCCGGGAGAGTTAACATGTCTGGGCTGGAGGGACCAGGACATAAAGGAAAATCCAATAGGCTCAATACAGAATTATCCCCTGAAGGAGAGATAGGATTTATATGTATCTTTCTTATTTTTATCAAAAAAGAAAGACACAAAACCATTCCGTAATTGAGCACAAATACATCAATGATCCCTATTAATATCCAGTATAACCCTTTATACTAATTATTTTTAAAGGTAAGCCAATAAATAAAGACAATCCAGAGAAATGAGACTCTTTATACTCATTAAAAGAGTCCGAGGATTGTATATTAACGCCCGTTTGACACATGACATATACAAATGCTTCACACCGAGCTACACTTTAAAAATATTTCATGACATGAGTAAACATTAGCTTTACACTTTAAAACCATCCCGGTACCGACTCGGAATTACTGACTCTGGGGGAGGTATTCCCTTGCTTTTCACTATAAAGCAGGTGACCTAAGGGAACACCCCCCCCCCCCCCACCACCACCACCCCCCACCCCCCTTCCCCTTGCCCTGGGTCAAATACCCCAGAGCGAAGAGGGCAGCAGGACAGAGTCACTGCCAGACAGAAAGCCTACATAACGATAGTTGCAACTGTTTAGTGGACGATAATCCGAGCAACAGATAACGGACCTAAACAATGTAGATCTCCAGAAATGGACTCAATATTTCTAAGATAAAAATTAGTGAAAGTGGAAGGCTGAGACCAATATGCAGCCTTCATTAAATCTGTAATAGCAACACTATTAGCATAAGCCCAAGATGTTGATAGAGCTCTTACTTCATGAGCCGAAATCTTGAGAGCAGACTGCTGAGAAGATAACTTTTCATAAGCAGTACATATAGTTAATTGAATCCATCTAGCAATAGAATGAACCATGATGTTGTTTCTATTAGGCATCAAAGACAAAAAGAAATGCCTATGTCCCTTTCTAATAAACTCAGACCTACATTTATAAATAAGTATTGCTCTAACAGGACAGAATAAAGGTCTGATTCTTAGCCAAAAATCCAACATTAGTAGTAAAAGTAATAGTAATAGTATTACCAACACTACGAGAGTGAAAATCATCTACCGATAAAGCATGAAGCTCACAAATTCTTTTAGCAGAAGAGAAGGCTAAGAGAAAAGCTGTCTAAAATGTTAAGAATTTGAAATCCACTGTATCAAGAGGCTCAAAAGGTGCTTCTTTTAGCTTAAGAAGAACCCATGCTAAATTCCATTTCGGAATTAATCTAAGAGTTCTAAGTCTATTTATCGAAAAATTTCTAACTAATTTAGATAAAGAGATATTAGAACCAATCATTAATGTATCATGGTGAGCGTAGGGATCAGATAACATAGACCTATAACCCTTGATAGTAACAGGCTGCAGTTGATCTCGTCAAACAAATAGACCAGAAAATTAGCAATGTCAGGAATGGAGGGATCATATAAATCCACCTAGTGATCCCTACACCACTGGCGAAAGACCTTCCAGTTTGCAGCATAATTTAGCGAAGAGCAGGTCCTCCTGCAGTTAGAAACTGCGTCCACAGCTCGTCCTGTAAACGCTTATTGTGCAAGAAGGACCGTACAAAGGAAATATGTGAAGGTTGAGACCTTGCGTATTGTGGTGAAGCGAGCGCAATTTCCCCTGCGACAGAAGGTCCTCCTTTGGAGGAAGCTTCTGCGGCATGTCCCACAACAGACACCTGAGTAGATTTATCCACAGTCTCTGTGGTGACAGAGATGCTACCAACAGAATCTTGCAGTGGGATTGCTTTATCTTGAGCAATATCTGCTGAATCAGCGGCGCTGGAGGATACGCATATCCTATTATCCCATCCCACGGGAACGATAAAGCGTCTACTGCAAACGCTTGAGGATCCGGACATGGAGACACATAATTCTGCAACTAATTGTTGAGGTGCGTCGCAAACAAATCTATTATTGGTCGCTCCCATTGGTAGCAAATCTGATTGAAAACCTGTTTGTTGAGAGTCCATTCCGACGGCAACAGGCGACCCTTCCGTGAAATGGAGTCTGCTAACACATTCAGACGACCCGGAATATGACAGACCGATAGTAGAAACTGATGTTCCAGTACAAACAGAAGAATTCTTTCCGTTAGCTTGAACAACGGAATGAAATGAGTGCCTCCCTGATTCCAAATATATGCTACTACCGTCGTATTGTCGGACAAAATTTGAACATGTGTGTTCTGAATAACGTCCATCCAATGACGCAACGCAAGCCAAATTGACATCATTTCTTTGATATTTATGTGCTTGCCTAAGAATTGAGGATCCCAAAGACCCTGGCACCTCGATTTCCGATGGGCATAGTGTCGCGCCCCAACCTGTTTGACTGGCATCCGTCATGATAGTAAAACTCGGATCCGGAAATTGCAGTGAAACTCCCTCAGTTAACCACTGAATGTCTGCCCAAGTCTGAATCTCTTGTTTCACTTGGTCTGACAAGAGGATGTCCGCATCGAGCGAATGAGTCTTCACTTTCCAATTCTGAGTCAGAAAGATTTGGAGAGGACGAGTGCATAGCCGCTCCATTGGAATGAGATCCACGGCAGCTCTGCACAGACCTATCAGTCTCATGAATTCTCTCGCTGTAACCTTCTCTGAGTTTAGACAATAGCGAGCATAACAACTGACTAATTTCACTCTGGTTAACGGCAGACGAACGAGATTGTTGTGTGTCTCGAAGCTCATCCCCAGGTGGGTGAATGACTTAGACGGCACCAGATCCACCTTCTGTTCGTTTACTATAAAACCCGAGACATCGGAGCAAGAGTAGAAGATTCTGCACATCTTTCTGAAGTGTTAACTCGTTGCCATATCTCTGAAGAATATCGTCCAGGTAGGCCGACGTTACCGCAGGCGAATGAGCTCGGAAGTAAGTCATGACCGAGTTCATTATCCGAGTGAAAGCCCAGGGCGCTAGATTCAGACCGAAGCACATCGCACGGAACTGATATACAACCCTTAGGACAGCGAACCGAAGATACTTTCTGAACGTCGGATGTACCATGACGTGAAAGTAAGCATCCTTAAGATCTATGCTCGCAGCATAGTCATTCACTCGAATGCTCGTTCTGACCGATCGAATGGTCTCCATATTAAATGTTGGAGCCACAATTAGCTTGTTTATCCAGCTTAAATCTATTACTGGACGGAACGAGCCGTCTGGTTTGGGAACCAGAAACAGATGGCTGTAGAAACCTGGAGATTCCTGGTTTTCTACGACCTCTATCGCGTTCTTCAGTAAAAGAGACTGAACTTCTGAAAGAAGAGTGTCTCTGTTTAGAATATTCGATGGAAGTTGAGTCCATCTTGGACTTTGAGTTAACGGAGGTTTTCCTTTGAAGGACAGATTCAGTCCTTCTGCAATTACCCTTCGAACCCAAGGGTCCTCCGTAATCAATTCCCAATTTTGTAAATAACTCAACAACCTTCCGCCCACAGCAACGCGACAGAGGTCTACACCATCACTTCCTGGACCTGCGAGGCTTGCAGAAGGAGAAACCACGTCCTCCCCGACCCGCACCTCGCGCCGTCGACCTAGGGGTGTCTGACCTATTATTACGGCCACTGCTAGAGTCGCTGCCTTGACGGTCTCGAGAATAAGGCCTAGAGGGCGCGTACGCACCTTTAAAGGAACTTCCCCTGGACGTGCTCATCCTTAGAAGATCCAGGCCTACTTTTTTTCTGCTGGTTCCGACTTATTAGAAGCAGACTTGAAAAGCAGAGAGCCTGAAGCTTTCTTAGTTAACTTATCGTAAATAGCAGAAAGCTTGCCTTCAAAGAGAAGCTCTCCGGAGACCGGAGCGGCTCTAACAGAGTTTTTCACCTTACTATCCACTCTCGTGGACGTAGCTAGGGTTCTGTCACGTCTAACCAACTCCAGATTAGCCACTGAAAGGGCGGAGTTATATGTAGAAAAGGCAACAGCCCTTGACAGAACTCTCAAGAGACGTTTGTTCGTCCTGAAATTCTTGCCCTTCAAGGCATAACGACAATGCTCTGGTAAGGTGATCTGCTTACGAGAGTGCGTCTAAATTTGCTCTATTCGAAGATATTGTAGTTTCCAAGGTAGAGCTATGAATAGACATAGCCGACGGCATGGATAATTCAAGGTCTTCAGCCTGGTCGTCTAGATGCAGAAGAACTCTCTGAACGCCCTGTCCTGCAGCTTCAAATCTATTCCTAGAATTAATGAAAGGCAGATTAAGAGCATTAGCCGATAGAAAGGCTGACTTGCCCGATTTACCAGCAAGTTTATTGATAGCATCATTCAAAAGTTCAAATGTCTGTGGGACATTCCTGGACTGAGCCAGAAACTCTGGGCCGGTGTCCCTAAACCGATTAAAAAATTTGGTGTCCAGTGGCGCTATAAGCCTCCTATCAGGCTGAGCAGCATCCTGGTCCACTGGAACAACATCAGGAAGAAAATGCTGGATTAACTCGACGGCGATTTTGTGTTGTTCGGAAAGGGAGAACTCCAATTCATCCATATCCCTTTCGCCATCCTGACGGACCTCCTGGATATCTTGGTCGTCCGCTCCTGATCCAGCTGCGGAACGTACCGACCCAGCATCATCAGATTCTTCCTGCTCTGATAGGGCTTCTGCCGGATGCTGGGATGCTGCTATGATTTGTGCTATCTGTGATAGCATGTCCATTAACGAGGCCTGCGGAGCTGCGGTCTTGCGTGATTTAGCCGCAGGGAGCTCCGTGGACGTTGTCTCTTGCATACTTCTCTTATGCAAACGTCCAGATGAAGGTGGCCTCGAATCCTTGGCTATTGGATGGATATTGGCGGTCACATAGCCAAGGTGCGGTCGAGTGCGGTGACGTGAGGAGGAAGAAGCCCTTGATACAGCCTCTCCACACTGTTTATACACCGGAGCGTCCCGAGGGGTGGACGTAAGCTCCGACTGAGGAACATTTTGTACAACAACATCCGGACCGCGATGTTGTTGTACGAGAGAGAGACCTCTCTCGCTCGCAGCCCGTGCGGAGCTGGACGAGCTAGGGACCGAACCCAAAGGCTTCTTCCATCCTAAACCAAGATCCATCATCACTGGGTGTGCCTGAGGAATGTTTATAGGGCTCGCAACACCCTTAATTCTTTCCTGGACTGCAACGGACAAACCCGGGTGCTGTACTATTCGGTAAATGGACACGACATCGGGCGAGCTAGCGGACGTAGACGCCAATGCCGTCGACCCTACTAGGGGCCTCTTAGGCAATTGCCGTATACCCATGAGCACTTTTGCTGCTAGCTCTTCTCTGGATTGTGACGACGGACGCGCACTGGAAGACGAAATCACGGAAACATCACCCAATTCTTGTTCCTCTGAAAAAGAGAGTGAAAAACTTGAGTGACCTTGCGGAGATAGGACTGGCATGTCCTTCTCCCCGCTAACAACATACCGTGACACACGTGTCCAACGTTTGTCATCCCAATTGCTACATATAGAACAAGGCTTAGTGCGGGTACACTGACTACAATTAATGCAGAAATCATGAGAATCAGAGGAAGACTTCCTTCCATTACAATTTGAACAATAATCTTTCATTGGAAAAATAATCAATCATAGTACCCGCAATAAACCTTGCAAACAAAGATACATAGTATAAAAATCCATTATAATAATATGAAAAAACAATTCAAAAAGAAAAAAATTTTTGAAAAAATTTTTTCAGAAGAGCCCAAGTTCCCAAAGGAAACCCAGAGCCCAAATGGATCCAAAAAAAGCCTAAGTGTGGACAAAAATTTTAAATCATTCTGAAAAAAATTAATGCAATACTTACGGACAATATTAATGTACCTT
This sequence comes from Pictodentalium vernedei, assembly GCA_031216915.1. Taxonomy (NCBI): domain Eukaryota; kingdom Metazoa; phylum Mollusca; class Scaphopoda; order Dentaliida; family Dentaliidae; genus Pictodentalium; species Pictodentalium vernedei. The sequence goes on along the minus strand of CM062296.1, from coordinate 467,067,343 downwards.
ACTATGAATGCAGAAGACAAGGAATCACTTATCAGAAGTAACCGTTGTCAATATAAATAAAAAGTTTAAACAAACCAGAAAACTGACTCCAGGCACTGGTAAACATGGCCCAGTAATCAGTGTCCAATTTAAACATTATCTGATGCTAAACAGAGCCTTCCCCAGAAGAGACTGCAGAGCATCAGATGGTAGATGCAGACCTAAAATGCCTAAACACCCCTAGGGTGAGGACATAAACATGGGGAAAGAACAGAAAATAATTCTGTTTCCAAGCCAAAACTCCCAAGAAATTTTTAGTAATAAAAATTACAAAAATAAGCCAAAAACATGGGAGAATGGCAAGGGGGGAATGAAGGAAAGGGAGAGAGGAAACACTGAACAAACAATGGAACATTCATGGCAAGAATGACAACAGCAGGGCTATGCCTCGAAAAAAGGCAACATGAATAAATTTTCATAAAAAATTTTTAAGTTACAGCCCTGAACATTGGAAACCACTGTTTTTCTCCTCTCCTCATCCTAAATGCACTTCCTATCCACCATTTCTCTCATAATTATGGGTCTGGCATCATTAAAACTGAGATACAGCACAAATATCAGTGATGTGACACTGTTTACAGGGCCAAACAAAGAATGACATTTTGGCGGGTATTTCAGGACCTCCTTGACACTGCGCATGCGCAGTACAGTAAAAGTATGGAGGACCTACCAGGACATGGGGGGGGGGGGGGGGGGGCAAAATTTGTGTTTGGCCTTGAATTTAATGAGTTTGCACCAGCTAAGTCTGAGTCATTGGTACAGTATAAAAATATAATGATAACTGCTGGGTATTCAATAAGTATTTAATTCTATCATCAGTATTATGATTTGCTAACATGCTTTTTGGGTACCATCTTCACACTCATGCACATTTGGAATTCACTTTCTTTGAAAAATTGAATGTTTGTAAGATTTTATGATTCAAGGGAAACTACTCTATTCTATAAATATTATAAATTCAAAGTAATCTGTATATTTTTTATACTTACCAATGTCCCAGACTAGCTGATGCTAACTCAAAAATTAATCCAGGGCCAAACACAAATTTTGCCCCCAATCCCCCAAATTTGCATGCAAAACCGAAAATTTCATGTCCTATCTGGTCCTCCATACTTTTGCGAACTGCGCACGCACAGTATCCAGGAAGACACCGAAATTGGCGCCAACCATCATTCTTTCTAGACATTGCCGGCTAAATGTTGTAAACAGCGGGGAGGTTTGAGTGCCCACTAATGGGAGGGCCATCCCTGTCTTGGCCATTGGCAAGTACAACAAGCAAATTCAGTGAATTCATGTCTCCCGCTGGGCAGCAGTTTCAAGGGGAATTAATGCATCCAGTGGAATATAGTTGAGTTGCAAGTGGAAGTTATTTAGAAGAAAAGTTTCTTTTCTATGAAGAAAAGAACTCCTACAGAACATTTTAAGTCAGGATTCCAAAACTGAATTGAAGCAACTGAAAAACACTGCATGTTGTTTTTCATTATTTTATATCTTCTCTATATATACAAAAAGAGTTGGCACAACAGGCACCCAAAATCTTTAGTGGAAGCAATTTTGTTATTCTGCATTACACATGAGGATACTCACCAATCAAATCGAGTTGTTCAGCATTATCATCATATTCAAGAAGATCGCCATCTAAACAAGAGGCACCAAGGAGCCTTAATCACTCACCGGCCAAAGTGGTTCAAAGAAGTATTTGGGGTCACATTCAGTTAGACATGGTTCATCAACACTACAGAGGAATGAAGTCATGAGAGACAAATTTTATGGAACTAGGGACATGGCTTGAACAAATTTGAATCCTACCCCCCTAAGGATGCTGCATACCAAATATCAAAAGCATTCTTCTGCAGGATCTGAATAAGATTTTTAAAGAAAATTCCTCATTTTGAACTCCCACAGTGAGCCCAAATATGAACCCAGGCATTTGGCTTGAACAAACTTGAATCTCAGCCCCCTAAGGATGCTGCATGCCAAATATCAAAACATTCTGACTGCTGAATCTGAAGAAGAAGGTTTTTAAAGAAAAATTCCTCATATTGACTAAGTTATAATTCGGGCTCCCACAGGGAGCCCATATATGGACCCAGGGACTTGGCTTTAACAAACTTGAATCTCACCCCCCTAAGGATGCTGCACACCAAATATCAAAACATTCCGACTGCTGGATCTGAAGAAGAAGATTTTTAAAGAAAATTCCTCATTTTGAACTAAGTTACAATTTGAGCTCCCACAGTGAGTCCAAATATGGACCTAGGGACATGGCTTGAACAAACTTGAATCTCAACCCCCTAAGGATGCTGCATACCAAATATCAAAACATTCCGACTGCTGGATCTGAAGAAGATTTTTAAAGAAAATTCTTCATTTTGAACTAAGTTATCATTCGGGCTCCCACAGTGAGTCCAAATATGGACCTAGGGACATGGCTTGAACAAACTTGAATCTCACCCCTCTAAGCATTGTGCATACCCAATATCAAAAGATTCTGCCTGCAGGATCTTGAGAAGAAGATTTTCAAAGAAATTTGCCTGAAATGCACTAAGTTCAAATTTTTGCTCCTATACTGAACCCAAATATAAATCCAGGGGGCCGATTTGAACAAACTTGAATCAGATCCACCCCACAATGTTGCATACCAAATATCAAAAGACTCTGCCTGCTGGATCTGGAGAAGAAGATTTTTTAAGAAATTTGCTTGAAATGCACTAAGTTCGAATTCGAGCTTCTATAGTGAGCCCAAATATGAATCTAGGGAACCGATTTGAACAAACTTGAATCAGATCCACACCACAATGTTGCATACCAAATATCGAAAGATTCTGCCTGCTGGATCTGGAGAAGATTTTTTAAGAAATTTGCCTGAAATGCACTAAGTTCAAAATCGGGCTCCTATACTGAGCCCAAATATGAACCTAGGGGTCCAATTTGAACAAACTTGAATCAGATCCACCCTATAATGTTGCATACCAAATATCAAAAGATTCTGCCTGCTGGATCTGGAGCTGGATCTGGAGAAGAAAATTTTAATCTTTTTCCCATTGCCTACATGTAGTGTTAAAAAGTGCTGACTCAGCACTTTTTCAAAGTCCTGAAAAAAGTACCTTGTGATCAAACCGATAGGGATTTTTTTTAACCATTCTATACTAATGGATAAAAGTAAGCTTTATACAAAATAAGAATTCTCTGTGCCGTGTAGTTTTGGAGATATGGCAGTTTTAGGGTTTTTCCTATTTTTAGCTCCCGAGGTTCCCACGGGGCAATGAGAAATTTTTTTTTTTGCGTCAATCAACTACTTATGACCCATTATCATCTCATATAAAATTTGGTTCAAATCGACCTTACGGTTCTGAAAATAGAAATTTTAGGCGTGGCCAAAATTTTTGCCCCTCCCATAACGAAGGCAAATAATGCCCAACAAACTTCTCTTGAACAAACTTGATTCTAAACCTCAAAAGGACTCTGTATACCACATATCAAGTCTCTGCTACTGGTGGTTCATTAGAAGAAGATTTTCAAAAAATTTGGCCATTCTTGCCCCACACCTCTGCTCAATATGAGCCAAAACTTAATTTGGAGAAAAATCAAAATGCCCCTATATAACCACTACTTACATGAAATTTAATTAAAATGTGGCCAGTGGTTTAGGAGAAAGAGGCTCAAACACCACCTTCACGCAGGACGACGGACAACAGATGACGGACGATGGACACGGACGACGGACGAAGAGTGATAAGAAAAGCTCACCCTGATTTTCAGTCAGGTGAGCTAAAAAAAATCCCTGAGAAATGAAGTACTTTTTTATATGGCCTCATTTGTTTTAAGTATGGTAAAGCTAAGAGATATGAAAATTTTGTTAACTGAATAACCACTTTCCACGTTAAAAATATTAGGCCCTACAAAGTAGATCTTCTGTTTCTAAGGCTATTTTTTTTGTAAAATTGCATGCAGGAAGGCGTTTTTTTATTATATTTTTTATAATTTTTAATTATTTCTTTGCCATCAAAAGTTCATATGCTTGTTTTGTTTTATATTTCAGGCCTCGTAATCTACAGAATAGCATATGTGGTGATGTATTTTGCAACCTTCAGAGCAAAAAGGCTTTGCAATGCTAAAGCATTGCAAAGCCTTGTGGCACTCAAGGGATAAATTTTATCAATTTTATTAACTTGGGTAAAATATCAGACATAAACCATTTTATTTTTATTTTTTTAAGTTTGCATTGGTTATAAAAAGAGAGCATGCGGCAGCCAAAATGACCATGCAGGCTGGCCTGAGAAACAGATTTCTAACTTTTTTAGACCTTATACCAACTCTTTACCTCATGTAATGGCCATATCTCATTAAGGCTATCCATAGAAATATTGTCATTCAAATTTCATTATTTCTTTAATTTTTGGCCTCCAGAACATAGCTATGACAACCCCTCATTGGAACAATCTCATTTAGTCAGGGGTGCCGTGTTCTCAAAAAAATTAAAGATTTTTATTATCATTGAAAAAGTGCTTTTGCAAGTGTCATTCTCTTGTAGTATTTTGGGTTTTTTATTGGGGTTTAACAATATTTTCGACAACCAGGGTCACCTCTTGCTGGAGAGCTTTACAGGAGGAAGCCAGTGTACCCAGAGAGAACCACTGATCAGTGGCATGCAACTGTCAGGCTCTCCAGCATACTACCTCACACAAGTGCATCATCGATGAGCAAAACACCTTAATACACAGTGCCATATAAGCAATCGGGATTAAGTGCCTTGATCAAGGACACAAAGCAGTTACCCCTGGTGGGAATTGAACCATGGACCTTTAGGTGTGAAGTCCAATGCCATCATGAGTGAGATGCTCCCTCTTGTAGTGTTAGATAAAAGGTAAACTGGAACATTCAGTTAAACAGATTTTGCAGGCTCTTAGCTACCAGTCTAGTTCTGTAAGGAATTTGATGCTGTTATGGCCAGGAATCAATCTTACCCTTAAATAGTCCATCGCCTACATTTTGATTAAATCAGCTGAAATAGTTCAGTTGGTGAAAAAGGAAAATTAGTTCTATGAACCTTATTATTTATTTGTTGGGGTTTAATGACACTTTCAACAGCCAGGGTCATCTCGTGCCAGTCAGCTTTATGGGTGAGGGAATCTGGAGTACCCAAAGAGAAAGCACCTCTAATTGTGGTACTTCAAAATCAGTTGTAAGTTCAAGGAATGTAAGTTGGGATGAAATTGTTGCAGATTGAAAATTTTGGGCTGTGCACATCTTCACTTGTTGGTGTTCATGTTTGAGAAGTTTCAATTCAATTCATAACTGTAGGAGTAGTTGCATACACAAGAATCTCCTACACAAATCTATAATCCAAGTTGAAGGGGAGATAACCTGGTTAAAATTATCAGAGATTAAATTTTTACAAATGTGCGCACATTCACTTGTCAGTGGCCATGTTTGAGAAGTTTCATCATAATTGGTTTATTAACTCCTGGCATGCTGCTGGCGGATATTTCTACCTTGGATTGGATTTTGTTCGCTTCTGAAACAAGTATAATTTGAGCATATTTAATCAAACTCAATACCCCCCACAATGTTGCATACCAAATATCAAAAGATTCTGCCTGCAGAATCTGGAGAAGAAGATTTTTGAAGAAATTTGCCTGAAATGCACTAAGTTCGAATTCGAGCTTCTATAGTGAGCCCAAATATGAATCTAGGGAGCCGATTTGAACAAACTTGAATCAGATCCACCCCTCAATGTTGCATACCAAATATCAAAAGATTCTGCCTGCTGGATCTGGAGAAGAAGATTTTTTAAGAAACTTGCCTGAAATGCACTAAGTTCAAATTTGGGCTCCTATACTGAGCCCAAATATAAATCCAGGGGGGCCGATTTGAAAAAAAACTTGAATCAGATCCACCCCACAATGTTGCATACCCAATATCAAAAGATTCTGCCTGCTGGATCTTGAGAAGAAGATTTTCAAAGAAATTTGCCTGAAATGCACTAAGTTCAAATTTGGGCTCCTATACTGAGCCCAATTATAAACCCAAGGGGCTGATTTGAACAAACTTGAATCAGATCTACCCCACAATATTGCATACCAAATATCAAAAGATTCTGCCTGCTGGATCTGGAGAAGAAGATTTTCAAAGAAATTTGCCTGAAATGCACTTAGTTCAAATTTGGGCTCCTATACTGAGCCCAAATATAAACCCAGGAGGCTGATTTGAACAAACTTGAATCAGATCCACCCCACAATGTTGCATACCAAATATCAAAAGATTCTGCCTGCTGGATCTGGAGAAGAAGATTTTTTAAGAAATTTGCCTGAAATGCACCAAGCTCAAAATCGGTCTTCTATACTGAGCCCAAATATGAACCCAGGGGGCCAATTTGAACAAACCTGAATCAGATCCACCCTACAATGTTGCATACCAAATATCAAAAGATTCTGCCTGCTGGATCTGGAAAAGATTTTTTAATGTTTTTCCCATTGCCTACAGTGTTAAAAAGTGCTGACTCAGCACTTTTTCAAAGTCCCGAAACTGTACCCTATGATAAAACTGATGGCAATTTTTTTTTATCAATTCTTTCTGTTGGTCCTAAGGAAGCTTCGCACCAAATAAAAATTCTCGGTGCCGTTCAGTTTTGGAGATATGGGCGTTTTAATTTTTTTCTATTTTTAGCTCCTGCGGAAAAAAAAAATCAGCATAAATTAGGTACTTATGACCCAATAAGCCCTCACATAAAATTTGGTTCAAATCAGCCTCTCGGTTCGGAAAGTTAAAAAATTTATAGTAATTTATATATTTTTTATACTTACCAATGACCCAGACTTAGCTGGTGCTAACTCTAACAAAACCAGGGCCAAACACAAATTTTGCCCCCCAATCCCCAAAATTTGCATCCAAAACAAAAAGAAATCATGTCCTAAAGGACCTCCATACTACGCCTCTACTGCACATGCGCAGTGACGCAGTCGTCCCGAAATTGGCGCCAATTATCATTCTTACTGGCAGTGCCTGGTCAGCGCTATGTACTCAGCGGGGAGGCAAGAGTTCCCAACTCCAGGGAGGGCCATCCCCGTCTGGGTCATTGGTAAGTATAAAAATATATAAATTACTATAAATTTTTTAACATTTTTATACTGTACCAATGACCCAGACTTAGCTGAATAGTAAACAGGCTGGAGGGCCTAGGACATAGAGGAAAATCCAATAAGCTCAACTATATAGTAAAGAGGTAACCCCTTAAGGAGAAAAGGAGTATTAGGCTTTACATGTATCTTTCTTATTTAATATTAAATTAGAAAGATACACTACCCTTAATAATTGAGCACAATAACATTCATGTTCTCTATTAACATCCAGTATAACCCTTATACTAATTATTTTTAAAGCAAGCCAATAAATAAAGTAGTCCAGAGAATTGAGACTCTTTATAATCATTTAAAAGTGTCCGAGTATTGTATATTAAAGCCCGTTTGACACTTGACATATACAAATGCTTCACACCGAGCTACACTTTAAAAATAAGACATGAATGAATTTAAACATTAATATTACACTTTAAAACCATCCCGGAAGCGACTCAGAAATACTGACTTGGAGGAGGCATTCCCTTGCTTTTCACTATAAAGCAGGTGACCTAAGGGAACACCCGCCCCCCCCCCCCCCCCCTTCCCCTTGCCCTGGGTCAAATAGCCCAGAGCAAAGAGGGCAGCCGGACGGAGTCACTGCCGGAACAGAAAGCCTGCATAACTATAGTTGCAACTGTTTAGTGGACGACATTCTGAGCAACAGATAACGGACCTAAACAATGCAGGTCTCCAGAAATGGACTCAATATTTCTTAGATAAAAATTCGTAAATGTGGATGGCTGAGACCAATAAGCAGCCTTCATTAAATCTGTAATAGCAACACTATTAGCATAAGCCCAGGAAGTAGAAAGAGCTCTTACTTCATGAGCAGAAATCTTAAGCACAGACTGCTGAGAAGAAGATAAATCTTCATAAGCAGTACGGATAGTTAACTGAATCCATCTAGCAATAGAATGGACTGAAATGTCCTTTCTATTAGGCATCAAAGACAGAAAGAAACATTTCCGTCCCTTTCTGATAAACTGAGATCTCTGTTTATAGATACGTAGTGCTCTAACAGGACAGAGTAAAGGCCTACGCCCGTCTGAAGACGGAAGAGCCTTAATAACAATAGGTTCCGGATATTTATTAGGAGCCTGATTCTTAGCTAAAAAACCCACATTAGTAGTGAAGGTGATAGTGTTCCCAACACTACGATAATGAGAATCATCCACCGATAGTGCATGAAGCTCACTGACTCTTCTGGCAGAAGAGAAAACTAAGAGAAAAGCTGTCTTATAAGATAAGAATTTGAAATCTACTGTCCCAAGAGGTTCAAATGGCTTTTCCTTCAATTTAAGGAGAACCCAAGCTAAATTCCACTTAGGAATTAATCTAAGAGTTCTGGGTCTATTTATCGAAAAGTTTCTAACCAACTTAGATAAAGAGACATTAGATCCAATTTGTAAACTATCATGATGTGCATAGGTATCAGATAACATAGATCTATAACCCTTTATAGTAACAGGCTGCAGTTTGATTTCGTCAAACAAGTATACTAGAAAGTTTGCAATGTCTGGTATAGAGGGATCAAATATATCTACAGAATGATCCCTACACCAACGACGAAAAACCTTCCACTTAGCCGCATAGTTTAGCGAAGAGGAGGTCCTCCTACAGTTAGAAATCGCGTCCACTGCTCGTCCTGTAAAGTGCTTGCCATGCAAGGACCGCACAACGGAAAAACGTGAAGGTTGAGACCTTGCGGGTTGTGATGGAGTTCCCCTGCGAAAGAAGATCCTCTCGTGGAGGAAGCTTCCGCGGTAGGTCCCACAACAGACACCTGAGTAGATTTATCCACGGTCTCTGTGGCGACAGAGATGCTACCAACAGAATCTTGCATTGAGATTGTTTTATCTTTAGCAATACTTGTTGAATTAACGGCGCTGGAGGATACGCATATCCTATCATTCCGTCCCAAGGGATCGACAGAGCGTCTACTGCAAATGCTCTTGGATCCGGACACGGAGACACATACGTCTGCAACTGATTGTTGAGATGTGTCGCAAATAAGTCTATCATTGGCCGTTCCCATTGGTAGCAAATCCGATTGAATACTTGTTTGTTGAGAGTCCACTCCGACGGCAACAAGCGACCCTTTCGTGAAAGGGAGTCTGCTAGCACATTCAGACGACCCGGTATGTGACGGACCGAAAGAAGAACGTGATGTTCTAACGCAAACAGAAGGATTCTTTCCGTTAGATTGAACAACGGAACTGAATGAGTGCCTCCCTGATTCCGTATATACGCCACTACTGTCGTATTGTCGGATAGGATTTGGACATGAGCATCGTGAATAATGTCCATCCAGAGACGTAACGCAAACCAAATTGACATCATTTCCTTGATGTTTATGTGCTTGCACAGGAATTGCGGATCCCAAAGACCCTGGCATCTCGAATCCGTTGGGATTAATGATGCACCCCAACCTGTTTGACTGGCATCCGTCATAACGGTAAAACTCGGATCCGGCAACTGCAGCGGAACTCCTTGAGTTAACCACTGAATGTTTGCCCAAGTCTGAATCTCTTGTTTCACTTGATCTGACAAGAGAACGTCTACATCGAGCGAATGAATTTTCACACTCCAATTCTGAGTCAGGAAAATTTGAAGAGGACGTGTGCGTAGCTGCCCCATCGGAATGAGATCCGCGGCGGCTCCGCACAGACCTATCAGTCTCATAAATTCTCTCGCCGTGACTTTGTCTGCGTGCAGACAATAGCGAGCGTAACAACTGACTAATTTCGCTCTGGTTAACGGCAGACGAACGAGATTGTTGTGCGTCTCGAAGCTCATTCCCAGATGAGTGAATGACTTGGACGGCACCAGATCCGACTTCTCCTCGTTTACTATAAAACCGAGACGTCGGAGCAATAGAAGAAGATTCTGAACATCGTTCTGAAGCGTTAACTCGTTGCCGTACCTCTGAAGAATGTCGTCCAGGTAGGCCGACGTTACCGCAGACGAATGAGCTCGGAAGTAGATCATTACCGAGTTCATTACCCGAGTGAAAGCCCAGGGTGCTAGATTCAATCCGAAGCACATCGCCCAGAATTGATACACCACTCCCAGGACTGCAAAGCGTAGATACTTTCGGAATGTCGGATGTACCATGACGTGAAAGTACGCATCTTTGAGATCTATGCTCGTATAATCGTTCACCCGAATACTCGCTCTGACCGATCGAATCGTCTCCATATAAAACTTCGGAGCGACGATCAGCTTGTTTATCCAGCTCAAATCTATGACTGGACGGAACGAGCCGTCTGGTTTCGGAACCAGAAACAGATGGCTGTAGAATCCCAGAGATTCCTGGTTTTCTACGACCTCTACCGCGTTCTTCATTAAAAGAGACTGCACCTCTGATAACAGAGCGTCTCTTTTCTGTGGATTTGACGGAAGATGAGTCCACTTTGGACTTCGAGTTAATGGAGGCTTTCGTTTGAAGGATATCTTTAGACCTTCCGAAGTCACTCCTCTCACCCAAGGGTCGTCCGTAATCGACGCCCACTCTTGTGAAAAACTTGACAACCTTCCGCCAACCGGAACGCGATAGAGGTTTAAGCCATCACCTCCTGGACCTGCGAGGCCTGCGGTAGGAGAAACCACGTCTTCCACGACCCGCACCTCGCCTCGTCGACCTCGGGGCATCCGACCGATTGTCCCGGCCTGAAGGACGTCCCGAACGAGAGTCGCTATCCTGACGGTCTCTCGAATAAGACCAAGAGGACGCACCGGAACCTCTATAGGGAACCTCTCTTGGGCGCATTAGACCCAGAAGTGCCTGTCTTATTCGTGTCTGCTGTATCCGACTTCTTAGGAGCCGATCTGAACAACAGAGAATCATTAGCTTTCTTTTTAATTTTATCATAAATAGCGGAAAGCTTGCCGTCAAAGAGAAGTTCTCCTGAGACCGAAGCGACTCTAAGAGAGTTCTTCACCTTAGAATCCACTAGTGTGGATGTAGCTAGGGCTGCGTCACGTCTAACCAACTCCAGATTTGCCACTGAAAGGGCGGAGTTACACGTGGAATAAGCTACTGCCCTTGAAAGAAGACTTAAAGAGGATTGTATATCCTGAAACTCTTCCCCTTGAAGGCGCAGTGATAACGCCTTAGTAAGGTGATCTGCGTAAGATAAGGCATCTAAATTGGCTCTGTTAGACGCAATAGCTGTTTCCAACACCGCGGTTGGAATAGAAGCTGACGACGGTAATGATAGCTCTAAGTCTTCCGCCTCGTCGTCCATACGCAGAGGAACTCTCGGTATACCCTGTCCTGCCGTATCGAATTTATTCCTTGCATTAATGAAAGGCAGGTTGAGAGTATGAGCGGACAAGAAACCTGCTTTCCCCGTCCTGGAAGCAAGTTTAAATATAGCGTCGTTCAATAATTCAAATGTTCTAGCAACATTATTGGACTGCGACGGAAACTCGGGAGCGATGTCCCTGAACCGCTCAAAAAATTCAGAGTCCAATGACGCTATAATTCTCTTGTCCGGAAGCGCAGCAGTCTGGCCCGACGGAACAACTTGAGGGAGAAAGTGCCGGATGAAGTCCACGGCAGCTTTATGTTGTTCCGAAAGGGATAGCTCCAAGTCATCCGTATCCCTTTCACCATCCGGTCGGACCTCACGATGTTCCTGGTCGTCCGCCCCCGATGCTTCGGCGGAGCGTACCGACCCAGCGCCATCGGATAATTCTCGATCCGACACCGTTTCTGTCGGCTGCTGGGATGCTGCGATAAGCTGTGCTATCTGCACAAGAATGTCCGGCGTCGAGACCTGCGGAGGCGCAGTCTTTCGCTGCTTCGCCGAGGGCAGCTCCGCATCAGATGGCTCCCGCATACTTTTCCTATGCGAACGTCCGGAGTCCATCGGTCTCGAATCCCTGGCTGCCGGATGGTGTGACCTGGTCGCCGAAGAATCCTTCATCGGCGAAGCTGGTAATATATCGGCGGTCACGCAGCCAAGGTGCGGTCGTGTGCGCTGATGAGAAGAGGAAGCCTTAACAGTCTCTGCGGACCGTTTATACAACGGAGCGTCCCAAGCGACGGACGTATGCTCTGCTAAAGACACATTTTGTACCACAACATCTGGTCCCAGATGTTGTTGTACGAGAGAGGGACCTCTCTCGCTCGCGGCCCGGCTGGACCTGGACGAGCTATGAACCGGACTAAAAGGCTTCCTCCGTTCTCGCTTACTATCCGCCGTCACTGGGTGTGCATCTATTATGTTTATAGTGCTCGCATCACCCAAAATTTCCTCTTGGACCGCATCGGACGAACCCGGCTGCCGAACCATTCGGTGAATGGACGCTACACCGGGCGAGCTAGCGGACGACATTTGTCTAATCTCCATGAGCACTTTTGCCGCTAGCTCTGAATTCATTTGTGACGACGGACGCACACTTGAAGAAGATAACATGGAAACATCACCCTGTTCTGGTTCCTCTGAAATAGAAACTGAGAGAGTAGAGTGACCTTGCGGAGAAAGAGCCGGCATCGCTCTTTCTCCAGAAACAACATATCGTGACACACGTTTCCAATGTTTCTCATCCCAATGTTCACATATAGGACAGGGATTAATGCGAGAACACTGACTACAATTAATACAATGATCATGAAAGTCAGAGGAAGATTTCTTCCTATTACAATTTGAACAACGTCCCTTCATTGTGAAAGAACAACAATAAGTCCTAGTTACTCGCAAAAACCCCTGACACAAAGATACATAATAACATGATCCATTAATAAATGAAAAAACAATTGCAAAACAAAATAATTTTGAAAAAAATATTTTTTCAGAGAAGCCCAAGTTGCTGAAAAGTAACGTTGAGCCCCGATGGATCCGATGGCAAAGTGTGGTCAAAAATTTTAAATTTATATAAAATAATTAATGAGACACTTTCGGATAATATAAATGTATCTTATAATGAGATAAACTACCACAAAGGCAAACAGCCCCCCTCAAAAAAGGCTGTTGCCAAAGAAAACAAACAGTGTAAACACACTAGAAAACATGACTCCAGGCACTGAAAAAACTGGCCCGGAATCAGTCATCAATTACACTCTATCTGATGCAAAACAGAGACTCCCAGGGGAGAATCTGTAGAACATCAGATGGAAGATGCAGAACACAAACGTTATACACCCATGGGTGAAAACGTAACTATGGGGAAAATAACAGAAAACATTCTGTAACCAAGCAACTCTCCCAGGAAATTTTAGAAATGAAATTTCTCAAAAATATGCCAAAAGCATGGGAGAATTGCCAGGGGGGACTTTAGAAGGCTAGGGGAGAGGAAACACTGAATAAGCAGTGCAACAATTAGCAAGAATGACAACAAGAGGCCCATGCCTCGAAAATAGGCAACTTAACATAATTTCATCAAAAAATTCTAAGTACAGCCCTGATTATTTTTTGCCACTTCTTTTTCCTCTCCTCCTTCTATCCTCCTTAGAATCACATTTTCTCCAAAAATTACGTGTCTGGCATCCTTTAAACTGAGATTTACAAGCACAAAGATCAGTGAGATGTTGACTGATGAAGGGCCAAACAGAGAATGATAATTGGCGCCAATTTCGGGACGACTGCGTCACTGCGCATGCGCAGTAGAGGCGTAGTATGGAGGTCCTTTAGGACATGATTTCTTTTTGTTTTGGATGCAAATTTTGGGGATTGGGGGGCAAAATTTGTGTTTGGCCCTGGTTTTGTTAGAGTTAGCACCAGCTAAGTCTGGGTCATTGGTACAGTATAAAAATATAGAAATTTTGGGCGGAGCTAAAAATTTTGCCCCTCCCATAACGACGCCAAGTATAGCCCCAAAAACTTCTCTTGAACAAATCTGAGTCCACACCTCAAAAGGAAGCTGCACACCAAATATCAAGTCTCTGCTACTGCTGGTTCATAAGAAGAAGATTTTTTTAAGATTTCAGCCCACTTTTTGGGTGTGGCCCTACCCACGGGCGAGGCAACTTGATTTGAACAAAATCAAATTGCGATGTCATAACAAACTATTATCTCAAATATCAATTAAATTGGTTCAGTGGTTTGGGAGGAGAAGACGCAAACACCATGTTCACGACAGACGACGGATGCTGAGTGATCACTATAGCTCTCCTGACTGAAAGTCAGGTGAGCTAAAAATAGGACTATCAAGGACATTTGTAGAAAATTTCCAGCACTTTCTGTGATTCCGGGACCTTTATAACAAATTAATTTTATAATCTTTGATATTTGTATAGATTCCAGCTGATGATTATCAAACATGTATTCAAACCAATACTAATACCTGCTGGAAGCACAGTGGCTCACTGATTAGAGCATTGGTCTTTAAACCAGAAGGTTGGTGGCACAACCCTGAACCTTGCCATCTGTGTTGTGTGCTTGGGCAATACACTTGTTCCAAATTGCCCTCATGGGACTATGGCTGCGCTGCATGCAAAGCTTACTGCGTGCCGATGGTGCACTTTTCTTCAACTGTTGCTAACTATGCTTGTGCCAGGTTAGTAAGTTGGAGAGTCTGCCAGTTGCTTTCCACTGCTCTGTGGTTCTTTCTGAATACTCCAGCCATCTCCATCGGTACAACTGTCTGACATGATATGACTTTGGCCACTAAAAGTGTTGTTAAACCCCAATAACAAAAAATAATACCTGCAGCTCACGCTGACCCATGGGAAGCTCTCTCAGGGAGCTTCCCAAGGATCAGTATCATGCGCAGGTAATATTTCAGAGAATAGTAAATTCAATTTTCACAGCTTTAAAGTCCACATTTTGACCAAACTGACCCCAGCAATATACCTAAATATATTTTCAAGGCTTTTCTGGGACTTTTTCTTGGAAAGTCTGATTTACAAGCACTTTCTTGTGCCTGGAAATTCAGTATTAAAATTCCAGCCCTTTCAGGGACCCATATCAACCATATCAATTATTTATTTATTGGAGTTTAATGACACTTTCAACAGCTAGGATCATCTCATGTCAGAAAGTTTCATGGGTGGGGGAATCCTGAGTACTCGAAGAGAACCACTAAGCAGTGGCAAGCAATTGTCAGACTCAATGATGTACTAATTCTGCACAGGCAGGGTTAGTACTGGTTGAAGGCAATTGCATCATGGACATGCAGTACACCTTAGTACACAGTACTACCAAGCCCCCACTTTAGCAATCAGGATTAAGTGCCTTGCCCAAGGACACAATGGAGTTACCGCTGATCAGGATCGAATCCTGAACCTTCTGGTTTGAAGGTAAATGCTCTAACAACTGAGCACCACTTTCCTGAACCCTCTTTATCATTTTTGGTACAGTGAACATTTAATTTGAAAGTAGCTTTAACTCTTTCAACATGAAAGGCCGCTTTTCCGGTCCAGGAACACGATGCGTCATAATTTCAATAAGTTATTTATTTATCTATTTATTTATTTATTGATGTTTAAGGTCACATATTTATGCACAATGGCTAATCATGACCGTGACAGTTTTACGGGTGGAGGAAGCCGGAGTACCCGGAGAGAACCACCGAGCAACGACGAGCAGCTGCCAGCTCCCCAACATCGTAACTTCGCATTGCAGCACAGGCAGGGTTAGATTGGTTGAAGACATGCATACCATCGACGTGCAGTACACCATAGTACACAGAGTCATCGTGCCCCCACGCGGGCAATGGAGATGAAGTGTCTTGCCCAAGGACACAACGCGGTTGCCGCAGGTGGGATTCGAACCGAGGACCTCTCGGCTTGCAGCCTGCACCTCTACCAACTGAGCCACCGCACTCCCAAATTTCAATAAGTTGGAAGGCTACTAAGTGAACGTGTGTGATAGAACAATTAATATTTTCAACGTGCAGTCTGAAGGCTGCATGTTGAAAATATTAATTGCTCTACCCCCAAATAATGGATATGGACTCTTCAATTTCTGCCATTTAACTGGCATGGACGATACCACCAGTGTTGAAAGGGTTAAATGTATTTTTGGGGGGGTTTATAATTTATAGAAAATTCATGTTAAGAATACCTGTACAGAGTCTTTCTCATGGCGTGTCATGTGTGTCTTCAAGCTGTACTGTGTTGTGAAACTTTTTTCGCATCCAAGTTGAACACAATTGTATGGTTTTTCTCCTAAAATGATGTAAAACAGAATATTATTTTGTATTCACTGAATAACCAGCTTATGTTCCATGTTAAGCTAATTCTGCATATGGGAAGAATCCTTTTTGAATCAGTGAAAGACATTTACATGGAATACAGAGAGTGACTTTGGATATAAGGGAGGGGGTGGGGGCTCAGATGCAACTGTGGATTCTGGGTCCCTCTTTCAGAAAATTATGTAAAAATTAGAAGTGATCAAAGGAATTTTAGAGCATTGGTTGACTACCAGCACTGACACAGTGCTGGTAGTCTACTAATTCCCCAAATCACCCAGCTCAAAGATAGACCTAAATTGGGTAATGTTACATGCTACTGGGGGGGGGGGGGGGGGGGGGGGGGGGTCACTACTTCAGCACCATTAGACTAATAGCGATTTGGATAATCACAAAAACTAACAGGCAATAACTCCTGCAATTTTAAAAAAATCACCATGTTTTTTTAATTTTTTCCAACCCAATAGTAAAATAAAGTATCACCTTGAAATCTGAGCATAACTAGTAAAGTTACATAAACATTAAATTTTTAAGCAAGATCAAATGAACAAACTGCATTGTAACTCTTATTAAATTTATATATTTATTAGTGTTTATGGTCACATATTTATGCATAATGCTTAATAGTGACTGCCACATGGTGATAATGCCCAGCCTAGCCAATTGTTTATAGTCATGTTGTCCATTTTAGAGTACTTTGGTCTTCCACCCCAGACACTGGTGACTGGGACCTATTTTACCAGTACAACAGAGCTTGTTCACCACAGTGAACAAACACTGCAATTCCCACAGGGAAGTAACTTTCTTAATTTCCATCAAAATGGTGATTGTTATCAAATTTGTCCAAGATATTCTTAATATAAGTAGCAGACAAAAATTATTGAAATCCCTGGTAGTTATTGCATAAACATATGTTCCAGATAGATGGATGGAACAAAAGATGAATGGCCAAATTAATATACTGATGGATAGATACAGATTTTCAATATGTCTCTCCCATGCATGGGAATAATAATACAGTAACAGATTGTGGTAAAATTACTATATTTTATTTGGTTCAAATAAATACAAGTTCATGTACCTGTATGTGTTCGAATATGAGTTTTCAAATGATGACTTGCGGCAAAAGCTTTTCCACAACCAATTTCATTGCACCTGAAAATAAAACTGACTGTATGTTTAAAAAAAATAACGATAAATTATAAGTAATTTGTATATTTTTAATACTTGCCAATGGCCCAGACTTAGCTAGTGCAACCTCAATATTATTAAGGGCCAAACACAAATTTTGAACCCCCACCCCCCCTCAATCCCCAAAATTTGTATACAAAACCAAAAATTAGAAGTCCTATCTGGCCCTCCATACTTTTAGTACTTGTGCATGCGCAGTACCCAGGAAGAGACCAGAATTGATGCCAACTTCATTCTTCCTAGTTGTGCTTACTAAAGTGATAACTCAGCGGGGAGGTATACTTGCCCACTCATGGGAGGGCCATCCCCATCTGGGCCATTGGTAAGTATTAAAAATATAAAAATTACTATCATATTTTTATACTACAACCAATGGCCCAGACTTTGCTGAATCGTAAAAAAGCAGAGGGGCAAGGTCTTAGAATTAGCAGACCAAAATACAGCTCCTTAGCCTGCATTAGAACTCTCAAGATGAAAAGGAGATTAAAAGTTTAAGGAATTACCTATATGTCTCGTTATACCACAATAGAGAAGACATACCAACCGAAATAAGGAGCAATATACAAGTAATTCCCTATTACTTAGCATAAATAATTACGCTAAATGGGTGTAACAAGCCCAAAATTTCAAGGCTAGTCTGGAATAAGACACTTAAAATTAGGAAAGGCATGTCCGAAAGTGAGAGACTAATGCCCACAAACACACGCCATATATAATGTAACAAGCTCTACATAAGATCAGAATAATCTACAGACGAAAACAGCTTAACTCATAGTTACATACTTATTAAAAGGCCAGAAGAGGTAAAGAGGAAACACCCCTCCTTTTTGAAGGAATAATCTTCAAAACAAAGAGGGGAGCAGTCTGGAATCGGTGAAAAAGCGGTACCGAATAATATATATATTCGTCTAAAAGGCACCCGGCTATTAATTATTATTAATTTATTGCTGCTTTGGCTATATCGTGGCGATCCTGGTTATTTAAATCGCAAGCTTCAAAACATATGCTACATCCAAAATACGTAGACAGGTCGAAAACCGGTGATATCAATATGTACAACCTTAAACTTGTCCAACTGAATCCCAATGGAATGCTATCTGATAAAACTTACACACTTCTTAGCCAACAAACAGGCGACCACTTTCAGCGTACAAATAATTTCAATAATGAACCTCCAAAATGTAACTGTTCAAATATATGAGAGTAGGAATATGCCTTGTGTATTGTTTACGGTTGAAAACTGGATTCAGAACATGGAACGGAAATGATAAAAAAAAACAACCTGTCACGGACCACCCCCAAATAATTCATTGTTCCCTAGGTCTGTTAAAACCAATGACTGTTCGAAGAAAGAATATACCACTCTGAATAATGAAGCCAAAAATAGAGAATGTATGCATAGACGGCCTGTTGGAAACTCCATAACTGATCCAACTAGCCCCAAAATTTTCATAGGCTCTATACTAACGCAGAGCCAGAATTAAAAGAATCTATTCCGTAATACGTCTGCCTAATTATATATACATATTATGCATGCAATCAACAGAATACCACCTGTATCCTCATCTGAATGCAGTCTGTATCAAAGGCATGACCGAGCGATACAAAACCTAACCAAGAAACTGAAGGAATAAAATGACGTTAATGCGATTAACCTGAGGAATAGACTCATACGTCATAAGAAAAACAGACAACTCTGAGATTAACTTCTCAGAGTGGACTAAATTCCACATTTGGAGAATGTCGCCCAGATAACCGACATGCCTGCCATACAGGAATACAAAGGCTAGCAATATCAACCGAATGTATTCATGATAGAATATGGAATCCAAAAAATGTTACTGTTCAGGAATCATATGCTCATATACAATTTATGAATGATCAATCACCAGAAGTAAACCAGCTAGAGTGGATATGCCCCTGATGTCGCTGTTAGACCACAACCCACCTGCCAATCGAAAAGCAATGAAAGACATCGCCTCTTAACATATTGGCCGGGAGTGTGGGGGGACTAGATAAGTAAGGCCGGCGCAGTAATATTAAAGCTTGGCACAGTGACAAATTCCTTTTTCACTGGATGAAAAAGAAACTTCACGCTACATTCCCAAGCTATACTGCTGCTGCTATTCTCAATAAAGAGTAATACAGCTAAAAAGTTTATAGTTAGCCAAAGCAAGCAAAATGACACTAACCCGGCGCGACTCATAATGCTTTAGTGTTAGTTATCTAGAATAGTATAGAAACCATAGGGCTTCCTCGTGTCTGACCGACTCCATAATGCCACTAAGGATGGAGGGGGACGTGATGAACATGGCACTATTGCAAGGAATATACCCGCTGAAACAGCATCGACATATCCCTTGAAATCAAGACAGTATGCCATGTCGTCAAATAATACACCATATATACACATAATATCCAATCCATCAAGTGGAAATATAATCCACAACAATAGATTTGATAAAAAATGAAGCGGTAGACGAAAACTATGTTCCGGCACCTGATCATAAAACCTAGATGAACTCTTGTGACTTGTACCGATTATAGCAGGAATATAATCTTGAAAAGGAGTTAACTATAGGCATTCGAAAGAACACTCATTAATCACACTAGGTTAATATGGCATTAACAATAGGGCTAAAAGCCTCAGACATCTAACACAAAAACAATACCACTAAGGAGAGAACAAACTCTTCTCATGTAACGGTACCTTGTCCAATAGGACAGTGGTCTCAGCCTGGATGAAGCAGCTGAAGGTCTTCCTATTCGCGAAGACAATTAAATGGCTGATAACTGCGGCTCTAGAAGCTCACTAATGGAGACTTACAACGCTAGCCGCTACTGATAGGGATAAAACACCACTCGTACTTCTGGCTAGGCTACTAAGGTGTCAACAATAAGACTAAAGTTTATGACACTTAAGAAAACAACACCGAGAAGGAAAAAAGCACTCTTTCCTTTAGTGGTTCTATTCCCAAAAGACAGCGGTCTCAGCCTAGCTAATGAAGCTTAGAAAACTTCATCTACGTGAAGACAGATATCTCGGTGTAATTCTTGCGACTTTAGAAAGCTCACTAGATGGAGACTTACAACGTTAGTTGCTCAAGTTAAGAGAAAAAAGGGATGCACTTGATTCTTAAAAGGCATCAACAAACGGACTAAAAGCACCAGACGCCTAAGAATACAACCCCAAGAAGGAAACAATGTACTCTTTCCTTTCAACGACCCTAATTCCAAAGAGACAGAAGTGTCCTATTAGTTAGCATAGCTAATAAGTCTTCATCCCATGAAGACAGATATCTTGATGAAACTACGATCTTGAAAGCTCACTAAACGGAGACTTACAACATTAGTCGCTCAAGGTAAGGAATAAGGACTGCTCTAACGTCCGAAATTTCAAAGAGACAGTAGTCTCAGCTAGCTAACGCAGTTTACTAGTCTTCATCTCCATTAAGACAAATATCTGTGTCACCTGCGGCCTTGGAAAGCTCACTAAATGGAGACTTACAACTTAGGCTGCAATGTATAAGAAAAAGAGCGCTGTAAAAATATATGAATCATATATCAGTGAAGACAGATATCTGTGTTACCCTGCGGCCTCAGACTGCTCACTAAACAGAGACTTACGACCGCTAATGTATCAGAAAAGACTGCTCTATCTGTACATAAGGCTGCTATGGCATCCACAATAGCACTAAATGCCTCTGACACCTAGGAATACAACACCGAGATGGAAAAAAACATACTTATTCTTTCTAACGGCTCTATTCCTAACAAGACAGCTGTCTCAGCCTATCTATGAACTATCGATCTTCTATTCGTAAGGAATAGATCATTGCCTTTCTTACACTATTGCTAAGCCAAGGGAGACATCGTTAATCGGACCAAAAGCCTTCAACACCTGAGCGGAAAGATCTGGGAAGGAAAGATCTTTGTCATTCCTTAAGCTGTTTTTTGCTTAGCAAAGACAGGCTTTTGTTAAGATGGAACAAGATTAGAAGAGCTTATGAATAAAAATTCATAGTCTTAATGTGCCGTTCCGTGAGGGATGGAGAATGAACCTCTGTAGCCCTTTCACCATTTGAATGTTCCATCTAAAACATGGTTAACTCCATCCGAATATACAGATGACTGGTCCCAAACCGCAAGCATGAATGGGCATCCCAACTCACTAAATTTTCTCGAAGCGAAAACAGTTGGCCCTGACTGCTGACAGAACGGAGAGGGATCTCGAGCTCGCAGTCTGGCTCCAGACCTTGCCGAGCATTCTGTTTAGAAACTTGTAGGTTTCTAACCCTTAGCATGCTTTTTCATGGAAGTAGAGGAAGCCGTAACAACAGCCGATCACAGCGGAAGTGTGGAAGGAGTATTGCTCCGACTCATTGAAGTTTCTCACAACTGACAAGCAGTCGACCCCGACTGCTAACAGGATGGAGAATGCTCTCCAACTAATGGGACGGAGAACGCTCTCCAACTCGCGATCTGGCCACAGATCTCGCCGAGTATCCCGTTGAGAAACTTGTAGGCTAATCCCCTTTGCATGCATTTCCATGTAAGAAGAAGCTATAACCGCAACCAACTGCATTGTGAAAGGAATATCCCGAAGCGTGTTCCGACTCATTATAGTTTTTCGCAATGGACAGTCAACCCCGACTGCTAACGGGATGGAGAGGGTTCTCCAACTCGCGATCTGACCCTAGATCTTGCCGAGCATCCCATAGAGAAACTTAAAGGCTTCTTCTCCTTACTGCCATCATCGTTGGGAGAGCTTTATGACGATGATATGAACTTCCGGTCGCTGTCGAAGATATCAAAGGATAGAAGGAATTTAGAAAGGGATCTCACCGAAAGAGGGGAAGAGGACTGGAGAAGAGAGATATTTCTTACTTTGGACAGCAAGGGAGGATATTTGAAACATGAAGAGGAAAGGGAAGATAACGGGAAACTGACTTATATTTATAAGAGTGGAGCAAAACCGGACGACGACTATCTATTCAATAAAACTTGCAGATCTATCAAGAATATTAGAAACCCAATATGCTTAATCTGGTTTGGAACCTGTGAACTGACAAAAAAGACAAATAAGTTATTAATCGATCTCGTGAGTGACAATGACAAAATAGTGGAGGATATTATCAGAGGTTACAGAGACCTAGAGCAGAAACTAAAGCGGATAAACAACTTGGCCCAAACAATTTTCATCGAAATACCAAAATATTCAATAGCAGAATGGAACAGAACAAAAGGCCACATTTCGCCACAATCATATGAAAGACAGGATATACTCCTTCACAGACAAATTGAACTATTAAATATCAAAATTCACCAGCTAAATAGTGTATCAACGCCAAGGATCAACTTGGACCTGGTCGGATCATCGAAAAGAAGAGGGAAAAAACCAAATACTCAGCAAGTTTTGAAACAACCTATACTAAAAGACGGCATACACCCTGGTCGCAGTCTCGAGAGACTCTGGTTGCAGAAAATTCTCAAACTGGTTAGAAGAGTGTAAAGGACACCACTGGGAATAAAGGGATAGACCTATTCCTAAAATATACAGAAATATACAGGAAACAGTACCAAAACATTACTCCAGAACTGAGAAGAAGGGATTGCCCTATTCCCACAATAACATATACACAGCAAGAATAACACGAATACATCATTACAGAACTGGGAAAAAGGGATTACCCTATTCCCACCTACATCCTACCAAATAAAATATATATAGCAAGAACATCACTAAAACATCATTCCAGAACTGGGAAAAAGGGATTGCCCTATTCCCACCTACAACCTATCCAAGTAAATTTAGCAGATTTAGCAGTTGGAATGCCAGAAAAAGACAATCTAAGAAAAATAACTTCAAGAAGTAGCTCAAGAAATAATTCTAGATCCAGCTCACCAATCCCTCAGCAAGAGACAAAAGAGAATACAAGAGGCCCCAAGGGGCATTAATCGCTCACCGGGCAAAGTGATTCAAACAAAGTGGTTCAAAGAAGTATTTGGGGTCACATTCAGTTAGACATGGTTCATCAACACTACAAAGGAATGAAGTCATGAGAGACAAATTTTATGGAACTAGGGACATGGCTTGAACAAACTTGAATCTTACCCCCCTAAGGATGCTGCATACCAAATATCAAAAGCATTCATCTGCCGGATCTGAAGAAGATTTTTAAAGAAAATTCCTCATTTTGAATTAAGTTATCATTCAGGCGCCCACAGTGAGCCCAAATATGAACCTAGGGACTTGGCTTGAACAAACTTGAATCTCACCCCCTAAGGATGCTGCATGCCAAATATCAAAACATTCTGACTGCTGAATCTGAAGAAGACTTTTAAAGAAAAATTCCTCATATTGACTAAGTTATAATTCAGGCTCCCACAGGGAGCCCAAATATGAACCCAGGGACTTAGCTTTAACAAACTTGAATCTCACCCCCCTAAGGATGCAGCATACCCAATATCAAAACATTCCGACTGCTGGATCTGAAGAAGAAGATTTTTAAAGAAAATTTCTCATTTCGAACTAAGTTACAATTCAAGCTCCTACAGTGAGCCCAAATATGGACCTAGGGATATGGCTTGAACAAACTTGAAACTCCCCGCCCCTCCCCCCCCCCCCCCCCCCCAAGGATGCTGCATACCAAATATCAAAACATTCCGACTGCTGGATCTGAAGAAGAAGATTTTTAAAGAAAGTTCCTCATTTTGAAATAAGTTATCATTCAGGCTCCCACAGTTAGCCAAAATATGGACCTAGGCACATGGTTTGAACAAACTTAAATCTCACCCCCCTAGAGATGCTGCATACCAAATATCAAAACATTCTGACTGCTGGATCTGAAGAAGAAGATTTTTAAAGAAAATTCCTCATTTTGAACTAAGTTATAATTCGGGCTATTACAGTGAGCCCAAATATGAATCCAGGGACTTGGCTTGAACAAACTTGAATCTCACCCCCCTAAGCATGCTGCATACCCAACATCAAAAGATTCTGCCTGCTGGATCTTGAGAAGAAGATTTTTAAAGAAATTTGCCTGAAATGCACTAAGTTCAAATTTGGGTTCCTATACTGAGCCCAAATATGAACCCAGGGGGGCCAGTTTGAAAAAAAACTTGAATCAGAGCCACCCCACAATGTTGCATACCAAATATCAAAAGAGTCTGCCTGCTGGATCTGGAGAAGAAGATTTTTGAAGAAATTCGCTTGAAATGCACTAAATTCGAATTCAAGCTTTTATAGTGAGCCCAAATATGAATCCAGGGGGCCGATTTGAACAAACTTGAATCAGATCCACCACACAAAGTTGCATACCAAATATCAAAAGATTCTACCTGCTGGATCTTGAGAAGAAGATTTTTTAAGAAATTTGCCTGAAATGCACTAAGTTCGAATTCGGGCTTCTATAATGAGCCCAAATATGAATCCAGGGGGCTGATTTGAACAAACTTGAATCAGATCCACCCCACAATGTTGCATACCAAATATCAAAAGATTCTGCCTGATGGATCTGGAGAAGAAGATTTTTGAAGAAATTTGCCTGAAATGCACTAAGTTCGAATTCGGGCTTCTATACTGAGCCTAAATGTGAATCCAGGGGGCCGATTTGAACAAACTTGAATCAGATCCACCCCACAATGTTGCATACCAAATATCAAAAGATTCTGCCTGCTGGATCTGGAGAAGAAGATTTTTTAAGAAATTTGCCTGAAATGCACCAAGCTCAAAATCGGTCTTCTATACTGAGCCCAAATATGAACCCAGGGGGCCAATTTGAACAAAACCTGAATCAGATCCACCCTACAATGTTGCATACCAAATATCAAAAGATTCTGCCTGCTGGATCTGGAGAAGATTTTTTAATGTTTTTCCCATTGCCTACAGTGTTAAAAAGTTCGAATTTGGGCTTCTGTAGTGAACCCAAATATGAATCCAGAGGGCCGATTTGAACAAACTTGAATCAGACCCATACCAAGATGCTGGGTATCAAGTATCAAAAGATTCTGCCCACTGGTTCTGGAGAAGATTTTTTAATAATTTTTCTATAATTCATATGGTGCTATCAGAGTTATGCCCCATACAGAGCCCCCATGGGACGTGGCCATTTCATTTGAACAAACGTGAATTGCCATATAGTAATGAACATCCACATGAAGTTTCGTGAAAATCGGACCAGTGGTTTGGGAAGAGAAGTCGTTTGAAAAATGTTCATGGCGACGGATGATGATGGACGACGGATGCAGGATGACGGCCGGCTGGTGATAAGTTAAGCTCCCTTTGGTGAGCCAAAAAGAGATAAAAATGATGCCTGGGATTGTAAGTTATGCAAAAAAAGCTTCTCGGACCCAAACGATAAAGTTCTAGAATGTGAGCGCTGCCAAGACCACTTCTGTATTAAGTGTCTGAATAAAACCGACACCGAATATGAAATACTCAGTGAAACAGACTATATGTGGTTCTGTGCAGCCTGTAGGGAAAAGGTACAAAAAAAACATTGTAACAGACATAAAAATCGAAGAGAGATGTAATGCCATAATGACAAAGTACGAGCTAAGAGTAAGCCAACTTGAGAAGGAAATGGCTACAAAATGCAATAAAGAAGAAGTTGTAGAAATTGTACAGGAAGAAATAAAGGCTTGTAGCCGAATAGTAGAAATGCCAGAACAAAGTGAAAAGGACCAAGATAACCCTGAAATGGTAAATACAGTATTAAGCGAAATGAACGAAAGGAAAAACAGGGAAAACAACATATTAATTTTCGGCATGGAAGAAAAGGAATTGCCACAAAGGGAGGACAGAATACAAGAAGAAACCAAGAACATAAGTGATATTTTGAACGAATGCCAAGTGAAGATACAGCAAGGAGATATCGTCAGACATAGAAGACTCGGTAAATATAACAAGGAGAAGAAAAGACCAATACTTGTCACTCTTGGCTCTATATAGAAAAAAAGAATTCCTTAGAAACGCATCAAAACTAAAAGATGGACCCTTCAAGGCAATCAGAATAGCAAATGATCTTACAAGAGCAGAAAGAGAAAAAGAGAAGCGATTATATGCAGAAGCAAAAAACCGACAAGAAGGCTCCCAGGGAAAAGACACCTACAAGGTCCGGGGGCCCCCATGGGCAAGGAAGGTGGTAAAAATGTAAAGAAAGGGGGAATTAAAATGTCTGTACATAAACTTGTAGATAATGTAAATAACATGACTTTCAACAAGATTAATTGCCTCTACACAAATGCAGATCAATTTTACAACAAACTGGATGAACTCAAGGTCCGTACAAGAGACTCTCCTCAACAGATTATTGGAATAACGGAAGCTAAACCAAAGAAAGGTCAAGAAATAAACCTTGCAGAGTACTCACTAGAAGATGTTGGCAACTACAACATTTTCTCAACAAATATGAATAACAAAACAGGAAGAGGGGTGATCATGTACGTAAATAAAATACTACCTGCAAAGGAAATTAAACTCGAGAACACATTTCAAGAAAGTCTCTTTATACAAATCCAACTCAATAATCATGATAACCTACTAGTTGGCCTACTATACAGATCATCATCAGACAACAGTGAAGACTAGCATAGTAAACTACTAACGATTCTTAATGAAATTGGAAACAGAAATCATACACACATTCTTCTAATGGGAGACTTCAACTATCCTCACATAAATTGGGAGACATGGTCAGCAAAAGGAGATAAAACTGAAAGCCCAGAAACAAAATTTATCGAGAACATTAGGGACAACACACTTTATCAGCATATTAATAAACCAACAAGGTGGAGAGGTCAGGACACTGCCAACATACTTGACCTTATCCTCACAAATGAAGAGAATATGATAGGAAGCATAGAATACTTAATTCCACTGGGAAAAAATGATCACTGTGTGATCAAGTTCGACTTCATTTGCTACACCCTGATTAAATGAAAGAACACGAAAAGGAAATGTTACAACACAGTGGATTATAATGAACTAAACGTTGCAATCAAGGAAATTATTTGGGAAGATGTCCTGCCAGAAAACCTTGATGTAGACGAAGCATGGACAGCCTTTCGTGATAAACTAGAGGAACTGGAAGCAAAGTTCGTCCCCCCAAAACAACTCAAAACAACTATAAAAAACAAGCAGAATTTTCCAGTAGACAAGAAAACATTAGATAAATTCAAGAAGATAAATGCTCTAGCCAAAAAAGCCTCTAGAACGAAAGATTCAAATATTCAGCACGAATACAACAGAGTAAGGAATCAGGTTAAAGCACTGGTGAAAAAGCTACGAAAAAATTATGAAAAAGACCTCCCCGTCAAAGTGAAAACAGATCCAAAAGCAGTATGGAAGTATATAAAATCTAAATCAAAAACAAGGGAAGGAATCGGCGATTTATATATGGACCCTAAAGATGTGAAATCATCTAAAACAGAGGACGGTGAAACGAAAGCTAATATCCTTGCGGAATTCTTCAGTAGCGTTTTCAACGAGGAGCCAGGGGATGACGTTTCAACACTAGAGGATAAAGAACCCAAAATTAAAATGAAGAGTCTAATTATTACTGAGGAGGAAGTAAAGAAAGTTCTAAAAAAAACTTAAACCAGATAAATCTCCCAGGCCGGATCAAATACATCCGAAACTACTAAAAGAAACTGCGAACACTATCTGCACACCACTAACCATGATTTTTAACAGATCTATAGAAGTTTCACAATTGCCACAGCAATGGAAAATAGCTCAGATAAGTGCCATCTATAAAAAGGGAGACAAAAGCCAAGCAGGAAACTACAGCCCCGTGAGCCTGACTTCAGTTATCTGTAAAGTACTTGAAACACTAGTAAGAGACCACATTACTGATCATATGAGACAGAACAACCTCTTTAAAAACAGACAATTTGGATTCATCTTGGGAAGATCAACTTCACTCCAATTATTGACTGTGCTCGACACCTGGACAGAAGCCCTGGACTCAGGACACACTATTGACTGCATGTACATGGACTACCAGAAAGCATTTGACACCGTACCACACAAAAGATTAATAAGCAAGATGAAGACATACAGCATATCAGACAATATGATACAGTGGACCAAACATTTCTTGTCCAATCGCAAACAACGTGTAGTAGTAAATGGGAAATCTTCCTCCTGGCACAAAGACACATCGGGAATCTCACAGGGATCAGTATTGGGACCATTGCTTTTTGTACTATTTATAAATGACCTTCCAGATACCGTAGACTCTGACGCTTACCTCTTCGCCGATGATACTAAAATATTTAAAATCATAACGGGAAAGCAAGATACCAAAATATTACAGCATGACCTAGACCAGCTATCGGAATGGAGTAATAAATTGCTTTTAAGATTCCACCCTGATAAATGCAAGCATATGCACATTGGAACAACAGACTTCGAGAACAAATACACACTGAATGGGAAAGAACTCCAGAAAGCCACCTCGGAGAAAGATATAGGAGTTACAATCGACGAAGACCTCACATTCAAAAAGCACATGAAAGAGAAAGTCAACAAAGCCAATCAGATGTTTGTGGTACTTAGAAGATCTTTCCAATACATGAACGAAAAAACCTTCTTACCACTGTATAAAACTATGGTCAGAACCCAAATAGATTATGTAAGTTCAGTCTGGAAACCATATAAAATGAAACATATAGAACAACTAGAAGGAGTGCAACGAAGAGCCACTAAACAGATACCAGGACTTAAAGACAAGAGCTACCCAGAAAGATTGAGGATTTTAAAAATACCAACATTGATTTATAGACGTATAAGAGGAGACATGATAGAAGTATACAAAATAA
Source organism: Pictodentalium vernedei (assembly GCA_031216915.1). Classification (NCBI taxonomy): domain Eukaryota; kingdom Metazoa; phylum Mollusca; class Scaphopoda; order Dentaliida; family Dentaliidae; genus Pictodentalium; species Pictodentalium vernedei. The sequence continues at coordinate 467,038,028 of CM062296.1, read as the reverse complement.
TGAATGGAATTTATGACAGGAAGACATGCAATATTATAAAGGAATGGGATACTATGACCGAAAGACACAGCATAAGAGGAAACACAAAGAAAATTTACCCACAAAGAGCACAGTCAACCATCCAAAAAAATTCCTTCCCCATCCGGGTAGTAAAATACTGGAATAGCTTACCAGAAAAGGTGGTCACAGCCGATAACATTAACATGTTTAAAAACTGTCGAGACAAGTTTTGGCAAGAGCTCAAGTATAATGATTTTAAAGCAGACATTGACACGACAGGAAATGCAAAAGATATTTTAAAACAACACATGTACAAAGATAAGGAGGCTGGCAAAGAGGAACCACTGGATCCTGTGCTGGAAAGCTACAATAAGTAAACAATAAGTAAATAAGTTTATATTATAAGGTGCTCACTCTATCCACATTATACTACTCGACCGCAATGGACCTACCCGGCATCTCGGCTCCCTAAAGAGGGACCACCACTGCACCGGTCAAGCTGGCTGCATGCAGAGAATTGAGTTACTCCGGCTTTAATCCTGTGCATAATATCATGAGCACCTTAGCAGCTAGCTCTATTTCACTCATCAGAGCGGGGCTCATCAGAGTGTGATGACAGCAGCATGTAACGGACAGGTGTCAAAGTACCATCACCATGTTCTTGTTCCTCTGAAAAAGAGACTGAAAGACTAGTATTAGCCAGTGGTGAAGGCTCCCAACGGAACTTCACCACCCACCACACAGGTCGACACCAGTTTCCAACGTTCGCATCCCATAGTACAAGTATATCGGCAAACAACAAGCCTTTATTCTGAGTCTTCCTGGACTTATACAAAGTACCAATTATTACAATGGCAACAATAAAAATGAAGCCAAAACCATAAGTCCTCTGCAATCCCAAAAATAAACATCACAAGGATACATAACATATACAATAACAAAAATTTTCGAATAAAATTTTTAAAAACAATTTTCGAAAAATTTTGAATGAGGCCTAAGTGCCCCAAGGGAACCTCATGAGTCCAAGGGCATGCCACAGAGCCTAAGTGTGGACAACCACTAACTAATTAAAGCTAAACTACCGGAATAAGATATACTATGTATCCTAATAGAAAAACAATAATTGTTTTAAACTAAACATTGAATTAATACGAATTCCAAACGTTACTGAACAGACAACAACGTCAAGAGGAAAAACTGGAAACTAACCAACAACAGGCACAACAAAGGCCCAGAGTCAGTAACCAATGATCAACAACCACCTGATGCAAAGCTAGATCTTCATATGAAGAAAAAACAATGCATCTGGTAGAAGATGCAAGAATACAAAAACGTCCTGAACCGAAATAGGCGGGACGTAAACATAGGGAATAAACAGAATACCTATTCTGTTTACAAATTAAACTTCCAAGAATTTAATAAAAAATTCTTCAATAAAAAAGCCGAAAGAGCTTGGGAGAATAACAGGAGGGTTCAGGAGAGGGAAGGGAAGTAATACTATCAAAACAACAGTGGAGTCATATTATAATGACGACGTTCAGAAGCATATCCCGAAATTGGGGAACATGAATATTTTTACATTTTATAAAGTTACAGCCCTGAACATCTGAAACCACCATTATTCACTTCCAGCATCCTGTTACACTGTTGATTCCATGAAAACCATCAATGATTTGTGTCTGGCATCTTCAACTAGAGTAATGTCACTCATGCAGCCCGACTGTCCCAGCAATGGCAATACTTAGACACAAAATAGTCTGAGCTATTTTTTGTTAACCATTTACCTAACATACAAGTAAAAGAAATCATGTCTGTAAATGCAATTATTAAAAGTTGTATTGATCATGCAAGAACAAAAAGTATGTGTTAGAAGCCTAATTTCAAATTTAAAGAAACTAAATTTGAAAACCATTTTGAAAGGGTTAAATTAATGCAAATAATAATTGAAACCACTATACAACTTCAGTAGACCTTGCTGCAAATGAAAAACAATGACGTTGTAACAGTGTTTGAAGAATATAAGGTACAACCTTGAAAAGCAAAACTTTAATCTGAAACTTTAAGCTGGGAATACTCAGTAAAACTGACTGCAAAAAAGGGTTAAATATTTCCTAAAACCGATAAAAGAAATCACTGATGTAAATGCAATCATTAAGTTGTATTGACCATGCAAGAATTAAAGTAACAAAGTATGTGGTAAAAGCTTTTTTTTCACTACAAAGAAACTAAGTCTGCAAACATATTTAAAAGGGGTTAAAATCCTGCCAATATTAATGAAAATCTCTACAGAAAGCTTCAGTAGACAGTATAGACATTGTCCCAAATGAGAACAGTGACATTCCACTAAACCGTTTGAAGAATGAAAGATGTAACTTTGTAAACAAAAAAACTTTAACCAAAAACTTCAACCTGGAAGTTATAAGTTAAATTGACTGTAATAAAAGGTTAAATATTTCCCAAAATAACATGAAACATAATGAGAATGATACAATCAACAGTAATTAATATTAATTTAAAAGAACAAAAACTTTAACCTTGACTAAAAAACTCTAACCACAAACTTTAACCAAAACTCTAAATGTTAACAGACGGACAGATGGACGGACAGACAGATGAAAGTCATGACTATAGCCCAGACTGTAAACAGTCGGGCTAAAAATGAGAATTTAAAGCACAGATGTCAGTTCAGTTGTTACTGAATTTGGGTCATGGGGAGGGCCAGATAGGACTTTTAATTTTCGGTATTGTATGCAAATCTGGGGGATTGGGAGGTTCAAAATTTGTGTTTGGCCCTTAATAATGTTGAGGTTGCACCAGAACAGTCTGGGCCTTTGGTTTTAGTATTAAAATATATGTGGGCCTGTAAAATTAAAAGCAGAATAATTTATCAAACACAGTTGTGAAATAAAATAATATTCTTTTGGCCCCACAAAGTAGATCTTCTGTTTCTCAGGCCATTTTTGTAAACTTGCATGTGGGCGAGCGGTTTTTTATTTTATTTTTTATTTTTGTAATTATTTCTTTGCCATTAAAAGTTCATGTTCTTGGTTTGTTTTATGATGTAGGCCTAAAAAACTACAGAATAGCATGGGTGTTCGTGTATTTCGTCCCTTGAGTGCAAGAAGGCTTTACAATGCTAAACCATTGCAAAGCTTTATTGTACTCAAGGGACAAATTTATCAATTTTATTAACTTGGGTAAAATATCAAACATAAAACACTTAATTTTTATTTTTTTATTTAAGTTTCAATTGGTAATAAAAAGAGAGCATGCGGCAGCCAAAAAGACTATGAGGGAAGGCCTGAGAAACAGATTTTTAACTTTTTTAGGCCTTAATAACTGTCATAATTTGAGAAAACCTCTTAACCATTTTTATCTTTGAAAAAGATATGAATAACTGGTAATTATAATGCAGCAGTTGATTCCAACTAGAAATAGAAGCATTCAATACAAAGGATTTGTTCACTTTTCTGTATTACACGGCTACAATGGTGGGCATTAAAACTATTATATCTTGTTTGACAGAGCTCATGGAGCCAATAATAAAAATCCAACTGAACCATGCAAATACACAAGAATGTGTACTGTATCTCACAGAAACCTGGACATAGAACATGGAACGAGCTATGATTAACAGACTCGTCACAGACCATCCCCAAAATAAATCATTGTTTCCTAGGTCCGTAACAACCAAGGACTGCTCGGAGAAAGATGAAATCTCACATGTACTCATCTGAATACAGCCTGTATCCACGGTATGACTGAGTGATACAAGTGTCACCAGGAACTGAAAGGAATCATATGCGAACAACCACAGGAAACAAACCAACTTAATAGTGGATTTGCCAATGAGGTTGCGCGACCCAGCCGCCAATCTAGGAGCCATGAAAGGCATGCATATACTTGAATGCATACAAGGCTTACAGGAAGAAAACTACGTCCTGCCCTTTAATCGTCTCTTGACACAATGGTGGGGGGGGGGGGGGGGGGGGGGTGGGGGGGTCGACAAATAATTCCTATCAAACCCCCCCTCACCCACATTACTTGAATCGCTCGTGTTAGTTATCAAATAGTATAGGAATTGCAGGGCTCCCTCACGTCTGACCAACTCCATAATGCCACTAAGGACGGAGAGGGACGTGATGAACAATAAAACACCATATTGACATAATATCCAATCTCTAAGGTGGAAGTATAATCCACAGTAATAGATTGGACAGAAATGAAAAGGGAGACGAAAACAACGTTCCAACATCCGATCATAAAAATCTACATGAACTCTTTACATGCAGTCTGATATCAGGAAATATGTTCCTGAGAAGGAGTTAAGTATAGGCGTTTGAAGAAATGCTTATTATTCACACTAGATAAATATGGGGTCATCAAATAGAGCTTATTGCCTCATACAACTAACACCAAACCATACTGGTAGGAAGAGAATAACCTCCTCTAACATATGGTATCATGTCCGATAGGACAACAAACTCAGCCTAGCTGAAGCAGCTAAAGGTCTTCTTACACGTGAAGACAATAAAAAGACTGATAACTGCGGCCTCGGAAGCTCACTAAGGAGACTTACAACGCTAGCCGTAGCTTATACGTCTTCATCTCCATGAAGACAGATATATTGTTGTAAGTTGTGACCTTGAAGGCTCACTGAACGGAAACTTACAACTATCGTCGCGCAAGGTAGGGAATGAAGAGCCGCTATTTTAACAGCCCTAAATTCCCAAAGAGACACTAGTCCCAGGAGATAATAAATTCAGTTATGTCACTGCATAATTACTGAAAAAACATCTCTCACGATTCAGGCTAGGCTACTATGGTGTAAACAATAAGACTCAAGTCTATGGCACCTAGGAAAAACAAACCGAAAAGCACTCTACCTTTATCGGTTTTATTCCCAAAAGACAGTGGTCGAAGCCTAGCTAACGTATCTTAGAAGTCTTCCTCTCTGTGAAGACAGATATCTCGGTGTAACTAGCGACCTTGAAAGCTTAGTAACACAGAGACTTACAACCATCATCGTGCAAGGTAGGGAATGACGAGCCGCTATTCTAACAGCCGTAATTCCCAAAGAGACAGTAATCTCAAGGTAGCTACGAAGTTATGAGTCTTCGTCTACGTAAAGACATATCTGTGTCACATGCGGCCTTTGAAAGCTCACTAAATGGAGACTTACAACACTAACCGCTAATTATAAGAAAAGACTGCTTTAACAGTACATAAGGCTACTATGGCACCCACAATGGCATTAAATGTCTTGACGCCAAGGAATACAACACCGAGAGGGAAAAGATGTACTTATTCCCTCTAACGGCTCTATTCCAAACAAGACAGCTGTCTAAGCCTATCTATACTCTATCCATCTGGCTTCGGGACGAGAAACAGGTGACTTGAAAAAAACAGGAGAATATTTCGACGACCTCCATTGCTTTTCTTCAATAAGAGAGCCTGTACCTCCGCACGAAGAGACTCTCTAGGAAGAATTCACTGGAAGATTTGTCCAACACGTATTTCTTGTAAGTGGAGTTTTGCTTGGACTGATAGCCGCAGGCCTGCCGAGACTACATTCTCATCCACTGATCTTCCGTACTTTTCATCCACTTTTGCGAGGTTGATAACCTTCCGCTAAGTGGAAAGCAACAGAAGACTTCTCTCGACGACCTCTATTGCTTCCTTTAATAAGAGAGCCTGCACCTCTGCTACAAAAGACTCTCTTTTGAAAGGATCCACCAGAAGATTTGTCCAACGCAGACATTCTGTAAGTGGGGGTTTTTGCTCGGAATGATAGCCATATGACAACACTTCTCACCCACTGAACTTCCGTCACTTTTAGCCAGTTTCTCATGAAGATTGATAACCTTCCGCCAACTGATAAGCAACAGAGGTCTTGTTCATCACCTGTACAACTTCGGATAGAAGATGCAAGACCAAAACGACTTAACACCCCTAGGGTGAGGACGTAACCCTGGGGATAAACAGAATAAACATTCAATAAAACACTTAAACTCCCAAGAAATTTAATAAAAAATTTCAATAAAAAATAGCCAAAAAGCTTAGGAGTTTAACAGGAGGGGTTCAAGGAAGGATAGGGAAGGAACACTTAAGAAACAGTGGATTAATCATTAGCAAGAACGATGACATTAGGAGTATGTTCCGAAAATAGGAAACATGAAATAATTTTTATAATTATTATAAAGTTACAGCCCTGAACATTTGAACCCACAGTTGTTCACTTCCATCATCCATCTACAGCCTTGGATCCACCAATTCTTGCATTGATTTGTGTCTGACATCTTCAAATGAAAGTGTCAATGACACTGTAGCTCAACTTGTTTAAGACATGTACATGTATAGTATGTGACACAGCAATGACAAACATCTAGGTAATGACCTGATAACAAAAGTACATTAAAGTATTGTAACGGTCTGTACCTAAATGCTAGTAGCCTGTAACAAATATATTGGTAAAGTATTGTAAAAGTGGGGTGACAGTTAGATGCTAAACTAGAAAAGAAATCTTTATGTACCAAGAGTGGGTCTGACTGAATACAAAAATATTTGTTCTCATAGCATAGTGATAACAAATGAACCCCAAAACACTCGTTCCTGTCACAAGGTGGTAACAAAGGTACCCCAACAAGTTTCGTGAAGATCAGTTAATAAATACAGATACTAGCCCGAGACATATTGACATGTGCACTTACTGTGTATAAGTAGCACTGAACACATCAAAGTTCATCTAATTTGCATAATTTCTGTGCTAGAAAAAAACCTGTATTATATGTGATGTATTCCATGTTACTAAACATTCCTAAAAAAATTTATTCAAATCAAAACTTTCATACAGAAGTTCTGTACAAAAAACTGATTTCACTAATTTTGGTACAAAAAGGCTGCTGGTGGCTATCTTGAATTTTGGACTGCACCCAAAAACACTCGTTCTCGTCCCACAGTAATAACAAAGGTACACAAGAAGTTTCGTAAAGATCGGTTCATTAATACAGCCTCTAGCCAGAGCCGTATAGAAGTTGTGTACAAAAAACTGATTGAATCTAATTTCGGTACAAAATGGTCAATGGCAGCCATCTTGAATTTTGGACCGCACCCAGAAACACTCGTTCTCATCCCAAGATGATAACAAAGGTACCCCAGAGGTTTTGTGAAGATCGGTTCATAAATACAGTCTCTTAGTCCAGGCACATTAGACATAAAAATGAGAAAGTAAGGAAAAAAATCGGAGAAAGCTGATTTTTTTATATGTTTCCGGGACACACATTGCGGATAAAGTGTGAAAAGTCCCCGCGAATCCGAGTTGAGCTTTTTTAGTTATAGATTTTTTTTTGATGAAAAAAAATTTTTTTAAAAAAATTCGACCCAGCTCCATATTTCTCATTCTTATTCGCCTTAGTAGGGTGAGAATCATAAATATCGTGCTGAATTATATTGAGAATACATATCCCCAACAGAAAATGCCAACTTTGTACCAATCCTCACACTCAATGGTGAAATATTCACGAAAATGTACAAAATTACGAAAAAAAATTTATTGTTTTCATACACACAACGGTACACAACGTTAATTAAATCAAATCTACGACTACTTTGGGAGTCAAATTATATATCAAAAATTGCAGAAAAGCAGTGGATTTATAATGATATATAACAATAGCCATTTATTCCATAATGAACTGGTGAAACATGTGAAATATTAACCACACCCCCTAAACTCAAATTCAAACGGCATCGACTTTTCTCATTCAAATACCGTATTATAGCATCATTGTTTCAATTTCCATGTTCGATTAAATCACATAATGTGGTGTTCGCCTACACTCAAGATGCATTGGCATGTAATGTGTGCACGCCCTTGATGTGTACTCATAAACAAATTTGTATTGTACAGACAACGCTCTTTAATTTGATGCAAAATAGCCTTGAACGACTTTCATCAGGAAACGCTGTTTAATTCCGCATTCCAGGTCTTTATGTACAGACAACGCTCTTTAATTTGATGCAAAATAGCCTTGAACGACTTTCATCAGGAAACGCTGTTTAATTCCGCATTCCAGGTCTGTCCATTGCACAATTTGCTCTGTTCAGTATTGGACACTCCGCATTTGATGCCTAGATATTGAAACCAATGATCCCTTGATAGATATATATGTAATTTTGCCTGTTGTTGATTATTAGAGTCTTGTGTTATTTGTAGAACTGATCAGTTATGTTGTTGGCATATCACTTAGCGTTACCTGTTGATACCTTACGGTGACAACGAAGCAGGTCCGCACATTGATATCTGTTCTGTGGTATTGTACTTGAGTTTATTGTGTCTATCATCTTTTTTCTGTTGTGACTTTGGCAATGGATAAATGTATCAAATGTAACGATGAGTTGACCGTCTCGTCCGGAATAACTACACTTGGTGAGCGGGGTATAGAAAAGTTGGTTGCTGTAAGCGTCGAGCTTGGCGATAATCTTTTTGCTGGTTCGAAGAAACCCACAGTTGGTGAGAAAATTCACAAATTCTGCTACAAGAATTATACACGGGAAAGTTCTGTAAGAAAAAGTAAAAGAATGTCTCTAGATGCAGCTGAATCTGATGAAGCTGGTCCATCTATGACAAAAAAATTGTGCTCTGATCAAGATGCTTTCAATTTTAAACTCCATTGTCTGTTCTGTGGAGAATCCGCCGACAAACAAACTCATATACCCATTCAACGTAGAAGAGAAGTCCACACCGTTGAAACATTGACTTTTGTTGATAGTATCAGAACCCGTTGTTTGAAACGTAGTGATGAATGGGGTGAGTCTGTACTTACTCGGATCGGTCGTGCTATCGATCTAGTGGCCGAGGAAGGTCGGTATCACCATGATTGGTGGACAGGATTTGTCAGAGATAAGCCTGAGCGAACTCTTTCATGGGGTAGGCCTGTTGCAGACAAGAAAGCACTTGCATTCCATGAATTGTGTACCTTTATGGAGAACAGCGATGAGTGTCAGTTTTCCTTGAGCGAATTGGCAGAGACGTTTGAATCGTATCTTGGTGACGAAGTCGGTTACACAATTAAACATCTTAAAACCAAACTGCTTGAGCATTTCGGTAGTAGAATCTCTATTACAACACTGAGGTCCCTAAAAAATGTTGTCACATTCAGAGATTCATCAGACAAAATACTATATGATTCGTGGTACTCAGACAAATGTACCAATGAAACTGATGAACGTATGCGCATCGTCAAGAAAGCATCGGCTATAGTCCGCGATGATATTCGGTCAGCCATTTACGAGTGTGACGTTTATCCCAAACCCGATTCGTTATCTGTATCTAGTGATCTACTACCCGATACACTCCAAACCTTGTTACAAGGGATTGTTGCTCCGTCACAGCATGGGCAAAACAACCAAGCCAACCAGAGACGCGTGACAACCATAGGTCAGTCTCTAATAAGTTCTTGTCGGCCCTGTTCATTCTTGTCAGCAGTATTATTAGCGACTCACAACAGTATGTCAACACAATTTTGGCGGATGACAGTACACCAAGTGCAGTAGCCGCTGCCGGGGAACAACTTCTCCTGATCTTATACGGGAGTAAAACTGTTTCCTCTCTCGACCAATATAGATATGTCACTTACAAGCGTTATGTAGTAAAATCTAAACTGAATAAACCCATCGACCTAGCCTTCCTCCCACCAAGCAGCGATGCTGCACAACAACATGTCTACAGATGTTATCTCCAGGTCCAACAATGGCTGGGCACTTTGCTTCCTCCGACGGATTGGGGGTGGTCGCTAGACAATGGACTTCTTGTACCGACTGCAGCCACAAAGCCATGTGCCCCCGATAACCTACTGAATCTGATCAGTTGTGGTTGCAAGAGTGCTTGTACAAAAAGGTGTGGGTGTAAGAAGGCAGGACTCTCTTGCTCAGGTTTGTGTAATTGCAGTTCGGATTCTTGTAACAACCACAGAAACACTGTCCTGTCGGAAATTTCTGAGTTCGATGAATAATATGTATATAGGTCATGTCATTTCTGTATATAGCGTTGATAATAGTCAATGTAACTTAATCCATGTTGATTGATTTGTACATTCTGTAAATATTATTTATTGATTTTTGTACATTCTGTAAATATTATTTATTGATCTAATGCTGCCAGACACAGACGTGTCTGTTCGGTCCCAAGCCCGAAAATAGTTGAGTTCTCATGCTGACGAATTTTATGCCAAAAGGGGAACTCGGCCAGAAGCAGAGGGGGTCTTCCATAATGTCTATTTTGTAAGCAATGATAAAAGTCTTCAAATGGTGGTGGATTTTTTATCGTCTGTCCAACTAACATCCCGTTCTGTACTACGACCCTTTGGGCAAATCCGTTAGGAAAATCATCATTTTTTGTGTAAATCCGATACTTTTTTGTGAATTTTCAATAATTTTTTGCAGAAATTGTCACAGAATGCACATTTTCCTCTAGGTAAATGTATATTAGACATTATGTAGCTTGAAATACGCGTAAACAAAAAATACAGTTGGATCAATTCGAGGTTACAAAGTTCGTGCAATTTTTTTTTATTTTTTTCAAACGCGTTTTCGAAAAAAGGCTGTAGAAAAAAAAGCTCAACTGGGATTTTAGGGGACTTTTGTCTAATCGTTCAGTGACATGTACTCGACATTCCCTGAAAAAATCAGCTTTCTCCGATTTTTTTCCCTAGTGAAACCTAATGTTCTTGGGCTATCTAGCCCAAGCCGTATTGACACATGCACTTACTGTGTATAAGTAGCACTTTATAAATCAAAGTTCATCTAATTTGCATAATTTCTGCGCGAGAAAAAAACCTGTGTTATATGTGATGTATTCCATGTTCTTAAACATTCATACAGAAATTTATTCAAATCAGAACTTTCATACAGAAGTTCTGTACAAAAAACTGATTGCACTAATTTTGGTACAAAATGGCCGCTGGCAGCCATCTTGAATTTTGGACCGAACCCAAAAACATTCGTTCTCATCCCAAGGTGATAACAAAGGTACCCAAGAAGTTTCGTGAAGATCGGTTCATAAATACAGACTCTAGCCCAAGCCGTATTGACATGTGTACTTACGGTGTATAAGTAGCACTGAATAAATCAAAGTTCATCTAATTTGCATAATTTTCGCACGAGAAAAAACCCGTATTATATGTGATGTATTCCATGTTACAAAACATTCATAAAATTTTTTATTCAAATCAGAACTTTCATACAGAAGTTCTGTACAAAAAACTGATTGCACTAATTTTGGTACAAAATGGCTGCTGGTGGCCATCTTGAATTTTGGACTGCACCCAAAACCACTCGTTCTTATCCCACGGTGATAACAAAGGTACCCAAGAAGTTTCGTAAAGATTGGTTCATAAATACGGCCTCTAGCCCAAGCCGTGTGTATGGTGCGATGGACGGACGGACAGCCAGACGGACGATAGGCCATGACAATACCTCAAATTTGACTTCGCCAAAGTTGAGCTAAAAAGGAGATTTTAAAGCACAGATTATTGTTACTGACTTTTGGGCCAAACAAACAATGATGTTGGCGCCAATTCGGGTCTCTTCCTGACTGCTGTGCATGCGCAGTTGGTAAAAGTATGGAGGGCCAGATAGGACTTTTAATTTTCGGTATTGTATGCAAATTTTGGGGATTGGGGGGGTCCAAAATTTGTGTTTGGCCCTTGATAATATCGAGTTTGCACCAGCTTAGTCTGGGCCATTGGTTATTAGTATAAAAATACAGGGAATTCAGTGACTGCCAGGGTAATTTCTCTATATATTACAAGATTTTTTATTCAATTAACAGAAGTTTGTTCTTTAACCTATATGAATTAACATGTCAAATTTGTACTGAAGGTATGGTAAATGGTCTTGTTTGGAAATGATGTTCAATTGACAGGGTTAATCAATTAAAAAGTTTAATGTTCATGTCACTGCAATCAATTCAAAAGTTGTAGCTGCAACAAGGACATGATCGAGATAATGTTTATTTTTTTATTGGGTTTTTATTTTGACAAATTGGGGATTTCTGGTTTGTTTTCTTACCAAATATGATATTACACTACAATGACCCAAAATATGAACCCACTGACTTGATTTGCACAAGGATGATGGATACCAAATATGAAAAGTTCTGAAAGGTGAATTTGAAGAAAAGTTTTAAAGTATTTTTCTCATATTGCATCACGTTAAAATTTGGGTTCCTAAGGAGACCAAATATAAACCTAAGAATAAACTTGAATCTGGCCACATAAGGAAGCTGCATACAAACTACCAGGAGATTCTAACTAGTGGATCTGTAAATGATGTTAAAGAATTTTCCTTATATTATTCTAGGTTGAAATCTGGGCTCCAATACAGCCAGCATATGAACCTATGGACTTGATTTGAACAATTTTGAACCTAACCTCCCCTCCCCAACCCCCCCCCCCCCCCCCTCCACACAGATGCTGCATACCAAATATGAAAGATTCTGACCAGTGGATCCTCCAAAGAAGATTTTCAAAGAATATTCCTCGTATTTCACAATGTTGAATTCTGGGCTCTAATAGGGAGCCCAAAAAAGGAACCCATAAACCTGATTTGAACAAACTTAATTCTGACCCTCTGAGGATGTTGTAGACTAAATATGAGACGATTCTGATACTAAGTAAAAATTTGGTCTCCCATAAGGAGTCCAAATATAAACCCAGGTTCTCAATTTGAAATCTGAATCTGACTCCCAATAAGATGCTGTGTATCAAATATAAAAAGAATTTGAATGGGAGATCTCGAGAAGAAATTTTTAAAGAATATACCTCAAACTGAACTAAGTTAAAATTCTGGCTCAAATGGGGAGCGTAATATGAACACAGGGATTTGGTTTTTTTTAACACATTTGAATCTGACCCCACCTATGAGTGCTGCATACCAAATATGAAAAGTTTCTGCCTGGTGGATCTGGAGAAGATGATTTTCAAATAATGTTTTTCATATTGAAGTCAAAATTCAGGTTCCCAACAGGAACCAAAATATGAACACATAAACTTGATTTGAACAAATTTGACACTGGATCCATAAAGATGATGTTTACGGAATCTCAAAAGATTCTGTGTGAAGATTTTGAAGAAAAAGTTCTTTAAATAACATTCCTCATATTGCACTAAGTAGAAATCTGGGCTCACATATAAACCAAATACAATCCAGACCTGATTTGAGCAAACTTAAATCTTATCCCCATAAGTATGCTGCATACTAAAACCGAGAAACTTCTGACTGCTGCTGCTGAAGAAGAAGACTGTTAAAAGAATTTTTCCCAAATTGAATTAAGTAAAAATCTGGGTTCCCACAAGGAGCCCAAATATGAACCCAGGGAATTAATCTGAACAAACTTGAATTTGACCCCCATAAGAATGCTGTATATGAAATATCAACTGATTTTGACTGGTGCATCTGAAGAAGATTTTTCCTCATATTGTGTCAAGTTAAAATTCACTGGGGAGTGGAGGGATTTGACAGGAAGCTTGTAGCTTTTGTTAGTCATCTCCCAACAAGGGACTTGATTTGTACAAACCTGAATGGGAACTCCCTAAGCATGTTATATACCAAATATCGGAAAATACTGAACATTTTTTTTTCTTTTTTAAAAGTGGTGACGCAGCATTTTTCCATTAACCTCCACCCCCCCCCCCCCCCCCACCCCCATGACACAACCAAGTGAGATTTTTGGGGCCCAATCAATTCCACTGATCCTAAGGCGATGCTGTATACCAAATAACAATTCTATTTTTAGCTTCTGGGATTTCCACTGGGGCACAAAAAATTGTTTTAGGGCATAATCAAGTACATGTCCCCTAATACAACAGCATACCAAATTTGATTCAAATTGGCCCACCGGTTCAGGGAATAAAAATTTTGAGCAGGGCCAAAAAATTGGCCCCTCCTAGCACGTGTCCAAATATTTTCCAGCAAACTTTCTTTGAACGAGCTTGAATCTTGGGCATTTTAAGAAGCAACATTCCAAATTTCAAAGGATTGTGACTGGTGGTTTATAAGAAGAAGATTTTTGAAGAAATTGGGTGTTTTGTGGCACTACCTCCAGCCCAATGGGATTAGCTTCAACTATTGAACCAACATGGAAGGTTAACCCACAAAGACAATTTATGCAAATCTTGGAAGGATTTGGTCCAGTGGTTCTGGAGAAGAAGATGGACATGCAAAGATCAGACGGACAACAGATGCCAAGTGATGGCAATGGCTCCCCCTGACATTCAGTCAGTTGAGGTAAAAAAGAATTTAAAATCCATCTCATTTTATATGGAATTTACAAACCTTGCACACTAAATTCAATATGAATCTCAGAAAACCTCAGTTCAAATCAAATTTAGTGAATTTGGTTGACAAAATTGATATCAAATGGGAACTCAGTTCATTGCCTTCAGGCATTCTCCCTTGAATTTAAACAAAGTGTTATTGATAAATGAATTCTGACTAACAGATCTGAACTAGCATTACCTAATAGGGGATTGAAATGAGGACCTTTCGCTTTGAAGTCCAATACCATGACCACCGAGGCACCACGTCCCCTGATATAGCATTACCAGCTAACTGTTGTGTCCTCTTTGTTGAAACACTTAACTGTTTTTCGTAATACTTACGAATAGGGTCTTTCACCAGTATGTGTTCGTATATGTTTCTTCAGGTCACTTAGGGTGGTAAAATATTTTGTACATCCATCTTCATCACAGTTAAATGTATTACCTGTATGTAATCTCTGGTGAGCCCGTAACCTTAAAGAAAAAAAAAAACACTGTTCAAGATAAACAATAAAAAAAATTAAAAGGATAATGTTCAAAGTTTATGAAAGGATAATGAAATATTTATTTATTTATTTATTTATTTATTTATTTATTTATTAAGGTTTAACGACACATTAACAGCCAAGGTCATATTGTATCGGTGACAGTTTTACGGGTGGAGGAAGCCGGATTACCTGGAGAGAACTACTGAGCAACAACGAGCTGCTGCAGCTCCCCAACATCGTAACTCTGCACTGCGGCACAGGCAAGGTCAGATTGGTTGAAGACATGAACACACCATCGACATGCAGTACGCCTTAGTACACAGCATCATCATGCTCCCCATGTGGGCAATCAGGGTTAAGTGCCTTGCCCAAGGACACAACGCGGGAGTACAAATCGATCGCTCAGACGGACACCCATCTAAGGACTAACTAGGCTCAACGTTGCTTAACTTCGGTGATCTGACGAAAAAGTTACCAAGTTACAGAAAAATCATTCCAAAATGAGTCATCCTACCAAGTTACAAGGAAATACCTTCATAAATATAACTCATAGACTTTGCTAAAGGAATCTAGGTTACATGACAGTTCGGTGGTCATGGTTGACCAATCATGACCAAAATAGGGGAGTCTCATCTAGATATCATACCAAGTTATCCTACCAAGTTACAATGAAATCCCTTCATAAAAACAACCAGTGGCAACATTTTTTGAGGGAAATGGAAGAAAATCGATAGTTCCCATCTGGAGGTAACCCCAAGTAAGCATACCAAGTTTCCAATTGATCCGATTATAAATGTGCCCTGCAGGGTGTGCCAAAGGGAAATACTGAAGCATAAGTGCACTTAGTTCATCAAAGGTCGTTGCCAGCGGCAACATTTTTTGACGAAAATGGAAGATTATCGATAGCTCCGATCTAGAGGTCACTCCAAATAAGCATACCAGATTTGAAAGAAATCCAATTATAAATGTGCCCTGTAGGGTGTGCCAAAGGGAAATACTGAGGTCTGACAAAACTAAGTTCAAAGGCCATTGCCTGCAGCAGCATTTCTTGACAGAAATAGAAGAAAGT
The DNA here is from genome assembly GCA_031216915.1 of Pictodentalium vernedei. NCBI lineage: Eukaryota > Metazoa > Mollusca > Scaphopoda > Dentaliida > Dentaliidae > Pictodentalium > Pictodentalium vernedei. The sequence continues at coordinate 467,022,153 of CM062296.1, read as the reverse complement.
CGATAGCTCCCATCTAGAGGTAACTCCAAACAAGCATACCAAGTTTCAAATTGATCCAATTATAAATGTGCCCTACAGGGTGTGCCAAAGGGAAATACTGATGCATAAGTGCACTTAGTTCATCAAAGGTCGTTGCCAGCAACATTTTTTGACGGAAATGGAAGATTATCGATAGCTCCCAACTAGAGGTCACCCCAAATAAGCATACCAGATTTCAAAGAAATCCGATTATAAAGGTGCCCTGTAGGGTGTGCCAAAGAGAAATATTGAGGTCTGACTAAACTAAGTTCAAAGGTCGTTGCCAGCGGCAACATTTTTTGATGGAAAGGGAAGATAATCGATAGCTCCCATCTAGAGGTAACCCCAAACAAGCATACCAAGTTTCAAACCGATCTGATCATAAATGTATCCTGTAGGGTGTGCCAAAAGAATGTATTGATGCCTGACTAAACTAAGTTCAAAGGTCATTGCCAGCGGCAACATTTTTTGCCATAAATGGAAGAAAATCGACATCTCCCATCTAGAGGACACCCCAAATAAGCATACCAGGTTTCAAAGAAATCTGATTATAAATGTGCCCTGTAGGGTGTGCCAAAGGGAAATATTGAGGTCTGACTAAACTAAGTTCAAAGGTCATTGCCAGCAGCAACATTTCTCGACAGAAATGGAAGTAAATCAATAGCTCCCATATAGATGTCACCCCAAACAAGCACATCAAGTTTCCAAGCGATCCAATCATAAATGTGTCCTGCAGGGTGTGTCAAGGGGAAATATTAATGCATAACTGCACTAAGGTCATCAAAGGTCATTGCCAATGGCAACTATTTCTGACAGAAATGGAAGAAAATCGATAGCTCCCATCTAGAGGTCACCCCAAACATGCATACCAGGTGTCAAAGCAATCCGATCATAAATGTGCCCTGTAGAGTGTGCCAAAGGGAAATATTGAGGTCTGACAAAACTAAGTTCAAAGAACGTTGCCAGCGGCAACATTTTTTTGACGGAAATTGAAGAAAATCGATAGCTCCCATCTAGAGGTCACCCCAAACAAGCATACAAAGATTCAAAGCTACCTGATCAAAATTGTGCACTGCAGGGAGTGCCAAAGAGAAATATTGATGCATAACTGCACTAAGTTCATTGAAGGTCGTTGCCAGAGGCAACATTTTTTGATGAAAATCGAAGAAAATCAATAACTCCTATCTAGCAGTAACCCCAAACAAGCATACCAAGATTCATGTGTTACCTATAGAGCCAACTTCGTGAGCCATGCTTTGTGCAGCTCTGACTGAATTCTCTGTAAATGGAACACTATTAAAAGGGAATTCTCTATTGAATGAAACTTTTTTTACAAACCAAACATCTGAAGTTGTTGGTGATCAGGTGTTTAAAACTGGGTCACCACAAATAGGCACATGGTAAACAGATGATGGAGACAAATTTTGTACACTTTAAAACAAGTACAAACATCTTTTTTTGCATTTATTAATGAATTTTATGATCATTTTAATGATTTTTAACAGGGTAATGCCAAGACTATAAATCTTTTGAAACTAATCGCAAATTGACCCTCAAATTATTTCAAAATTGCCAAATATTTTGATTGATATTTTCCGAGATTTTCGGCCCAAGGAGACCTTTTTCAACAGAGTTGAATTCTCGGTCATTCCAGGAGGGTTAACATGTCTGATCAAGACAGAAGCGAGACACTTTGCTCATTTGCATTGCTCTGGAGTTATGACACTATAACTGGCTGCTGATTTGTTATGGTTCCTTTGCAGGCATCTTCTATGTTTAATTCTTGACAGATGACTGAAGTGGCAAGTGGTGTATACCTTGAGGATAAGAACTGAGAATTTTCTTTTGTTTACAACTGAAAATGGGTGATAAATGAATAAGGATAACAACACGGAACTATTATTTATTTGAATAAAATATCAATCACTATGTTGCAATTATACTGAGCATAGTATTTCAAAACACAGAAAATCCCAAAATTTTGAGGGTTTTTCTGGTCTAGTGCATACTGCTGGAAAAAATAAAGGACCAACAATGTGGTTTGTCTGGAAGTGGAACGGTCAGTTTTGGTCAGTGGTCAGTGAATCCAAAACCGAGAAGATCTGTTGGTGCACCGGACAGCTCTAACTCCTGAATGCCTTTAGTTGTGTGAAGAAATGGCAGTCAACAAGGATATGATTTTGAGAGTTTCTTTTTTTGGATAAATATGGGCTTTCGCATTGTGTGTTCTTACACAATCACGAATGGATGTTATCATTAATGAAAACAGAAAATTTGTTTGAAATGAAAATTTGCTTACTTAAAAATATCAAATGATTTTGCCTGGCCGAACTGAAGAAAAAGATCTTTGAAGAATATTCACCATATTGCAAAAAGTTCAAATTTGGGCTTCATAAGGAGTCCAAATATGAGCATGGGACTTGATTCGAACAAACCTGAATCTGCCCCCTCTAAGGCAGAAGTATACCAAACATAAACAAGAAGCCCAGGGAGCCTGAGGCACTCACCTGACCAAGATGTTTAAAGAAGGATTTACTTCAGCAACTATAGCCAGTTAACACTACAGAGGAATGGAGTCATGTACTTATTTATAACTCTGTTGTCCACGTCAGATGATTTTTTCTGGTATTGAAATGCAACCACAGAAATAATGCCCAGATATCACACAATGCAAAACTAGGGAGCCCAAATATTAGCGTGGGGGATTTAATTTGAACAGAATTGAACTTGAATTTGAAAATTCAGCTAGGGGAGCCCAAATATGAATCCAGGGACCTGATTTGAACAAAATTAAATCTGACTTCCCCACGGATGCTATATACCAAATATCAAAAGATTCTGACTGGTGGTTCTGGAGAAAACGTACATTATTGTATTCCTCATATTGCAGTAATTTAAAGTTTGGTCTACCATAAGGAGGAAAAATATGAACCCCAGGACTTGATGTGAACAAACTTGAATATGACCACCCTAAGGACCGAATACCAAATATCAGAAGATTTGGAGGGATGGATCTGAAGCTTCATATTGCACTTCCATAAGGTGACCAAATGTATACCCAGGGACTTGATTTGAACAAACTTGAATTTGACCCCACTAAGGGTAATTATCAAATGATTTTAACCAGTAGATCTGAAGAAGATTTTAAAAGATTATTCCACATACTGCACAAAGCTAAAATTTTCCCAAATATTAACTAGAAGACTTGATTTGAACAAAACTGAATCAGTCCCCAGTAAGAATGTTGCATACCAAATATCAAAAGATTCTTATAGTTAACGGTGGTTCTGGAGAAGATTTCGATTTTTAAATATATTCCTCATATTGCACAAGTTATAATTTAGGCTCCCAAATATCAACCCGGGGGACCTAATTTGAACAAAGTTGAATCTGATGATTTTGGGGTAAAAGATTTTAAAAAACTATTTCTCATATTGCAACCAAGTTAAAATTTGACCTCCTGTATGAAGGCTAAATATAAACCAAGAGGCTTGATTTGAACAAATTTGAATCGGACACCCTGAGAAAGTTGCAAACCAAATATCAAAAGATTCTGATTAGTGGTTATGTAAAAAATATTTTTTATTTTTTAAAACACTTTTTTTAATTCTCCCTATGGTACACTATGACAACACTGAATCAAATATTTAAATACTATCTAAATACTTTGAATGAATATTCAAACTCTATAATCTGCTATTCATTTCAGCATTATATATTACTACTGATTATGTTTAGTTCCAATATGTGGTGATAAGAAGGTTAAAGACCTATTAAAAACCAAAAGGGCCACCAAGAGGCTTTAATTGCTCACCTGAGAAAGTTGCTTAAAGAAGAATGTATGGTCACATTTAGCATCTATGGCTAGTTACTGTGTTTCAAAAGTTTTCAGTCAGCACCATATAAAATCATGACACATTCCAACTCTCACACTCACGATTTTCTTACCTAAATTGCTGTGTTAAGGGTATTCTACCGGCCACCCAACAGTCCCCCAGAGACATGGGAAGCCATATCAGATCCATCGAAAAAGCTAGAGATACGATAATTGCCGACTTAATTGTCACAGGTGATTTGAATGACAACCAAGTAGTTTCCTCAAGAATGGGCTTTGCAGAGATATTACATTATTGTAATTTAAGACAATTTGTGCATGAGCCAACTTGTTTTACCGAGTCATCGGCTTCATTATTACAGCTATTTGCGCTTAGTGACACAATCAACATGAAAACTTGTGAGGTCTTCGAACTAATTGTCCCAGAATGATCCGCTACCACTGTCCAATTTCACTTAAAGTTGAATTTTTAAAACCACCACCTCTCTCATTTAAGAGAAGAATATGGCTCTACTCCCAGGGTAATTATGAAGTGTTGAATGAGGCTTTCTCTAACATTGACTGGAAGTCTCCCTTTGATAATCCATCTCTCAATACTACAGTTTCTAAATTTACTGACAAAATATGAAAAAATTTAAAGTAATTTATATATTTTTTATACTTACCAATGACCCAGACTAGCTAGCTGGTGCTGACTCAAAAATATCTAGGGCCAAAGACCAATTTTGCCACCCCCCCCCCCCCCCCCCCCAATAGCCAAAATTTGCATGCAAAACCGAAAATGAGAAGTCCTATCTGGCCCTCCATACATTTACCCTCCGCGCATGCGAAGACGCCAGGAAGTCACCAAAACTGGCGCCAACATCATTCTTTGTAAAAAAGATTATAATAATTCAGCGGGGAGGTATGAGTGCCCAGTACTGCCCACTCATGGGAGGGCCATTCCCGTCTGGGTCATTGGTAAATATAAAAAATATATAAATTACTTTAAATTTTTTCATATTTTTATACTGTAACCAATGACCCAGACTAGCTGAATCGTAAAAAGGTGGAGGGCCTAAAACTTCCAAAATAGTAGATCAACATAGATCAAATCCTTCAATCCATGATGAAGAAAATTAGAATAATTAGAATTTACATGTATGTCTCTTTATATCATAATAGAAGAGACATATCCTAATATGGATCCCAATTATGTAAATCTTAAATGCGAGCATGAAATCATGTTAATTAGGATGTAACAAATAAAAAAATTTTAAGGCTAGTCTGGACTAAGCCCTAAAAATTAGAATGGCATATCGAGAATGAGAGAAAATTGCCCATAAACCTACGCCAAACAATAATACTACAACTATAGTACGGAAAAAACAGCTTCCTTAATAGTTACATACCCAATAAGCCAGAGAAGTGGACAAAATGACCCTCCCCCACCCACCTTTTTTTAACATTTCTTCAAAAGAAAGAGGGGAGAGCTCTGGAATCAATAATCAGAACCCGGAAACAATATAAATAAATATCGATCAGGCACTCAAAAATTAATTCATGAATACTAAATGGTGCTTAACGCCACTTCACAAGCCAAGGCTATAGCGATGATTTTGGTAAATAACATTATCCGCTACAAACTATGCACTGCAGACGGCGTATACAGATATAACTAAATCAGTGAAATAATAATATATCATACACATACAAAAGCGAGATACGATGAACAATCTCTGCAGAGAAAACACGCTTCAAGATCATTCACAGGAGGCCTCTGTAATATTAAATCCGGTAAGAACACTCTCCAACGTGTACTATTTGGTATCTACAACTATAAACACGTGAGAATATGCGATTTGAGAACCAATAAAATAGAGACCAAGATCTAGAAATGGAGGTAGGTATGATTAACCGGCTCCAACTCAGACCGCCCCCGAAATATATAATAACTTCAAGGTCCACCAAAGCGATAGCATAATCACATACTGCGCGAGTTCATAAAAATCCAGCCTATTAATCATCTAAAAACCACTAAATGGTTATGCAGTCACCTATAAACTCAAATAGCAGCCAATGTGATGATAAAATAAGTGCTCGTATATTAGAAATCAGAAAATAAACACCGGAAACTAATGCAACAGAACTGCATATATGCCAATGAGGGCACCATCCAACACGACCCAAACGCTCATCTTGTACAGAACACAATTTAAACAGAGTCCAAGAATGAGTCTACATTAAGCAAGCCATCTCCATAGGCTACACTGTCAATCCATGAGTCCCTCAGGAGTGACAAAAATAATCTAGGCATCATGCCTTTTCTTCAGTTGATCATAAGTAAAATGTAGAGCTCCCCTATGAAGCCCCTTGATACAACCTATGTGGATTAATCTTAGTACCTCTAGAGGGTACTGAATACAAAATTTTTAATTCTTCAGCAAAATGGCCAATTCCGGCTCCCATAGAGAGCCCAAATATTAACCCAGGCTCTTGATTTGAACACAGTTAAATCTGACTTCCCTAGAGATGTTGTGTACCGAATATGAAAGCATTCTGACCTTTGGATCTGAAGAAGAGAAATTGTAAAGAAATTTCTTCGAATTGCACTAAGTTCAAATTTGGGCTACCATAGCGAGCCCAAATATTGACCTATGGATCCGATTTGAACAAACTTGAATCTGACCCCCCTAGAGATGTTGTACACCAAATGTGAAAGCATTCTGACAAGTGAATCTGAAGAAGATGATTTTTGAAGAAATTCCCTCATATTGTACTAAGTTAAATTTCATGTTCCCATATGGAGCCCAAATATTAACCTAGGCACTCGAATTGAACAACCTGGAATCTGACCCCCCTAGAGATGTTGTATACCAAATATAAAAGCATTCCGACTGGTGGATCTGAAGAAGAAGATTTTTAAAGAAATTTTCTCATATTGCACTAAGTAAAAATTTGGGATACCATAGTGAGCCCAAATATATACCTAGGGATCTGATTTGAACAAACTTGAATCTGACCCCCATAGAGATGTTGCATACCAAATATCAAAGCATTCTGACTGATGGATCTGAAGAAGAAGATTTTTTTAAATTACCCTCCATATTGAACAAAGATAAAATTTGGGCTTCCATAGGAAGCCCAAATATTAACCTAGGGACTTGGTTTGAACAATCTAGAATCTGACCCTCATAACAATGATGTATACCAGATATTAAAAGATTCTGACTGGTGGTTCTGAAGAAGAAGTTTTTTAAAGAATATTCCCCATATTACCCTATGTTAAAACTTCGGGCTCTTGTAGAGAGCCCAAATATGAACCAATGAGCTTTATTTCAACAAACTTTTATCTGACCCCCTATGAATGCTGCATACCAAATATCAAGAGATTCTGATGATTGGTTCTGGAGAAAAGATTTTTTAAAATTTTTGCAAATATGCTGACTCAGCATTTTTTCGATGCCCATTACAGAACACCCTAACATAACCGATGGCAATTTTTTTTTACCATTCAATTCTACTGGTCATAAGGATACTTCATACCAAATAAAAGCTCTCTGTTCCGTGGGGTTTGGGAAATATGGGCGTTTGAAAATATTTCTATTTTTAGCTCCCAGGGTTCCCATGGGGATGTGGGCATTTTTTTTTTTGCATGGATCAAGTACTTATGACCCAATACTACCACAAACCAAATTTGGTTCATACTGGACCATCGGTTCAGAAAATAGAAATTTTGGGCGGGGCCAAAAATCTTACCCCTCCTATTACAAAGCCAAATATTACTTCACGAACTTCATTTGAACAAACTTGATTCTACACCTCATATGGAAGCTCCATAGCAAATATCAGGTCATTGTACACACTGGTTCTTGATAAGAAGATTTTTAAAATATTTTGGAGTATTTTCCCCCACTCCCTCCCTATGGGGCTGGGCATGCTGAGTTGAACAAAAATGAAATGCCCCTTTGGGACCATCACTCACACAAACTTTCACTTGAATTGGCCCAGTGGCTTTGGAGGAGAAGACCAAAACATGGTGTTGACGGACGACAAGCGATGAGATTAGCTCAGCTTGACTTTGTCAAGATGAGCTAAAAATATATATATGCGACAGTGTGAGTGTGGGGGGGGGGGGGGGGGGGGGGGGAATTTGAATATATGTTGAAACCTCTTCACCCACATTGGTACAGACAGCAATAATATAGTGACCACAAAGCTCTTTCATGTCTGACATACTCCGTAACGCCACTGAGAACGGAGAATGATGTGAAGAACAAAACTTCCCTTGAAGAAGAAAACCCTCTCGTGGGGAAGCTTCTGACGATTGATCAATAACAGACACCATAATCTCAATGCAATCAATAGAAACAAACGAATTGAAGGATACACATATCCTATCATTCATTCCCATGAAAACGGCTGAGCGTCAATTGAATGTGCCCAAATGCCTAATACTGGCGACACAAATAATGGAAACTATTATTCCTGTGTGCCGCAAACTTAACTATCCTGAAGTGATCCTATATAAGATCATGTAATAGCCATATAGTTAGAATAAGCCGAAGATGTAGCCAGTGCTTTACTTCATGCGCTGAAATCTTAAGCACTGACTGCTGATTGGAAGATAAATTTACCTAAGCAGTACAAATAGCTAACTGACTCATTAAACAATAGAATGAACGTAAACATCCCTTCTATTGGAAATTAATGACAAAAGAAGCATTTCTTCTCTTCTGATAAACTCTGATCTGCGTCTATAAATATATGAACGGTAATAATTCAATGATGTAGCGTAAACAAAGAGACATCATTTCTGAATATGTGATTTCCAAGAACCGAGGGTCCCAAGATCACTGCATAGGGAGACCATCGGACTCAGGATTGTAACGCAATATATGAACTCACGTCCGTAATAATTGATAAAACCGTTAAATATATGTCCAAACTTGACCTTATGTTAAAAGATTCTCTAAAACAAAACAGGTCTAGAGCAAAAAACGTCTACCACTCCATCCGGCGCATAAAATTTTCCGCTGTTGATGCATCAGATAACAGATAAAAGCGAGCCAAACAGCTGGCTAATTCGCTCTGTGAAACAACAGATGAACCAGCCAGATGAAAAAGAATTGTGGGATATGTGTTTCCTATCATTAATCCCATGAGCCATTATCTAGTTTACAAAACAAGTGATCTAAAGAACTATACTTGCTACATTGCCGAAAGCTCGCTTTTCGACTGAGAGATAATCATAAATAACCTAATTATCCAGTTCTAGTCAAAATCGGTCGAACCAAGCTCTATAAGAGCCTCGAGCCACCGGCTCAGGGGTGTCTGATCAGTAAATCAAACAGACATAAACCCCCCTATCCAAGTGGCTGTATAGACAATCCTAAAGAAATATATAGGAGAGAAACCTATACCTTCGCTATGAGTCCTTATAGACGAACTGAGTCTAGGACAACCTCTCCTACTCTTTCTGTTGGTGTGGTCGATTAGACCCCAACTTAAAGAGCCGAGTATTGATGCTTTCTTGTAGCTTAATCCTACAATAATGAAAGCTTACCATCAAAGACTTAGGTATACCTATATCTTCGCTATGAGTCCTATAGACGATCTGAGTCAAGGACAACCTCTCCTACTCTTTCTGCTGGTGTTTGTCAATTAGACCCCAACTGAAAGAGTTGAGTATTGATGCTTTCTTGTAGCTTAATCCTACATTAATGAAAGTGTCACAGTACTTAAAATTGAATTACATAAGACCATGAGTCTAAATTCGCTCTGAATAAGAAATTATCTTCTCAATTGTGTCCGAACGAACAGCTGAAAGATGAAGATAAGGCTACAAGTAAGATCTTAGCCTGCTCATTCAACGCAGAGAAACTCTCAACACATCGTTTCCTGTTGTTTTTAAAAGTATGTGAACAAACACAAACAGTTAAAAATACAGAAGATGATAAGAAACCGTATTACTTCTTCCCGCAGGAAGTTAAATATGGTGTCGTCTACACAATCGAAGACCTGTGACACCCGTGTAGACTTAACCGGAAAGAGATCTTATTCTCCTGATCTTTGTTCGGATGAAGTCGGCAACTAACTACGCTAGCGGTTTCTCATAATTACTCACAGCAATGTAATTTACTGGAACAAGTTCAAGGAAACGATAATGTATGGTATCTATATCATCCATGAGTTGTTCTGAAAGGGAAAATTACTGTATCCCTTTCATCAATCATCAAAATCAGTTAGAATCACGGTCACCAGCATCTAAAACAGGCAGATGAATGGACCGATCAAGCACCATTCAACAGCTCATGTTTTGAGACTGACGTTGAGTACTTCTGCCTTAGCAGGAATACTGCGATTAGCTGCGCAATATGCGACAGCAAGTCCGTTCTGGAAGCCTGAGGAGCAGCGGTCATGAATTGCTTATCTGCCGGCTGCTCCTGGGACAGGATGTCCAAGATGACTATTACAGCGGACGTCCCGATGAATGAAGCCTCATCTCTTGGGCTACTAGATGGTGCGACTTTCTTCACAAAGATGGACCTTTTGACAATGCATACTAGATATAAGTCACTTAGCCAAGGTGCGGTCGGGAGTGATTGGTAAACGCTAAAGAAGCCAAACTGTAGCCGTCCCGGGCTAAGAATTGAACTAAGCGTACCGGACAATAGCTATGTACGTAAGCACTGATTGACGCAAGTTCCTACCAACAACACCTGGCCCCAGATGTTGTTAAAAGAGAGAGAGGGGTCTCCCTCTTGCTCGCGGTCTGGGGAGACCTGGGCGGAGCGTACCTCAGAACTTTCCGGCTTCTTCCTTCCATCAACACAGGGTGAGCATGATTGGATTAAATAGTGCTCGCTACACCCTTATTCTCTCCCGACCGCTACGGACATGCCCGGTGTCACACAACGAGTCTACGTAATAGATCTGCCGGTTGAGCTAGCTGGAGACAAGGGACATAAACCTTAGTTTGAAAGCCTAGCGCTTGTCTAATATCATTGAACACTTTTCCGCTAGCTCTGAATACAATGCACGTGACACATCTTCACAGTCTTCTCATATTCAATCTTAACTGCTTCACCGGCATCAGGGAACTGAAGCCACTCATCGCGGTTTATAGCCCTGTGCAATATAAAGATCACTTTGTCCGTTATGTAGAGGAAACCGTAAGATCAGCTGACCCCGGCTGCCTATTAGACAGGATGTCCCGGACAGGAGGCATGGACGTATACTATGACTGACGCAAGTTCCTACCAACAACATCTGTCCTCTGCTTCTCTCTTGCTCGCGGTCCTGGGTGACCTGGACGAGCGTACCTCAGAACTTGCCGGTTTCCTTCTTCCGTCATCGCTGGCTGAGCATGGTTGTATATCATAGTACTCGCTCCACCCTATATCATCTCCTAGCCCGGCATCACAGTTCTCAAAGGCCTGAGTAACCACTTCACCGGTCAAGCTAGCTGGCGACAACGGACTTTGTGCGGTCGTGTGTGCTTTTCGAACGTAGAGGAAGCTATAAGAATAGCCAACCACGGCAGCCTATGGAAGGAGCATCCCGGACAGGAAGGCATGGACGTAAGCTCCAACTGACACAAGTTCCTACCAACAACCCCAGATGTTGTTATAAGAGAGAGGGGCCTTTCTCTTGCTTGCTATCATGGAAGACCTGGACGAGCATACCTCAGAACTTGTCTGCTTCCTCCTTCCCGTGCTTCCTCCTTTCTGTCATCGCAGGGTGAGCATGTTCGTATTTTTATAGTGCTCGCTACACCCTTATTCCTCTTCTCGACCGCTACAGACATACCCGGCGTCACACCACTAGTCTACGTGATAGATCTGCCAGCTGAGCTAGCTGGAGACAAGGGACGTAAACCTCTTTGAAGCCTAGCCCTTGTCTAATATCATTGAGCACTTTTCTGCTAGCTCTAATGGTATAATGCGACGACGGAAGCACACTCCCTGACGGCGTCAAGAAACCACAGCATGTTCTTGTTCCTCTGTAAATTGAAACTAAAAAACAATAGTGACATTTTGGCGAGAGGACCAGAAGTGTCCCCTCACTACGATAGGACCAATAGTGTCCACTCGCCTAACACAAACCATGACACCCATCATCAACATTGTCAAACCCGACACATGGAGCAAGAATTAGTGGTAGTACATCAACTATATTCAAGACAACGACCACGTAAATAGAGGAAAGGGTTCCTCTATTTGCCCTATTATAAGATAAATATTATTACCAAAATTCTAATATATGTCATTGTACCACCACCAAATCTTACATAAATATAAGATAACATTAAAATGCAATCGATGAAATAAATACATCCAAAAGAAAAAAATTCCTTCAAAAAAAAAATTTTTTGAAAAAATTTTTCTTGTATAAGAGCCCAAGTCCCAAAGGGAACGATGAGCCCAAAAGAGCCTAAGTGTGGACAAAATTATAAAAATATGCTAAAAAATTAACTACCACACTATCAGAATATTTAATGTTACTTACAACTGTCGTTCCTAAAAATAATAGAAAACTACCTAGAGCATTGTCAATGTAAACAAAAACCAGAAACAAGACCCCAGGCAACACGGCCTGAAGTCAGTAACAGAAACAAGACTATCTGATGTAAAGCAAGATCTTCATCAGAAGAAAAAACGATACATCGGATGTATGATGCATGACCAAAGCGCCCAAACACCCCAAGGGTGAGGACGTAACCCTGGGGATGTACAGAATAAACTTTTGTATAATACGTTAAACTCCCAAGAAATTTTATAAAAAAAATTTCAATAAAACAAGGCAAAAAGCTTGAGAGCTTAACTGGGGGGATCTAGGAAAGGTAGGGAAGGAATACTAAACAAACAGTGGACAGATTATTATCAATCAATGATGACGTCAGGCCCATGTCCCAAAATTAGGGAACATGAACTAATTTTTATAAATACAAAATTACAGCCCTAATGTTTCAAACCACCGTTTCTTCCTTCCTTCATCCAGTTGTGTCCTTGGATCCACCAATTTAACCAGTTTTTTGTGTCTGGCATCATTATTAATTGAGATTTAAAAAGCACAAAAGGCAGTTGTTGTTATCTGACCAGGGCCAAACAAAGAATGATGTTTGCGCCAGTTTTGGTGAGTTCCTGGCATCTGCGCATGCACGGAGGGTAAATGTATGGAGAGCCAGATAGGACTTCTAATTTTCGGTTTTGCATGCAAATTTTGGGGATTGGGGGGCAAAATTTGTGTTTGGCCCTAGATATTTTTGAGTTAGCCCCAGCTAGCTAGTCTGGGTCATTGGTCAGTATAAAAATACTCGATACAGCATCAATCCACATACCCAACAAATTTATTACCACATGTAAAGACCAACAGAAATGGATGCATAATGAAATAAGATTACTGATTAGACAGAGAAAATGCTTGTATCACACTGCTAAACAGACCATTATTCCACATGCCTGAGCAAAATATAAAGTGAAATGGAACAAAGTTGTATTGGCTGTGAGGAAGGCCAAAGTGTTATACTTGCCCAAAGTCCAGTCCACTCTAAGAAGTAGTAAAACACCACCATCAAGGTGGTGGAATACCCTGAAAACATTCATCGGCAGTAGTAACGCAGTAGGAATTCCTACTCTCATCCACTCAAACAAAATATATTCCACAAGTGTTGAGAAAGCTGGTGTTCAATAAATATTTCAGTTCTATCTGAACAGTTGATGACCTGAATGCTTCCCTGCCAGACGCAACACCCCATGTTTCTGAAAGTATTGATTGTATTACTCTACATTGTAGCAAAGTATAATCTGCAATGAAGTCGATAAAAGTGTCCAAGGGGTCTGGTCCAGATCTAATAAGCCTGCGTCTCCTAAAAGAATGTAAATCCTCTTTATGCAAGCCACTTTCGATCTTATTTCATATACTAAAGAATAACTCATACTTTCGGTCGCTGTGAAAAAAAGCAAACATCTCCCCAATCTTGAAAAAACAACCCTCCAATTCTGTTATTAATTATCGCCCAATATCTCTGATCAGCTGCGTTGGAAAAATATTTGAAAAATGTGTATTCAAACGTTTGTGAGAGTTCCTAATTGACAATAGTCAATTTCAGTCAGGTTTTACACCTGGTGACTCAACTGTCCTCCAACTGACTGACATATATGATGAATCCTGTTGCGCCCTTGATGATGGCAAAGAAGTTAGGGTTGTCTTCTGTGATGTCAGTAAGGCCTTTGATAAAGTATGGCATGCTGGTCTCATCTACAAGCTGGAGAGTATAGGCATTTCGAGTGAACTTCTGCTGTTCTTAAAACTGTATCTTGCAGATAGGTTGCAACGAGTTGTGATATCATTTGAGACATTTTCATGGACAATCATCAATGCCGGTGTTTCACAAGGATCGATCCTTGGGCCCTTGTTATTCCTCATATACATTAACGACATAACCAAATATCTACTGAGCAGTATACGCCTCTTTGCAGATGATACCTCTTTATATCTAATTATAGAGAACTCTTTACAAGCCACGACCTTAATCAATCATGATCTGGCTACAATCGAACATTGGGCTAAAATATGGTTGGTGGAGTTCAATCCAAACAAAACAGAGAGTATGCTAATATCACGTAAAAGCAGCCCCTCTCAGATATCCGAAGTCTCTAACCATAAACACTTAGGAGTCATACTAAATAGCATTTGTGCATGGAACGACCATATCTGCTCTAAAGCCTAGTCTCACTTAGACTTACTGAGGAGGCACAAATTTAATTTAGATCGTAGTGTCCTGGAAAAAATATACTTTGTCTTTATTAGGTCTCTTCTTGAATACGCAGATACTGTTTGGGATAACTGTTCTGAAACCAAAGTGGCAGAACTGGAAACAAGAGGCCCCAGGGGACCTGAGGACGCTCACCTAACATGGTAGTCTAAATATCAACCAAGAGAATTGATTTCAACAAGTTGCATCTGCTCCTCCTAAGAAAAGCTTATACCAAATATCCAAAGATTCTGACCAGTGGATCTAAAAAAAAAAAGATTTTTAAAGAATATTCCTCATATTGAACTAAGTTATAATTCGGGCTCCCACAGGGAGCCCAAATATGAACCCAGAAACTTGGCTTTAACAAACTTGAATCTCACCCCCCTAAGGATGCTGCACACCAAATATCAAAACATTCCGACTGCTGGATCTGAAGAAGAAGATTTTTAAAGAAAATTCCTCATTTTGAACTAAGTTACAATTCAAGCTCCCACAGTGAGCCCAAATATGGACCTAGGGACATGGCTTGAACAAACTTGAATCTTACCCCCCTAAGGATGCTGCATAAAAATATCAAAAGCATTCATCTGCTGGATCTGAAGAAGATTTTTAAAGAAAATTCCTCATTTTGAACTAAGTTGTCATTTGGGCTCCCATAGTGAGCCCAAATATGAAGCAAGGGACTTGGCTTGAACAAACTTGAATCTTGCTCCCCTAAGCATGGTGCATACCCAATATCAGAAGATTCTGCCTGCTGAATCTTGAAAGAAGATTTTCAAAGAAATTTGCCTGAAATGCACTAAGTTCAAATTTGGGCTCCTATACTGAGCCCAAATATAAACCCAGGGGGCCGATTTGAACAAACTTGAATCAGATTCACCCAACAATGTTGCATACCAAATATGAAAAGATTCTGCCTGCTGGATCTGGAGAAGAAGATTTTTTAAGAAATTTGCCTGAAATGCACAAAGTTCGAAATTGGGCTTCTATAGTGAGCACAAATATGATTCCTGGGGGCCGATTTGAACAAACTTGAATCAGATCCACCCCACAATGTAGCATACCAAATATGAAAAGATTCTGCCTGCTGGATTTGGAGAAGAAGATTTTTAAAGAAATTTGCCTGAAATGCACTAAGTTCGAATTCGAGCTTCTATAGTGAGCCCAAATATGAATCCAGGGGCCGATTTGAACAAACTTGAATCAGATCCACCCCACAATGTTGCATACCAAATATCAAAACATTCTGCCTGCTGGATCTGGAGAAGATTTTTTAAGAAATTTTCCTGAATTGCACTAAATTCAAAATCGGGCTCCTATACTGAGCCCAAATATGAACCCAGGGGGCCGATTTGAACAAACTTGAATCAGATCCACCCTACAATGTTGCATGCCAAATATCAAAAGATTCTGCCTGCTGGATCTGGAGAAGAAGATTTTTTAATGTTTTTCCCATTGCCTGCATGCAGTGTTAAAAAGTGCTGACTCAGCACTTTTTCAAAGTCCCGAAACTGAACCCTATGATAAAACCGTTGGCAATTTTTTTTGACCAATCCTTTCTGTTGGTCCTAAGGAAGCTTCACACCAAATAAAAATTCTCGGTTTGGAGATATGGACGTTTTCATTTTTTTCTATTTTTAGCTCCTGCGGTTCCCACGGGGCAGCAGGAAAAATTGTTTTGGCATAAATCAAGTACTTATAACCCAATAATACCTCATATTAAATTTGGTTCAAATTGGCGTCTGGGTTCAGAAAATAGAAATTTTAGGCGTGGCAAAAATTCTTGCCCCTCTCAGAACAAAGGTAAATATTGCCCGTCAAACTTCTCTTGAACACACTTGAGTCTACACTTCAAATGGAAGCAGCATACCAAATATCAAGTCACTGCTATGGCTGGTTCATGAGAAGATTTTTTAAAATTTTGTGCATTTTGGCCCCACTCCACAATATGAGCTGAAACCTAATTTGCATAAAAATCAAAATGCCCCTCTATAACCACTACTTACATGAAATTTAATTAAAATGTGGCCAGTGGTTTAGGAGAAAGAGGCTCAAACACCACCTTCACGCAGGACGATGGACGGATGATGGACGAAGAGTGATCAGAAAAGCTCACCCTGACTATCAGTCAGGTGAGCTAACAAAAGGCCCCAGGGGGCCTGAGAGCGCTCACCTGACATGGTAGTCTAAATATCAAACCAGGGACTTGACTTGAATAAGCTGCATACGCCCCTCCTAAGAAAAGCATATACCAACTAGATGAAGCGATTGTGCCCACACAATACACAGGATTTTCCTTCTATTTTCAGTTCCTGCACTTTTACGTCCCAAATTTGAGATAAACG
This sequence comes from Pictodentalium vernedei, assembly GCA_031216915.1. Classification (NCBI taxonomy): domain Eukaryota; kingdom Metazoa; phylum Mollusca; class Scaphopoda; order Dentaliida; family Dentaliidae; genus Pictodentalium; species Pictodentalium vernedei. The sequence continues at coordinate 467,005,214 of CM062296.1, read as the reverse complement.
CATAAAAAAACAGATTTTTTTCCCAAACAAAATATTTTCAGCCTAAAATTTTTTTTTCTTCTTAAAATGCATTAAAAAAACCAAAAAACTAATTTCCGGATTTTGGTCCAAAATTTTCCAACTCCCACCGTGACCCCAAATTTTCAGTGTAAAAAAAAAAAAATTTTTTGTCTTAAAATTGACCGAAATGCATAAAGAATAAAAAAAAAATTCCGGATTTTGATCCAAGATTTCTAAGTCCAGAACGGGGCCCCAAATTTTCAGCCTAAATATCAACCCAGGGACTTGGTTTGAACAAACTTGAATCTCACCCCCCTAACGATGTCGCATACCAAATATCAAAAGATTCTTATTGGTAGATCTGAAGAAGAAGATTTTTAAAGAATACTCCTCATACTGCACTAATTTAAACATTTGGGCTCCCAGAGAGAGCCCAAATATGGACCCAGGGAATTGATTTCAATAAACATGTGAAACAATCTTCCAAAGATGTTATATGTGAGATTTGAAAGCTTTTGGAGCAGTGGTTTGGGAGAAAAGTAGTCTTGCATGTTTTTCCCATAACACACAGTGTTACAAAATGCTGACTCAGCACTTTTTCAAAGTCCCCAATAAGTACCCCATGATAAAACCGATAGCATTTTTTTTTACCATTCCATTCTGTTGGTCCTAAGGAAGCTTCACACCAAATAAGAATTCTCAGTGCCGTGTAGTTTTGGAGATATGGGGGTTTTAATTTTTTAATTTTTAGCTCCTGCGGTTCCCATGAGGCAACGGGAAAAATGAAAGTGTCAATGACACTGTAGCTTAACTTGTGTGTTGTGTTTGATGAAAAGGATAATGTTCAATGTTTATGAAAGGATTATGAAATAAGACAAGAATTGTGATAATTGGGAATATGTTCATTTCTGTTCCCTGTATGCTATGTTTATGATAAAAATAATATGAGGTGTACACTGTACTAAAGATCTGAGGGGTGGGTTAATATGACCTCACAGTTAATATATGTGACCCTCACAGTTAACATATATCAACAAAATTACAATGAAATTATTCCAAAATGAGTCATCCTATCAAGTTACATTAAAATCCCTTCATAAATATGGCCTGTAGACTGTGCTAAAGGTTTTCGGGCTTCGGGCTCCTGTAGCCGTCAGTTTTCCAATTGCGTCCAAAGGGGACGTTCTCATCTAGACATTATATGAAGTCAACCTACCAAGTTACAATGAAATCCCTCCATAAATACGACCTGGAGACTGTGCTAAAGGTTTTCGGGCTTCAGGCACCTGTAGACATAGTTGACCAACCACGACCAAAAGGGGATGTCATCATCTAGGCATTATATGGAGTCAACCTAACAAGTTACAATGAAATCCTTCCATAAATACGACCTACACACATGCTAAAGGTTTTTGGGCTCGGGCAGCCATCAAGGCTGAATGATCGTGACCAAAAGGGGACGTTCTCATCTGGACACTATTTGGAGTCATCCTACCAAGCTACAATAAAATCCCTTCATAATTATGACCTGTAGACTGTTCTAAAGGTTTTCGGGCTTTGGGCCCCTGAAGCCGTCACAGTTGCCCACTCGTGTCCAAAAGGGGACGTTCTCATCTAGACATTATATGAAGTCAACCTACCAAGTTACAATGAAATCCCTTCATAAATATGACCTTAGACTGTGCTAAAGGTTTTTGGGCTTCGGGCTCGGGCAGCCATCATGGTTGAATGATCGCAACCAAAGGAGACAATCTCATCTGGGCATTATCTGGAGTGATCCTGCGAAGTTACAATGAAATCCCTTCATAAATATGACCTGTAGACTGTGTTCAAGGTTTTCGGGCTTCGGGCACCTGTAGCCATCACAGTTGACCAATCACGACCAAAAGGGGATGTCATCATCTAGGCATTATATGGAGTCAACCTAACAATGTTACAATGAAATCCTTCTATAAATATAAACTTTTGCCTATGCTAAAGGTTTTTGGGCTCGGGCACCCATCAAGGCTGAATGATCATGGCCAAAATGGGACGTTCTCATCTTGACCTTATTTGGAGTCAACCTACCAAGTTACAATGAAATCCCTTCATAAATATGACCTGTAGAGAGTGCTAAAGGTTTTTGGGCTTCGGGCACCTTTAGCCGTCAAAGTTGCTCAAACATGTCCAAAAGGGGACGTTCTCATCTAGGCATTATATGAAGTCAACCTACCAAGTTACAATGAAATCCCTTCACAAATATGACTTGTAGACTGTGCTTAAGGTTTTCGGGCTTCGGGTTCGGGCAGCCATCATGGTTGAATAATCGCAACCAAAGGGGACAATCTCATCTGGGCATCATCTGGAATGATCCTATGAAGTTACAATGAAATCTCTTCATAAATATGGCCTGTAGACTGTGCTCAAGGTTTTTGCGCTTCGGGCACTTGTAGCCAACACAGCTGACCAATTACGACCAAAAGGGGATGTCATCATCTAGGCATTATATGGAGTCAACCTAATAGGTTACAATGAAATCCTTCCATAAATATGACCTTTTACCTATGCTAAAGGTTTTTGGGCTCGGGCACCCATCAAGGCTGAATGATCGCGATCAAAAGGGGACGTTCTCATCTAGACATTATTTGGAGTCATCCTACCAAGTTACAATGAAAGCCCCTCATAAATATGACCTGTAGACTGTGCTAAAGGTTTTCGGGCTTCGGGCACCTTTAGCTGTCACAGTTGCCCAATCATGTCCAAAAGGGGACGTTCTCATCTAGACATTATATGAAGAGAACCTACCAAGTTACAATGAAATCCCTTCATAAATATGACCTGTAGACTGTGCTAAAGGTTTTCGGGCTTCGGGCTCGGGCAGCCATCATGGGTGAATGATCGCACGTTCTCATCTAGACATTATATGAAGTTAACCTACCAAGTTACAATGAAATCCCTTCATAAATATGACCTGTAGACTGTGCTAAAGGTTTTCGGGCTTCGGGCTTGGGCAGCCATCATGGGTGAATGATCGCAACCATAGGGGACAATCTCATCTGAGCATCATCTGGAGTGATCCTAAGAAGTTACAATGAAATCCCTTCATAAATATGACCTGTAGACTGTGCTCAAGGTTTTCGGGCTTCGGGCACTTGTAGCCATCACAACTGACCAATCACGACCGAAAGGGGATGTCATCATCTAGGCATTATATGGAGTCAACCTAACAGGTTACAATGAAATCCTTCCATAAATATGACCTTTTGCCTATGCTAAAGGTTTTTGGGCTCGGGCACCCATCAAGGCTGCATGATCGCGATCAAAATGGGACGTTCTCATATAGACATTATTTGGAGTCATCCTGCCAAGTTACAATGAAATCATTTCATAAATATGACCTCTAGACTGTGCTAAAGGTTTTCGGGCTTCGGGCTCCTGTAGCCGTCACAGTTGCCCAATCACGTCCAAAGGGGGACTTTCTCATTTAGACATTGTATGAAGTCAACCCACCAAGTTACAATGAAATTCCTCAATAAATATGACCTGTAGACTGTGCTAAAGGTTTTCGGGTTTTGGGCTCGGGCAGTCGTCACGGTTGGCAGATCATGCCCAAATGGGGAAATTCGCATCTAGACATCATAAGGAATCATCCTACCAAGTTACAATGAAATCTCTCCACATTAAACATGACCTGCAGACTGTGCTAAAAGTTTTTGGGTTTCGGGCTTGGGCAGCCATCACGGTTGATAGATCATGCCCAAAAGGGAATGTTCTCGTCTAGGCACTATACAGAGGCATCCTACAAAGTTACAATGAAATCCCTTCATAAATACGACCTGTAGACTGTGCTAATGGTTTTTGGGTTTTGGGCTCGGGCAGCCATACCGGTTGCCCGATTGCGACCAAAAGGGGACGTTCTCATCTAGACATGACCCCAAACCTGCATATGAAATTTCATGACGATCAGACAAGAACTGCGGGGTGTAGCCCGTGCTAAAGGAAATGTGAACAGACGTCACAGACTCACAGACTCACAGACTAACAGACTCACAGACTAACAGACTTCCGCACGCGTGATGGCAATAGCTTATCTTGACTATGTCAAGTTAAGCTAAAAATTTGACGTGAAGTTTGATGTTGCTCAGGATTTAATCCACTGGACCACGAGAACCGCCAATATTATGTATGATCACTGGTTGAACCACCTAAATTTAAACTAAGTAAAGGCAAAGGTAACAGCCGCCTAACAGATGTGGGATTAGGAACTTATCCAGATATCTTCTTTAATAGGTAATATCTAATTTTCCAATTTTATTTATTTCATCACTTTTATAATTTATATTTTATTTATACTCAATTTATCTACTGGATTCAACAATGGCAAGAAAATGGCAGAGGCATCAGAAGCAGAGAGTTGCCCAGTCCAGAACTGGCCAGGAACAATCGTTCCAGGCTTATTCTATGCTGGTCAAGGCTCTGTTTCAGGTGCTTCAATGTTTGGACCACATTGGGCTCTTAGAGCACCATCTGGCAAATCGGGATTTCCCGAAACTGCTGGAGAAGAAAGTAGATGAGTTAGGTATCTAAAGCCAGCTCTTCCCACCCCACACATTTTTTCTGTTTTTCGACAGATTAGTGTGGGATGGGCCAACCAAACGTTAAATGCTTTAGTTGAGCATTATAAGATAAATTTAAACCAGTTGAAGTCTAAAATAACTTTGGCTGTGCGACCACCTCCTGCACTATAAAAAATAGACTTCAACAGCGCTTCGGCGCGTGCCTTGATCTGGGCTAAAAAGAACTTTAAAAATAATTGACAGATAAGACGATTTCGGCCTATGAGTCTTACATTTCGGAACTTCGCCCAGCGCCTGGAGTAAGGAACAATACGGGAGGGAGTAAGGAACAATATGGGAGGGAGCAAGCAAACTCCGGCCCGTATTGTCCCTCTACCCCAATGTGAAAAGCATAATAAGAAAAGATCAAGGCAAAGTACTTCTCCCTCTTCTTTTCCTTCTACTTCTTCTTTCTCTCAGAGTAAGCACCTCAATTTGCAAACATCTCCGGTCCATATTGTGACTGAAGATGCTCGCAAATTGAGTAACACTGTCTCACCTCGTCTTGTTCCTCTACCTCCTACTCCTCCTCAGCCTTTCTTTTCTGGTTCTCCAAGTGCTCTCAGTAGAACTCCTCCTCCTCCTCCTGCTTGTTTCTTCTCCTGCTTCTGTTTCTTCTCCTGCTTCTGTTTCTTCTCCCCCTTCTCCTGCCTCTAGTGTGGTTCAACCAGGTATATTGTACTCAGAGAAAGTCAAATCACCGAGCCGCAACCCGGGCCGCTCATTTGATTCTAAATTCTCCCAGTTTCGGCATAAAAGCGGAGTTAATTTTGACAAAAGGAATTGGCACCTCCCCGATGTTTGTAAAAACATCCTTATGATTGGAAGTTCAAATTTAGGACGCATTGATCGAAATCCCCATCCAGACATCCAGGTGGAGTGTTACCCCGGCGCCAAATTCAATCATCTGCGCTCTATGTTTAAAGGACACAGGGGCCAGTCCAGTCCCCAAAAAATATTATTAAATGTTGGCGTGAATTCTCGAAACGATAATTCTGATCTCGTAGTTAAGCAGTTGCGGAATATGCTTAGCGATATCAGGGTCAAGTTTAGATCAGCAAAAATTTATTTCGCTGAACTAAACTTTTTGCAAAAACTCCCTCAGGCTGAGAGAACCCTGAGCATCATCAACGAAACCATTCGGAAAGTGAAGGATGTTAATTTGGGCATAAATTAAGTACTTATAACCCAATAAGCCCTCATATCAAATTTGGTTCAAATCTGCCTCACGGTTTGGAAAATAGAAATTTTGGGAGTAGCAAAAATTCTTGCCCCTCCCATAACGAAGGCAAATAATGCCCGACAAACTTCTCTTGAACAAAATTGATTCTAACCTCAAAAGGACTCTGTATACCACATATCAAGTCTCTGGTATTGGTGGTTCATTAGAAGATTTTCAAAAAATTTGGCCATTTTTTCCCCACACCTCTGCTCAATAAGAGCCGAAACCTAATTTGCATAAAAATCAAAATGCCCCGATATAACCACTAAATACATGAAATTTAATTAAAATGTGGCCAGTGGTTTAGGAGAAAGAGGCTCAAACACTACCTTCATGCAGGACGACGGATGACAGACGACGGACGACAGACGAAGAGTGATAAGAAAAGCTCACCCTGACTTTCAGTCAGGTGAGCTAAAAATACAGATTGCAGCAGCAAGGATCATTACGGGGGCAACCATTAGTGCTAGTAAGTCCTTACTTTATTTAGAAACGTGATGGGGCCCATTGCAAGAAAGACATTGCTGATACAAGTTAATCTAATTTTTCAAAATGTATCATCGTATGGTACCTTCACATATCTCCAGTAAAGTTCCCCCACTTGCTTCTTCAATCAATCCAACACTCAGTCCCCGATCCAGTCAAAACCACTGTGTTCCTTTTTATCAGACTGAATTGTACAAGTCTTCCTTCATCCCCAGCGTTACTGACCAATGGAATAACCTGCCCCTGGCTGTCCACGAGAACTCATCATGGATTAATTTTAAGACTTTCCTAAATGATGGTAATCAACAACCTCCAAGGTTCTATAATAAGGCGACTCTCGCACAGCTCAAATATATCATTCCAAGTTATGACTGGAGTGTAGTAACCTCAATTCACATCATTTATCACCAAACCCCTTATGTCAGTGCGGCGAGCAAGAGACACCTGATCACTTTCTCCTGCACTGTCCAATTTTCGCAGACGCTCATAATTATATAATTAACCTACTTCCTTTTGGAGCAGACACATCTACACTTCTTTCCGGCTCAGAATTCTGGAATAACAAAGACAACCGCCTGATCTTTGAAGTGGTACATGACTTTATATTATCAAGTAAGCAATTCCAATGATTAATTTCTAATACAGTAGTAACCCATTTAATATAACTTAATATTATTATATATTATCACCAAATTAACTCAACATAACGAAAATACCCCTCCACACCATTCAACTTTCCTTGCAGCTGAATACCACCTGGTCTGTATCCATGACTGTATTCATAATCTTTTACTAAACGAACTGAATGACATTACCTATACCTACTTATGCCTTTTTCGTGAGTATTTAATGCATCATGTATTCAAGCTGACTGAGATTAGTTTTGTTTTGGGTTTTTTTTTTTAAAATCGTTCTTATCTTGTTCACCTTATAGTCGAAATATTCTTACATGATGTTTCCCAGGGATCCCCACCTCTGCCTCCTGTGATGGCCAACACCGGTCAGTCATATTAAAAAAATGCTCTCATTCAAATCTTATTATCTTTCCAACTTTGGATTCGGAAATATGGCTTGTATCCCTCTGCTGGAGTGAGCTCATTGAGCTCTTTCCAGTGGGAGGTCAAGAACTGTGTTTTGGAGCTCAAATTAAGAATGTCTAGTTATTCAAGAAGTCTTCTGAGCAACTACCGTATTCTATCCGTGGTGGGCACTAGGTTAACCTGGTGGACGAGAGGCGGGAGCCTCCGGGCGACGATGTGTGAGCTCGACTACCGACTTATACCAGACGCTTGTGTAACGTATACAAATACTGTTTAAACTAAATACTAAAATCAATCATACCTGCCATTGTAATTGGAACTCTTTGTAATCTTGTTCTTGATGGAAATGGCCTTGTATAAGCTTATAGCTTCCAGCCGAATCCACATTAATGTATTTAATAAATTTTTCATATGGTTTTGTACTCTTGAAATAAATAATGTTTAAACTAAATCGCGGTCACCATTAACCCTGGCCAACACGATTACACATCGGACTACCATAAAGACATCTATCCACCTGAATCCGATTTTGTAACATTAACACTGAAATACAACAGGTCTCTGTATTTGTTTGTTTGATAAAGCTGAACAGGCTACAATCTTGGTTATACATTTTGTGGAAGCTAATTCCAGACAAATACGATTTAAAGGTCCACTTTACCTCACCAGCTCAACTCCACCATGGAGACATTACACCCTGAAACACACTGCAAGCTCTGAGTACAACTCAATAACACACAGATACTATTGTTTGGGGAATCTGATGCACACCATAAATGCCACATTTACCAACAATGCAACTCACAAAATGTCCTATCTGAAGGCTATCTTACAATATGAGCCTTCACATGTGGAGCCCTCACCCCTGCACACTGCAGGAAGCAGCATTGCTAATTCTGAGCCCTGAATCTTCAACCTACTAGGGGCTAACTTGAGGTCTACCTCTGGTGAACATACATTGAAATCCTACCACAGTTACCTCCTATGGAAATAGTACCCACAGGCATCCAGACCTAAGCTATAAACCATATGGTGACACCTAAGGGCAATACAAAACCCTCCCATTCCACCTCTAAAGAGGGATAGAGGGCACTATGTTCGGCACGGCAGCAGACACCTCTCTATGTGGACCACCCACACACAGACTGATAACATCCACCAACATATCGGCTTTATTGATCAAACCACCTTCAGTGACCCCATAGGAGCCATGCTCATATGATTGAGGCCTCCAGGGCCCTTCCTGTCTCAAACCACCGACAGAAGTCTGCACCTGCAGTTTGCAGTCACGCCTAGTTCCTGTTATGTCCTTTATTAATCACACTACACCAATGCGAACAGTGTATCTCCCTCCCGTACCAACACTGTGAACCCTGAGACATACCAAACATCTGACCAAATGCCTCACAGTCTTGTAACCACCCTTATGGTCGATCCAAAGACACCATAAGCAGTGCGAAGTGAATAATTTTGCATCTCAAAGCACCCCCTCCCCCCCCCCCCCCCCCCGTACTGACACTAGAACACCAAACATCTGACCAAATACATAACAGTCACAGATCTAGAGACACTGTTATGGTCACACCAAGGACACCGTAAGCAGTGCGGAGTGAATTAGTTTGTATCTCCATGCATACCCAGGGGAACCACTCTCCCGGTTGAGTGATAAGACCACCAGTCTCACTCGACAAAGCCCCTTCAATGCCATCATCTAAGCAACCACTCTCAAAATACACCACTATAACACCTTACTTTAATTACCACATGGTCACAAAACATCTCCTCACCAATTTAACACCATGCTATTCTTTGAGATGCTTGTACAAACACCCCACCTCCACCTTAGTTTGTACGACCTGTACCTGGTGCTTTACAATTGTCTTATGAAAAAAAAAACAATCAAATAATGAAGACACACCTCCACTGTCTTAGCCAATACCTGTGATATTGATTCATTCCCATGACCAATCACATCCTTTTAAAACATCACTTGCACACCTGCATGAAGTGTCGTACCATTCCGATAACCATTTCCTACAAGATAGTGATACATTCCAGTTTGTTTATTGGCAGCCAGTTTGATATAATCTTTGCATACCAATATTGAGTTTGTGATCTACAAATGTATGGCTCATACACACTGTTTATACAACCTTGTTTCTACAACACACTTGGAAACACCCATAACCTTCATCTGCACAGGTAATTATTCGGAGTGAGTGTTTTGCTTTAGCTCTTTTCGCTTTCGTTTTTTTAAAAGCTTTTTACCAGCCATCTGACAAAATTTGGTCGAGCTACCTCCGAACCCGGCATGTGTGAACACACCCCATCCCCCCACCTGTGTCTTTACCTCACACAGTCACTTGAAACTTTTAACATGTTATATTCTACCCACCATTTACCATGGTAGAAATATACACTGGTAGACCTACATCAGTTTGCCACAGTTGACCAACGACGGCAAAGTATACCCTCCCGAAAGCATTATCGCGCTAACTCCATAAGCTCTTGGCGCTCAGACTAGTACCCCCACGATAACTACCAATAGAGTATTAGTACTCTCACCACAACTAGCTACCAAAGCTGCAGCTGTTTTCTGTGTTTCAACAGTTTTCAGTCATCACCATATAAAGTCTTGACACATTCTGACTCTCACGACTGCCTTAACTACATCATCGTCATCACCATTAATCCTGACCAACAGGATTACACACCAGACTACAATAAAGACTTCCACTCACCTGAATCTGATTTTGTAACAGTACCACTGAAATACAACAGACATCCTTATTGGTTTGTTTGATAAAGTTGAACACGCTGAAACCTTGCTTATACACTTTGCAGAAGCTAATATCGGACAAATACAATTAAAGGTCTTCACGACACCTACTTAACCTTACCACCTCATTTCCACTATGGAGACATTACACCCTGAAACACACCACAAGCACCGACTACAACTCAATAACACTCGGAGACTCATGCTTCGGGAATCTGATGCACACCAAAAACACCACATTTACCAAAAATTGCAACTCACAAAATGTCCTATTCGACAATACAGGCCCTCACCGTGTGGAGCCCTCACCCCTGCACACTGCAGGAAGCACCATTGCTAATTCTGGGCCCTGAATCTGCGGTCTACTAGGGGGACATTGAGGTCTATCTATGGTGACCATACAATACAAGAGCAATGCTAACGCGTGTGCTGATGCCCCCAAAGGTAGCAAAGTCGGACTTGCATGTAAATAAATAACTTCTGAATGTTTGAAGAGAATTGGTTCATCCAAACAACTTTGAATGAATCGAATTAAAAAACACTATGATTCTTGCATCATTCATATTTATTTGAATATATTGGTATGTAGTAGGTTAAAATGACATGCAACCTCCCCACCAAGCACTGGGCAGCACAGAAATAGTGGACTAAAAAAAATTGGGCAGCACTTCCCCCATAGGCACTGGCCAGTTAGAATAAAGCTGAAATTGGCATCCATATTTATATGGTTATATTGATATGCAGTTTAAAATGACATGCAACCTCCCCAGCAAGCACTGGGCAGTACAGAAATAGTGGACTAAAAAAAAATCGGGCAGCACTTCCCCTATAGGCACTGGACATTAAGAATAAAGCTGAAATTGGGAAATTTGTGATTTTTTAATTCAAAAAGAGGCATAACTCTTGCAAGAATGGTCGGAGTGACCTCCAAATCGAACTTGACCTGTATTTTGACATTAGTAATAAGCAAATAAAATTTGAAATCGATTGGTGCGGTGATACAATTTTAAATGGTCTGGAACCAAAATCACTATAATTCTTGTGTCATCCATATTTATATGGATATATTGATATGTAGAGGTTAAAATGTCATGTAACCTCCCCTACACGCACTGGGCCGCACGAAAATAATGAACTAAAAAAAAAATTGGTACAATTTATCTTAGTCAGAAACAGAGGCCAAAAACAAACAGGGGCCATAACTCTACCAAACATGAATGGACGAAATGCTAGGTACAAGGGCATCCGTTCCCACAAACTGCCCTACCACCATACCAAAGAACATTAAAATCTGACAACTGATGCTCGAGTTATAATACAAAATGTTCGTATGGATGGACGGACGGAGACCTCGATTATATAACCCCTCGAAAAATTTTCGGGGGCATAAAAAACCTACAACAGTTACCTCCTATGGAAATAGTACCCACAGGCATCCATCCCTAAGCTACAAACTGTATGATGATAACCAAGAACCAAACAAAACCCTCCCACCCCACCTCTTAAGAGGGATAGAGGGCAGAATATTTGGCAAGGAAGCAGACACCTCTCTACATGGACCACCCACACACGGCCTGATAACGTCCTCAACATTTCGGCTCCATTTATCATACTACTTTCAGTGCACCTACACTCATATGATTAAGGCCACCAGGGCCCTGCCAATCTCATCCCACCGACAGATGTCCACATCTGAAGCTTGCGGGGAAGCCTAGTTGCTGATATGTCCTTTATTAATCTCTCATAGACTTAATTTTCAAGAGTATGACTATCAAGGTGTTCAATTTAAACAGAAAGACAGTTCTTCATACCAGAGGTTACCTATCACACTATAAGACATGCCTTATTTGCCACTGAGTTAAATTTTTTCTCTCGCACTCCTACATTATCAGTTTGGGATGTATCTAACAATTTCTACACCACAACCCAGGACTACCCTGGGCATAGAGCACAGATAGGCCTGTGGTGTGGCTCAGAAATTACAGTGGGGCCCATTTAATTGGATACCTCTTTACAGAACAACCCAGTTAATTGAATATAATTTCCAAACACAAAACCATTTAATAATACAATACCTTTAGTACAAATTTGACTTGTTAACTGAATATAGGTTACTCCTATTAACTGAATAAAAAGTCTTAAAATATGTCAAGAAATTACCCTGACCATAACCAAATTTCCCTTGTTCATAGGTCCATTTTGTCTCAGTACATCCATTTTGGGCATTTAATCAATTAAATCTTGTTTGACATTGCTCTGTCAAATAAGATATAATAGAATAAATGCACAGTTTATCTCTGCAATACAGAAAAGTTACCAAATCTCTGTTAACTGAATACTCCTGTTAATTAAATAATTATCCTTGGCAAAGTAGCTATTCAATTAACAGGGTTCCACTGTATTAGATAATCCTAGTACTGATATTTTCGGTGCTTGCAAACAGGCAAGTCTGAAGTGAGGCGTTGTGTTATACAGACTACTAGTTAAATAAAGAGAGCAATGTTGATGCCTTGAATTGGATGCAATTTGACGAATAATGATGAACAATTTTGATATAAACAAATCGGCTGCACCCAGTAACAGCTCAAGGGGACAACTCTAGCTTGGTTCAAATTGGCCAAGATAGGCGTAATATCAGCTGAGTTTAGAGACATATCTGCCGAGCCTGATAATGGGCAATTCTAGGAAAGAAAATCAGATCTAATGAATATTTACCTGTACAATGTATTGAAAGCCTTTTCACATCCCTTTATATCACATCCATAAGGCTTTTCTTTCGTATGAACTCTCACATGGATCTTGTAACTATATGATGTCAAAAATGCCTTCCCACATCCAGATGCATCACAAATAAAAGTATATTCTCCTGAAAAAAAAATGAAAGTGTCAATGACACTGTAGCTCAACTTGTGTAAGACATGTACATGTATAGTATGTGACACAGCAATGGCACAAATCTAGATAATGACCTGATAACAAAGGTACATGTAAAGTATTTAAGGTCTGTACATAAATACTGACGGTAGCCTGTAACAAATGTACAGGTAAAGTATTGTAAAGGTGGATGACAGTTAGATGCTAAACTAGAAAAGAAATCTCCATGGGGTTAATGTTACAATGGGGATCCTTGTATGGTGCACCATAAGCCAAATGTTAGCAACTGTTTTGGCCTGTATGATTCAAACCCTTCTAAGGTTGATTCATACTAATTAATAAATATTTGTCCAGTCCTTCTTAAAATATAGGTATTTGAATTTTTTATCTTTAGCTTATAGGGTTCCCATGGGTCAGGAGGTTTTATTTTTCTCATTGGAAATAAAAAATCGGGTTATGCTAATAATGTTTACCCTCCCCAAACAACACCAAATATTAACACAGGAACCCGGCTTCAACACATTTGAATATACACATCCCAGGGATGCTGAATTCAAGAAACGTTATTTTGTCTGGTGTTTTTGGAAAAGATTTTTAATTATCTCAATTTTTGAGTCCCAGAATGGGTCTGACTTAACCTAAAAATATTTGTTCTCATACCACAGTGATAACAAAGGCACCCAATAAATTTATAGCAAACATTATTGACATAAACAATCTTCGTTACAGGTTCTGTACAAAAAATGTAATACACACAATTCCCGTAAATATGACTGCCGACAGGCATTTTGAATTTTGGACCAAACCCCAAAACACTTGTTCTTGTCCCACGATGATAATACAGGAACCCAAGAATTTTTGTGAGGATCAGTTCATAAATACAGCCTCTAGCCAGAGCCATATTGAAATGCGTACCAGCTGTGTATAAGTAGCACTGAATAAATCAAAGTTTGTCTAATTGGCCGCCGGTGGCCATCTTGAAATTTCGGACCGCACCCCAAAACACTCGTTCTCGTCCCAAGGTGATAACAAAGGTACCCAAGACGTTTCGTGAAGATCGGTTCATAAATACAGCATCTAGCCCGAGTCATATTGACATGTGTACTAACTGTGTAAAGTAGCATTGAATAAATCAAAGTTCATCTAATTTGCGTAATTTATGCACGAAAAAAAAAGCTGTATTATATTTGATGTATTCTATGTTACTAAACATTCATACAAAAATATATTCAAATCAGAACCTTCATATAGAAGTTCTGTACAAAAGCACATAATTTCGGTATAAAATGGCCACCCGCAACCATCTTGAATTTTGTACCACACCCCAAAAAACTTGTTCTCGTCCCAAGGTGATAACAAAGGTACCAAAGAAGTTTCGTGAAGATCGGTTCATAAATACAGCCCCTAGCCCGAACCGTATTGACATGTGTACTTACTGTGTATAAGTAGCACTGACTAAATGGAAGTTCATCTAATTTGCATAATTTCTGCACGAGAAAAAAACCTGTATTATATGTGAGGTATTCCATGTTACTAAACATTAACACAACAAGAGGCCCCAGGGGACCTGAGGGTGCTCGCCTGACATGGTAGCCTGAATACAAAACCCAGGGAATTGATTTGCATCCTCCCCTCCTTAGAAAAGCTTACACCAAATATCCAAAGATTCAGACCAGTGGATCTAAAAAAAAATATATATTTTTAAAGAATATTCCTCATATTGAACTAAGTTATAATTCAGGCTCCCATAGGAAGCCCAAATATGAACCCAGGGACTTGATTTCAACAAACTTGAATCTCACTCCAGTGGGATGCCGTTTTCCAAATATCAAAAGATTCTGACTGGTGGATGTAAAGAAGATTTTTGAAGAATATTCCTCATATTGAACTAAGTTATAATTCGGGCCACAGGAAGCCCAAATATTAACCCAGGGACTTGGCTTGAACAAACTTGAATCTCACCCCCCTAAGGATGCTGCATGCCAAATATCAAAACATTCCGACTGCTGAATCTGAAGAAGATGATTTTTAAAGAAAAATTCCTCATATTGAACTAAGTTATAATTCGAGCTCCCACAGGGAGCCCAAATATGAACCCAGGAACTTGGCTCCAACGAACTCGAATCTCACACCCCTAAGGATGCTGCATACCAAATATCAAAATATTCCAACTGCTGGATCTGAAGGAGATTTTTTTTAAAAATTCCTCATTTTGAACTAAGTTACAATTCAAGCTCCCACAGTGAGCCCAAATCTGTACCTAGTCACATGGCTTGAACAAACTTGAATCTCACCTCCCTAAGGATGCAGCATGCCAAATATCAAAACATTCAGACAGCTGAATCTGAAGAAGATTTTTAAAGTAAAATTCCTCATATTGAAACAAGTTATAATTCGGGCTCCCACAGGGAGCCCAAATATGAACCCAGGGACTTGGCTTCAACAAACTTGAATCTCACACCCCTAAGGATGCTGCATAACAAATATCAAAATATTCCAACTGCTGGATCTGAAGAAGAGGTCTCTGAGTAAAGAGACCCATCGGAATAAGATCCGCACAACCCCATCAGTCGCATAAATTCCCTCGCTGTTCATGCGTCTGAGTGTAGACAAAAGCCAGCATAACAACTTACTAATTTCGCTCTGGGTAACAGCAGACAAACCAAATTGTTGTGAGTCTCGAAGCTCATTCCCAAGTGAATGAACGACTTGGACGGAGCTAGATCCGACTTCTTCTCGTTTACTATGAAGCCGAGACATCAGAGCAAAAGAAGTAGACTCTGAACATCGTTCTGAAGAGTAGTTTTGTTGCCGTATCTCTGAAGAATGTCGTCCAAGTAAGCCGACGTTACCGCAGACGAATGAGCTCAGAAGTAAGACATTACTGAGTTCATTATTCGAGTGAAAGCCCAGGGCGCTAGGTTCAGAAGGGCTCTAGGTTCAGACCGAAGCACATCGCTCGGAACTGATACACTATCCCTTGAACAGCAAACCGTAGGTACTTTCTGAATGCTGGATGTACCAGGACATGAAAGTATGCATCCTTTAGATCTATGCTTGTCGCATAGTCGTTCACTTGACTGCTCGCCCTTACTGACAGAATAGTTTCCATATAGAACTTTGGAGCTACGGTAAGTTTGTTTATCCAGCTCAAGTCTATTACTGGTTGGAACGAGTCACCTGGCTTCGATACAAGGAACAGGTGACTGTAGAAACCTTGAGAACTTTGATTCTCGACGACCTCTATTGCTTCCTTTGATAACAGAGCCTGTACCTCCGATACGAGAGACTCTCTTTTGCAAGGACTTGACGGAAGATTTGTCCATCGCGGACACCGTGTTAGAGGTGGTTTCGTTTGGAAAGATAGCCGTAGGCCGTCCGAGACCACACTTCTCACCCACTGGTCTTCCGTAATTGTTATCCAGTTTGTTGCGAATCTTGATAACCTTCCGCCAACTGGCAAGCAATAGAGATCCTGACCATCAACTGTAGGGCCTGCGAGGCTTATGGGAGGAGAAACCATGTCCCCCTCAAGAAGAGCCTCGACCCTTCAGCTTAGGGGTGTCTGACCGGTAGTCTCGATCAGACCTATGCCCCCTTCCCGGGTCGCTGTATTGACGATCCCTAGAGTAATTATAGGAGGGTTTCCTATACCCTAGCGAGGAGTCCCCTTTAGATGATTTCTGTCTGGGACATCCTCCTTTACTCTTTTCTGCTGCCATGGGTCGATTAGAGGCCGACTTTAGGAGCAGAGTATTAGACGCTTTCTTTGTAGCTTGGTCATAAACCAATGAAAGCTTGTCGTTAAATATGTGTCTGGATACCGGTGCGACACATAGAGAGTTTTTCACCTTGTCATCTCTTTAAGATGACGACGCAAGGGCACTGTCACGTCTGATTAACTCCAAATTAGCCACTGTTAAGGCGGAGTTATACGTGGTAAACATAACAGCCCGGGAAAGAACTCTTAAAGAGGTCTGAACGTCCTCAAATTCCTTCCCATTGAGAAGTTGCGTCATAGCTCTTGAAAGGTGATCTGCGTAAGACATAGCGTCCAAATTCGCTCTGTTTGAAGATATTGCCATCTCAATTGTGTCCGAGCGAATTGTGAATGACGCAGGCAAAGATAGCTCTAGATTCTCAGCCTGCTCATCCAAATGTAGAGGAACTCTCTGTACATCTTTCCCGACTGTTTTAAATGAACGTGGTCCAATAAACGGTAAATTTACAGAAGATGATGTCAAGAAACCACCTTTCTTCTTCCCACTAGAGAGTTTGAATATGGCGTTGTCTAAATGGCCGAAGGCCTGCGACACCTGTCCAGCCTGAACCGGAAAAGACAGGACCTCCTCCTTTGTCCGGATAAAGTCAGCATCCAATGACGCCAAAAGTTTCTTCCCAGTAGTCGCAGCATTCTGATTTGCCGGAACATATTCAGGGTAGTACTGATGGATTAAATCCATCACAATCATGTGCTGTTCCGAAAGGGAAGGGTAATCTTCCTCCGTATCCCTTTCACCATCCGACTGAACCAGTTGAGACTCTCGGTCTATCGCATCTGAACGTGCAGATGACTGGACCGACCCAGCACCATCCAACAGCTCAGGTTCTGAGACTGCCGTACGCTGCACCTGCACTTGCTGGGATGCTGCGATGAGCTGTGCAATCTGCGACAGCAAGTCCATTACAGAGCCCTGAGGAGCAGCGGTCTTCTGTTTCTTGGCTGCCGGCTGCTCCTGGGATGGTGTGTCCGAGACGGCTCTTTTCTCCGGATGTCCTGATAAATGAGGCTGCGTCTCCTTAGCTACCGGATGGCCCAACTTCACAGATGATGAGTGGTCCCTTCTCGGCAATGCAGGCTGGATATCCGAAGTCGTGTAGCTAAGGTGCGATCGTGTGTGCTTTGAAGATGACGTTGTAGAAGCCGTAACTGAAGCCGAGGCCGGCTGCGAACTATATGGAGTGTGCCGGATGGGAGGTGCGGACATATGCTCCGACTGATGCAAGTTTCTAATCACAACATCTGGCCCCAGATGCTGTCGGGAAAGAGACCTCACCAAGCTTCCCACTGTACTTGCCGGCTTCTTCCTCTGTTCCTCCGTCATCGCTGAGTGAGCCTGTTTATATTTTAAGATGCTCGCTCTACCCAATCCACTCCTCTTGACTGCAACGGACACACCCGGCATCACGGTACCCACAGAAGTAACCGCTTCACCGGTCATGCTAGCTGGCGACAAGAGACTAAAACCACCGCCCTGTCTAATATTCATGAGCAGGAGAGGAGAAGCGTGGGAACAGGGAGGCAGTTGGGAGTTCAGGGGTAACCAAGGCCTTCTCGTTCGAGAACCGCGACAAATCAGCGGCTGGCCAAAGTGTTATTATTATATATTATATTCATGAGCACCTTTGCCGCTAGCTCTGTTTGCTCATCTGAATGCGACGATGGTAGCACACTATCTCTAGGCATCATGTAAACATCACCATGTTCTTGTTCCTCTGAAAAAGAAACTGAGAAACTTGATTGACTTTGTGGTGAGAGGACCGACATTGGCCTCTTGCCGCTAACAACATACCGTGAAACCCCTCTCCAAAGTTTGTCTTCCCATCCGACATATGCTGAACAAGAAGTAGTGGGAGTACTGAACAAGAATTAGTGGGAGTACATCGACTACAAGCAAGGCAACAAGCATGTAAATCCGAGGAAGACTTCGTCACCTTGCATTTTTTAGCAATAAGCTTTCATAATGAATCAAAACAAAGTCGAGAGTACTCCCACCAACTCCACAATAAATATATGAAAAAGATACATAATAAATAACATTCAAAATATAAATCTAAAAATTAATTTCAAAAAAAAAAAATTTTCGAAAAATTCTGACAGGAGTCCAAGTTCCCCAATGGGAACAAGATGAGCCCAAATGTATCCCGATAGAACCTAAGTGTGGACACAATTCCCCAAAATTAATTGCAACACTACCAGAATATTTTAATGCATCTTACAACAATCCTACCATGAACTAAATAGGAAATTACATATATTTATACAACATTGTCAATGGAAACATCGTCAGAAGATAAACCGGAAACAAGATTCCAGGCACTCAATAAAAAGGCCCGATGTCAGTAACAGATTTAGAACTATCCGATGTAAAGCAAGATCTTCAGCAGAAGAAAAAATGATACATTAGATGTATGATGCATGACCCAAAATGCCTAAACACCCCTAGGGTAACGATGTAACCATGGGGAAATACAGAATAAACATTCTGAATTACACGTCAAACTCCCAAGAAATTTATAAAAAAATTTCAATAAAATAAGCCAAAAAGCTTGGGAGTTTAACTGGGGGGCTTCAAGGAAGGGGGTTAGTCTCATTTTGCCGATCAACTTAAAGTAATTAACAGCAAGAACGCACAAGTTTGTCTGTGTTCGTCTGTTTTGATGGTTGATCACGGGTGTTGTGATTTCGCATTGACACTCATCACACCAAATACTTTTACATAGGCCAATTTTATATTACTAACTCCTTTTACAATGACCAAGGTTTTTTTAACTAACTATTTTTACAAAGAACAAGGTTTATTTTACTAACTCCTTTTATAAGGACAGATGTTATTTTAAAATGAGTACTTTTTTGTACTCGGTGAATTTTCAGTTTTTAAAAGGACCGATGTTTATTTTAAAGTGAGTTCTTTTTTTTGTACTCGCTGAATTTTCAGTGTATAAATACGCAGCATTATTTAGCATCCTCACTTCAACATGGCTAATGCTGAAGTGAATGTTAATTTTATTCCCAACAATCGTGATGGACGACATCTGATATTTGAAGGGTTCAAATACAGAATAAAGTCTAGAAACAATGAACGGACACATTGGCGATGCTGCCAGGCAGGCTGTGCACAACCTTCAACATCTATCATATGCAGAAATTTATTTCTGTAACGGAACATTCAATAAGTGCCCTAACATGTTTTTTCAGATGTATAACATTCATGTGTTTGTCGAAAATAAGATGTGTCCTTTAGTGTTTGGGCATTTGCCCAATAAAACCCAGCAAACATACGAAAGATTTTTTCGACTTGTGGTAGAGAGAGCTGGACAATTTGGAATTAACCTTGCACCCAGAAAAGTTTTTACGGATTATGAAACTGCAGCTCAAAACGCGATTCAGATAACTTTTCCCACTGTGACTCTGAAAGGATGTTTTTTTCATTTTGGACAAGCTGTTTGAAAGTACGTGCAGAAAAGTGGTTTAAAAACATTGTACCAGGATAACGCAGAAGTTCAACGTGTGGTGCAGAGGGCTATTGCTCTTCCGTTAGTGCCTGTTCATCTTGTTAATGATGCTTGGTTTTTAACCCCCGAGGAGGCTCCAGTCAATTCCAGTGTTGAACAATTTACTGATTATGTGACCACTTATTGGGTGGAAGGTGACCACGGGCGGTTAATGTGGAACTATTTTGACACAATTGGTCCACGTACGACAAACCACATCAAGGGGTGGCACAGGAAGTTGAGTCTATTTGTCGCCGGTTCACACCCCAAATTATTCAACATGATAGACTTCCTTAAGAAAGAACAGTCATTCCAGGAATCAACGATACTGCAGCTGAGTGCAGGAGGAAAATTGGCACCCAGAAAAAGAAAATACAGAAAAATTGACAATTCACTTGGACATTTTAAAAGAGTATTTCAAGCTGGTGAAATCGGATTACTCCAGTACTTAGACTCTGTTTCGCACAGTACTGCATTTTAATCTGTTTGTGTACTGCAAATAAATTCAATATATGTGTTCGTAAATTTTAGTACATGTGTATCAAGAGGTACTTGGCACAAGCTGAAATCTTGAAAAACTAGAGTGATGTCACGCATGCAGCCCAACTGTCCCAGGAATGGCAATGCTTAGACGCAAAATAGTTGGAACTAGAGCTGTCGCGATTATTCGATTAGTCGACTAACCGTCGACTATTGAAGTAGTCAACGTTTTTTATTTTTAGTCGATCGTCGTTCATTTTCAAGGTGGTACACATCTACTACACGTCGGGGCTAAATTGCATTGTTTTGTGAGGTGAATGATCAATGAAGGTGAATAACTTTAAATATCTAACCATAGTTAACATTCATATCCGGAAGACTGTACGACTGTCACTGACTGTGTAAGAAAGAACACTCACAGTTACTCGAGAAGAATAGATTCTTCTGAATTTTCCAGTCTTGTACACACGAATGCACCCATTGGAAAACCCAAAGCGCGGAAGTGACAAAATTATGACGAAAGTCAGAACGTCAGATCACTTCTCAAAGTTCGGAACTTCAGACTAAGATCCAATTTTAACAACTGACGAGGGAATGCATAGATCTCAATGTTCAACATTTCGAGAAACTTATTGCAGAAAGAAAAAATATGCAGGAATGTTCTTTGGTAAATTCATTTTAATTCATCAGCTTCAATCTAGTTCAAACTTGGACCCGCAGTCAGTAATATTATTTTGGGGTTGGTACGTCCTACAGGACGTACCAACCCCAAAAATTATATTACGGACTGTGGGTCCAAGATTGGACTACATGTAGCTTCAGTCGGGACCGATTTGTTGTTCCCACAACCCCACTTCGTCTGAACACACTGGTGCCATTGTCATTTTCAGAGTTTTACGAACAGAAGAATGATTTGCTAAAAAATCATGGGAAGCGACTATTAATCGACTAACCGTCGATTACTGGTCACGATTAGTCGATTACAAAAAATGATAGTCACGACAGCCCTAGTTGGAACCATTTTTTGTTAACAGTTTACCTAACGAATCTGCCATATCTGCACTCGTGAGATACAAAATTTGCTATTCAAATTTTATTTTTCCATTTCTCTACTTCAAAACATACCTCATGACCTACTAATGGAACAAACTTGATGAGCTTGTTGCAATAAGGACTAATAAGCCATGATTAGAAGTAAAAAAATGAAAAAATCTGATGTTTCAGAAAAATAATTTGTACTGTTGGCTTCAACTTGTGTTAGGTAAAGGATTAAAGATGCAGTACATAAAGCAATGTTGGGCTATATGAGTCAATTTTCTTTTTTGTATGTAATAACTCCCAATCCTTCAAAATGCATTTTGGGAATAATTGCCTAAGTGACACGTTTGTGTTTGTGTGTGTGTGTGTGTGTGTGTGTGTGTGTGTGTGTGTGTGTGTGTGTGTGGGGGGGGGGGGGGGGGGGGGGGAGTTGTGGAACCAATATTCAAACCTGGCCTGTATTACTAGCTGGAAAATACACATATCAACTTTGGTTGACATCAAATAATCCAAACCGGAGTTATCAGTCAGAAACCAATTGTTTACAGACAGATGGATGGACCGACAGATGGAGGGACGAAAGTCATGACTATAGCCCTGACTATAAACAGTCAGGCTAAAAATGCATTTTGTACCAAAGAAAAAATATTGCATGAATCGCCCTGGGTGAGGAGGAGGTGGGGTGGAGGTGAGGGGAGAGTGGGGGTGTGTCAGGGGAGTCCATTTTTTTCCATGTGGTCAGTCCAAATGCTTCAGAATGCATTTTGAGCAGAGAAAAAAAAATACCTAACTGGCACCATGGGGGTGGGGGGTGGGAGTGGTGGGCGGGTGGGGGGTCTGGGTTTTTAATCACAAACTTTAAAAAAACATTTTTGAAGAAAGAAAAAAGTGCCTAATTGGGGGGGGGTTACGTGAGTTTAAAAAAATGTTCCACATGTAGTGACTGTAAATAGTTCAAAATGCATATTCGAGGTTCGAGGAAAGAAAAAAAAATGCTTAATTGGGGCGTGGGGGAGGGGGATGGGTGGGGGTGATAATTTGTGTCTGGATTTTTAACCACAAACTTTAACCAAAACTGTAAAAAGCATTTTTGACAAAAGGAAAAAAAAATGGTAGTGACAGTAAATAGTTCAAAATGCATATTGGAGGGAGGGGGGGGGGGGGGGGGGGGCAAGGGGCAGTGGTCGTCTGGATTTTTAACCCAAACTGTAAACCAGCATTTTTTGACGAAAGAAAAAAAAGTCCCTAATTGGCCCCCGGGGGGTTGGGGGTGGAGGGATGGGGGGGGGGGGGGGGGGGGGTACATAAGTTTTAAAAAAGGTTCCACATGTAGTGACTGTAAATAGTTCAAAATGCATATTGGATAAAAAAAAAGAGCCTAATTGGGGGTGTGGGGGTGGGGGGTGTGGGGAGGGGGTGTTTGTCTGGGTTTTTAACCACAAACTTGAAATCATCCTACCAAGCTACAATGAAATCCCTTTATAATTTTGGCCTCTGGAATATTCTAAAGGTTTTCGGGCTTCGGGCCTCTGTTGCCATCACAGTTGCCCAAAAGGGGACGTTTTCATCTAGACATTTTTTGAAGTCAACCTATCAAGTTACAATGAAATCCCTCCATAAATATGACCTGTAGACTGTGCTAAAGGTTTTCGGGATTCGGGTCCCTATTGCCGTCACAGTTGCCCAAAAGGGGATGTTCTCATCTAGACATTATATGAAGTCAACCTATCAAGTTACAATGAAATCCCTTCATAAATATGACATGTAGACTGTGCTAAAGGTTTTCGGGCTTCAGGCTCGGGCAGCCATCATGGTTGAATGATCACAACCAATAGGGGACATTCTCATCTGGGCATCATGTGGATTGATTCTACAAAGTTACAAGGAAATCCCTTCATAAATATGACCTGTAGACTGTGCTGAAGGTTTTCGGGCTTCAGGCACCTGTAACCGTCACAGTTACCCAATCAAGTCCAAAAGGGGACTTTCTCATGTAGACATTATCATTATATGAAGTCAACCTATCACGTTACAATGAAATCCCTCCATAAATATAACCTGTGGACTGTGCTAAAGGTTTTCGGATTTTGAGCCTGGGCAGTCGTGACGGTTGATAGATCACGCCCAAATGAGGAAATTCTCATGTAGACATCATACGGAGTCATTGTATCAAGTTACAATGAAATCCGTCCATATTAAACATGACCTGCAGACTGCCCTAAAAGTTTTGGGCTTCAGGCTTGGGCAGCCATCACGGTTGACAGATCATGCCCAAACGGGGACGTTCTCATCTAGGCATTATACAGAGGCATTCTATGAAGTTGCAATGAAATCCCTTCATAAATACGACCTGTAGACTGTGCTAATGGTTTTCGGGTTTTGGGCTCGGGCAGCCATACCGGTTGACTGATCACGACCAAAAGGGGACGTTCTCAAGTAGACATGACCTAAAACCTGCATATGAAATTTTGTGACGATCAGACAAGAACTACCAGGTATAGCCTGTACCTGAAGGTTGAATAAAAAACTTTAACCACAAACTTTAACCAAAACTCCAAATGTCAACTAAACAGGAAAAAAAGAAGAAAAAAAAAAAAAAAACCCACTTTTACCTTCAGTAAAAAACTTTAACCACAAACTTTAACCAAAACTCTAAAAGTTAACAGACGGACAGACGGACAGACAGACAGACAGACAGAGGGACAGACGGACGGACAAAAGTCATTACTATAGCCCTCACTGTAAACAGTCGGGCTAAAAAAATGACATTTGATAACTATTTTCTGACCGATCCTCGTATTTAAAATTGTTATCAAATGTCACTTTTACGAGATTCCATCCTTTGTCAAGTACCTGTTGGTTAATTATAACTAATGATAACTATTTTAAGATCGACCCTCTTCGCCCCCTCCAAAAATATATTCATTTATATTTTTTGAGGGGGAGAAAAGGGTCGATCATAAAATAGTTATTAAAAGTCATCTTTTGAGATTTTAGCACCTGTGGGTTAATTTGGTTAGCCTCATCTCCCCGGTTGGCTGTCAGTAATAAAGTCAACCTGCGTTAAATGAACAAACTTATTGGAAACCGACTATAATCCTTATCCCTTTGATCTACCTAATCTTCACACATATTACCAAAACAATAGCGACCGGCAAAGAGAGACGACCCCAAGGAAGGATAGGGAAGGAACACTTAACAAACAGTGGAAAAATCATTAGCAAGAATGATGACGTCAAGCCCATGTCCCGAAATTGGGAAACATGAAATAAATTTTCTAAAAATTATAAAGTTACAGCCCTGAACGTTTCCAACCATCATTGCTTCCTTCCATCATCCAAATGTGTCCTTGGATCCACCAATTCTACCAATGATTTGTGTCTGGCATCATTAAAACTGAGATTTAAAAGCACAGATGTCAGTTTGTTGTTACTGACAGAAGGGCCAAACAAAGAATGATGATTGGCGCCAATTTCGGTGTCTTCCCGGATACTGCACATGTGCAGTTCGTAAAAGTATGGAGGACCAGATAGGACATGATTTTTTTGGTTTTGCATGCAAATTTGGAAGATTGGGGGGCAAAATTTGTGTTTGGCCTGTTGGCCCTGGATTAAATTTAGAGTTAGCACCAGCTAGTCTGGGCCATTGGTTGCTGTATAAAAATACACCTAATTTGAAATTTAAGTGGAAAAGTGATCCACACCAAATATGCATGTTTAAAATATTTCTTGTCTCAAAGTAGCATTTTCCTCAACCACTTCATGGATGGTTTTCAAACATTCATAATTTTTCCCATGACTTGAAAAATCTAGAAATTTTTCTGACTTTGACAGTTTGATGACTACTTATAAATGAAAATTAATGCTCAATTTTTGATCAGAAAAAAGTCAAAAAATTCTCAACAACTGACAATTCACTTTATGGAAATAGTTTTTTCTATAACAGGGTCTCGAATACTGAAAAAATCCCATAAGTGTCTGCAGTTTGTCTTTACAAAGCATGTGTCTTAGATAATGACAACATTTCTCTGTTTCTTGATTTGTTCATACAATGAAGGGATTGGGTACAGTTTTTAATGGCATCTGTTTTAACAAACATTCAGCATCTATGAATTGATTTATTATGAATGATCATGACATCATGATATTGCTTTCTTGTGCTTTCTTGGCAGTATCCCAATTCATTGTTCTACTTGTACTATAACTGTTTATGAAGTTCACAGTGGTGTTTCAGCTGTATGTTTCTTTGTTGTATTTTCTATGTTTAACGAATAGTAAGTCTGTATAATAACATCATCAAAGCAAAAAATGATCTTGTTTAATTTATTTTGTTGAGCTGGTGATTTATTTATCATTTAATTACTGTTATCAAAAACCGTGTCCTTGACATGTGCTATAACTTATGTTGGGAGGAAATATGTTCTTGTAAGATAAATCCTCTTTCACTTGTCAATATGCACCACCACATTTACTTTCATAAAAAGTCGTCTTTAATTAATTGAGTTTGGGTGACATGGGTGGGTGATTTTTGTCCACAGACAGTTTTAAAAACTTAGATGATTGGCACACTGGTATTATTTATGCACCAGAGAAAAATCCATATACTGTGTTATGTATATTGTGCTAGTTGTAATCCATACCAAAAAATAATAAAAGGCCGCTCGGCCACATGTCCCCCCGAAAAAACAAGTCGAAAAAGGGGCATAACTCTAGTAAAAATGATCGGTCTGAACTTAACCTGTATTATTACCACAAAAAGTCACATACCAAAATTCTTTCCCATCAAATAATCCTAACTGGAGTTATCATCCGGACACCGCAAATCTTGCAATTTCTAAGTAGAAAAAGGGGTATAACTCTAATAAAAATAATCTGGCTGAACCCATGTTCGAACTTGACCTGTGGTTTGGGCTAAGAAGGTCACATACCAAAATTAGTTCCAATCAAATGATCCAAACTAGAGTTATCATGGGGGCACCAAGTGGGACAGACGCACAGATGGACGGACAGATGCATGGATGGACAGCCAAGTTTCATAACTGACTTGACTGAGTAATGTTGATTCTTGTTTCTTGTCTTCAGTCAGACAGATGGATGGATGAACTAATGGATGGATGAATCACAAAAGATTGATCGCTATATTCCCCAATTTTTATCGATCGAGTGATAAGTTTTCTGATACAAGAAGGACGCCAACGCCCTATAGCTCACCAACATTCCTCTGTGATAGTAACTTTGGCAAACACAAGAACTGTATCAAACAGGCTCATAACATGCGACAAAGCTGACCTAAACACAACCTCTTAAAAGTAAAAGACAGAAACTGACATAAACACAAAGCTAAACATGAAATTCGGAGCTAAACAGAAAACTAAACGCAACTAAAAATGTCAAGAAAAATGTTTAAAATGCAGAGAATGAGGGGTTAATCATGGAACAACGATACTGAGGAACATGTATGATGAATAGAAGTGCCATGGGAAGAGAAGGGGCACAGCAGCTGACCTAAACACTAAGTTGAACATGAAATTCCGAGCTAAACAGAAAACTGAACGCAACTTAATATGTCAAGAAAAATGTTTAAAATGCAGAGAATGAGGGGTTAATCATGGAACAACGACACTGAGGAACATGTATGATGAATAGAAGTGCCATGGGAAGAGAAGGGGTACAGCAGCTGACCTAAACACAAAGCTAAACATGAAATTAGGAGCTAAACAGAAAACTAAACGCAACTAAAAATGTCAAGAAAAATGTTTAAAATGCAGAGAATGAGGGGTTAATCATGGAACAACGATACTGAGGAACATGTATGATGAATAGAAGTGCCATGGGAAGAGAAGGGACACAGCAGCTGACCCAAAATCTAAGTTGAACATGAAATTCCGAGCTAAACAGAAAACTGAACGCAACTTAATATGTCAAGAAAAATGTTTAAAATGCAGAGTATGAGGGGTTAATCATGGAACAAAGATACTGAGGAACATGTATGATGAATATAAGTGCCATGGAAAAAGGAGGAGCACAGCAGCTGACCTAAACACTAAGTTAAACATGAAATTCCGAGCTAAACAGAAAAGTAAACGCAACTAAAAATGTAAAGAAAAATGTTTAAAATGCAGAGAATGAGGGGTTAATCATGGAACTACGATACTGAGGAACATGTATGATGAATAAAAGTGCCATGGGAAGAGAAGGAGCACAGCAGCTGACCTAAACACTTAGTTAAACATGAAATTCTGAGATAAACAGAAAACTAAACGCAACTAAAAATGTAAAGAAAAACGTTTAAAATGCAGAGTTTTAGGGGTTAATCAAGGAACAATGATACTGAGGAACATGTATGATGAATATAAGTGCCATGGGAAGAGAAGGAGCCCAGCAGCTGACCTAAACACTAAGTTAAACATGAAATTCCGAGCTAAACAGAAAACTAAACGCAACTAAAAATGTCAAGAAAAATGTTTAAAATGCAGGGTATGAGGGGTTAATCATTGAACAATGATACTGAGGAACATGTATGATGAATATAAGTGCCATGGGAAGAGAAGGAGCACAGCAGCTGACCTAAACACTTAGTTAATATGAAATTCTGAGCTAAACAGAAAACTCAACTCAACTAAAAATATCAAGAAAAATGTTTAAAATAAAGAGTATGAGGGGTTAATCATGGAACAATGATACTGAGGAACATGTATGATGATATAAGTCCATGGGAAGAAAAGGAGCACAGCAGCTGACCTAAACACTAAGTTAAGCATGAAATTCCGGGCTAAACAGAAAACTAAACGCAACTGAAAATGTCAAGAAAAATGTTTAAAATGCAGTGTATGAGGGGTTAATCATGGAACAATGATACTGAGGAACACGTATGAAGAATATAAGTGCCATGGAAAGAGAAGGAGCACAGCAGCTGACCTAAAAACTAAGTTAAACATGAAATTCCAAGCTGAACAGAAAACTAAACGCAACTAAAAATGTCAAGAAAAATGTTTAAAATGCAGAGTATGAGGGGTTAATCATGGAACAATGATACTGAGGAACACGTATGATGAATATAAGTGCCATGGGAAGAGAAGGAGCACAGCAGCTGACCTAAACACTAAGTTAAACATGAAATTCCGAGCTAAACAGAAAACTAAACGCAACTAAAAATGTCAAAAAAAATGTTTAAAATGCAGAGTATGAGGGGTTAATCATGGAACAATGATACTGAGGAACACGTATGATGAATATAAGTGCCATGGGAAGAGAAGGAGCACAGCAGCTGACCTAAACACTTAGTTAAACATGAAATTCTCAGCTAAACAGAAAACTAAACGCAACTAAAAATGTCAAGAAAAATGTTTAAAATGCAGCGTATGAGGGGTTAATCATGGAACAATGATACTGAGGAACATGTATGACGAATATAAGTGCCATGGGAAGAGAAGGAGCACAGCAGCTGACCTAAACACTTAGTTAAACATGAAATTCTGAGCTAAACAGAAAACTAAACGCAACTAAAAATGTCAAGAAAAATGTTTAAAATGCAGTGTATGAGGGGTTAAATCATGGCAGAACGATAATAATCATCATATAGCAGCATTATAAAGGCCATGATATGGAAATAGGGCGAGTAAGTGACCTAAACAGAAGCTTTAACATTATCGGACGCATACGCTGATGCCGACACCTACGCCGACCGATCAAGCCATGCCATAAGCTCACACAAGTTGGTGAGCTAAAAACCAGTAAATTACAAGTGTAAAGGCTTCTGTACATATAAGTTTTTGAGGTAATTATTCGCCCCTGAAGCATAGTGTATAAAGTTTCTTTTCCAAATAATTCTAACCTTTTTGTCCAGCTCAGGTAAAAAAGTGATAAAAAGGCAAAAGCAATGAGAAATCAAACATTTTTGTTTCAAAATATACCTTTGTGTGAATTCACTATGCCTGCATTTCGAAACTTGTGATGTAAAAGATATGGTCTATGAATGTTCCTTTAGATATGATATCTGCAAATAACTAATTTGAGGATTATGCAGTAAGTTTAGCATTCCTTTTTAACTGAGCAAAGTGAATTAGCTTCTTTTTTTATAAAAACCAGTAAACTCTGAGTAAACCAGTGTTTTTTTTTTCTAATATTCTATCATGAGCCCAACTTGTGAAAGTTGTAATGATTGAAACAGCTGTACAGGCACAGAACTGTGGTGTAGAGTAATGAGGGTGACCTCATGACATATATTGTTAGATTCCATCTTCCTGTTTTCAGCAGATCTAACCAGAAATTAGGGTCACCTGTAGGAAAAAAGTGTTAAAGCAGTCTGTAGGGAAAACCTTAATTTGATTTCCTGCTTTTGAGACAGTAGTGGGAGGGAGCAGATCATATGTATCCCCTCCCCCCCCCCCCCCCCCCACACACACACACTTTTAAGAAATAAAAAATTACCGCAGAAGTTTTTAACTGGTTGACTGTTAGAAGGCTCTATTGAACAGTGCTGAAAGCCACTTTAATGGTTTTACACTGTTTGTATAGGCTTTGCTTTCTTAGCAGTAGAAAATAAAGGTTTGTATAAAATTGTTTTGTTACAATTTATTGCAATGTGCCAAACAATTGTAACAAAACAATTGTTCATAAAACAAAATTTTGCTAATGTACGACTTCCCTTGCCAGTTGCATGGGATCTTTGAAAAAAAATACTCATGTTTCAAATCACCATTGAAAAATAATTTAGTAGTCAAGCAGCATTCGTCTATTAGTATTATTCACTCCTTTGCCTAACAAGAATACCTGACGGTTCTTGCTATAAAAAAAACTGATTTTTCAAATTTTGTTGTTCAAAAACATAGCTTATGACCCCTAATTGGAACAAGCTCAAAAATAATTAGTGCCCACTCCACCCCCCCCCCCTCCCGCCCCCACCATTTATGCAGGTGGATCGCTCACATTTGCCATGCAACCAAACTGTCAAACTTCAAACAATCCACCTCCTCAAATTTTCTGATACTGCAGCCTTGAAAACATTGACTTTGTAAGATCAGTGTTTGATTAAAGGTAATCATACAAAAAATTTTCTGTTTTACACTGACTGCAAACAATTATCGCTTCTATCACAATAGACCAAGTCAAGTCATTTTATGCACCACTTAAACTAAATGTAATTGGAAGGTGACTGGAAGAAAAATTGTGCATCACCACAAAACACTCTTCTATTTAAAAGGTTAACTCTTACAACACGTTTCAGATATCAACTGTATAAAGGGTGTGGGGATTAACTCCAAATAACATGATTTTCTAACATCAGTATCAATCTCCAGCACTTTCAAATTTAATTTTTCTTTTTTTAAACATGGTTTATGACCCTTCCTCAAAAAAATAAGTTTAACATCTTGGATGTTTTCACAAATGTAGAGAAATGGATTTGTCAAATCAGTTTGGTAATGGTATTTAGGTAATTGGTTAATCAATAAGGTTTTTTGCAACCAACAAAGACTCAAGAGAAGTTGCTGAAATTGTTCCTGCAGCTTCTTAACATCTGAATTCCAGGACTTTCCAAGACACTTCATAACCTGTTTAACTCTTTCAACATGAGAGGCCGCTTTTCCGGTCCAGGAACATGATACAACATAATTTCATTAAGTAGGATGGCTACTAAGTGAACATGAGTGGTAGAACAATTTATGGTTTTTCAGCATTTTCATAGAATTAGCTAAAAAATATTGTCTTAACGATGCACAAAGGCATAATAGGGCGGAGCTTTTCAGTAAAGCTCAGCCAATAGGCATGGCCTATTCGATCACGTGGTGATCGGTGGTTTTTTGAATAGATGAGTGTTGGAAAGAAATATTCATTCTAGCTTGCATCGCAACATAGAACACAAAATTATGGACGCCAATATAACTAATCACATACAACAAGAAGTAGCCAGAGTAGTCAATCAGTCACAGAATTCATTGTTAACTGAAATGAAGGAGTTATTAGACAGCAAGTTGGGAAGTTTTGAATCCAAAATTAACAACTCACAGAAAGACATTGCAAATCAACAAATGACTCACCTGGATAATATCACTGGGACATATAAATTTCAGAAGAAGAGATGTGAGGAACAATACGTGTTTAACAACAAAGTTGTGTCAAAACTATCACAAGCCAGCGCTTCGATATCACGTGCAAACCTCCCAGAGCTGAATCGTGCACAGGAAAATGTTCAGGAAGGTATGGAGCTCTTAAAACAGAGACAAAAGCTTATAAAAATAGCCGATTCCTCGGAACACGGATGGAAAGTTGTGGAAGAGTATGTTTCCAATCCACTAGCGGACGATTCGGAGGACGAGAGGAAAATCTACAGGGCGATGAACCGCGCCTCTTGGAAAGTCAAATCACAACGAAACAAGAAACGCAATGAAACTAGATACACACCATACAAGAAACCTGAATCTACCGTGTTGTCAAATACACAGGCTGCTCCTGCAGTACCCAGACCTAAACCAGGGAGGTGATTTGCTTGTGGCATCGTGGGACATTACAGATCAGAATGTCCAGCAGTCCGGAGTGACACTGTCAATAAGATAAGTATAGACTTTGTTTTAGAAAGCAACAACAGTACAGCGCAGGGGTCGCAAAATTATTTAAGTAAAGATGAGGCTTCCGTAACTGAATTTCTTTTCAATAAGAAGCAAGTGGAAAATCTTGCAGAAAGCACTCACGTTTTGCATGAAGATATGAGTTCAATTAGTCAAGGTTCAGTTAACGAGAATTCACCAGTAGGTCGACTAAAAGGACAATTAAGTCAATGGAAAGAAATCACGGGAAACGAGCATATTTTAGACATAATAGAAAATGGTTATAAGTTACCATTCATATCATTGCCATCGCACGAGATACTCAAAAACAACAAATCAGCCATAGACAATGATAAATTCGTCACAGCCGAATTGGGAAAAATTAAGGGAATTAGGCTGCATTGTTGAGTTAAATGAAATACCTAACAATGTTAACCCTTTAACAGTTGCCGTGAACAGAAAGGGAAAACAAAAATTGGTACTTGATTGTAGAAATATTAACCTTCATTTGTTCAAATTTAAATTTAAATATGAGGACGCTTCTACTGCCTGACAAATGTTTGGAGTTGGCGATTTTCTCTTTAAATTTGACTTAAAATCCGCATACCATCACATTCCGGTACATCCCAGTGATTTTACATATTTAGGCTTTGCATGGCATGATGGATCTACCACAAAATATTACGCATTTTGCGTTCTCCCGTTTGGTTTATCCACCAGTGGTTTTATATTTTCAAAGGTTTTGAGAGAAGTTGTGAAATTTTGGAGACAAGATAATTGCAGAATAATTATGTTTTTGGATGACGGTCTCGGGAGTGCATCTGATAAGTTACAAGCACTTGCGTTGAGTAAACGAATAATGCAAGATTTGGAAAGATTTGGTTTCCTTTTGGCACACAAAAAAATGTGAATGGGAGCCAAAACAAAAAATTATTTGGCTTGGTTTACAGTGGGATACTCTCATAGGGAAGATAACTCTTACAGATTTAAGGGTAGCGAACCTTATTAGTAGTATTACGAAAGTTTTAAAACATTTAGACAAGAGTAAAAAATTTGTAAAAGCTCGTTCCCTCGCAGGTATAGCGGGGCAAATTATTTCAGCCAAAGTTGTTTTTGGTGCCAAGGTACGTTTGTTTTCTAGGGCCATATACAACTGTCTAAATCACAGAGCCAGTTGGGATGCCCCAGTTTTAGTTGACGAATACGTCATTAAAGAAATGGTTTTCTGGAAGGATAATTGCGTACGTTTTAACACTACAGGCATAGATATAAATAGTGTTAATGATACGCGACCGCCTGAATTTCACGCATGGAGTGATGCTTCCAGCTCAGGTTACGGAGGTCTTATTCGCAATCTCAAAATGGAATCTGGTAGTAAATATAGTGACAGTCATCACGGGACTCGGACGCTGCCTGTGGAGAATGAAACAGGGTTAGATACAATGGCAAGTATCGGGAGATGGGCTCCTGGTGAACGTGATTCTGTTGGGTTAGAGGCCTCAGATGATCTTGGACATTCCGGGAGTTGGGCTCCGCGGAAAGAAAGCAGTGTGGACTGTTGTACTTATGATTGCCGGTTTCAGTTAGTAGAAACCGGCCTTGATCGTAGTGTCCCTTTCGAAATAGATAGAGTATGTTTTGGCAACTGGGCACCCGACGAAGCATGTCTTGAATTAGAGGCAGTGCATCGGGTGTTGAACGATTTTCGAACCACTACAGACATAGACGGTAAGGCATTGCATAGGTTTACAGACAATAAAAACGTTGTTCAGATTATAAACAATGGCAGTAAGAAGCCATACTTGCAGACATTAGCTGTAGATATTCACAATACATGCGAAAACCATGGGATTGAACTTAATCCAGAATGGTTGCCACGTCAACAGAATGCATTAGCAGACAGTTTAAGTAGAGCACATGATTGTGACGACTGGGGAATACAGTTTTGGCTATTTCAAAAACTTGACAACATGTGGGGCCCACATACCATAGACAGATTCGCTTCATCATACAACACTAAATGTTCATGATTTAATTCCCGCTTTTGGTGTATAGGTAATGAAGGCATTGATGCTTTTCAACAGGAATGGGTGGGGGAAACGAATTGGCTCATTCCCCCACCTAGTCTTGTCGGAAGGGTGATCATAAAACTGAAAAAAGAGAAATCACATGGCACATTAGTAATTCCACGGTGGTAATCTGCGCCATATTGGCCACTTATAAAAACCGGGGCAGAATACGCTCCTTTTGTAAAGACCAGTTATATACTGCCCACTGTCAACGCAGTAAATTCTGGGAGGGGCAATAATGGGGTTTTCTCCAAAAAACAATTGCCGTTTAGCCTGATCACCTTTAAAATCATATTTTGATTATGTACTGATCTGTCGTATTGTTTTCAGGCTTAAACCTTCCCGGACGCATCATAGATGAAGCAGTGAAAGCCGGAACCATACGCACGCCTGAAATAGATCAACTTTTGAGTAGTATGGAAACACATTTGTTACAGTCTAAAAGCACCTCCACGGTAAAGTCTTATTTTCAAAATTTCAAAAAGTGGCAGCAGTTTGCATCAACACGAGGCTTCGTATCATTACCAGCTCAACCTATTCACATTGCATTGTACTTAACTCATTTATTAGATAATGGAGCTTCTTATCAGATCATTAGTGCTGTTCAATACTCTATAAAATGGGCTCACGAGCTCAGCAGTTATTCAGACCCTACAAATAATTCTTTTGTTTCAAATTTGCAAGAAGCCGCCAAGAGAACTGCATTTATACCCACTATCAGAAAGGAACCTGTTACATCGTCCATGTTGATCGAACTTTGTGATATGTATAAACATTCCAGTGACTTATTTGTTATCAGAGACTTGACCATGTTAACCCTCGGTTTTTCAGGTTTCCTTCGTTTCGACGAAGTTTTACGTTTTCTGTAGCCAAGTGTAGACTTATGGTTTTTCAGCGTTTTCGTAGAATTAGCTGAAAAATATTGTCTTAACGATGCACAAAGGCATAACGGGGCGGAGCTTTTCGGTAAAGCTCAGCCAATAGGCATGGCCTATTCGATCACGTGGTGATCGGTGGTTTTTTGAATAGATGAGTGTTGGAAAGAAATATTCATTCTAGCTTGCATCGCAACATAGAACACAAAATTATTACGTTTTTGTATCGTCGAAATAGGGAGGTTTGTGTACACAAGACGAACACAACATAGACATTTTAATCTATTCAATACCTAGACAGAAAAGAAGCACTTCTGTGCCGATTTTTTACGCTTTCCAGAGTTTTTCCTTCAAAAAGTTTTTTATCTCTGGTTTTGGTGCGGGAAAATCGTAAGTTTGATACAAAGAATTGTATAAAAATTGTTCCGTTTTGTTAATTTTTTTTTTTTAATTGTTTATGAATGTTTTGAATAAATGAATGGTTCTATGCTGCACAGCCGGCTAGTGTACAAAACTATTTAGTTTTACGTTTTCTGTAGCCAAGTGTAGACTATATATTTTGAACATTCAGCCTTC
This sequence comes from Pictodentalium vernedei, assembly GCA_031216915.1. Lineage (NCBI taxonomy): Eukaryota > Metazoa > Mollusca > Scaphopoda > Dentaliida > Dentaliidae > Pictodentalium > Pictodentalium vernedei. The sequence continues at coordinate 466,969,362 of CM062296.1, read as the reverse complement.
AGGCTGCACGTAGAAATGACAAATTTAAAGTGATGTTTATATTTTTTATACTTACCAATGACCCAGACTAGCTGGTGCAAACTCGATTTTATCAAGGGTCAAACACAAATTTTGAACCCCTCAATCCCCCAAATTTGCATACAATACAAAAAATTGAAAGTTCTATCTGGCCCTCCATACTTTTACCATCTGCGCATGCGCAGTAGTCAGGAAGAGACCGGAATTGGTGCCAACATCATTCTTTGTAGATGAGCGTACTAATAATAACTCAGCGGGGCGGTATGAGTGCCCACTCACAGGGGGGGGGAGGGGGGATGGGGGGGGGGGGGGGCATTGGTAAGTATAAAAAATATACAAATTACTTTAAATTTATCATATTATTTTTATACTAATAACCAATGGCCCAGACTAGCTGAATGGTAAAAAGGCTGTGGGCCTACGACTTAAGAATTAGCAGACCAAATATAGTTCCTAAGCCTGCATTCCAAGGTGAAAGGAAATTAAATTTAAAAGGAATTACATGTATGTCTCTCTATACAATAATAGAGAAGACATATCATAAATAAGGAGCCATATCCAAGTAATTCCGTAATCTTAGCATGAAGAATATGCTAATTGGGTGTAACGAGCCCCCAATTTTTAAGGATAGTCCGGACTAAGCCCCTTAAATTAGGATGGCGTATTCGAGAGTGAGAGACTAACCCCCACAAACATACGCCATACATAAATAATAAACAAGCTGTATCTAGGATCAGATATAATCTACAGACAAAAACAGCTTCACTCATAGTTACACACCTATCAAGCTGGAGGAATATTCTTCAAAACCAAGAGGGGAGCGCTCTGGAATCAGTGAAAAGCAGTACCAAATAATCAATTTATATTCGCCCAACAGGCACCCAGTTATTAATTATTATTAATTATTGGTGCTTAATGCCACTTCAAAAGCTAAGGCTATCGTGGTGATCCCGGTAATTAACAGCACAAGCTTCTAACATGTATCGGAGTCGGAATACGTAGATAGGTCGAAAAGCGGAGATATAATGTGTTCAACCATACACTTGTCCAACTGAATCCCCATGGGAGCAAACACGCTTCTAAGGCAACCAACAGGTAACCCCATTCAGGTGTACAATTAATTCCAATAGTAACACTCCAATTGAACTGTGCGAATATACGAGAATATGTACTGTATCTCAAAGAAACCTGGAGTAGAACATGGAACGAGCTATGATTAACAGACTCATTATGGACCGTCCCTGAAATAATTCATTGTTTCCTAGGTTCGTAACAACCAATGACTGTTTGGGAAAGAATATATTACTCCCATTAATGATGCCAAAAATTGAGAACGTATGCATAGATGGCCTATTGGCAAATCCATAACTGATCAAAATAGCCCCAAAATTCTCATGAGCTCTTTAAGCAGAGCAAGAATTTATATAATCTGTACAATAATGCGTCTGCCTAATAAATAGAGGATATGGAATGAGTGTTTCTCTCATATAATATTTATGAAGCGAGTCTAAGAATTTTCCGTTTGGGCGAGCCTCTGGCGAGCCCAAACGGAAAATTCGGACAAGTTTCATAAATATTATATGAGAAAAACACTCATTTCATATTCTATTTATCATATGACACACACACACACACAAATTAGCCACTTAGAATGACTTTTTAACCCATCACCTAACTTGAGTTGAAGACGGCACTTGGAAAAAACATTCTCGTATAACTAAAAATTTTCATTTTTTGCTTCCACAACATAGGTTATGACCCCCTCATTGGAATGAGCGTGGCACGCTAGTTCCAATGAGGGGGTCATAACCTATGTTTTGGAAGCAAAAAGTGAAAATATAAAAATATTGAATGGCGTTTTTCTTGTAGGTAAAAGATTAATACAATATAACCCACCCTAAATAGGACAGATAACGTAAATTCTCCCTACTGAAATTATGCAAATATGACCCAGTTGTATTTTGTTTAGCCGATCAAATTGTCCAGTTTTGAAATTGACCAATAAAAAAAGCTCCCAACTCTAATTATGCAAATTATGAAAATGTGGCCCAGTTGTAGTTTGTTCAGCCAATCAAATTGTCTAGTTTTGAAATTGACCAATGAAATTGACAGAAGGCTTTATTTATCACTGATTAATATGAAAACAAAATATCAAATGTTTTAAAGTGAATAAATCGGACAAATCATATAATAAATACACATATTATGCACGCGAGCAATGAAATCCTGCATGTACTCATCTGAATACAGCCTGTATCCTCGGTATGATCAAGTGATACAAGTGTAACCTTTTAACCTGATGCAAACGAACAACCACAGGAAACAAACCAACTAAAAAGTAGACGTGCCCATGAGGTCGCTGTTAGAACACGACCCAGACGCCAAGCGAGGAGCCATGAATGGATACGAGGCTTCCGGGAAGAAAATTACGTCCTGCCCTGTAATCGCCTCTTAACACATATAGTATAGGAACCGCAGGGCTCTCTCACGTCTCACGACTGACCGACTCCATAATGCCATTAAGGACGGAGAGGGGCATGATGAACAAAATAATATACACCATATTTACATAATCACATAATCACACTAGGTAAATATGGCATCATCAATAGAGCTTATCGCCTCATAAAACTAATGGTAGGAAGAGAATAACCTCCTCTGACATACGGTATCATGGCCGACTATTCTAACAGCCGTAATTCCCAAAGAGACAGTAATCTCAAGGTAGCTACGCACTTATGAGCCTTCATCAACGTGAAGACATATCTGTGTCACTTGCGACCTGTGAAAGCTCACTAAATGGACTTACAACACTAGCCCCCAATTATAAGAAAAGACCGCTGTAACAGTACATAAGGCTACTATGGTGTCCAAAATGGGATTAAATGTCTTGACGCCAAGGAATACAACACCGAGAGGAAAAAGCCGTTCTTATTCCCTGTAATGGCTCTATTCCAAACAAGACAGCTGTCTCAGCCTATCTAGTAGTCACAATTTGCTGATCAGGTGGAACAAAGTCAGGATAGTATTGATGAACAAAAAGTCATCGCTACCATTACCATATACTGTTCCGAAAGGGAAGGGTAATCCTCTTCATCATCCGACTGATTCAGTTGTGACGTTCAGTCCCTCGCATCTGCGTGTGCAGATGACTGGACCGACCCAGCACGGTCCGACAGCTCAACCACCGGAGTCTGTAGAAGGCTTCTCTTGCACTTGCTGGGATGCTGTGATTAGCTGCGCAATCTGTGACAGCAAGCCTGTTACCGAGGATTGAGGAGCAGCGATCTTCTGTTTTTTTGCAGCTTGCTGCTCCTGGGATGACGATCCGGAGATAGATCTCTTCTCCAAACATCCTGTTGATCGAAGCCTCGGATCGCTAGCTACCGGATGGTCCGACTTCATGGGCGAAGACAGGCTCTGTCTTCGCACAGCTGGCTGGATATCTGAAGTAGGGTAGCTACCATGCGGTCATGTGTGCTTTTGTAACGTAGCAGAGGCAGCCATGACTGTAGTCGACCCCAGATGCAATTTAGACGGAGCACCACGAGCGGCGGTTGTGGACGAATGCTTGTCTCGTGCAAGTTTCTCAAAACAACATTTGACCCAAAATGTTGTTGGGTTAGAGGGGGCCTCTCCCGCTCGCAGTCTTCTTAGACCTTGCCAAGCCTCCCGAAAAGAAACTTGCAGACTTCCTCCCTATTTTCTTCGTCTCTGGGTGAGCTTTTGATTTTGAGGTGCTTATCTTGCGGTGAGAGTTCTGGCAGAGGAATAAAAAAATCGCCAAGACGCGATAACCACTGGCAGTATTAACGTTTGTAAATTGTATGTCAAGTTGTCATCGTACTGAATTTTCAAAACCAGTGGATTATTTCCAACCAAATGTCAACCAGTATCAGACCCCCTTATGAATGCTGTATAACAAACATGAAAAGATTCTGATGATTGGTTCTGGAGAAAAGTTTTTTAAAATTTTTGCAAATATGCTGACTTAGCATTTATTCGATGCCCATTACAGAACATCCTAACATAACCGATGGCAATTTTTTTTTACCATTCAATTCTACTGGTCCTAAGGATACTTCATACCAAATTACAGCTCTCTGTTCCATTTGGTTAGGGAAATATGGGTGTTTGAAAATATTTCTATTATAGAACCCAGGGTTCTCATGGGGATGCAGGAATTCTTTTTTTCATGGGTCAAGTACTTATGACCCAATAATACCACAAACAAAATTTGGTTCATACCGGACCATCGGTTCAGAAAATAGAAATTTTGGGCTGTCAAAAATCTTACCCCTCCCATTACAAAACCAAATATTCCTTCACGAACTCCGTTTGAACAAACTTGATTCTACACCTCAAAAGGAAGCTCCATAGCAAATATCAAGTCATTGTACACACTGGTTCATGGGAAGATTTTAAAAATATTTTGGAGCATTTTTCCCCACTCCCTCCCTATGGGGCTGAGCATGCCGAGTTGAACAAAAATGCAATGCCCCTCCGGGACCATCACTCACACAAACTTTCACTTGAATTGGCCCAGTGGCTTTATAGGAGAAGACCAAAACATGGTGTTGATGGATGATGGACGGATGAGGGACAGACGGACGACGGAAGGACAGCGATGAGATTAGCTCAGCTTGACTTTGTCAAGATGAGCTAAAAACGCCAAAGTTCCCCAAGAGAACGTGATGAGCCCAAGGGCATCTTGATAGAGCCTAAGTGTGGACAAAATCCAAATTTTTGAGCTACACTACCAGAATCATAATCCATGTATCCTACAGTAATCCTACAGTAATATAAAATTAAATACTACATATATTTGAGGACGTTGCCAATGTAAACAACGTAAAAAGAAAAAAACGGAAACAAGAAATCAGGTACACATAAAGGCCCAAAGTCAGTAACTGATTTAAATGCTACCATATGCAAAGCTAGATCTTCATACGAAGAAAAAATGATACATCGGATAGAAGATGCAAGACCAAAACGACCTAACACCCTGAGAGTGAGGACGTAACCATGGGGATAAACAGAATAAACATTCTGTAATACACGTAAAACTCCCAAGAAATTGAATAAAAAATTATGTTCCGAAATTGGGAAACATGAAATAATTTTTATAATTATTATAAAGTTACAGCTCTGAACGTTTGAAACTACCGTTGTTCACTTCTATCATCCATTTACAGCCTTGGATCCACCAATTCTTTCATTGATTAGTGTCTGGCATCCTCAAAAAAGGAGATTTTAAAGCACAGATGTCAGATCATTGTTACTGACTTTAGGGTCAAACAAAGAATGATGTTGGCACCAATTCCAGTCTCTTCCAGACTACTGCACCTGTGCAGATGGTATGAGTATGGAGGGACATATAGGACTTTTAATTTTCGGTATTGTATGCAAATTTTGGGGATTGGGGGTGGTGTTCAAAATTTATGTTTGACCCTTGATAATATCGAGTTTACACCAGCTAGTCTGGGCCATTGGTTATTAGTATAAAAATTATATTAATTGCTCTACCCCCAAATAATGGATATGGACTCTTCTAGAGCTGTGCGGTACTGAAATTTCAGGTTCAGTATCGGTATTTTTCGGGTAAATACCTCGGTTTCGGTATGGTATTCGGTATATGCATAGAACACTGACAATAGTTGCAAACTGTCCCAATTTCCGAACATTCAACCATACAGTAACTTTAAAGGTCCAGCCCTGACATCTCATGAACTTGACAAGTTACTGTGCTAACTGATTAGTCTAGCAAGTTATTTAATGAATCACTCAATTCATTTTGAATCATCACACTGCATCGAGTGATTCATTAAATAACTTACCAAGCTACTCAGTTGTCCTCTCTGTCCTTCGTACATTTACCATACCACTCCCCCATTAATCGGGTGAAAGAAACGAATATGTTCTTCAACTTCAGGGCTTTTCAGTAAGTTTTCACTGGTAGTAACACTCTTGGTAAGACCCTCCCCCCCCCCCCCCTTATCTTTCAAAGTTGCAACAAGATTAATGTCCACTGTCCAGTGAATTCAGTGTCCAATATCCACACAAATATGCAAGTAAATTGAAGTAATTCAACTTTAATTAGTCTATGATAATCCCAGTTGTGAAAACATTGTGCAATCATTGCCAATCATGCAATGCATCAATGACAAGGTGTCCACCTTTTATTGTTCGGGTTCATCCTTGATAAACATATAAAATAACATGTTTTATGACATTCACCTAGTTGCAACTAGAGATGGTCTGTCACCTGCAATACCCACCCCCTCCCCACCGTGGCATACTGCCTAGTGCGGGTGACTGAAAGAAGGCATTCAATTTTTCTAAGTAAAAAAAAAAATTTCAATATGGCCGCCAGTCGGACATCTTGAAACCGAGCAGGAAAGAAATTATGTCACGCACTTCCCCTCATCATGTTGATCATTTTTGTGAAGTTTCATGAAAATGCGGCTAAAACTGTGGAAGTAGTTCGCACTACAAGTTTACATAAAAAAATCCAATATGGCCACCAGTCGGCCATCATGAAACTGAACAGGAAAGAAATTATGTCACGCACTGCACCTCATCATATCGATCATTTGTGTTACGTTTCATAAAAATGCGGCTAAAATTGTGGAAGTAGTTCGCTCCACAAGTTTACATGTGCAACGGACCGACAACGACGACAACAGACCGACCGACGGACAAGTTGACTCCTATATACACCCCCCCACCCCCTCCCCCCACCCCACCCCCCTTAAAACTTCGTTTTGTGGGGGTATAGTTATAGGGGATTTTGAGTGGAATCACTCTATCAGTGTTCACTCACTAACTTTCACTTCTGGTTATTAGCCTCATACACGTTTCTGAAAATTCCAGAGAAACGACAATTTTCCATGACAAATCTGGGTAAATTTTCATTTTCCATGAGAAAAATGTGCAAATCGATTTACTAATAAGAGCAAATCATTTTCAAAGCATTTGCAGCGCCTCGACCGATCAAATAAACTTCGATAATGCTAAATCTGATGTCGCCTGTTGGTTTCAGTACATTGTTTTTAAAAGTGTCTTAAAATTAAGGTCAATCACTTCTTTCCCATGTGCGCTGGTATGCAGTACAAATTATTTATTCGAAAGAATATAAAGCAGATGATCGGGTGTTAAAGTTTGGGGGCTTGTATTTTAATAAAATGATCAGTTGTTAAAAGTATCTGCAACTTAAAATAGTAATGCTGAATTGAAAAAAATGTTATAAAAAAATCGCCAAGACGCGATAACCACTGGCAGTATTAACGTTTGTAAATTGTATGTCAAGTTGTCATCGTACTGAATTTTCAAAACCAGTGGATTATTTCCAACCAAATGTCAACCAGTCAACCACCCACCCGACCTTGTATGTCCCCCGTGAATAAATAGCACAGTAATTTCCAGACAAGAGGCCCCAGGGGGCCTGAGGGCGCTCACCTGACATGGTAGCCTAAATATCAACCCAGAGAATTGATTTCCACAAGTTGCATCTGCTCCTCCTAAGAAAAGCTGAAACCAAATATCCAAATATTCTGACCAGTGGATCTAAAAAGAGATTTTTAAAGAATATTCCTCATATTGAACTAAGTCATAATTCAGGCTCCCACAGGGAGCCCATATATGAACCCAGGGACTTGGCTTTAACAAACCTGAATCTCACACCCCTAAGGATTCTGCACACCAAATATCAAAACATTCCGACTGCTGGATCTGAAGAAGAAGATTTTTAAAGAAAATTCCTCATTTTGAACCAAGTTACAATTCGAGCTCCCACAATCAGCCCAAATATGGACCTAGGGACATAGCTTGAACAAACTTGAATCTTACCCCCCTAAGGATGCTGCATAAAAAAATATCAAAAACATTCATCTGCTGGATCTGAAGATTTTAAAGAAAATTCCTCATTTTGAACTAAGTTGTCATTCAGGCTCCCATAGTGAGCCCAAATATGAACCAAGGGACTTGGCTTGAACAAACTTGAATCTCAGCCCCCTAAGGTTGCTCCATGCCAAATATCAAAACATTCCAACTGCTGAATCTGAAGAAGAAGATTTTTAAAGAAAAATTCCTCATATTGACTAAGTTATAATTTGGGCTCCCACAGGGAGCCCAAATATGGACCCATGGACTTGTCTTTAACACACTTGAATCCCCCCCTCCCCCCCAAGGATGCTACTCACCACATATCAAACCATTCCGACTGCTGGATCTGAAGAAGAAGATTTTTTAAGAAAATTCCTCATTTTGAACAAAGTTACAATTCAAGCTCCCACAGTGAGCCCAAATATGGACCTAGGGACATGGCTTGAACAAACTTGAATCTCACCCCCCTAAGGATGCTGCATACCAAATATCACAAGATTCTGCCTGCTGGATCTTGAGAAGAAGATTTTCAAAAAAATTTGCCTGAAATGCACTAAGTTCGAATTTGGGCTTCTATAGTGAGTCCAAATATGAATCCAGGTGGCCGATTTGAACAAACTGGAATCAGATCCACCCCACAATGTTGCATACCAAATATCAAAAGATTCTGTCTGCTGGATCTGGAGAAGAAGATTTTTAAGAAATTTGCCTGAAATGCACTAAGTTCGAATTCGAGCTTCTATAGTGAGCCCAAATATGAATCTAGGGAGCTGATTTGAACAAAATAGAATCAGATCCACCCCACAATGTTGCATACCAAATATCAAAAGATTCTGCCTGCTGGATCTTGAGAAGAAGATTTTCAAAGAAATTTGCCTGAAATGCATTAAGTTCAAATTTGGGCTCCTATACTGAGCCCAAATATAAACCCAGGGGGCCGATTTGAACAAACTTGAATCAGATCCACCCCACAATGTTGCATACCAAATATCAAAACATTCTGCCTGCTGGATCTGGAGAAGAAGATTTTTTAAGAAATTTGCCTGAAATGCACTAAGTTCGAAATCGGGCTCCTATACTGAGCCCAAATATGAACCCAGGGGGCCGATTTGAACAAACTTGAATCAGATCCACCCTCCAATGTTGCATACCAAATATCAAAAGATTCTGCCTGCTGGATCTGGAGAAGAAGATTTTTTAATGTTTTTCCCATTGCCTACAGTGTTCAAAGTCCCGAAACTGTACCCTATGATAAAACCGATGGCAATTTTTTTTTACCAATTCTTTTTGTTGGTCCTAAGGAAGCTTCACACCAAATAAAAATTCTCGGTGCCGTGCAGTTTTGGAGATATGGGCGTTTTAATTTTTTTCTATTTTTAGCTCCTGCGGTTCCCATGGGGCTACGGGAAAAAAAAAATCAGCATAAATTAGGTACTTATGACCCAATAAGCCCTCACATAAAATTTGGTTCAAATCAGCCTCTCGGTTTGGAAAATAGAAATTTTGGGCGGGGCCAAAAATTTTGCCCCTCCCATAACGACGCCAAGTATAGCCCCACAAACTTCTCTTGAACAAATCTTGAGTCTACACCTCAAAAGGAAGCTGCACACCAAATATCAAGTCTCTGCTACTGCTGGTTCATGAGAAGAAGATTTTTTAAGATTTCAGCACACTTTTTGGGTGTGGCCCTACCCACGGGCGAGGCAACTTGATTTGAACAAAATCAAATTGCGATGTCATAACAAACTATTACCTCAAATATCAATTAAATTGGTTCAGCGGTTTGGGAGGAGAAGACGCAAACACCATGTTCACGGACGACGGACGCAGGACGACGGACGGTGAGTGATCACTATAGCTCTCCTGACTGAAAGTCAGGTGAGCTAAAAATATATTGAATCAGCCAGAATGTTGGAAACTCAGGAACCGGGCCATATTTCTTCAGAAACATTAGTACGAAGTTAACAACTTGCCATTTTTCGTTTTTCTGCTGTCACTTTTTTATTTCTTTCTCCGACGTATTTGCAGAGACTGTTGCCTACCTGTTGCTTACAAAGTTCACTTTTGTGCGTTTTCTTATCAATTCAATCAAAATATGCGGCACACAGGCTTTAAGATTTACAATCCACCTTGATGAGTTGACTTCTGTCAATTTTGCAGAAAAATATAAATACCGAAATATGCGGTATTTTGATTTGGTTTCGGTATCAATATAATACCGAAACCGTACCGAAAATTTGGTATATCGCACAGCACTAGACTCTTCCAATTTCTGCCATTTAAGTGGCATGGAAGATACCACCAGTGTTCAAAGGGTTAAAGAATGGCAGTTCCACAAATTTAACACTAAAGGAATAGCGGCACACAACCTGCTTTGGAAATCCATTGCATTTGTAAAGATCCTCTTATAACCATGGTTCCAGTAACTCTTAACTCACTGAGCATTTTCAAGATATTTTTTCATCAAATCGAGTCATGGCTGCTGTGAAGAAGCCATGACTAGATTTGAGGAAAAATTCATCTAAATTTAACACAAGGAATAATTGGTGAACAAATCTATTTAATTTACAGGGAGATCATTTGATTAAATGTGGCAACATTATACTTATGTCCATGGCAAAAGAAATCCTGTTTTGGCCAGGAATATCTACAGCAGCATGAAAGGAGTTAATGATCCTGTTAAATCCATTTTAGTGTTAGTGTTAAGCATCCCTTGGCTGAGGAAAATTTGGTAAGAGAATGGCGCGATGAGGAGATCATGTGCCTGCCTAGTGGAAACCATGCAAAATTGCAAGAGAAAAGAGGTATTTTCAGAGTTACTAAACTACAAGCTACTCTGTCTGAAGCTATAATATTATACTAACCTTTGTGTGTTTTCTGATGAGTTTTCAAATTACCAGCTGTAGTGTACATTCTACTGCAACCAGTAAAGTCACACTTGAACCTGAAATGTACGATCAATTTCCTTCAAATGGCCATAATTAGAGGTGAGCTGATATCCATGTTATCAACAATAGTCAATACCGATAATTCTGCATTAGGATATTGGTTGATGATACCTATCAATCTCAAGTATTTTTTCATTGTTCTAATGCATGTGTATGGAAAACATACAGAGGCACTTATGAAAATATAATGGCGGTCACATGAGTCTACAAATGTATTCTCTAATTACTGAAATATATTAGAATATGTTACATATTAAAGCCCTAATACACGTACAAGCAAATCCCATTAGAAAAAGACCAAAAATTGGATACACATAAGCAAAACAATGAACAGACAGGCCTGGAAATAACCTGCGAATGACCATTTAGGTTTATTTTATGTTTATTTTACATCAATTGTAAAATCTGCGAATGAACTACAGGTTACGATGAAGTAATACAGCATAACTTTATTAAATTACTAATCTTGCATGTTTTACCAGAAAGACTTGGTTATCTTTTCCGAACATTCTGGATTCAAAGGTGGAGTATTGCACCCACATCTGAATAGAATAGCATGCTGTTTCCATCTTTTCCAAAGAATTTCTGCCCAAATAAATAGCATCAACTAAACTACGATCTTGCTTCGACAAGATCACACATTAGTTGTAACATTGAAATTTTTAGGTGGAAATATCATTAAGATGTAAAAAAGCATGACTGGTATAGTATAAACAGAGAAGGCAAAGAAGCATGGCAACCCCCTTTTCCCTAAGGATTATCACCATTCTATATAGCATAACCTGCCAATAGGTTATGATATAAGCCCTTTATATCCAGGCCTGACAGACCCATTTCAACCATATGCAATATGAGTTGACAAGGGGTGAGTTGACTCATAACCATAAACATTTAGTTGAAATTCATTAGAATGTTTTTTTCAACTCAGGAAGTCAAATAGCTTGTTTTTTATGAGTGAAAGATTTGATGGGTTTATATTTATTGAAAGAATTGAGGATTTTTCAGTTATATGTATATGTCAATGTCTACATGACAAAATTGGATTATCCAATGTGAAACTTTAAACAGTGCATGTGTGCAGGCTCAGTCTGGGTTCTTAACCATTAGAACTGCCACATTGCTTAGTAAAATACATTTAGTACAGAATTCCCTGATCTGTTATCAACCGAAACACAAGATTAGTTCTATTTATGAGCTGCACAACATTAAAGTGGGGAAGACAGTAATATTTGTGTCATTTGATGCAATGTTCATCACAGTAAGGCCTGTTATACATGTCACAGTACTGTTGCATCCATTTCAATTAATTCCAATAATTTGACTTCAACACGACAGTAGTGCGATGTACATACACAAGCGATTTCTCTCTATTTATTCTTACATGAACGATTTCCAAACTAACAATGGGTAACCCCACACAATACTAATTTTATATATCATTTATGACCTGAAAATATATTTTATGCAGGATTGAAAAATCATTTTTAAATACAATAGCTCTTTGGTTTTTGAATGGTCAATGCGAAAAAGAAAAAATAACAAAAATGATGTCAGTCAAATGGTTTTGATAACCTGATACCTATATCCTGCCGATAACAGAGTTATTGGCTGATCCCAATACTCGATACCAATTATCACCTCAGCTCTGGCAATAATACAGGCTGAATAAGATAGTACATTCGTGACTCATACACCCCTGAGAGAAAAAAAAATCTATAAGTTTTCAATCACCTTCTTGGAATTTTGCCTGAACGAATCTTTGAAATTTCTTTACATACAATACGAGTAAACATTTTTTACATAGTTAATCCAACTCAATAATGCCGTACCTAATACTTATTATTGGGAAGCTCTCTAAGAGAGCTTCCCAAGGATAAATGTTAGATGCAGACATCATTTCAGTGGATAAAAAGGCTATTTACACAACCTAAACTCACAGTGATCATACCAGAGATTACAAGTTCACATTTTGACCAAAACAGGCCAAGCAATAACTTAACCCTTTACCCAACGTAACGGCCAAAACCAGCCAGCGTTATTCTCACAAACATCCAATTAATTTTCATTATTTTTTTCAGTTTTTGTCTCAAAAACATAGGTTATGACCCCTCGTTGGAACGAGCTCGCCGAGCTCGTTCCAACGAGGGGTCATAACCTATGTTTTTGAGACAAAAAATGAAAAAAATTGGTTATTCAAGAATTTATTTTGCAAGTGTCGTCTGCTTTCCATGTTAGGTAAAGGGTTAAATGTATTATTTATATTTATTTATTGGTGTTTAAGGTCACATATTTTTGCACAAGGGCTAATCATGACCACAACATGAGTGTCAACTCAAGACCAGGGGTGAGCGTCAATAAGCCATGTTGCCCATTTTAGAGAGGGTTTGCACATCCCAAGCCTTGGTGACTGAGTCCTATTTTCCCAGTAATACAGAGCCTGTTACCTAAATGCATTATATACTCCTGCTAAAATATAAAGAAACAGCAAAAACGTAGATGCTGTATATTTCGTTCTTACTGACAGAAGACATATGATGATGTTATTTAATGAAAGTGTCAATGACACTGTAGCTTAACTGGTGTGTTGTGTTTGATGAAAAGGATAATGTTCAATGTTTATGAGGGGATTATGAAATAAGACAAGAATTGTGATAATTGGGAATATGTTCATTTCTGTTCCCTGTATGTTATGTTTTTGATAAAAATAATATGCGGTGTACACTGTACTAAAGAGCTGAGGGGTGGGTTAATATGACCTCACAGTTAATGTATGTGGCCCTCACAGTTAACGTATATCAACGAAAGTTACCAAGTTACAGTGAAATTATTCCAAAACAAGTCATCCTATCAAGTTACATTGAAATCCCTTCATAAATATGGACTGTAGACTGTGCTAAAGGTTTTCAGGATTCGGGCCCCTGTAGCCATCAGTTTCCCAATTGCGTCCAAAGGGGACGTTCTCATCTAGACATTATATGAAGTCAACCTACCAAGTTACAATGAAATCCCTTCATAAATATGACCTGTAGACTGTGCTAAAGGTTTTGGGGCTTTGGGCTCGGGCAGCCATCATGGTTGAATGATCGCAACCAAAAGGGGACATTCTCATCTGGGCATCATCTGGAGTGATCCTACGAAAGTTACAATGAAATCCTTTCATAAATATGACCTGTAGACTGTGCTCAAGGTTTTCGGGCTTCAGGCCCCTGAAGCCATCATGGTTGAGCAATCACGACCAAAAGGGGATGTCATCATCTAGGTATTATATGGAGTCAAACTAAAAGGTTACAATGAAATCCTTCTATAAATATGACATATAGACTATGCTAAATGTTTTGGGCTCAGGCAGCCATCAAGGCTGAATGATTGCGACCAAAAGGGGACTTTCTCATCTAGACAATATTTGGAGTCATCCTACAAAGGTACAATGAAATCCCTTCATAAATATCACCTGTAGACTGTGCTAAAGGTTTTCAGGAACCCTTGTAGCCATCACAGTTGCCTAATGGTGTCCAAAAGGGGCTGTTCTCATCTAGACATTATATGAAGTCAACCTACCAAGTTACAATGAAATCCCTTTATAAATATGACCTGTAAACTGTGCTAAAGGTTTTCGGGCTTTAGGCCCCTGTAGTCGTCACAGTTGTCTAATGGTGTCCAAAAGGGGCTGTTCTCATCTAGACATTATATGAAGTCAATAATGAAGTCAACCTACCAAGTTACAATGAAATTCCTTCATAAATATGACCTGAAGACTGTGCTAAAGGTTTTTGGGCTTTGGGCTCGGGCAGCCATCATGGTTAAATGATCGCAACCAAAAAAAGGGGACATTCTCATCTGGGCATCATCTGGAGTGATGCTACGAAGTTACAATGAAATCCCTTCATAAATATCTAAATTTTATAGTAAATTTCCTTTCTTATTATACCTACCACAATTGTTTATTACAGGCTTGCACTACAGTGGAAGTCCCTAACTCGGATAAAATACTCTCTATTTTTGTCTTTCCCAAGCAATTTGGGAAAGAAAAGTGGTGCAAAAGCACCAAGAAAAAATAAGCCAAAACTGGGTCGAGTGCAACCGGCGCAGACCCAGTTCGGGATGCTCTCTCCCAAGTACAACTCCACGACTTCCGTTGCCAGTGCGCATATACCATCTCTAAAGACTCATTCTTTTTGAATCCGTCAAAGTTAGAGTTATGTGATCAGCGGGAAGGAAAGATTCTTTACCCGTAAAGAAGACGGGAGGGCCTCCATGTAAACAATTGTGGTAGGTATAATAAGAAAGGAAATTTACTAAAAAATTTAGATTTCTTATCAACCTACTCACAATTGTTTACTGCAGGCTCAATAGACAATGGGCTGGAGGGAATCACATAACCAACCCACACATAACCCCAGTGCACTGGAACCGTGAAGCAGAAGGAAGAGGTCCCGAGGCTTATCAACCATAACGTCGCAATCATTGGTAAAGGACAATGAAAGGAGACATATGGGCCTGTGTGACACACAGACAGAAAAAGGGCAGTAACAGCACAAGGCTGAAACTGACCTTCAAGAAGCCTAATGGCTATGGCAGACAACAGCCTGAGCAGAAGAAAGAGGACCCAGGGCAAAAAGGTCCTCCGACTGCTCCTGCAACTGGCGCAGATAAAAGGTGGAGAAAGTAGAGGCATTTCTCCAATAGGCTGCCTGCATAACATCCGACAACTTGACGGAGTTAGAATAAGCCCAAGAGGTGGATAGTGCCCACACCTCGTGGGCAGAAATATGATTGGTAATACAATCGCCAGCTGCTAAACGACCGTAAGCCGTACGAATAGCAAGACAAATCAATCGAGAAATGGATTGAGGAGAGATCTTCTGTCGACCCGGAATAAGAGACAGAAAAAAAAACGTTTCCTGCCTTTCCGTATGAAACGTGTCCGATCGAGATAAATGCGAATAGCACGGACCAGACAGAGCAAAGGGCGACTACCCTCAACAGACGGAAGAGCACTGATACAGATAGGAGGAGGAGTAGTATCTGGTAACTGATTCTTGGCCAAAAAAGAGCAATCAGTGGTAAAAGTAAAAGTAACACTGTTGGGAGAGCTCCTAAAAAAGGCCGGGTCAACCGAGAGGGCGTGAAGCTCACTAACCCGTCTGGCCGAAGCAAATGCCATCAGAAAAGCCGTCTTATATGTGCGAAAATGCTAGGATAAAGGTTCGAATGGCGCCCCCCCTCCCCCCCCCCCCCCCCCCCCCAAGCAAAGCAGCACCCACGAAAGATTCCATCGTGGAGTAAGCTGCAAAGTCCGAGGCCTTTTCAAAGAAAAGTGCTGAACAAGCTTGGAGAGGTAAGGATTAGTGCCGATACGACGCTTCCCCACATAAGAAAAAGTCTCTGAAAGCATGGACCTGTAACCCTTGATGGTAACAGGCTGGAGACCCCGAGAATCAAACAGATATACCAGAAACTCTGCAATCTGTGAAATCAAAGGATTGGCATAATCAACAGAGTGAACAGCACACCATCGACAGAAGACCTTCCATTTAGCTGCATAAGCTAAACCAGTGAAGTGTCTCCTTGAAGAAGAAATACACTCCACTGCTCATCTCGAAAAACCTCTACGGAGGAGACAGGACCTGACAAAAGATATGCGTGAAGGCACAATGAAGTCGGGTCGACGTGAAACCTCTTCGGGCGACCTTGACAAAGAAGGTCGCGAAGTAGCGGGAGACATGCCGGAACCTCCACCATCAGCGAGCGGAGCTGATTGATCCACACCCGCTGAGGCGACAGGGGAGCGATCAGAATGATTCGACAACTGCAGGTTCGAATTTTGGCTAGGACACGAGGTAGAATCGGAACCGGCGGGAAGGCGTAGCCAACTAGATCGTTCCAATCGAGTGACAGAGCGTCCACGACAAAAGCCAGAGGATCTGGACACGGGGACACGAAAGTGTCCACCTGATGGTTCCAACGAGTCGCAAAGAGGTCGATGTGGAGACATCCCCAGAGATCGCAAAGCGAC
This sequence comes from Pictodentalium vernedei, assembly GCA_031216915.1. Lineage (NCBI taxonomy): Eukaryota > Metazoa > Mollusca > Scaphopoda > Dentaliida > Dentaliidae > Pictodentalium > Pictodentalium vernedei. Next base: position 466,952,496 of record CM062296.1, on the reverse strand, counting down.
TGGAACACTGTCCTGTGGAGCATCCACTCTGTGGAAATAACCCTGCCCTGTCGGGACAGGGAGTCGGCTAGGACGTTCAGATGACCGGGAATGTGACGAACAACCACTCCGGCGTGAACATCCTGAGCGAGCAGTAGAAGATCCTGAGGTAATTCGTACATCGGAACAGAGTGCGTGCCGCCCTGGTTCCGAATGTAAGCAACCACTGTCGAATTGTCGGACAGCAGAAGGACCTGGCGATTCGACAGGTGAGGGATCCACTGCCTGAAACTCAGAAGAAGAGCAAGTAGCTCCTTCTGATTGATGTGTAGAGCTGCTTGATCCTGGTCCCACATCCCATGTAGGGAAAGACCGAGAGGATCCAACGTCGCACCCCATCCGAGATCGCTGGCATCTGCCGTCAGAACGCGATCGGACGTGGGTAAGTCCAATGGAACACCCTGCATAATCCACTGAACATCTGTCCAGGGAAGAAGGTGAGGATACAGAGATTCCGGAAACGGAAGCACCTGATCCAGAGAATCTACATTCGGGCTCCAACGACTGAGCAGAAAGTGTTGGAGAGGTCTGACACGCAGCCGACCTAGAGGAATGAGATCCGTCACCGAACCGCAGAGACCGATCAGCCGGAGAAAACTCCGAGCGGTCGCGGACGTGGACTGGGACAGAGTCAGAGCAAAAGCTGAGAGAATCACAGCCTTGGCCTGGGGAACCGCTACCAAATTGAATTGGGTTTGGAAAGCCATCCCCAGATGACAAAACGACTGAGAAGGGACCAGGTCCGACTTCTCCTCGTTGACTCTGAATCCTAGCGACGTGAGCAAGCTCAACAGAGTGGCGACATCCGACTCCAGTAAGGCAGCATTGGAATGCCTCTAGAGGATATCGTCCAGATATGCTGAAGTAGTCACCCTGGACTGTGTGCGATGGAATGCTATCACATGCGACATCAGTCTGGTGAAGGCACAAGGAGCCAGGTTGAGGCTGAAAGGCATGGCCTTGAACTGGTAAACTCGCCCCAGAAAAGCGAACCTGAGATACTTCCGTGACGCCCGATGCATCGGAACATGGAAGTAAGCGTCTCGCAGGTCGATGCTGGCAGCGAAATCTTCCTGGTGAATTGATTGGCGGACCGACCTGAAAGTCTCCATGCTGAACTTGGGAGCAATGATAGACTGGTTCAGGATACTCAGATCGATAACTGGTCGGAGTCGGCCGTCTTACTTCGGCACCAAGAACAGGCGGGAATAGAAACCCACTGACTGAATGTTCTTGACGACCTCGATCGCCCTCTTTGCCAAGAGATTGCCAATCTCCGTGGACAAAAGTTCCCGACGTAAAACGTCTGAAGGAACTGTGGTTGGAAGAGGCACCCTTGACAGAGTGGGGTGCCGTCGGAAGGATATTCGCAGCCCGGACCGAACAACATCTAACACCCACGGATCGGATGTGATGGTGGCCCAATGGTCTGCAAACTCTTGCTATCCTTCCTCCAACCTGGGATGAGTCGAGGTGAGGACCTTCATTTCGAGCCCCGACGAGGCCCACGAGAGGAGAAACCACCTCCTCCACTAAATGAAGAATCCTGAGACTTCCCTCGATTCTGCTGACCTTTACCCTTATCCCTTGAGTAAGAAGTAGAGGCAGCAGCAGAAGGACCAGCCTTTTGCTTCACAGAGGAAGCAGAAGGGTACTTGTTAGGCTTGGAACGGCCCTTGCATCCCCTAGAAGGCTGATCAAGCTGACGAAACAGCAGCTGATCTTTGGAATGATGTAGGACGTCATCCCGGACCGTCGACACGGAACCATGGAAAAGTTGCGAACCTGCCAAAGAAGCAGATCGAAGAGCAGCACGCTGCTCCTCGGGAAGGGATCGTCCTGTGTCCAGCACAGCGTCCCTTCGAACTAATTCCAGATTAGCCGTGTTACAGGCATGCGTGTAAGTAAGATGCATAAGCGCCTTGGACAGCACACGCAAAGGAGCCTGTACCTCGTCAAACTTATCTGGAGGCAGATAAGCAGCCAAAGCTGAGATGACGTGATCTGAGAGAGAAAGCATGCCAAGCATCTCTCTAGATAAGCCCAACGTGGACTCCAGAGTCATCATTGGAATGACGGCAGACTTGGGCTTGGAAAGCCCGAGGAAAGTGGAGTCCTGATCCAGAACCGTCAAAGTCTGGCAGACCGACGGATTGGCGGAATCGTAGGAACGATAACGCACAGGAGGCAAAAAGGTGTCAACCCTGGTGAAGAGAACAATTAAAATACATATGGATATATAATATTGAAGAGAATATAAAGAAAACTGTTCCTGAGAATACAAAGGATACACTGATGCACTATGAATCAGGAATCATCAAACAAAGAGCTGGATAAACACTGATAAGCATGCAGAAACATCTCGACACGAAGCGGATGATAAAAAGAATGAGTCTTTAGAGACGGTATATGCGCACTGTCAACGGAAGTCATGGAGTTGTACTTGGGAGAGAGCGTCCCGTACTGGATCTGTGCCGGTTGCACTCGACCCAGTTTTGGCTTATTTTTTCTTGGTGCTTTTGCACCACTTTTCTTTCCCAAATTGCTTGGGAAAGACAAAAATAGAGAGTATTTTATCCGAGTTAGGGACTTCCACTGTAATGCAAGCCTGTAGTAAACAATTGTGAGTAGGTTGATAAGAAATGACCTGTAGACTGTGCTCAAGATTTTCGAGCTTTGGACTCGGGCAGCCATCATGGTTGAATGATCGCAACTGAAAGGGGACATTCTCATCTGGGCATCATCTGGAGTGATGCTACGAAGTTACAATGAAATCCCTTCATAAATATGACCTGTAGACTGTGCTCAAGATTTTCGGACACCTGTAGCCATCACAGTTGACCAATCACGACCAAAAGGGGATGTCATCATCTAGGCATTATATGGAGTCAACCTAGCAAGTTACAATGAAATCCTTTAATAAATACGACCTATAAACTATGCTAAAGGTCTTGGGGCTCAGGGCAGCCATCAAGGCTGAATGATCATGACCAAAAGGGGATGTTCTCATCTAGACAATATTTGGAGTCATCCTACCAAGCTACAATGAAATCCCTTCATAATTATGACCTGTAGACTGTTCTAAAGGTTTTCAGGCTTCGGGCCCCTGCAGTCGTCACAGTTGCCCAATCGTGTCCAAAAGGGGACGTTCTCATCTAGACATCATATGAAGTCAACCTACCAAGTTACAATGATGAAATCCCTTCATAAATATGACCTGTAGACTGTGCTAAAGGTTTTCGGGCTTCAAGCTCGGGCAGCCATCATGGTTAATGATCACAACCTAATAGGGACATTCTCATCTGGGCATTATCTGGAGTGATCCTACGAAGTTACAATAAAATCCCTTCATGAATATGACCTGTAGACTGTGCTCAAGGTTTTCGGGCTTCGGGCCCCTGAAGCCGTCACAGTTGACCAATCACGACCAAAAGGGGATGTCATCTCTAGGCATTATATGGAGTCAACCTAACAGGTTACAATGAAATCCTTCCATAAATATTACCTTTCGCCTATGCTAAAGGTTTTTGGGCTCGGCCAGCCATCAAGTCTGAATGATCACGATCAAAATGGGACGTTCTCATCTAGACATTATTTGGAGTCATCCTACCAAGTTACAATGAAATCCCTTCATAAATATGACCTGTAGACTGTGCTAAAGGTTTTCGGGCTTCAGGCCCCTGTAGCCGTCACATTTGCCCAATCACATCCAAAAGGGGACTTTCTCATCTAGACATTATATGAAGTCAACCCACCAAGTTACAATGAAATTCCTCAATAAATATGACCTGTAGACTGTGTTAAAGGTTTTCAGGTTTTAGGCTCGGGCAGTCGTCACGGTTGACAGATCACGCACAAATGGGGAAATTCTCATCTAGACATCATAAGGAGTCATCCTACCAAGTTACAATGAAATCCCTCCATATTAAACATGACCTGCAGACTGTGCTAAAAGTTTTTGGGTTTCGGGCTTGGGCAGCCATCACGGTTGACAGATCATGCCCAAAAGAGGACATTCTCATCTAGGCATTATACAGAGGCATCCTACCAAGTTACAATGAAATCCTTCCTTAAATACGACCTGTAGACTGTGCTAATGGTTTTGGGGTTTTGGGCTCGGGCAGCCATACCAGTTGACCGATCGCGACCAAAAGTTCTCATCTAGACATGACCCCCAAACATGCATATGAAATTTCGCGACGATCAGACAAGAACTGCAGGGTGTAGCCCGTGCTAAAGGAAAATGTTCACAGACTGATGGCAATAGCTTATCTTGACTTTGTCAAGTTAAGCTAAAAATCATATTTTTCATCAGGCTTGGCCTTCTTTAGGAGTGCAGGAGTGCTGCACGCCTACTGCACGCGTAGAAAAAATTGAGGAGGGCAATTTTTTGCACCCCTTGATTTTCTGGAATGCCAGACCTGTTTGGGACTGCCTTTAAAATCTATTATCATTTGTTAATGTTGCATTGATTCTCAATAATTCATGACCCATTCTGTGTCGCATTGATACATTTTGAGTGTAGAAGACAGTCACACAAGAATCAAATGCAACACTTTGAATAATGACAAGATGTGCATGCCAATTTTTTCACTATGCAGCTGAATTCAGTACAATTTTTCAGTCACAATATTAATGCCTTGAAGTGAATATAACCAAAATAACATACAAGTATATAGAGCTGGGTCGGTGTTGGTATTTTTGGAGCGGTTTCGGACCACCACCAAAAAATCGCATCGCATTAATTTGAAAACACCAACATTTTCAGTGGCAGGTAAAATCTGTTCTCCATTCTGCATTTTTATAGTTTCGATATTAAACAATGGTGGAACAAGCTAAAAGTCTGTGGGTTACTGTTTGGCATTGTTTCCAATAACTCCATGAAAACAATTTCACCGGATTTCCAACTCTAAGACGTTTGGATTTAAAGAGAGGCCGAAATGTCAGCGAAACATTATTGGCAACTTTTTTTACCTTCTCCAGCCCCATATTTTTAATAGGACAATAATTAGCAAAACATTCTTTTCAGTTCAATTAATTTTATCTTTGTCAAGGACTGATGACATTTCGATGTTGTTCCCACACTGTACTGGGTAAACAAGTTTGCAAAATCAACCTAAATTCGATGAATGAACTTTGGCTGTTCCACCACCGATAACCACACCGTAACCACGGTTTTACTTCTTAAAAAACACCAAAACATCAAAACAATTTAAATTTTATAGTAAATTTCCTTTCTTATTATACCTACCACAATTGTTTACTACAGGCTTGCACTACAGTGGAAGACCCTAACTCGGAAAATATACTCTCTATTTCGATCTTTCCCAAGCGATTTGGGAAAGAAAAGTGGTGCAAATGCGCCAAGAAAAAATAAGCCAAAACTGGGTCAAGCACCATCGGCGCACACCCAGTAGGGGACGCTCTTCTCTTAGTATAAATTCACGACTTCCGGGAACCAGTGTGCAGGCAGTAACTAATGAATCACTCTTTTGAAGCTGCTAACATTGGAGTTATGTGATCAGCGGGTAGGAAGGATTCTTACACGAATAAGAAGATGGGAGGGCCTCCATGTAAACAATTGTGGTAGGTATAATAAGAAAGGAAATTTACTATAAAATTTAAATTTCTTATCAACCTACCTTACAATTGTTTACTGCAGGCTGAATAGACAATAGGATGGAGGGAATCACATAACCACCCCCCACATAACCCAACTGCACTCGAACCGTGGACAGAGGAAGAGGTCCCTAGGCCTATCAAACCAGAGCATCACAATCATTAGTAGGCGTATGGTTCTGAGTGACGCACAGACAGAAAGGGCAGTAACAGCACAGAGCTGGAACTGACCTTGTAAGAAGCCTAATGGCTAGGGTAGACAACAGCCTGAGCAGAAGAAAGAGGGCCCATAGTAAAAATGTCCTCTGACTGCTCCTGCAACTGACGCAGATAGGTGGAGAAAGTAGCATTTTTCCAGTAGGCTGCCTGCATAACATCCGACAACATAACAGAGTTAGTATAAGCCCAAGAGGTAGACAATGCAAGCACCTCGTGGACAGAAATATGATTGGTAATGCAATTGTCAGTCGCTAGTCGAGCGTAAGCAGACATGTTAACTCTCCCGGAATGCCCGGGAAAATCCCAGAATTTCAGTGTAGTTCCCAGCTTCCCGGACGGGAATCAGTTTTGGACCAAAAATCCCGGAAAACAACAATCAATATTTCGTTCCCATTGTAACTCATGAAAAACGTTCGGAGTCAAATCACATACATTTCAAACTCTGGTAAAAACTCACGAAGCAGTAAAATATGGATTTAAGTTAAATTTATTTAAGAAAAGGGTATTTTATGATATATATTTCAACTGTGTTCATGTTTATTTCTGGGTTTTTTCTTCGGAGATTCGTGATCAATGTGCGAGTGTCGAAGTGAAAATAGGTGACTTACTTTCAAAAAATTGAAAACTCCACCTTCATTTAAATGCAGTTTTTGGAAATTAAAATATATGAAAAGGAATTAAATAATATATATTTATTTATTCCTTCATAGAATAGCTTTAATTCTCATCCCTTTTCCAAAATCAAAACGTTAACATCTATTTAGCACAGTTTAAAAGTAGGTTAAAGTCGCTTAGGATGCTGAAAAATTATGACTGCATATTTTAAGACAATGGACTTATTTTCTAACACTACATTTATTCTGTTGTGATGACTACAGAACTGTTAACTGTTGGCCATCTGTACCCAGAAAATTTCAAATGGAATTAAAAAAAAATGCTTCAATGATGAAAAGAAAAGTTTTGTGTGGGGCATAAACGTCCCACATGCATGAAGTTTGATAAAGATACTTTCTAAGTACTAATGTTCTTGAAGTAACTGAACATTATGACATCTTTTCCTGTTAACATTTCCAGACTTGGGAAATTATTAGCTAAGTAGACTTTGATAAGAGCAAACCACAGGTGGAGGTGCTCTGTGGGACAGTGTGGGTGGGTGGTGATGGGGTGGGGGGGGGGGGGGGGGGGTCAAATCAACAGTTATTTTATGATTTTTTAACATAGCATAATTGCATCAGCATAGTTGACAACTAGTTCTGGATATAACCTGGTGTTAATAGTGGTCCATGAGCTGAAAATTCACAAGTTTTTTCTTTTATTTTGTCCCCGCGCGAACTTTTCCCTGAAATCCATCCCATTTCCATGAAAATCACCCTCAGGTTCCCTGAAAAATTATTCTGGAGGTTAGTCTGAGCGTAAGCTGTGCGAATAGCAAGACAAATCCACCGAGAAATGAATTGAGAAGAGATCTTCTGTTGACCAGGAATAAGAGACAGAAAAATTGTTTCCTGCCTTCCCTAATGAACTGCGTCTGATTGAGATAAATGCGAATTGCACGAACCAGACAGAGCAAAGGGTGGTTACCCTCAGCAGAAGGAAGAGCCCTGATACAGATAGGAGGTGGAGTAGTTTCTGGAATCTGATTCTTGGCCAGAAAGGTGCAATCAATGGTAAATGTAACACTGTGGGGAGAGCTCCTGAAAAAGGCCAGGTCAACCGAGAGGGCGTGAAGCTCATTAACCCGTCTGTCTGAGGCAAAAGCCACCAGAAAAGCCATCTTGCATGTGAGAAAATGCATATTCACCTGGGATAAAGGTTTGAACGGCGCCCCCCCCCCCCCCCCCCCCCCCCCTCCCCAAGCAAAGTTGCATCCAAGAAAGATTCCATCTTGGGGTAAGCTGCAAAGTCCTAGGCCTTTTGAAGGAAAAGTGCCGAACAAGCTTGGAGAGGTATGGATTAGTGCCGATACGACGCTGTCCCACATACGAAAAGGTCCCCGAAAGCATTGACCTGTACCCTTTGATGGTAACAGGCGTGGAGACCCCAAGAATCAAACAGATATACCAAAAAACTCCACAATCTGTGAAATCGGATTGGCATAATCAACAGAGTGATCGGCACACCATCAACAGAAGACCTTCCACTTAGCCACAGAGTCTAAACCAGTGGAGTGCCTCCTTGAAGAAGAAATGCACTCCACTGCTCGTCTTGAAAAAACCTCTACAGAGAAGACAGGACCTGACAAAAAATGTGCGTGAAGACAAAATGAAGTCGGGTCGGCAAAGAAGGTCGTGATGTAGAAAGAGACGTGAAGGAACCGCTGCCAACGGAGAGCGGAGCTGATTGATCCACACCCACTGAGGCAACAGGGCAGCGATCAAAATGATTCAACAACTGGAGGTTCGTATCTTGGTTAGAACCTGAGGCAGAATCGGAACCGGCGGGAAGGCATAGCCGACAAGACCATTCCAATTGAGTGACAGAGCATCCACGGCGAAAGACAGAGGATCTGGACACGGGGACACGAAAGTGTCCACCTGATGGTTCCAGCGAGTCGCAAAGAGATTGATGTGGGGATGACTGGAACACCGCCCTGTGGAGCATCCACTCGGTGGAAATGACCCTGCCCCGTCGGGACAGGGAGTTGGCTAGGACATTCAGACAACCGGGAATGTGACAAACCACCACTCCGGCGTTGACATCCTGAGCGAGCAGTAGAAGATCTCGAGCCAATTCGTACATGGGAACAGAGTGTGTGCTCCGAATGTAAGCAACCACTGTCGAATTGTCGGACAACAGAAGGACCTGACGATTCGAAAGGTGGGGGATCCACTGCCGGAAACTCAGAAGAAGAGCAAGAAGCTCCTTCTGGTTGATGTGAAGAGCTGCTTGATCCTGGTCCCATGCCCCGTGAAGGGAAAGACCTAGAGGATCCATCTCTCACCCCATCCGAGATCGCTAGCGACTGCCGTCAGAACACGATCGGACGTGGGTAAGTCCAACGGAACTCCCTGCATAATCCACTGAACATCCGTCCAGGGGAGAAGGTGACGATGAAGAGACTCTGGTAACTGAAACACCAGATCCAGAGGATCGACATTCGGCCTCCAACGACTGAGCAGAAAGTGTTGGAGATGTCTGACATGCAGCAAACCTAGAGGAATGAGATCCGTCACCGAACTGCACAGACCGAGCAGCCGGAGAAGACTCCGAGCTGTCGCAGATGTGGACTGGGACAGAGTCAGGGCAAAAGCTGAGAGAATCACAGTCCCTGCATGGGGAACCGCCACCATATTCATCTAAGTACGGAAGACCATCCCCAGATGACAAAACGACTGAGAAGGGACCAGGCCTGACTTCTCCTCGTTGACTCTGAACTCTAGCAGGCTCAACAGTGTGTCGACATCTGACTCCAGAAAGGCAGCATTGGAATGCTTCTAGAGGATATCGTCTAGATATGCCAAAGTAGTCACCCTGGACTGTGTAAGGCTAACACATGCGACATCAGTCGGGTGAAGGCCCAAGGAGCCAGGTTGAGGCCGAAGGACATGGCCTTGAACTGGTAAACTCGCCAGAGAAAAGCAAACCTGAGATACTTTCGCAATGTCCGATGATTCCGAACGTGAAAGTAAGCGTCTCGCAGGTCGATGCTGGAAGTGAAAACTCCCTGGAGAATGGGGGGGCGAACCGACATGAAAGTCTCCATGCTGAACGCAGGAGCAATGATAGACTGGTTCAGGATACTCAGATTGATAACCGGTCGGAGTCGGTCGTCCTTCTTCGGTACCAAGAACAGCCGGGAATAAAATCCCACTGAATGAATTGTCTTGACGACCTCGATCGTCCCCTTTGACAGGAGATTGCCTCCGTCTCCGTGATCAAAAGTTCCCAACGTGTAACATCTAAAGGAACTTGTGTTGAAAGAGGCACTCTCGACGGAGTTGGATACCTCAACCTGGGACGAATCAAGGTGACAACTGCCAACACCTATCCTTACCCCGTGAGTAAGTAGAAGCGGCGGCAGGAGGATCAGCCCTTGGCTTCACAGAGGAAGCAGAAGGGCACTTGTCAGGCTTTGGATGGCCCCTGCCTCCAACAGAAGGCTGATCAAGCTGACGAAGCAGCAGCTGATCTATGGAATGACATAGGACGTCATCCGGACCGTCGCCACGAAACCATGGAATAGTTGCGGACCCGCCGAAGAAGCAGTGCACTGCCCCTCAGGAAGGGAACGGCATGTGTTCAACACAGCGTCCCTGCAAAAAAATTCCAAGTTAGCCGTGTCACAGGCATGCGTGTGCATGAGCACCTTGGAAAACACACGCAAAGGAGCCTTACGTCATCAAACTTATCTGGAGGCAGCTAAAGCAGAAAAGACGTGATCCGATAGAGAAAGCATGCCCAGCATCACTCTCGATAAGCCCAACAGGGACTCCTGAGTCGCCATAGGAATAACGGCCGACTTGGGCTTGAAAGCCCGAGGGGGGTGGAGTCCTGATCCAAAGTCTCGCAGACTGACGGATTGGCGGAATTGTAGGAACGATAACGCACTAGAGGCAAAAAAAGTGTCAACCCTGGTGAAGAACGAAGTGTTCATAGCCTTGGAACTCAGCTTAGAGTCCAAAGCTGAAAACGCTTCAACCACCTGTACCGACTGGTATGGTCGATGGGCGCCCAGAAGCAGGTTGCTCCACAGGCTGTGGCGCGCGAGCGATGATCGTGGTCTGGCTGGCACTGTCGGCTATTTTGATGGTTTGAGATCTGGAAGGAACCCAAAAACAAAGTCAAGAGCTGCCCCCAAGTCAGAAGACTGTTGGTTCTCGACTTCAGGTATGTCAGACTCATCCTCTGAGTCGGAAGACACATAGCCCATCATGGGCAAACCAGCCGATGCCTCCCATGGTGTAGGCACACCTGAGGGATCAGAAAGCGTCCAGCTTCTGATCCCGGGAGGCAGCGCCGCAGGGGTGCGCCAGGAAACCACTAGTAGCCTCGCCGGAAACAACGGGAAGGCTCTTGGAAAGTGTCGGCCGATTCGACGTGGGAACAAACCGGCAAAGTGGTTCACTCCTGACCCTTTTAACCAGCAAAGGGTCACGATCCTCAAATATACCCGATGCGGGGCGACGGGTGGCAGCCGAAACATCTGAAGGCAGATGTGTATAGGGGTATGACATACCCCAAGGATCTACAGAGCAGGAACTCAGGAGAGTCGCTGCGGACCTCTGAGGGACAGAAGGACCAGGCTGCACAAAAGGCGTTGGTCCCACAAAACTGGCCATGGGACCAGAGTGCGTGGACGGAAATGCCACAGAGTTCATGGTGGCCCCACCATGAACATCCGAATCCAGAGAGTAAACTGTGGTGCTCAACGG